>SJYO01050590.1:21097108-21697108 GCA_006410555.1 Capra ibex | reverse complement strand
TTAAAGATATACGTAAAAAGACAAACATACAAAATAAAGTTAAAGTTTTTCACATAATATTTTTTCTCTTTCCTATCTAGACTTCATTTCTCCTTCTCCCTTGAACCTGTCCTTCGTTCCTGTAATATAAAGTAGATGTAAGGATAATAGTCTTTTCGTAGTCAAGTCAGTCAGCGAGTCAGCACTGGTTGAGAAACGCTGGGGTACTTAACGTCGTGCGGTCCGGAGGGACAGGTAGTTGTTGAGGACCTCAAGTGAGTTTGAGTACAGGTAACTCGACCACTACGGTAGGTCGGTAGAGTAGGAGACAGCAGGGGAAGAGGAGGACGGGGGTTAGGGAGGGTTGTAGTCTCAGAAAAGGTTACTCAGTTGAGAAACGTACTCCACCGGTTTCATAACCTCAAAGTCGAAATCGTCGTAAGGAAGGTTTCTTAGGGTCCCGACTAGAGGAAATCTTACCTGACTAACCTAGAGGAACGTCAAGTTCCCTGAGAGTTCAGAAGAGGTTGTGGTGTCAAGTTTTCGTAGTCAAGAAGTCCCGAGTTGAAAGAAGTGTCAGGTTGAGAGTGTAGGTATGTATGGTGACCTTTTTGGTATCGGAACTGATCTGTCTGGAAACAACCGTTTCATTACAGAGACGAGAAGTTATACGATAGATCCAACGTATCATAGAGAAAATATGTAAACAAATTAAAAAAATAAACAAAAATGACATAAGTACGGTCCTATTTCAGTGTTTAGGTATCGGTAACTTTATAAAAAAAAACAGAAGGAATACGTGAGACGTAATATGAATAACTTCAAGTGGTTACGGTACCCTTACGTTCAAAATACGTCGGTAACGTCTTTCGTCAATCTCAAAGGGGTCTTTTGATTTGTCTTAATAGTATACTAAGTTGTCAGGGTAAGGACCTGAATATAAACCTTGTTTGATATTAAGTTTTTCTATATATACGTGGAGATAAAAGTATCGTACACTTGACAAATACTATCGGTTCTGTACCTTTTCTGGATTTACAGATCGTTGTCTACTTACCTATTTCTTCTACACCATGTGTGCATTTTACCTTATGATGAGTCGGTATTTTTTCTTGTCTTACTACGGTAAACGTCACCGTATATACATTGATGTCCAGTAGTATGATTCACTTCATTGAGTCTTTCTATTTCTATTTATAGTGTACTATAGTGAATATACATCTGAGACTTGATACTGTATTTACTTGAATGGATACTTTTTCTTTGTCTTAGTATCTGTATCTCTTGTCTGATCACCCACGTTTTCCCTTCTCCTACCCCCTCAACCTCACCCTCCAACCGCAATCGTCTACATTTAAAAAAAATTTTCTTAAAAATACACCTGGAAAATTTCAGAAGTGACTTGAACAATATTATAACAAGACGAAATACCAAAACAAAACAAAACAAAACAAAACAAAACCGATACGCCCTATACACGAGGACATGTCCCTAACTTGATCTGATCGTGGGGAACACAACCTTCCACTTCAGAATTGGTGACCTGTTGGGCCATTCAGGGTCTACATTCGAAAATATAAATTCTTACCTATTTGTTGTTCTAGAATGAGATATCGGGTCTCTTGATGTAAGTCACAGGATACTATTTAGTATTATCATTTCTTATAAAAAGATTCACATATATACATACATATCGACTTAGTGAAACGACATGTCGTCGTTAATTGTGTTATAAAACTTAGTTAAAATGAAGTTAATTTTTCATTCAAGTGGTCACGGTATAATGGAATGATAGAACGACTTATAAAATACGTATCTGTGAAGGAAACCATAAACGAAAGTGTTGAAACGGTTAAAAAGTAATTGAAGGTTTACGATCGAAAGACGATTCTGATTACGGAAAGAGTTCAGACAGTCTGGGGACAATCGAAAACATTTCATGTGACTGGAAACACTAACGTGACAATTTATCGTACTAACTGTATATGTAAAGACTTTAATCCTGTATTTGTCCGAGATTTTCTTCAGTATTAAATTAATCTGATAATTAGACAAAGTGAATACTCATAATAAATGAGTACTTTTGTAACCTAACGAGTTTAGGTTAAAACAAGACGACACAGTAAACTATTAAAGTGACAGTTATGAACGAAATATTACTTATTTAATGGATTAATCCTTCTACCCAATTAATCTATAAATGTACTAAGATTCTTAAAAAGAAGATTTTGAGGTCATAAATTTGGTACCATCGTCATATCCTAAGACTTTTTAGTTATAAAAAGGAAAATGTTTAGGAAAGTACATATGTAAGACAGACCCTTTTCATAAAACAGAATTTATACACGTAAATGTCTGTTTACATCTACATTAACTGTTTGTACATTTTACACAAATATCTTTTATGTCGTCGGTATTAAATTAATTATGGATGACATAATACCACGGTTATCTGATACAAGTATATAACAAAATATGATTCACACTAAAAGTGACATTTAGAGATATCATATAGTAGAGGAACAAGATCAGGAAAAACGTTTACTCCTTTGATTCAGAATCCCTTCGTTTTGCTGAACTTGTTTTGTGTTCTGAGATTACTGAGGGCGATAACGATAAGTACTAAAAGTACCAACTGTTACTGAACGAGTTCCTAAACTAGGGAGGTCCGGGGTAGACGAGTAGGTATCTCTCTTTCCGGTAGCCATCATCGAACCACATCACCAAAATTTCGAGAGTAGACTATACACCATCTCCATAAACAATTATTCCATTTTTTGTAATATATTTATAATTATACTACCTGTGAGAACGAGTATCGTCACCTCTTTATCATAGCGAACGGTTTAGTAAGTATTGAGGTTTGTAACTCCAGTTCAAGTACTTTCGTACAGAAAGTGGAGATCCATAAAGGGAAAAATTACGGGGAGGGTAGTGGTAAGAAGGTGGAGAGGAAAGACCCATGGAGCAATAAGATGAAGGTAAGTCTCGAGTACCTAACACGAATGACAAGATCTAAGAAGGAGAAAGAAGGAGTGTGTAGTTTTATAAGGACAATCCACAGTGTATAGAAGTTGTAAAACTGTAGATTACTTCTATTGTATTATCTCCAAAGTAACCCAAAACTCGTAAACATTTTCATATGACATGAACACTGATAGAAGAACGTTCACTGTCATTGGATAAATATTTCTCGAATTTGTTTTTCACTTAATTAATTGAAGTTAATTGACTTTGTAATACCACCAAGAAGGTAATCCATCGTGAAACGAGAACCGGAATTTATTACCCTAAATAGAAAGGTTCAGAGAATTGACGAACAACACGATGGATGTGGGAGTCTACCTGACGGAAAAACCTCGTTTATATGTAATTGGAGGTCCCAATGGGCACTCGTCGACCTGTAGGAGTCACCTTTCTCTTACGTAAAGAAGATTCTCTTACATAAAGAAGATTTCTTTCTGGACAGAGGTTGAACAATCAACCAGGGTAGGACTAACGACGTTGTCTAGTGGTGGAGTGCCACTGTGTCAGAAGAACGTACCTACCAACCAGTCCCTTTTTTGTTTAGCTTGTGTCATATAAAATTTTATTCAGAATTGTGTCAGAATAACTCTGTATACATTGGCGTCCTAATCACTTCTGTAAGGATAAACGTAAAATCGTCAAAGTCATGATCTTTTAACTGTAAGGACCCTACGGCATACGTCTATATTCCCGACTACGTTTACAAGAAAACCTCATAAACCCTGACCTCAATTCTCCGTGTCGAAGAAAGGTATTCACCTTGTTGTACGTCTTTACTTGTTGAACGGAATCATCCTAGAATTGACTCTCTATCCTAAGAGAGTAGGTACAACGTTAGGACAAAAGGAACAATTCTCGAAACAACGTACCCAAAGTCTTATAAGATCCCTGACATCGAACAAAACGAAAAGACCATTAGTATACCAGAGTAATGTTGGTTTTGACGTAAGGAGGAAACTCCCCCTAAAATATGACGAGACCGAACCCCACTTGTGAACCCGTAAAAGTTTAAGTACAGGAACGATTTTTATACTTTGAAGAATTCCAAACATATCGTCACTTTGTAATACCGCGTACTACTTTGTACTGATCAAATAAATTTGTCGTGTTCACTTTATAGAAGTCGTTGAACGTGTGGTAATCTCTATAAAGAGACGCCATATGGGATTTACGGATTATACAACGTACATTGACGACCTTTAAACTAGTCCCTAAGGGACACGTCAGATCTCAACTCCTATTTTCTCGTCCTGAACTTAAAGCGTAGATTTTATAGTAGAAAGGTGGGTTAACCCATTCCAACCGTAATAGTGAGACGTACATATTTTACCTTTTTAATAGGGATCTCAAATTAAGTCTTAGTCCCTTTTATGTCATACGAGAAGACAATTCGTTTGTCAGAAGAAACAACCTTCACCCAGTAGATCTCTGGGTCAACGAATTCCTTTTGTCTACTTTATGTCATTAAGGTTCTTGTCTGGTTATTTCCGGTTCACGAGTCAATTAGAAAGTTTCCTGTTCAGGGAGTCATCGGTACTTACGGCAATTCTCAACTTACACAGATTAAATATATACTGAGATCCCAGTTGTACTAAATCACCTTTCCCTTGTTCCATGTCAAACATCTTTGGTTACTTTCCCTTCGACAATTCCTTTCAAAATTCCAAATTTTATAAAATTCCTTGTAAAAGTTCCTTGCTCATGTACAGTATCGGAAGTTAACTGTCAACGGGGTTTCTCTTATTTGTTTCTCTAAATTCAAGTAATTGAGGAAAAAATTTCCAGATTCATCTTTGTTACATTTCTACGGTATTTCGTCCACTCCTGTGAGGACCGTACCCTACTTGAGAGTCTAAAGGTCTAGTTGAACGGACCATTTGTGAAGTAATGTCATAAAAGTTTCCAGCCACACTCCACACTGTACTGTAAGAAAAAATATCGTACTCTTTAAGTTATACCTAAGTTATCAAGGGAGGGTCGTTGAATACTTTATCCTCTTGTTAAAGATCGGACAACTTTAAACAGTTTAGGAAGGACTTCTCACGTACGGTATAACATCTTGTACTGTTGTCAAAAGATATCTCCTGATGTATCATTTATCAAAGTAAAGACCCCTATCTACGAGGGACATCGTTGACAAACTGAGATGGTGACATCACATTTTCGTTGTTATTCGTCACACATTTAATTACAAGTACTGATACAAGATTATGTTGAAATGACTATTTTATCCGTCGTCCAACTTAAACTTGATATCTGGTAATAAACGATTTGGAATGACATCCTATAATAAATCTAATTACCATTGTCACTAACGGACATCTCCAACCACCCAACATCCTTATACTTGTCGATTCAAAGTTTATAGATCAATCACTACAGGATCATACTGAACCCTATTAAGACTATAGTGATCATTGACTATTTTGAATATTAAGACTCCCGACACCTACCAAGAGTCCCTAGACTGACAATTATTGAGAAAACCTTTGTGACGTAAGATTAAAACACACATGTGTGTGCATACATAGATATGTACATATATAAAATACTTTTATTAAAAAACATTGTGACAGTCAAATCAAGTCAACGAGTCAACACAGGTTGAGATACGTTAGGGTACCTGACGTCGTGCGTTCCGGAGGGACAGATGTGGTTGAAGGTCTCAAATGAGTTTGAGTACAGGTAACTCAGCCACTACGGTAGGTTGGTAGAGTAGGAGACAACAGGGGAAGAGGAGGACGGAAGTTAGAAGGGTCGTACTCCCAGAAAAGTTTACTCAGTCAAGAAACGTAGTCAACCGGTTTTATGACCTCAAAGTCGAAGTTGTAATCAGGAAGGTTACTTATAAGTCCTGACTAAAAGAAATCCTACCTGACCAACCTAGAGGAACGTCAAGTTCCTTAGGAGCTCAGAAGAGGTTGTGGTGTTAAGTTTTCGTAGTTAAGAAGCCACGAGTCGAAAGAAATATCAGGTCGAAAGTATAGGTATGTACTGATGACGAAACTGATCTACCTGGAAACAACCGTTTCATTACAGAAACGAAAAAAAAACATTATGACATCATAAAACCTTTATTCCAGTGACTTAATAAATTCTGTGATGTCGATGACTAAAACAGTGTCTGGGGAAGACCTGTAAGAATCATTTGACATAAGTTGACGTGAAAAGACAATATTTGTTGGTAAAAAAAAACTTCGACGTATTACTTCAATAAAATGAAACGTCGACGAGAACAGAACATGAGAGAGTCTTATTCTATAGTTCAATCAAGAATACCTTCGTTGTATCACCAATTCTGAGAATTCTTGTACTTGACCCTTTAGTCTATTTAGGTACAACACAAAATCAAGACGAAAAATAATCGAAAACCTTAAGACACGTTCACTGTAGTGAATAAACTCGGAGAGAAAAAAAGTAGACATACATTCTATTTCACCTATTACACACAGTTCGTAAATCGTGTTAGGATCCGTATATCCTTTACGAGTCATTAAACGTCGATAATAATATAATAGAAATCATTCTACCCTATTGGTGAGTCAGTGAATGGTAATATAACATTGACAATTATAAAAAGAACTATTTCACCTACTAATGACAAAAAACGAACGGTTTATAAGTAAGAGTTAAGAATGTCACTAAAATGACCTAAAAGGAATACCAAAACTCCACGAATTTTCACTCCGACGGAAGTAGGGACCAAGTTTCGTATCCATATGTCGGATAACCGATATCCTGACTTTGCACCGTGTAGTAGGAAAGACCAACTACTCTAAATTAAGAACCTAAAAAAAATCTTTCTCTACTACTCTTATACATTCGGATCTCTACGACCGTTTCTATAAAAGAACTTCGGTATGGTGGGTGTTTGAAAGGTAAACACACTTAGTGATTTATAAGACACACACCAAAAAAAAAAAAAAAAAAACGAGACAGATAAAACTACACCCAAAGATAGTGAATATTGACTTTTTCAAGATCGGTTATGTCGATTAATAAAGTACAAACGATTGTCCTGTCTAAGATAGTCGATTAGTTGTAGACTTGAAAAATTTCAAAAAAAAACAGAAAATCTTATCGTGTATACTAACTGGAAGGAGGGGGGGAGGGAGAGAGAGAGGAAGGGAAGGAGGGATGGAAGGAAAGTAAAAACTTGGACCCCTGCTTTTAAGTCTGATTAGTTTACCGTCTTGGATTTGAACAATATTTCTAGTTTGTAAACTAAAACGGTCGACTCTATTACCTCACGAATTATTCTGAAACTCTCGTTTTTAGTTTATCGCGACCCTGTCTCTTCCAATGTCCCGTTGTCGAGGGAGAAAAAAGGGTGTCCCCTCGTGAAACGGGAGACTCCAAACAGGATCTCACTGGACGGGTCCAGGGTGTTAATCAATGTTTTATCCTAATTTAAGTCCAAAGGATAGGGATGTAAATATACAAATCGTTCGGTAGAACAGACACGATATACTTAAGTTTACTTATTCTAAAGAACCTATTTTTATGTTTACATATAAAGAAAAAGTGTATGTCGGATTTATATGGACATTTTTATTATCGTAGACAAATTTTCGTTCATTATCGAATTATATCAACAGTTTTGAAAAGTTCGTGAACCCCCATACCCCCGATGACGTTACCGTAAAAAACTTCATTCTCTCAGACCCAAGTTGAGAGTTATTTCTTTCCTTACCACCCTTAAAAATCAGTTTTTAGTCTCACTGTAGTCATCTACCTGTTCACGGTTCTTATTTGTAGTCCCCGTTCTGTCCTAAGATCGGTTTACTTGGATTGTCCTAAGAACAAGTTCCCCGGTCCCTCTAGTCTACAGTGGACCTCCCTCACCCCCTACTTCTTAGGTTAATCACTGACTTGCACTACTCTATAACTCCTACCCTTTAATACCGATTGGACTGAATCGTCCTAAGAACGACTTTAACATGTTTCAGAGTTCCTCTCCGTTAGACAGTCTAGAGTACTGGAGACGATTGGGAGTAAGGAGGGTTTCCGGGACAGAGATTTACGGTTGTGTAACTCCCAATCCCTAAGTTATATATTTAAAACTCTCCTATGTTCGTAAGTCAGGAATTAATAATTATTCACAAGTAATATCTAATCACAAGTAAAAAATTCTAATAATAGGAAAACAATAACATAAGAAAGAAGTCAAAATTTTAATTTGGAATCGGATCTAATCAATAAACCTGCAAAAGAGGCAGGAGGGTATAGTATGAAACAAAACTTCAGACCCTAAAACCACTCGAAGGAGTCCATAAAACAGTAGATTGTCTGACACATTATTTTCACCTCACCTCACGTACAGACTTTACCCATTGTTAGTGTTCAACTAGATAAACAAACTATTAACGTGTCAATTTTTTTTTTATGTACGTTGGTATGAGGATTTTTTATCTTGATGTTAAAGTCCTTCGGTCATTCAAATAATCAAAGAAAATTGCTAGATTGTTTATTGTAAAGTGTGTAATATCGAAAGGTAACCCTTGGGATTTCTTCTTTTAATTCGAAAAACACAGTGTCGGACACAAGATAACCATACTATACATCGTTAGGAGGAATGGTGTCGTTCTACAATGTGTCCTTATCAGGTCCCCTTACCTACACTTCCCTTCTATCGTCCCGTTATGGATCTTTAGTACGAACCTTTCTTGGCATTTTGTTATAAAAAAAGGGGATAACGTTTCGTAAACTAACCTTGGTCCACTACACATATAAAGTGACTCAAGGATTTCCCTGAACTCTAGAGCACTTTGTCCGAGTGTAACCATGAACAGTTGTAGGAGTAGAGAAGGTAGTAAGGGATATAACTTTAAAAGAGACACGAAAAGTGGGGTAAGTTTCATCGTTCAATAATTATCCTAAGGAAATTTTCTAACCAATGGAAAATCTAATACCACGAGTTTGGAATTATACGTATATCCAGTCGATTCTCAATAGAAGTTTATGTCGTACCCTGAACTGTAATACATAAAGATTGATCGAGCCACCCCTACGGACTATACGTCCCCAGACGACTGGTGTGAAACTCACCAAGACGGTTGTCTTGAGGAACACTACTACTTATAAGACATAGATACGACAGACTCTCCATCGATGGTCAGTTTCCTCCGAGAATTCGTGAACTTTACATCAATCACACCAACTCCTTAATTTAAACAAAGAAATGTAAATTTACCGTTATCTGTATACACCAATGAACAACCCGTCACGTCGAAAAGTCAAGTCAGTGAGTCAGTACAGGTTGAGAAACGCTGGGGTACCTCACGTCGTGTGGTCCGGAGGGATAAGTAGTGGTTGAGGGTCTGAAATGAGTTTGAGTACAGGTAACTCAGTCACTTCGGTAGGTTGGTAGAGTAGGTGACAGTAGGGGAAGAGGAGGACAGAAGTTAGAAAGGGTCTTAGTCCCAGAAAGTTTACTCAGTCGAGAAACGTAGTCCACCGGTTCATAACCTCAAAGTCAAAGTTGTAGTCAGAAAGGTTACTTGTGAGTCCTTACTAGAAGAAATCCTACCTGACCATCCTAAAGGAACGTCAAGTCCTCTGAGAGTTTCAGAAGAGGTTGTGGTGTCAAGTTTTCGTAGTCAAGAAATCGCGAGTCGAAAGAATTATCAGGTCGAGAGTGTAGGTATGTACTGATGACCTTTTTGGTATCTAAACTGAAAAACTACCTGGAAACTACCATTTTATTACCGAGACGACAAATCATACGACAGATCCCACCAGTATTGAAAGGAAGGTTCCTCATTCACAGAAAATTAAATACCGTCGTTAGTTGTAGAGGTCACTAAAACCTCGGGTTTTTTTATTTCAGACTGTGACAAAGGTGACAAAGGGGTAGACAAAGGGTACTTCACTACCCTGGTCTACGGTACTAGAATCAAAAGATTTACAACTCCAAATTCGGTGCAAAAAGTGAGAGGCGAAAGTGAAAGTAGTTCTCGGAGAATCAAGAAGTGAAAGACGGTATTGCCCCACAATAGACATATAGACTTCAATAACTATAAAGAGGCCGTTAGAACTAAGGTCGAACACCAAGAATGTCTGGTCGTAACGTGTACTACATGAGACGTTTATTCAATTTATTCGTCCCACTGTTATATGTCGGAACCGCATGAGGAAAAGGATAAACCTTGGTCAGACAACAAGGTACAGGTCAAGATTGACAACGAAGGACTGGACGTATATCTAAAGAGTTCTCCGTCCAGTCCACCAGACCATAAGGTTAGAGAAAGTTTTAAAAGGTCTCAAACAACACTAGGCGTATCAGTTATTTCGTCTTTATCTACAAAAAGACCTTGAGAGAAGGAAAAAGCTAGTAGGTCGTCTACAACCGTTAAACTAAAGACCAAGGAGACGGAAAAGATTTAGGTCGAGTTTATAGACTCTCAAGTGTCAAGTGTATGACAACTTCGGACCGAACCTCTTAAAACTCGTAATGAAATGATCGTACACTCTACTCACGTTAACACGTAAACTCGTAAGAAACCGTAACGGAAAGAAACCTAACCTTACTTTTGACTGAAAAGGTCAGGACACCGGTGACGACTCAAAAGGTTTAAACGACCGTATAACTCACGTCGTGAAAGTGTGTAGTAGAAAGTCCTAAACTTTATCGAGTTGACCTTAAGGTAGTGGAGGTGATCGAAACAAGTATCACTACGAAGGATTCCGGGTGAACTCAAGTAAAAGGTCCTACAGTCCGAGATCCACTCACTAGTGTGGTAGTACTAATAGAACCAACACTTCTAGAAAAAACATGTCAAGACACATAAAAACGGTGGAGAAGAATTATAGAAGACGAGATAAGTCAAGTCAAGTCAAGTCAACGAGTCAGCACAGACTGAGAAACACTGGGGTACTTAGCGTCGTGCGGTCCGGAGAGACAGGTAGTGATTGAGGGCCCCAAGTGAGTCTGAGTGTAGGTAACTCAATCACTACGGTCGGTCGGTAGAGTAGGACACAGTGGGGGAAGAGGAGGACGGGGGGTTAGGGAGGGTCGTAGTCAGAAAAGGTTACTCAGTTGTGAAGAGTACTCCACCGGTTTCATGACCTCAAAGTCGAAATCGTAGTAAGGAAGGTTTCTTTAGGGTCCCGACTAGAGGAAGTCTTACCTGACCAACCTAGAGGAACGTCAGGTTCCCTGAGAGTTCTCAGAAGAGGTTGTGGTGTCAAGTTTGTGTAGTTAAGAAGTCGTGAGTCGGAAGAAGTGTCAGGTTGAGAGTGTAGGTATGTAATGATGACCTTTTTGGTATCGGAACTAATCTGATCCAGGTATGATAAAGACAGGAGATAACTCGGGTAGAAACGTACTTTACAAGGGAACCATAAAGATTAAAAGAATTTCTCTAGTGATCAGAAAGGGTAAAATAACAAAAGGAGATAAAGAAACGTGACGAGTGGCTCCTTCCAAAAGAATAGAAAGGAACGATAAGAAAACAAAACAATAAGATAGAGACAAGTCAAGGTTCCGTTTGGTAAGTTATAGTCCCATTAGGTTCGGATACGGGACTGGTATTACGACTTCTTCGACTTCAACTTGTCAAGACACTTCTGGACGACGACGACGACGATTCGGATGTTCTGGAAAATCTTGATTGTGGGTTGTTATACAGGAAAAGTAATATCCCCTGATCTTACGTTTTCATCCTTCAGTTCTTTGTGGATCTCGTTGTCTGTTTAAACCGGAACCTTATGTCTTACTTCGTCCTGTTTCCGATTATCTCAAAACGGTCCTCTTGTGTGACCAGTTTCGTTTGTGGTAGAAGGTTGTTGTGTTCTCTTCTGAGATGTGTACCTGAAATGATCTACCAGTTGTGGTTTTAGTCTAACTACTATAAGACACGTCGGTTTCTACCTCTCAGTCGTTGTTATTCTGACCCTCGACTAACACCGAGTCTAGTAATTGAGGAATAACGGTTTAAGTCTGTTTAATTTCTTTCATCATTTTTGGTGATCTGGTTAGTCCATACTGGATTTAGTTTAGGGAATACTAATATATCACCTTCACTATTCATCTAAATTTCCTGATCTAGACTATCTGTCTCACGGACTACTTCATACCGACCTCTAAGTACTGTAATATGTCCTCTGTCTCTAGTTCTGGTAGGGGTTCATTTCTTTACGTTTTTTCGTTTTACCGACAGACTCCTCCTAAATGTTTACCGACACTTTTCTTCTCTTCGTTTTTCACTTCCTCTTTTCACGTTGTTTTAGTCCTAGTTGTTTTGATTAGAGTCGATATTGGGACGGTCACAGGACAGACGGTAATTTGGGATTTCTCCAAGGGAAACAAAAAAAAAAATAAAAAAAAAAATTAAAAATTTAAAAAAAAAATTAAAATTTTAGAAATTAAGAATGTACGCAAAGGTTCTCCAAGGGAAACATAAACGTCTTACTTCCGCCTCGACCAGGTGGTCTGAGTCATCGAAGAAGAGCGTTAGACGAGGGAGACGGGACAACAAAGGTGCGGGACCCGAAACACGTAAGTAGGAAAAGAGAAGTTTGAAGAAATAGGGTGTAGTGAAAACTATAACAAAAGGGTAACAGACCTTGTGTTGGTGGAAAGGGGAAGAAGAACTCAAGTAAATATGAGTCGAAACCCAAAGTCAAGTCTCTTCAAAAGGAACTTTAAGGACCGGTCTACAGGTATAAAGACTTAAAGAGAGGAAGTATCGGACCCAGGATCAACTCTCAGCCACGAACCAACACACAACGAATAAATGTTCATAGGTCGAGGAGTGAGTCGACTTTAAAATTAACCTACCCCTAATACAGAGACAAATAATAACATCAGGGTCTTTAATCATATCCTTTACCGTGTATCATCTACGACTCGTAAATAAACAACTTATTATAAATTAAATATATAGTGTGTGTGTTTAATGAACCCTCATGAACAAGTTTTACCTTTGAGAAGACAGGACGGAGGAGTTTAAACTCAAGTGATTTTCCAAATCCTATTCAAGAGTAAAAAGTCTTTCGTGAGTTCGACGGAGATTACGTCAACAAACGCCCAAGATAAAACTCTTTAGTATAAGATCTATCAGGATCTCCTGTAGATTCAAATTCACATAAAAACAAAAGAAAATCACTCTTCTCGTCACTTGTCATCAAAGTAGAAAAAAATTCTAAATTTCCTCCTCGGGAGAGGAGAGAGTGTACCGTATAGATTCGTTTTGGTCTTGTCTCGACTCGTGTCGACCCTTCATAACGAGAGTACTATGTCACCACACCCCAAAGTATAACGTAGGTCCCTCGTTGGACATAGGTTTATTTCATTTACAATAATTTCCTGTTATGTATGTCTCAGTCTTTTCTTGTGTCATAAGGTCTCTTAACTTATTTTAATACTACATCAACAAACTTTTGACGAGGATGATTATAATATGATTGGTCAACACGATATTATAAATTTTATTTAAATTTTTACATTGTGAGGGTTCTTTTTCCCCTTTTTGTGTGGACCGATCGTTTCCAGTAAACGAAATACTAACGTTTAGTAATCACACCTCCACCTTCGACTCACTTCTACCATTTTTATTATTTCCTTTTAGGTTATATAAACCTATCAACCGGTTTTCCTTCCTCCGGGTAGAGTGTTATTCCATCCCACTCTTTACTTTCAGAGTGGTAAGATAGAAGAACGGATGTAAGGAGACGACTTTTTTATATTAGAATCTTCTTAATCTTGAGTGAAGAAAAAAGTCTTCCTCCAGTCCTTATAATTTTTTGTTTGTTTGTTGAGTTAGGACAACAATACTGTTACGAAGGAAGATACGAAACAAGTCAAGTAAATTAGTTACATATATAAGTTATCCTCGTGTCGTCGTCAAGTCAAGTCAAGTCAGTGAGTCAGTATAGGAGAGAAACGTTGGGGTGTACGATGTCCTACGGTCCCAAGGGACAGGTAGTGGTCGAGGACCTCGAACGAGTTTGAGTACAGGTACCTCAACCACTACGATAGGTCGGTAGAGTAGGAGAAAACAGGGGAAGAGGAGGACGGTCGTAGTCCCAGAAAAGTTTACTCAGTCGAAAAACGTAGTCTACCAGTTCCATAACCTTGAAGTCGTAATCAGGAAGGTTACTTATAAGTCCTGACTAAAGGAAATCCTAACTGACCAAACTAGAGAAACTCCCGGTTCCCTGAGAGTTTCACAAGAGGTTGTGGTGTCAAACTTTCGTAGTTAAGAAACTGTAAGTCGAAAGAAATATCAGGTTGAGAGTGTAGGTGTGTACTGATGACCTCTTTCGTATCGAAACTAATCTACCTCAAAACAACCGTTTCATAACAGAGATTAAAAATTATACGACAGATCCAACTAGTGTTGAAAAGAAGGTTCCTCTTTCGTGGAAAATTAAAGTATCGACGTCAGTGGTAGACGTCACTAAAACCTCGGGGGGTTTTATATGAGACTGTGAAAGGTGACAAAGGGGTAGATAAAGGGTACTTCACTACCCTGGTCTACGGTACTAGAATCAAAAGACTTACAACTCGAAATTCGGTTGAAAAAGTGAGAGAAGAAAGTGAAAATAGTTCTCCGATAAGTCAAGGAGAAGTAAAGACGGTATTCTCACCACAGTAAACGCATAGACTCCAATAACTATAAAGAGACCAGTAGAACTAAGGTCGAACACGAAGTAGGTCGGGTCGTAAAGTGTACTACTTGAGACGTATATTCATTTTATTCGTCCCACTGTTATATGTTGGAACTGCATGAGGAAAGGGTTAAACCTTAGTCAGACAACGAGGTAGAGGTCCCGATTAACCACGAAGAAGTGAACGTATGTCTAAAGAGTCCTCCGTTCATTCCACCGGACCATAAGGTAGAGAACTTTTTAAAAGGTGTCAAACAACATTAGGTGTGTCAGTTTCCGAAACCGTATCAGTTATTTCGTCTTCATCTACAAAAAGACCTTGAGAGAACGAAAAAGACACTAAGTCGCCTACTACCGTTAAACTAGAGACCAAGGAGACGGAAAAGATTAGGTCGAACTTGTAGACCTTCGAGAACCAAATGTATGACAACTTCGGACCGTACCTCTTAAAACTCGTGATGAAACGATCACGCACTGTACTCACGTCAACACACCACCAAACTTGTAAGAAACCGTAACGAAAAGAAACCCTAACATTACTATTAAGACTGGAAAAGGTCAGGACACCGGTGACGACTCAAAAGGTTTAAACGACGTATAACTCACGTAAATCTAGGTAAATCCCTCCGTCATATTGGTGGTAGATATAGGGTAGATCAAGGGATGAATTCTCAGGGAACCTGACGTTCCTCTAGGTTGGTCAGTTAGCATTTTCTTTAGTTAGGACTTATAAGTAATCTTCTTGACTACGACTTCGACTTTGAGGTTATGAAACCGGTGGACTACACTCCTTGACTGAGTGACCTTTTCTGAGACTACGACCCTTACTAACTTCTGTCCTCCTCTTCCCCTACTGTCTCCTACTCTACCAACCTACCGTAGTGGTTGAGTTACCTGTACTCAAACTCGTTCGAGACCCTCAACCACTACGTGTCCCTTCGAACCACACAACGTCAGGTACTCCAACGTTTCTCAGTCTGTACTGACTCACTGACTTGACTTCCCTTGACTTAAAGGGTTCATCAAACCGAGTCACCATTTCATAGACGGATGATTCCGTCTTATAAGTTAGTAACCCAGCCCTTCTAGGGAATCTCTTCCTTTACTGTTTATGGGAGGTTATAAGAACAGACTTCTTACGGTCCTTGTCTCTTCAGACGACTCGATGTCAGGTGTCCCAAAGTTTCTCAGCCTGTGCTGACTCGTTGACTTATTGTTGTTGTTATCGATTCTAGAGCCACCTGGAACTAACCTTAGGGTCGGAGTACTGAGACCCTTGGTGATGGTGTCAGTGGCCTCTCTAGCACCACGTAGAGTGTCTCTACACGGTAAACCTCTTCAAACACTTTACTCGGAACGTGTAGTCCTCACCTCTCTAAGGTTTGGTCACCTATCAATGATGTTTCCGTCATTGAGGCCAGATAGTACCGTACAACCTCCTTTACGTCGCCCAAACAACACTGGTCTTAGTTTAACTCCTCCCCCTCCATCAACCGTAGTTGTCTATTACTCTCCTACGTTAAGAACCTCTGGTAACATTCTGAAACCGATAATGAATTTCGTTCCACACAAATAACTTTCTACAAAAATTGTGTACGAACAATATCCTTTTATGAGTTTATATCATTGACGTATAATTTTTAGTTCCACATTGAAT
Source organism: Capra ibex (assembly GCA_006410555.1). Taxonomy (NCBI): domain Eukaryota; kingdom Metazoa; phylum Chordata; class Mammalia; order Artiodactyla; family Bovidae; genus Capra; species Capra ibex. The sequence continues at coordinate 21,680,832 of SJYO01050590.1, read as the reverse complement.
ATTTTTTATATTAAGATCTTTTAAGACTTCTATTTCCGTATATAATAATTGTCATTATTAATAAGAGACAAACCTTGTTCGAAAGTCATAAAAGGTTTATTATGTTTTACCATACATAGTGAAAATAAAGTCTCTTTATTATATAATAAAAGATTTGTTGGTCTTCACTTTATAATTGTAGACTATTACATTAATGGTCTATGAACCGGTGAGATGTGAACCCACGATTTCTTTTGAAATGAGACTCAACTCCGTTAGACTAATTTAAAGGAAATTATTTAATGTCTTTTATGTGAAATGGACGTAATAGATCTTTTTATCTAATTACGTCTGAACTGAGCCCCATCTATGTTAAATAAGAGAGACAGTAGTCTCCACAAAACACAGAAGAAATATTTGGACCCTAACTTAAACAAGTAAATTTTAAATCATCTCAAAATTTATCAGAGAAAATGAAGGAAGTCTTCAAACCTTCTAAAATATTTAAATCCAACTTAACTATTTTATAAAACTGGACATCCTTTTTATAATATTAAAGTAAAATAGAAACTTTACAATTAAAATGTAATCTTAAACCTATTTGATATTAACACAGTATTACTATGAGTGAAAATATTCTTTTAATATACTTATCTTCCTCTAAATCCGTACATAAAACGTATACGAAAGTATTAATAAGAGAAAGACGTCATTTAAGAAGAACACTATGTGTAATGTCTTATTGACTCACAAAGTCGAGTTTATTTCCTTTTGACACAAATTCTTCTTATAAAAGAGACATATTTACGGGTCGTTACCCTATCGACCTAGTATACCATCAAGCTTTCAAAAAACTCTTGGAGGTATGTCTGAAAGTATCACCGATGTAGTCAAATACAAGGATGGTTGGAGTAGGAATTCGGTTGTGTAAAGAAAAGAACACCCGTGTAACATCCCATATGTCTTCATCTTCATATTACGACACATGTACTTTGAGTATATTACGATATTTATTCGTAATGACGTTATTTTTGTTTATTAAATTAATTAAAATTTTTCCTGTTTAATTTTTATAAAAGAGATAAAGGATACGAAATTTAACTGTGGTATCTATGACATAGGTAATATTTAGAGAAACACCAGTCACTGTTTATTGAGGTATTTTTACCTAATTTCTTATTTTCCTTTAATAGTTGTGTATATTTCTAGGTGTCGATTTAATTGAAAGGTTATATCAACCCAAGTCTCTGACCCGTCAGACTAGTAGTCCTAAACAAAGTACTGAGTTGAAAGTCAAAACAACTGAAAACAGAGGTATCGTGATCTAAAGAGGAAACAATCCTTCTACAGACAACATCAACAAGTCAACGATTCAATACAGGTTGAGAAACACTGGGGTACCTGACGTCGTACGGTCCGATAGGACAGGAAGTGATAGAGTCTAAAACGAGTTTGAGTACAGTTAACACAACTACTACGGTGAGTTGGTAAAGTAGACAGTGGGGGAAGAGAAGAACGGGAGTCGGAAAGGGTCGTAGTCACAGAGAAGAAAAGGTTACTCAGTCGAAAAGTGTAGTCCACCGGTTTCATAACCTCAAAGTCGAAGTCATAGTTAGGAAGGTTACTTACAAGTCTTGACTAAAGAACATCCTAACTGACCAGACTAGAGGAACGTCAGGTTCCCTGAGAGTTCTCAGAAGAGGTTGTGGTGTCAAACTTTCGTAACTAAGAAGTCACGATTCGGAAGAAATACCAGGTTGAGAGTGTAGGCATGTACTGATGACCTTTTTAGTCTCGAAACTGATATCCCTGAAACAGTCGTTTTACTACAGAGACGAAAAATTATACGACAAATCGAAACAGTATCGAAAGGAAAGTTCCTCGTTCGCAGAAAATTAAAGTACCAACGTCAGTTACAGACATCACTAAAACCTCGGTTCTTTTATTTTAGACGATGACAAAGGTGAAAAGGGGGTAGATAAACGGTAATTCACTACCCTACACGGTACTAGAATTCAAAAAATTTGTAACTTAAAATTCGGTTAAAAAAGTGACAGGAGAAAGTGGGAGTAGTTCTCCGAGAAATCAAGACGAAGAATGTAAAGGGTAAAAAGAATTTTATGATCTTCCTTTGTCACCTTAAGAAAAGACCATCAAAAAGTACTTCAGAACTTTAAATAACACGAACCAGAACGATTTAAAAATACGGGTATTGACTTAGTTTAATATCAATGATCTTTTATGTCAATGAACCAAATGGCGTCGTTGAGGAAGGATTTCTTCCTCCTATTTCCACCTAAAAAATAACTTTTAGTCCCTATGTTTACGATCCGTCCATTTATAGTTTGTAGGTATCATATTTGTAAAGATCTTCAAAAAAAAAAAAAAATTTCTTTTTATCATCAAAAGGGATGATGGAGTTTTTAGAGTTACCGAATGTTGCTGTTTGTAAAAGAAACGAAAGTTCTTTTACCCAGTCGAGATATAAAGAGATTAAACAATTGTCAACACACTCCGTACAGAGAGAATACCGTTTACCGCATTTTCGGTTTTTCTACTCGTCTCAATACTTTACGGAAATCTCCGAAGTCGAACACAGATTCCTGGTAGTGAAATCAGGTTTACGATAATGTCCTGTTTGTTCAGTACATTTATTTGAGTTGTTGTTGACTTACTCCTTTGTATGATATGTGTAATCACCCTCCATTACGTTTTAATACACTGTTTTCCGTACCTCAGACATTAAGGTCATGTCCTGTCCTCACTTCTTAACTCTCATTCCTTGGATAAATGGTCTCTTTAAAGATCACAAATGAACTACTGTTTCAGTCGATAGTCTTCTAAAAAGAGGTGAAGTTCAGAGACATTCAAATAATAATTCTATCTTCTCCCATCATAAGTAGTGGTAATGTAAAGACAAGTGTAAAGTAATATGTAATTATAGACATATATCAAGCAAAATATTGTCTATTCATTGGCTTCACCATTGTTTACATAAAATAAAATTTTAATAACGACTGTAAAAGGGTATAATATTGAAAACTGATAGTTTGAAATAACTTTAGAAATGTCAACAAGAACTTCTTAAGACTACAGTTAAAGTCCAAAGTCCAAAGGTTAATTCCTTTGGACTTAATTATGGAAAGCAAATAAAGATACCCCACATAAAAGATTTAGGGTGTTTCCTATCAATCCAGTTAGTGGTAATTAAGACTTATACGAAAACAAACTAACCAATTACAGTAATGAAATTATACTCGATTCACATAAAAATACGTCGTTAAACCATTTAGTAGAGTCATCTATTATCGTTTAATGGGTGGAAACAAGACGGACTACCTATTATGAAAGATCGACTCATTAATCCATAGTCAATATGTGTCGACGTCGAACACATGTTGTTCATGAAAAGATCAGTGTGTAAATAGAGAGAGAAACACCTACTTAACCGTTGTACGGAGTATGTCCAAAAATTACATGACAAAAATCCATTGATATCCGATGACCAGGTTTCCCATATACGTATGTCAGTCTACCATTATGATGGAAACTTCCATTTTGGTAGAAACTTCTCCTCCTATTTAAAAATGAGTATGTACGATTATAACGACTCTCTTTATAGTTATTAGAGTCTATACGTCTACTGTGATGGGAATGCCTTCTTTCACTTCTCCTTGATTTTTCGGACAACTACTTGCACTTTCTCCTCTCACTTTTTTCAACCGAATTTCGAGTTGTAAGTCTTTTGATTCTATTACCGTAGGTCAGGGTAGTGAAGTACCGTTTATCTACCCCTTTGTTACCGTTGTCACCGACTGAAATAAAAAGACCCGAGGTTTTAGTGACGTCTACCACTGACGTCGGTACTTTAATTTTCTGCGAATGAGGAAATTTCAATACTGGTTGGATCTATCGTATAAGTTTTCGTCTCTGTAATGACACGGTTGTTTCCAGGTAGATCAGTTCCGATACCAAAAAGGTCATCAGTACCTACCTACACTCTCAACCTGACACTTCTTTCGACTCGCGACTTCTTGACTACGAAAACTTGACGCAAGAACCCCTTCTGAGAACTCTCAGGGAACCTGACGTTCCTCTAGGTTGGTCAGGTAAGACTTCCTCTAGTTGGGACCCACAAGTAGCCTTCTTGACTACGATTTCGACTTTGAGGTTATGAAACCGGTGGACTACGTTTCTCAACTGAGTAACCTTTTCTGAGACTACTACCCTCCCTAACCCCCGTTCTCCTCTTCCCCTGCTGTCTCCTACTCTACCGACCTACCGTAGTGGCTGAGTTACCTGTACTCAAACCCATTTGAGGCCCTTAACCACTACCTGTCCCTCCGGACCACACGACACTAAGTACCCCAGTGTTTCTCAGCCTGTGTTGATTTGCTTACTTGACTTAACTTGACTTGACTTGTAACTATATTATACAGTAATAAAAATATATTATGTTGTAAAATTATAAAGTTAATAGGGAGGTACTATAAAGGAAAATTCGACAGGAAAGATTTAAACTCTCAGATTTCCAACATAAAGTACTGAAAGGTTTATTGTAAACGGATACGTATTAATCATACAAACTTTACAACCTCTGGTACAGTACTGACGTTACAGTGACACAATGTCACCACGAGGAATTTCACCCTATCGAATTGGACCCGTATTGACTGTAAGACCCGGTCGTTTAATAAATAACGTCCTCCGACAGGACACGTAACACTGTAGAGACCGGAGACGGGTACTCTACAGTCATCATGAAAAGAGATAGAGTCCAAGAAATTTGGGTCTTACAGAGGTCTATAAACATATAACATGTGTCTCCCCCGTTTAACGGAGGTGACTCATGATGACGAAATTTTATGAAAGATTAATTATTGCTGTATATAATATCGTTGGGGAAGGAGTGTAGACGGATAGTATGAATTTTAACAACCGGACTTTTAACTATTTCCTCACTACTTTTTACTCCGATTATACAGAGTAAATTGTATTTGGATACTGAAACCTGTTATCACTTAATATATGATCTTTTTTATAAATATAACAAAATGAGTCCGAAAAGTATGTCTAAAAATACTCTATCATTCTAAGACTAGATGGTCCAAAAAGAAAGGAAAGTAATCTACACAGAGAGGAGTGACAATGACGACAATAAAAAAGGGAATTACCGCTAATTAAATTTTCTAACGTAAATAACAAAAGAAACGATAGGTTTTATAAAATCTTATCTACAACTTTGACTTAAGGTAATACAGACATTTTTGAATACGACTCATCCACCAAGGACATTTAATCTTCACAGACTCCTTATTCTAAAAAAAAAAATGTAAACCTCTCCTGTACCAAACCCCAATTGACTTGTATCAATAATTTACGAGAGTGAGGAAATCACACAGACAACAATTCCTATTACCTACTTCAAAGTTCTAGAATAAAAAGACGTTCTTATGAAACGGAAGATTCAAGTGTTAAAAACTTAGATTTTGTTAAAGGACTCCGAACTTAAGACCCGAGAGTTTGTTTAAGATCCCTTTATAGGTTAGATCGTCTTTCTTGTACAAAACTAATTTATCTTGACTTAAGGTCAAGACTAGGGATTCGTGAACGACATGTTGAAACCGATTCAATGAGTTTTAGAGACTTTAACAAAGGAGTAGTCACTTATTTCTGTTATGTAAAATGATAACTCTGACCCCGTCCCCACTCAACTGATACACCTAAACTGACGTAAATGCAAGAGGTCAAAGAAAATAGAAGAAGAAATATGAATTATAGTAGACAAAAGGACTTTTTACGAGACTGTCTTAGAGACTTTTGGATGAGACGACTATTTAGGTCTCCCGAGAACAATCCGAAAAAAAAAAAAAAAAAAGCAGTCGACGAGGAAACCAAAATTTTTTATTTTATTTTAGTGACCGTTTGTAAAAGAAATTTCTCGGTCTGTCATTTATAAAGACTAAAGAATTCTCTCTGTCACAGACAGAGTCAATGAGTTAAGACGGTAGTAGACATTTTTACCGGTGTCTGTTATACAATTACTTACGTACGTCGACATAAGGTTAGTATGAAATAAATTTATCGTCCACCTCTTCACCTAACCCGGGTTTACACATCAAACTACTAAGGGATGAGGTTCGAGTTATAACCAAAGATTAAAAGTGAAGTATAGGAAATCAAAAGACTGAAGTTGCTTAAGTAAAGAACAGTAACTAGTGAAGAGGAGATGAGGAAGTGACCCTAAAGAAAAGGCAAGTGTATAGTTAACGGACTCTGTCAAACTAACCCTCCTCCTTCGTCTACACTTAATAACGGTTTAAGTCTGAATTTAACTTCTTTCATCCCTTTTGGTGATCTGGTAAGTCCATACTGGCTTTATTTTGGGGAATGTCACCTTCTCTGTTTATCTAATTTCTCTAATCTATACTATTTGTCTCACGGACTTCTTGATACCTACCTCCAAGCACTGTAACATGTCCTCCGAACCTAGTTCTAGTAGGGGTTCTTTCTTTACGTTTTTCCGTTTTACCAACAGACTCCTCCGGAATGTTCATCGACACTTTTCTTCTCTTCGTTTTCCGTTTCCACTACCTAAAGGTCGACTCGATAAAGTTTAGGACTTTCTACTACGACACTTTGACGACGTGAGTTATACGGTCGTTTAAACCTTTTGAGTCGTCACCGGTGTCCTGACCCTTTCAATCAAAAGTAAGGTTAGGGTGTCGTTCCGTTACGGTTTCTTACGAGTTTGATGGCGTGTTAACGTGAGTAGAGTGTACGATCATTACAAGTTTTAAGAGGTTCGGTCCGAAGTCGTCATACACTTGGTACTTGAAGGTCTACAAATTCGACCTAAATCTTTTCCGTCTCTTTAGTCTCTAGTTAAACGGTTGTAGGTGACCTAGTAGCTTTTTCGTTCTCTCAAGGTCTTTTTATAGACGAAGACGAAATAACTGATACGGTTTCGGAAACTGACACACCTGGTGTTGTTTCAGCTTTAAGACTCTCTACCCTTATGGTCTGGTGGACTAGACGGAGAACTCTTTGGACACACGTCCAGTCCCTCGTTGTCAATCTTGACCTGTTCTTTGTTGTCTGACCAAGGTCTATCCTTTTCCTCATACGTTTCCGACATATAACAGTGGGACGAATAAATTGAAGATACGTCTCATGTAGTATTCTTTGTGACCCGACCTTCTTTGTGTTCGACCTTAGTTCTAACGGCCCTCTTTATAGTTATTGGAGTCTATACGTCTACTGTGGTGGGAATACCGTCTTTCACCTCTTGATTTTTCGGAGAACTACTTTCACTTTCTCTTCTCATTTTTTCAACCGAATTTCGAGTTGTAAATCTTTTGATTCTAGTACCGTAGACCAGGGTAGTGAAGTACCGTTTATCTACCCGTTTGTCACCTTTGTCATCGTCGGAAATATAAAAACTCGAGGTTTTAGTGACGTCAACCACTGACGTCGGTACTTTAATTTTCTGCGAATGAGGAATCTTCCTTTCAAGACTGGTTGGATCTGTCGTGTAATTTTTCGTCTCTGTAATGAAATGGTTCTTTCATGGTAGATCAGTGTCGGTACCAAAAATGTTATCAGTACATACCTACACTCTCAACCTGATATTTCTTTCTCGTGGCATCTTGACTACGAAAACTTGATACCGTAACCTTTTCTGAGGACTCTCAGGGAACCTGACGTTCCTCTCGGTTGGTCAAGTAGGATTTCTTTTAGTCAGGACTTATAAGTAACCTTCCTGACTACGAATTCGACTTTGAGATTATGAAACCGGTGGACTACGCTTCTTGACTGAGTAACATTTTCTGGGACTACGACCCTTTCTAACTTCCGTCCTCCTATTCCCCTACTGTCTCCTACTCTACCAACCAACCGTAGTGGTTGAGTCACCTGAACTCAAACTCATTTGAGGTCCTCAACCACTACCGTACGACGTCAGGTACCCCAGACTTTCTCAACCTTTACTGACTCACTGACTTGACTTGACGTGGCTTTCTATTGAACTAACCCTCCACCTTCGTCTACAGTTAGTTTTACTCTGGTAGTCAAAAGAGAGTTCACAAATAAAAGACACACTTCCGGTTCAGTTTCTCTCCGACTGTTCCAAGAGACAAATTAAAGACGAGTAGAAACGTAGGAGAACAGGAATTTACGGAATAATGGATAATGGGAAGATTCGATAGACGTAAAAGAGTTAAAGGGACCACGACGGAGAATCGGGACTCGAGTCGTGTCTACTAAAGAAGGAGAGTGTTCTAAAAAAATTAGTGAAAAAAAAGAAAAGGACTTACCTCCTTTTTTTATAAAAAATACGTAGTGTAATTAATCGAAGACGAGAGTCGTCTAAAGAAATTTAGGGGTGGGTTCTGACCTAACCTCGAAAAATTTGTACTAAATAAACTCGTAAAGAGTATGACATAACACCGTTAGACGAATGAAAAAATTTCAGTCTTACTGATTTTAATTTTCTTTGTTGTCATGGTTACGGTTTCTGACCCTTCTTACCTTTCTATTATACGGAACGATCACCCCTACGTTTTACCGTGTCGGTAAGACCTTTTATTGAACCGTCCAAGAACTTATAGATTTGTATTTATATTGATGGTATACTGGGTCGTTAACGTGAGAACCCGTAAATAAGGTCTCTTTACTTTTAAATACAAGTGTGTTTCTGGACATGTACTTACAAATATCGTGCAAATAAGGATCAACAGTTTTTGATCTTTGTCGGGTCTACAGGAAGACTGTAGTCTTACTACTTACTAATTGCCACTTACTAATTTGTTTGGTACCATGTGGGTATAATAACCCTATGTGCTTTTGGACCTACTTAAAAGTCCCTTAATATGAATCAATTTTTCGTTAGGGGTTTCTAACGTTTGCAATACTGGGAAAATATATCGTAATGACTTTACTGTTTTAATGTCGTTACCCCTTTCTCTAATCACAAACAAACGGTCACCAATTTCTACCCCACCCCACCCCTCACCTTTCCACCCTTCTTACGACTACACCGACTTATTTTCTCTCTTGAAAAACAACTACCTTTACGAGACATAGATCTTATATATTTACGGTTATAAGACCAACACTATATCATCGTGTCTTTTTACAAAAGTTCCTCTCTTTGACTCATCTCACACGTACCCTAGAGAGGTGTAATAAAGAATGTTTACGTACATATAAAATTTAATAAATCGTTAATTTTAAGTTACTTTTATGGTTACATCAGACAAGGTACTATCTCAATACCAACCCAACGATACTTTTATGTGTCTTTCCTATGATATGGATAAGAACCTCTTGTTTGAAGGTTCCTCCGTAGTCCCCTTTCATTGAAAACTCAACTCAGAATCGTCTCCTGGTTCCCTCCTTCAAAGACGATCGACTACCTTACAGTCTTAAGGTCTGATACCCCGTGACCCGTGAAACACCATGTCAAGTATAAGACCTTCTATAAGACTCTAAGTACAGAGACAAAAGACGTCATTCCAAAGTGAATCTATTAACTACTAATCATTTTACAAACACCCATAAGTTTACTATGTTGAAATAAGACATTTTAATGTAATCTGATTAAAAAAATTCATCCGTAAATGAAAACTAACTATAATTATATAATTAGTTAATTCTACTAAAGTTTAGGACTTTCTACTACGACACTTTCACGACGTGAGTTATACGGTCGTTTAAACCTTTTGAGTCGTCACCGGTGCCCTGACCTTTTCCCGTCAAAAGTAAGGTTAGGGTTTCTTTCCGTTACGGCTTCTTACGAGTTAACGTGAGTAGAGTGTGCGATCATTTCATTACGAGTTTTAAGAGGTTCGGTCCGAAGTCCGTTATGTACTTGGCACTTGAAGGTCTACAAGTTCGACCAAAATCTTTTCCGTCTCCTTGGTCTCTAGTTTAACGGTTGTAGGCGACCCAGTAGTTTTTTCGTTCTCTCAAGGTCTCTTTGTAGATAAAGATGAAATAACTGATACGGTTTCGGAAACTGACACACCTAGTGTTATTTGACAGTTTTTAAGACTTTCTCTACCCTTATGGTCTAGTGGACTGGTCGGAGAACTCTTTGGATATACGTCCAGTCCTTCGTTGTCAATCTTGACCTGTACCTTGTTGTGTGACCAAGGTTTATCCTTTTCCTCATGCAGTTCCGACATATAACAGTGGGACGAATAAATTGAATATACGTCTCATGTAGTACCCTTTGCGACCCGACCTACTTCGTGTTCGACCTTAGTTCTAACGGTCCTCTTTATAGTTATTGGAACCTGTACGTCTACTGTGGTGGGAATACCGTGTTTCACTTTTCCTTGATTTTTCGGAGAACTACTTTCACTTTCTCCTCTCACTTTTTCAACCGAATTTCGAGTTGTAAGTCTTTTGATTGTAGTACCGTGGACCAGGGAATTGAAGTACCCTTTATCTACCCCTTTGTCACCTTTGTCACAGTCTGAAATAAAAAGACCCGAGGTTTTAGTGACGTCTACCACTAACGTCGATACTTTAATTTTCTACGAATGAGGAACCTTCCTTTCAATACTGGTTGGATCTATCGTATAAGTTTTAGTCTCTGTAATGAAACGGTTGTTTCTAGTTAGATCAGTTCCGAAACCAAAAAGGTCATCAGTACCTACCTACACTCTCAACCTGACACTTCTTTCGACTCGCGACTTCTTAACTACGAAAACTTGACACCACAACCTCTTCTGAGAACTCTCAGGGAACCTGACGTTCCTCTAGGTTGGTCAGGTAAGACTTCCTCTAGTCAGACCCACAAGAAACCTTCCTTACTACGATTTCGACTTTGAGATCATGAAACCGGTGGACTACGTTTCTCAACTGAGTAACCTTTTCTGAGACTACGACCCTCCCTAACCCCCGTCCTCCTCTTCCCCTACTGTCTCCTACTCTACCGACCTACCGTGGTGGTTGAGTTACCTGCACTCAAACTCACTTGAGGTCGACAACCACTACCTGTCCCTCCGGACCGCACGACGTTAAGTACCCCAACGTTTCTCAACCTGTGCTGACTCGTTGACTTGACTTGACTTGACTTGACTTAACTTTTATATCACTACAAATTAGTGTTATAAGATCCACTTGAAAGTGTCTACATACATACCGATNTCTACCGACCTACCGTGGTGGTTGAGTTACCTGCACTCAAACTCACTTGAGGTCGACAACCACTACCTGTCCCTCCGGACCGCACGACGTTAAGTACCCCAGCGTTTCTCAACCTGTGCTGACTCGTTGACTTGACTTGACTTGACTTGACTTAACTTTTATATCACTACAAATTAGTGTTATAAGATCCACTTGAAAGTGTCTACATACATACCGATTAATTAAAGGGGAGGTAGTTATAGGTTGTTTTACGTGTCGCTTCTAGAAGTATTTGTAAAAAAAATTACTTTCTTTGTAAGACTTACAACGTTCCTTCACCGTGGTCTATATTCCGTTTCTCATTTGTTACACGGTTTGAGTTCTTATCTACATACGTTCTGTATTTTATCTAGAACCACGGTAAACGACTATTGTTTTATTAGTATTCTACGTTTTCCGTTGTTCTTACAATTCGTTTTCCCTTCATGTTATTTCTTTTTAATAAATATTTTAAGATTAGAGACTCAACTCTGTATTTTTGTTTGAAGGTAAAATTGATTCCGTAAGTTCTCTATAAGTGGAAAAAGAGAACTACAAGTAAGTCCGTACGTAAGGTTTTTACAGATATCTTATGTTGAATAAGTTTACGTGACGAAGTCCGAGAGTAATAGAAAGAATAATTTAGGACTTTGGAACCATAATCGATACATATATAAATATGTGTGTATGTGTATACATACGTATACGGACGTAAGTCAAAGAAATTGTTTTTTTCGACCGATAAATCCTATTTTGACAAAGACTTGTAGATGTTAATGGTAAAGAGGACATGACTTGTAAAGAACTGATGCAGAACGTTATCGGAAAATGAAGTACGAAAAGTGTTCACTAAAAACTACCCTTATTTCAAATACCCTCTTTGGAGGGTCTCGTTACCTTTATTTTCGTTTTTATTTATTTACCCTGGATTAATTTGAATTTTAGAAAACGTGTCACTTCCTTTGATATTCCTTTCACTTTTCTGTCGGAAGTCTTACCCTCTTTTATTATCGTTTACTTCGTTGACTGTTTCTTAATAGGAGTTTTTATATGTTCGTCGAGTACGTGGAGTTATGGTCTTTTTATTTACTGGGTGAGTTTTTTACCCGGTTTCTTGACTTGTCTGTAAAGAGGTTTCTTCTGTAGATCTACCAATTGTTCGTGTACTTTTCTACGAGTTGTATGAATAATAGTCTCTTTACGTTTAGTTTTGGTGTTACTCCATGGTAGAGTACGGCAAGTCTTACCGACGATAGTTTTTCAGATGTTTGTTATTTACGACCTTCCCACGTCTCTTTTCCCTTGGGAAAATGTGACAACCACCCTTTCGTTTGATCAGGTCGGTGACACTTCTTGTCACACCTCTAAGGAATTTTTTTGACTTTTATCTTGACGGTATACTGGGTCGTTTGGGTAACGACCCGTATGTGTGACTCCTTTAGTCTTAACTCTCTCTGTGTACATGGGGTTACAAGTAGCGTCGTGACAAATGTTATCGATCCTATGCCTTCGTTGGATCTACAGGTAGTCGTCTACTTACCTATTCTTTCAACACCATACCTATGTGTCGTCTTATAATGAATTGATAATTTTTCTTACGTAAACTTAGTCAAGATTACTCCACCTACTTGGTCCTCGGACAATATGTCTTACTTCATTCAGTCTTTCTTTTTGTGGTCATGTCATATAATTACGTATATATACCTTAAATCTTTCTACCATTACTACTGGGATATACGTTTCGTCGTTTTCTCTGTGTCTCTATTTCTTGTCTGAAAACCTGAGACACCCTCTCCCGCTCCCACCTTACTGTACTCTCTTATCGTGACTTTGTACATATAATGGAGGGTTTCTTTCCGTTACGGTTTCTTACGAGTTTGATGGTGTTTTAACCTGAGTAGAGTGTCCGATCCTCTCATTACGAGTTTTAAGAGGTTCGGTCCGAAGTTGTTATGAACTTGACACTTGAAGGTCTACAAGTTCAACTAAAATCTTTTCCGTCTCCTTGGTCTCTAGATTAACGGTTGTATAGTAGTTTTTTCGTTCTCTCAAGGTCTTTTTGTGGATAAAAACGAAATAACTGATTTGGGTTTCGGAAACTGACACACCTAGTGTTTTTCGACACCTTTCAAGACTTTCTCTACCCTTATGGTCTGGTGGACTGGATGAAGAACTCTTTGGACATACGTCCAGTCCTTCGTTGTCCATCTTGACCTGTACCGTGTTGGTCGACCAAGGTTTATCCTTTTCCTCATGCAGTCTGACATATGGCAATGGGACGAATAAATTGAATATATGTCTCATGTAGTACTCTTTACGACCGGACCTACTTCGTGTTCCACCTTAGTTCTAACGGTCCTTTTTATTGTTATTGGAGTCTGTACGTCTACTGTGGTGGAAAGACCGGCTTTCTCTTCTTGATTTCTCGGAGAACTACTTTGACTTTCTCCTCTCACTTTTTAAACCGAATTTGGAGTCGTAATTCTTTTGATTCTAGTACCGTAGGGAAGGGTATTGAAGTACCGTTTATCTACCCCTTTGTCACCTTTGTCACCGACTGAAATAAAAAAGCTCGAGGTTTTAGTGACGTCTACAACTGACGTCGGTACTTTAATTTTCTGCAAACGAGGAACCTTCCTATCAGTACTGGTTGGATATATCGTATAATTTTTCGTCTCTGTAATGAAAGGGTTATTTCCAGACAGATCAGATCAGATACCGCAAAGGTCAAGTACATACCTACAATCTCAACCTGATATTCCTTTCGACTCGTGGTTTCTTAATTACGAAAACTTGACACCACAACCTCCTCTGAGAACTCTCAAGGAACCTAACGTTACTCTAGGTTGATCAGGTAGGATTTCCTTTAGTCAGGACTTATGAGTAACCGTCCTGACTACAACTTCGACTTTGAGGTTGTGAAACCGGTGGACTACGTTTCCCGACTGAGTAAACTTTCTGGGACTACGACCCTTCCTAACTTCCGTCCTCCTGCTCCCCTACTGTCTCCTACTCCACCAACCTTCCGTAGTGGTTGAGTTACCTGCACTCAAACTCATTTGAGACCCTCAACCACTACCAGGCCCTCAGGACCGTACGACGTCAGGTACCCCAGCGTTTCTCAGTCTGTGTTGACTCGTTGACTTGACTTTACCACATATAGTGGTATACACTTTATCTAGTGATCGTGTCCAAGTTACGTACTCTGTCCGTGAGTCCCGATCACGTGACCCTATCGGGACTCCCTACCCTACCTCTCCCTCAACCCTCCCAAAGTCCTACCCCCTGTGTACATGTGGGTACCAACTAAGTACAGTTATGTACCGTTTTAGTCATGGTATAATATTTCATTAATCGAAGGTTACTTTTATTTAATTAATTAAATTTTTTTTCAAATACCCTCTTTTATCGTAAATGGTTTATGAATAACGTCACACTGGTTGTAGGTCCTTTTCTTTCTTTTTTTTTTTTTTCTCCTTTCGACCTAAAAGAATGTCTGGTGGAAGTTGAATAAGAGTCTTAACCTTATTTCTCTATGTTGAACACCTCTTGTTTGTGGTAACTTGTCCACGGGTCTCTCAATCTCAACTGAAGGGTAAAGTCACTCCCACNGTTGTAGGTCCTTTTCTTTCTTTTTTTTTTTTTTTTCTCCTTTCGACCTAAAAGAATGTCTGGTGGAAGTTGAATAAGAGTCTTAACCTTATTTCTCTATGTTGAACACCTCTTGTTTGTGGTAACTTGTCCACGGGTCTCTCAATCTCAACTGAAGGGTAAAGTCACTCCCACTTGTCACTCAGGGACTGTATACCCTTCCTGTCAAAGAAAGGTCCACAGGGGGTCTATAAAACACAGGATAGTTGGTACCGACGTAGGTGTGTAGGTAAGGTAAAGATCCGATTTTCATAATTTATATCGAGTTCATAGAGTACGACATAAAAGGTTTTCTCACTGGATTCTTTTGTTACGTATGGTATATATAGGTATTAGATAATTTCTCAAGTGGTATCTGATCGATCAACGAGTAATTTATAAACGACTCTAGTTTTCTTACGTAATATCGAGATATTTGTATTTTCTGAACAGTTTCAGGTCCTTACTTCACCCTTTAATAGTGAGAAATATCTGTAAATTTTATTACAGACCGACAACTGTTGAAGAACTATTAAGTGTCCAACGAATACAAGTCCTTTACTATTCCCTCATGTACCTCATACCTGTGTACCGTTTATCTACCCCTTTTTCACCTTTGTCACTGTCTGAAATAAAAGAATCCGAGGTTTTAGTGACACCTGTCACTGACGTCGGTGTTTTAATTTTCTGCGACCGAAGAGCCTTCCTGTCGATACTGTTTGGATCTGATACATAATGTTTCGTCTCTATAGTGAAACGGTTGTTTCCAGACATGTCAGTTTCGATATCGAAAAGGTCATCAGTTCATGTCTACACTCTCAACCTAATATTTCTCCGACTTACGTCTTCTTAACTACGAAAACTCGACGTCACTACTTCTGAGAACTCTCAAGGAACCTGACGTTCCTCTAGGTTGGTCAGTTAAGATTTCCTTTAGTTGGGACTTATAAGTAACCTTCCTGTCTACAACTTTGACTTCGAGGTTATGAAACCGGTGGATTACGTTTCTCGA
Source organism: Capra ibex (assembly GCA_006410555.1). Lineage (NCBI taxonomy): Eukaryota > Metazoa > Chordata > Mammalia > Artiodactyla > Bovidae > Capra > Capra ibex. The sequence goes on along the minus strand of SJYO01050590.1, from coordinate 21,665,036 downwards.
CTGAGTACTCTTTTCTGGGACTACGACCCTTTCTAACTCCAGTCCTCATCTTCTCCCACTGTCTCTTACTTAACCAACTTACCGTAGTGACTGAGTTACCTGTACTCAAACTCATTTGAGTCCCTCTATCACTTCCTGTCCCTTCGGACGTACGACGTCACGGACCCCAGCGTTTCTCAGTCTGTACTGCATCGTTGACTTGTCATTGTCGGGATAGGTGTCATGAAGACGTTGAAGACTTCTATCTTTATTATTATTAAAAGAGTTTTTTGAATCACCGTAAATTCACTTCTTTTCTAATACGTAAAGTAAGTTATTAATAGTGTAACATCTGAGTATATTCTCTTTACGATTTTACTTTAATACTTCAATTTTATATTATGTTTATCCAAGTACAGAATAATATGATGTCAAAGGATACGAAATTTATTATAAGAAATTTTATTTAAACACAATTACTAACAATCCAAACGTCACAAGACTAAAGAGAACCCTACATTATGATTAGTATATTAGACTCTTTTCTACTGTTATAACGAATATCAGAAAAGATATTAAAAGTCACCGATAGAGTAAGGAACGTAGTCAGACCCCTGGGACTTATTACCCTAATTCTTTATTTATTTTCGAAATTTTTACAATCGAACTTCCGAAAGGAAAAAGACATACAGAGAAGTTATGGGATTCACTATTCACGATCCGTTTCGTACTAGATTGATCCTTTCACTTAATGAGATATGCACAATCCTCTTTAAGTTAATTTAATACAATATATCTCTGACTATTTTCTTTAAGGAACTTATATACTTATAAATGGTATACAAAAAGAAACTCGGGAAGAGAAAAGATAAAAATAAAAATTTTCTTTACCATTTGATAGTAAAATACAATGAAGAACAAGATTAAAACGAATTTGAAAGGGTTAAGAGTAAAAGAGTAAAGTTTGGTGGGGTAATGGTGTTCGTAGTTTTTTTTTTTTTCTCTCTCTTTCTCTCTCTTTCCTTCAGTCTGAACAGTCTGAAACGGTAGTAGTAAGGTCTTCCCTTAATAGTGTTGAAAAGAAAAGTAAGGTGACGATCAATAAATTTTAAAGACAACCTTGGTCTCTCTAATGAAATAAGATCCTAGAGGGGATTCTGTTTTGAGAGCCATTGGTATCGTCGTAACGGTAGGTTAGAGAACTTAGGTGTTGTTTTACGTCGATCTTTACGAATCGCTCACGTCAGAGGTTTCCGTTTGTAACGACACTACTCACTGTTTGACTTTGTTATCCTCGACGAGGACAACGGTACCTTTGTCCGGAAAGGTAGACTCGTTAAAGTAGGGTCCTAAGTGTTAGATTTCGAAACGTTTCCATACGACCAGAATTGAGGGGATGACCATCGTGAGTGGTGGTCTGATTGTGACGACCCTACTGACTGTACTTTTTTGTTACTCCCGATGGGGAATGACGGTGTCATTGGGACCAAAGGTCATTAAACGGAATTACCTTTCGACTTTCTCGAAACATCGTCTACAGATGTCATCGATTTAGTTTACTGTCAATTTCTCTTATTAACACTATTCAAGGAATTTTCAATTTACGTGTACAAAACCCCACAGTGACCTCGTCACAAAAGATTTTTTTTTTTTTTTTCATACGAGGTGTTACGAAGACTACTTAGTGTTACATCTAGTACTCGTCACCTTGTTTTATACGAAATAGGTGCACGTTTTTACAAGTATAGTTTATTTTTCAAGAGACTTATATTTATCTTTCGTGAATCAATAAGTTCTGTAAAAGAAACCCTCAGGAAACTTCCCTTCCTGATAACTTTGTACATTGTCTTAAGAGTAACTTTATTGACCACATAAATACTCATTGACATATAGGATTAACATAAAAAAAATCGTTTACTGATCAGTTTTATTGTACAAATCTTTCAATACTACTCGTCTATTAAGTAGTAGGAATAAAATTTTTAATTCTAATTTTTGAAATTGTTCTAAACTTTTCGTGAAGTATACAATACTAATAAAGTCCGGAACAGTTATTATACTAGACACTCCGTCCATAATATCACTAGTAACAAGTGATCCAGTCCGTTTGGGTTGAAACCCCCCAATTTCACTAGATATGTTTCACTGTGTCATTATGACTTTGAATCGAAACTTGAGTCTGTCGAACCAAGATGTCAGAGGTAAAATTTTTAAAATAGTAGAATGAAATTAAATGTATTGTACATGGATAATTTATAGGAGTCTCTTAAAGTGTCTTCCCATTAAAACCAGGTTCAATTTACATACATATTAAGGTCTACGGAAACCGTGTGGAGACATGCATAAGGTGTAAAAAGTGACACCTTACGAAACGTCTGTACTTGTACCTCATCTTGTGTTAAAGGGTTCTTGATTATAATACTGACCTGAAACTCGAAATTAGTCCTCGTATAGTGTCCGATAAAATTCCTCAACACCTCAACAGTATCACATTGAATAGACTGTTGCACAATCTGTTCACGTAGGTTTTGAGTCTTAAGGTTTTCCTCCCCCTTTGAGTACCAAGTTCAGGAGAGGATCCTTTACACGTATTCCATATCATACGTAAACAATGAGTCCTATGGTCCACGTGATGTTTGACGTGTGTCTCGAAGAAGTTTTGATACCCTGGCATACATACACAATAACTTTTATTTATCTGGTGGACAATGACCATAGTTACCTTACGAAATATTTGTTCACACTAGTGAGTGGATCTCGGTCTGTAGGACCTTACACTTCAGTTCACCCGGAATCTTTCGTAGTGATGCTTGTTTCGATCACCTCCACTACCTTAAGGTCAACTCGATAAAGTTTAGGACTTTTTACTACGACACTTTCACAACGTGAGTTATACAGTCGTTTAAACCTTTTGAGTCGTCTCCGGTGTCCTTACCTTTTCCAGTCAAAAGTAAGGTTAGGGTTTCTTTCCGTTACTGTTTCCTACGAGTTTGATGGTGTGTTAACGTGAGTAGAGTGTACGATCATTTCATTACGAGTTTTAAGAGGTTCGGTCCGAAGTCGTTATGTACTTGGCACTTTAAGGTCTACAAGTTCGACCAAAATCTTTTCCGTCTCCTTGGTGTCTAGTTTAACGGTTGTAGACGACCTAGTACCTTTTTGGTTCTCTCAAGGTCTTTTTGTAGATAAAGACGAAATAACTGATACGGTTTCGGAAACTGACACACCTAGTGTTATTTGACACCTTTTAAGACTTTCTTTACCCTTATGGTCTAGTGAACTGGACGCAGAACTCTTTGGATATACGTCCAGTCCTTCGTTGTCAATCTTGACCTGTACCTTGTTGTCTGAACAAGGTTTATCCTTTTCCTCATGTAGCTCCGACATATAACAGTGGGACGAATAAATTGAATATACGTGTTTACGACCCGACCTTCTTCGTGTTCGACCTTAGTTCTAACGGTCCTCTTTATAGTTATTGAAGTCTATACGTCTACTGTGGTGGGAATACCGTCTTTCACTTCTCCTTGAGTTTTCGGAGAACTTCTTTCACTTTCTCCTCTCACTTTTACAACCGAATTTCGAGTTGTAAGTCTTTTGATTGTAGTACCGTAGACCAGGGTAGTGAGTACCCTTTATTTACCCCTTTGTCACCTTTGTCACAGTCTAAAATAAAAAGACCCGAGGTTTTAGTGACGTCTACTACTAACGTCGGTACTTTAATTTTCTACGAATGAGGAACCTTCCTTCCAATACTGGTTGGATCTATCGTATAACTTTTCGTCTCTGTAATGAAACGGCTGATTCCAGGCAGATCAGTTCCGATACCAAAAAAGACACCAGTACATACCTACACTCTCAACCTGACACTTCTTTCGACTCGTGGTTTCTTGACTACGAAAACTTGACACCACAACCTCTTCTGAGAACTCTCAGGGAACCTGACGTTCCTCTCGGTTGGTTAGGTAAGATTTCCTCTAGTCAGGACCCACAAGAAACCTTCCTTACTACGATTTCGACTTTGAGGTCATGAAACCGGTGGAGTACGCTTCTCAACTGAGTAACCTTTTCTGAGACTACGACCCTCCGTAACCCCCGTCTTCCTCTTCCCCTACTGTCTCCTACTCTACCGACCTACGGTAGTGGGTAAGCTACCTACACTCAAACCCACTTAAGGCCCTCAACCACTACCTGTCTGTCTGGACCACACGACGTCAGTACCCTAGTGTTTCTCAGTCTGTGCTGACTCACTGACTTGACTTGAGTTGACTTGAAAATACCTCAGGAATGATACCCGGTCAACGATATCTGCCTTGAAAAAACCTGGGGTGCAGGTTCCATTCTCTTTGGGTTCATTCTACCATCCGTGACTCTCTCCCGTAATCTCCCGTCTCTCTGACTTTGGTGTTAGTGTCTGTTGATGGTTATTTTCATTCCAACGTGAGGAAACACGAACATCTACAATTTCCAGTTCATTCTTCCCTAGGAAACGTCGAAGAAGTCATTATCTCGTCTGTATCAAATTATCTTTTTATATTCTTGTTAATTATAAAATGAGTTATACTCGTTGTGTTTGAAAGGTCTTTTTTTTTTTCTCGGGAAAGGAAGATTTATTTTAATACGATGGAACCGTCTTTCATACTTTCCAATATGTCTTTCCCACTCCCGTTAGAGAAAACCAAACCATAATAGCTTCCCCATTAATGTCGACTATGATACGTGTTCTAGTAGTCTAAAATAAAAAATTTAGTAGATCGGACTTACTGTCGAAGAAAAGAAGAAAAGATGGTAAAGGTCGTAGTGACAACGTTCAACGTTCCTCGGGATGTCGTTTATGGTAATTTACTCATGTCGTTCCGTAACCTTTACTCTGAACCATGATTAATCCGTTGAAGCTTCCTTTCTGTAGTGTCTTACACTTCACATCTTTCATCATTAATGACCGGAACTATTTTAGTGGTTTGAAATTCTATCTTTGAGTCTCCATCAAATTTCTGTCGTCCTCTCCGTTACCTCCTGAGAAAGAGAATTGTGCGGATTTTTGTCATACCTTATTGTGATCCTTTCCTCTTCCGTTGCCGTTAGGTGAGGTCATGAGAACGGACCTTTTAGGGTCCCTATCCCCTCGGACCACCCGGCGTCAGATACCCCAGCACGTCTCAGCCTGTGCTGACTTCACTGAATCGTCGTCGTCGTGATCCTTTTTGAGAGGTAAAATGCAAGGATAGGGAAAAAAAAGAATGGAATAGAGGACGACAAAAAGACTTGTGTGACACTAGAGACGTCAAGAAGTTTGTAGAGTTGGAAACGACGGAAATAAGGTAACAAATACACGAAGACAGTGGTTCTTACGGTTGGGAGAGTCCTTTTTGGGTTGTCGCAATTTTAAAATAAAAAGGAAAGTACGGTTATAGTTCTCCACCGAAGAAGTCTTTTACTGGAACTACGAAGGGTGAACTCACACACGAGAGGGGACGGAAAGAGCGTCGGCAAGTCTAACATGGAACCTCAGGTTCGTATTTGATATAGCGTGTGTTGTCTCCCTGTGCATCCTCTCTACCTTTCTTTCTTTACTGTCTCTTCGACTTCTTTTTTGTCGATTTCAACAACAGCCCCAGGTCCCCACTCAACCTTTCCTTAAAGGTCTGTACTCTGTCTCACTCTCCCTTTATTTTAAATACTCTCACCCTCTGTCACCCGGTCGAGTTCCTTCTTGGCTACAACTTGCCCCCGGGAATCAGGTGAAAATATAGGTCCTATGTTCCTCACCCTACCCCAGAACACCCATTACACGATTAACCTACTCCGTACATATGACCCACCTCCCTCTCATCCCGTTTATGGAAGAGGGATAGCCCATCCTCCCCTCTGTCCAATATCTCAAGGTAATTGTCAATGTTATACCCCCTCCCTTTCTGCTATTCCCAGACCAAAAAAGTCAAGGACGTAAGGTTCTGGGAGGAACCAAAATAGACGAGAAAACAGGAACCCAGTGGTGTCGGGACTGTCTTGGAACGGAAGATTGAACTGATTTATTAATTGTCTCTCTCAGATGAATCTTGATCTGACACGACAATTTTGACCTTCTACGACTTTATAACAACTTTTTGTTTTACATAAAGGAGTGACGGATCTTCCTAGTCTCTGGCACTTTACAAATCCAGTCAACGTATTTTATTAATTCGATATTAAAAGTACACGTAGACTGATATACATGTAAAACTGTTAGTTCAATATAACCTTTTTCGAATCATTAAAGTTAGATTTCATGTCTTTCATTTGTATTAAAGTTTCTCCCTCTTAATTATCTTCCTTTTCCCTTCCTGTTATTTTTATATCGTTTTTATTCATAGATATTCACTTTTCACTTGCACTTCAACGAGTCAGTGCAGGTTGAGAAACGTTGAGGTACCTGACATCGGGTGGTCCGAAGAGGTAGGTACCCCAAAAGGTCCGTTCTTATGACCTCACCCAACGGTAAAGGAAGAGGTCCCCTAGAAGGGGTGGGTCTCCAGCTTAGGTCCAGAGGGAGTAACGTCCGTCTACGAAATGGGAGACTCGGTCGTCCCTTCGAGATATTCATAGATATTCTACTCTATTTCTCTCTGTCCCGATTCAGTATAGAATATATTAGTCCACTCCACTTTTGTTAAACATCAGTTTAAATGAGGATTTTCAGGATCCCTTCCATTGACACCATAATGACAAAATTGAGAGTTATTCCCGTTGGTTCCGATGAAATGTTTCAGGATCCTAAGGTCTTAGTCTTAGGAGTAGGGTGTCTAATAGATTATGTAAGATTTCGTGAGTTAAAGGTGTGATTTATAGAACACTTAACAAAATTTACTCCGTTAATCGTAAAAAAAGTAATCCTATTCCACTCCGATGTTGGTTAATTTAAATTTTAAAAGAAAAAAAACTAATACGTATAAGTACTTAACAACGTTTCTCTTTTACATAATGTTTTAAAAGTTAATCCTTTTAGATAATGTTTATGATATCAATGTCAATGTTTTCAACTCAAGAATACAAAACATCTGTAAATTAATTCACAACTGAGCCCGAAGGGAACACCGAGTCGACCATTTCTTAGACGGACGTTACGCCTTCTGGACCCGACCTAGGGACCCAACCCTTCTAGGGGAAATCATCCCTTTCCGATGGGTGAGGTTATAAGACCGGACCTCTTAAGGTACCCGACATATCAAGTACCGCAGAGTTTCTCAGTCTGTGCTAACTTGTTGAAAGTGAAAGTGACTGAGTAAAATTAAAAAGTTTAGAGACATTAAACTCCAGTCATATAAAATAAAGTTTCAAGTTGACCAAATCTTTCAAAAATTATTGAGGTTTCGACCCTTTGTTTAACAAAATTTGTATTTCGTTGTAACTCAGGTTAGGTCGGTTGTAGTCCTTGTTCTTGGTATTGTGGTATTTTAGTGACGAATATTGTAAACTGACTCAACCCCTCGTTACATCATTTTTATATACTTATACATAGTCACACAGACTACACATATATATTATATATAGATATATATCTAGGTAGATAGATCTTAGTCGTATATATGACCTAAGGTGACCCGAAGGGTCCACCGCGATCACCTTGGGGGGACGGTTACGTCTTCTGTATTCTGTGTGTTGAAACTAGGACCCAGTCTTTCTAGGGAACCTCCTCTCGTCATAAGAACGGACATCTTAGGGTACCTGTCTCCTCGGACCGTCCGATGTCAGGGATCCCAGCGTGTTTCGACCTGTAGTGACTTCGCTGAATCGTGTGTATTACCCCATCCTACTAGTTTGATTCGATACGTACGTCCTTTGATCCTAGTGGAATCCTTTTTATATTGGGGTGTAGGGTCGAATGAAACCCGGGATGTAAATACTTGACTTTACTTTCTGTCTCAGAAGACATGTTAAACATATGTCAGACGGAAGACATAGATATTCAATACACAAACCACTAAGTTGGTTAACTAGGGGTCAATCAACTTGGAAACCGAGTCTGCCATTTCGCCGACAGATGTTACGCCCTCTGGGCCCAAGCTAGGGACCCAGTCCTTCTAGGGGACCTCTTCCTTTACCGTTAGGTAAGGTCATGATAACGGACCTTTTAGGGTTCCTGTCTTCTCGGACCATCCGATGTCAGGTACCCCAGCGTTTCTCAACCTGTGCTAACTCGCTGAAGTGAAAGTGAAAGAGAAAAGTGAAATCAACTTGGAATTCAGACTGTCTACGTCCGGGGGTTTTACGTCTCCCTCACGTTTGTCATAATACGATAAAATATGGTTCCTGAGTTCGTGGACGTTCTACAAGAACTCCCACAGGACGTTAGTTAAGGGGTGTTTATACCTGTCTGTTGACGGCACCAGGCCCACGTCCAACCTTTCCTTAAAGATCTGTACTGTGTCTTACTCTTCCTTTATTTCAATAATCTCACCGTTACGACAATCTTGTCGCCCGGTCGAGTTCCCTCTTGGTTGTGAGTTGTCCCCAGAAATCAGGTGAAAATATGGGTCCCATGTTCCTCGCCCTATCGCCAGAACACCCATTATACGACTAACCTACTCCGTACATATGACCCACCCCCTTCTCATTCGGTTTATGGAAGAGGGAAACCCCATCCTTCCCTCTGTCCAATATGATCAGTCCTCCTGGACTTTAAGTACTTATCAATGTTGTATCCCCTGTCTTCCTGCTATTCCCAGACCAAAAAGACAAGGACGTAAGGTTCTGGAAGGAACCAAAATAGACGAAAAAACAGGAACCCAGTGGGGTTCCCGATGAAGTGAAAAGGGGAAGTCTAAAGGGAGTCAACCGTAGACCTGTATTCACAGTCCAGAAGTGATACAAAAGGAAGTATTTTGTATCACTTACAAAATATTTCCTTTTGCATCATTTACAGACCTTAAAATGGATGACAACCTTAAGTTACGTCCCATTACCTGGACCCTAAATGTATAAGTGGCCACCACAGACGACTCCACCTCAATCAACTCGAAATAGGGATCCGTCGGTCGAGAAATACGATAACATCAGATACCGATCACTGGGACCCCAGACCAGAGAATCGAGTCCGGACTAGTGACTCAGGGTGGAATCATTAACGTCCATAATGTCGTTAGGGCTTCCGTCGACACTGACACTAACTCGAAGTAGGTATTGCTAGTTGGAAGAACAAGAACCGATGTTCCGGTAAGACCGGTGTGACAAGAATTGTTATTAAGAGAAAACCATTAAGGGAGTTGGTCGGAAAACTAAGGAATAATGATAATGAATAAGGAATAGTGACAAAAGTTAAACACTAAGTATAGTGTATAAAAAGAAATGAATATATTGTAAAAAGAAATAGAAGTGTAAAAAGATTTAAGTTTGGGTCAAAGGTAAAAAATTTTTTTCCTTTACTTTTTATGGGTATCCGACTATTTGCAATCGAATTTAAATGTGTCGAATGTAGGTAACTTGTTCTATTGAAAACGTCACGGAAAGTCCGAGGCATATTAGGTAGGTAGTTATGAAAATGGATTTCCTTACCCTACAATGTCATTTAAAACTTTATTTTTTGATAAGACGACCTGTGTAAACTAATACACTTCCAAACTAATACTCTTTTACTGACCGAATTTGCCCAGTTAGTATAAGAAAATGGTTTCCACGATACGATATCAGGAACAATTAGTCTTTGTTTTCCTTCTTACCCATCAAAAAGTATTTTTATCCATTTTATTAAAGACCCAAGGTCTATTGTAAGATAAGGAATAATGGTAGGACGAAACACTAGAACCATATGTAGGAGTGGGAACCTTTTATATTTTGTGAAACTTAGAAGTATTGTTTAAGGGTAATATAAAGATATTCCATAGAGTTCAACTAAAGATCTTATAAATTAATTTCAATATTACTTGTGTAGACACCCCAAATAAAGAAAGTACCAGTTTAACGGAGTGGTTTTTACTTTACCTTCAAAACCGGAAATAAAACCTAAGATAGTTCCTTTTTACCAAGATTCTTAAATTTCCTTCCTATTTAGAGTTAAACATTAAGTCTCCACGTGTTTGTGTTTTATCAGAAGAGTATCGATGTATCCATTTATCTTAGAAAGAGACAAAAAGTAGACTCAGTTGTATAACAGACGAAACATAATGGTAGAACTCATTAAATTGGTCAATGACGTCCACGTTACTTTCTTTTTCAGATTAAGATGGCCGACTACAAACTTGTAGAGGATGGACAGCTATAAGACTCATACGTGCACTTGTAAAACGAAATTGATGACTCCCTCAAAAAATTTGTTTTGTTATAATAACGGAAGAAAATAAGAATTACGTCAGAAGCGTTACTAAAGGACGACAGAACCTACAACCATGGATTACCATAAAGGATGGACACAGGTCAAATGAAAGAAGGTCAACAATGTTGACAAAGGAAATCCTTTTACAAAGAGGAGTAAAGAACGTCGGAATCGCCTTGACTATTAGGTCCATAAGATCGAACTAGACTCTTTCAGATAGTCGAGAGTAAGAGATCCAGGAGTACATCAATGACCTGAAAGACTCGAGTCCAACACGATTGAAAGGAAGTCTTAACATTCAATAAGGTACAAGAGGGGGATTTACGGAAGAATAAAGTTTATTTCAAGACGAAAAACGTTTATTTCTTACGATTCCCTTTATTTATAAAAGAGTAATTTTTCTTATTAGACGGCCAGATAAAATTGAAGTTCGACTGTTGGTGTATAAAACTGACCTGATAAATAAGGAACCTGTGAAAAGATAGAAGAAATTAATGATAAAATCTAAAACGACACGGTTCGGACGAAAATAAAACGAAAAACTTGAATCTTTGGATAAAGGATCACAAAAAGAATTGTACCCTCTTACTTGTTTCGAATAAATAGGAGTTTGATAGTTAAATATTGGTAAGTAAATTAAGAAAGACTGTTATACGTTCTAGGACTTCTCCGTTTTTTGTTTGGTTTGTTTTTGTTTGTGTGGTGTGGTTTTACATCATATTTAAAGTACTGTTACAAATTTCATAGACTTCATTCCAATAAAGTTTAACAAATCTCATAATTTCTTGTTAGTAGAAAAGACCACTTATGTTACAGTATAATTTCACCCTGAGTCCTCGAACGGACCCATACCGTTCCGGTCTGAGATCCCAGTCGTTTTCAGGAGTAAATCCCTAAGCTTATACATCCTAGAAGTTGGTCACGGACTGGTCCCCTACGGGTACTGAACTAAGACGTCCACACTTCGACGACTAACCCTAAAGTTAAACCCGTGACGTCTGTCCTTTGTTCCTACATTATTACTCCTGTAATCGACATGATTTGGTACTTGACCCCGTGACCTTAAACCCTGTGTGTCAGTTTTTATAGTAAGAATCGGTCTACTTAATAAAGGACTAAAAAAGAAGGAACGATATAATTAACTAACTTTTCCTCGAAAAACAATACGAACCAAAAATACTGTCGGTAATACGAGTCTAACCTGATAACTAGTAGAAGATCAAATAAAAGGAGGAAACAATACTCCAAAAAGAAAAACGGATGACCGGGATTCGGTGTCTACACTGAAAATTCGACTACGTAAACAATTCTGTGAACCTTTCTGATTTCTGTATAAGACGAAATTGGTTTGATTTGTCTTCGTTGAAACTCAAGGAACACAAACTCATTGACAAAAGTTACCGTGTAATAAAAGTAGGAGACGATGGTCCCTCTAAAGTTTGAACCCTTTTAAGGTGGTTCTGACTCAACGGGTCCCAGACTCTTACTTCTGCGAAGACTAATCAACAAAGGACGATTATACAAGGTCGAGATCTACAAAAATTAGAAAATTCTTTTAAATAATTCATGTATTTTAGGTTCTAATTTCATATAAATTATAGAGTAAAGTTTTTAATAAAATTATTAGGTAAAGAATTTCTTTTGTCATCTACTTTAAATATCCGAATTCAAAAATTTTCGTGTCAGAAAAAATTTCATATTAAATGAATGTTACAACACAGTTAAAGACGATATATCGTTTCACTAAGTCAATATGTATATATAAACAACAATAAGTCAACGATTCAAAAAAACTGAGAAACGTTGGGGTACGTGACATCGTATGGTCCGAGGGGACAGGAAGTGATAGACGAACTCAAACGAGTCTAAGTACAGGTGACTCAGTCACTACGGTAGGTTGGTAGAATAGGAGACAACGAGGGAAGAGGAGAATGGGAGTTAAAAGGGGTCCTAGTCCCAGAAAACGCTACCTTCTCAGTCGACAAATGTAGTCCATCAGTTTCTTAACCTCGAAGTCGAAGTCGTAGTCAGGACTTATAAGTCCCAACTAAAGGAAATCCTAACTGATGAAACAGGAGGAACGACAGTTTTCCTGAGAGTTCTCAGAGGAGGTCCTGGTGTCAAGTTTTCGTAGTTACGAAACCACGAGTCGGAAGAAATAGTAGGTTGAGAGTGTAGTTATATGTAAAAATATAAGAAAGGGTAATACTAAATAGTGTCCTATAACCTATATCAAGGGACATGATATGGTATCCTGGAATATCAAATAGGTAAGAGATATATACTATCGAATGTAGAGAATTAAGGTTTGAGGGTGAGGTAGGGAAAGGGTAGGGGAAAAATGAAACCTTTGGTGTTCAAACAAGAGATACACACACTCAGAGAAAGACAAAATATCTATCCAAGTAAATACAGTATAAAATCTAAGGTATGTATTCACTGTAGTATATCATGAACAAAAAGAGAAAGACTGAATGAAGTGAATAATACTATTATAGATCCAGGAAGGTACAACGACGTTCACCGTAATAAAACAAGAAAAGAATGCCAACTCGTTATGACGTACCATATATACGTGGTGTAGGAGAAATGGGTAAGTAGACAGTTACCTATAAATCCAACAGAGGTACAGAAGTGATAACACTTATCACGACGAAATTTATATGTCCATTTACATAGAAAAACTTAATATGAAAACAAACCTATATACGGGTTCTCACCCTAACGACCTAGTATACCGTTAAGATAAAAATCAAAATACTCCTTGGAGGCATGACAAAAGGTGTCACCGACATGGTCGAAAGTAAGGATGGTTATTACTTCCTCGTAAGGGAAAAGAGGTGTACGAAAAGTCGTAAAGAATAAAAATCTGTAAAAATTCGTACCGGTAACAGTCGTAAAACCCCCGAGGTTTTAGTGACGTCTACCACTGACGTCGGTACTTCAATATTCTGTGAACGAGGAACCTTCTTTTCGACACTGGTTGGATCTATCGTATAATTTTTCGTCTCCGTTATGAGACGGTTGTTTTCAGACAGAGCAGTTTCGATACTAAAAAGGTCATCAGTACATACCTACACTCTCAACATGGTATTTCAACTCGTGACTTCTTAACTACAAAAACTTGACACCACAAGTTCTTCTGAGAACTCTCAGGGAACCTGATGTTCCTCTAGGTTGGTCAGGTAAGATTTCCTTTAGTCAGGACTTATAAGTAACCTTCCTGACTACGACTTCGCTTTTGAGGTTATGAAACCGGTGGACTACACTTCTTGACTGAGTAACATTTTGTGGGATCACGACCCTTTCTAACTTCCGTCCGCTTCCCCTACTGTTTCTTACTCTACCAACCTACCGTAGTGGCTGACACACCTGTACTCAAACTCGTTCGAGACCCTCAACCACTACCTGTCCCTTCGGACCTCACGACGTCAGGTACCCCAACGTTTCTCAGTCTGTGCTGACTCACTGACTTGACTTGACTAAGACTCGTCACACTACACCGCGGAGTAACAACAAAACTAAACATAAAGAGGTTATTGATCGTTATAAATTGTAGAAAATTACACAGATATAAAGAAGAAACCTCTTTATGGATAAATCCAGGAGACCGGAAAAAAAAAAAAAAAAACATGACAACGCAAACCCCGATAAGCATATAAAACCTTTAATTTGGAAACAACCATCGTAACAAACGTTTATAAAACAGGGTAAGAAATCCAACAGAAAAGTAAAACAAATACCAAATAAAACGGTACGTTTCCGAACTTTCAAACTAATCCAGAGTAAATAAATAAAAATAAAAATAAAACGGAACCGTCTGATTGGCATCTTGTATATCCATACTAAATTTAGTCTCTTACAAAACGAATACTATGAAAGATCCTCACAAATACCACCGTACAGACTACAAATTCAAAATTTACTTATCAAAATAGAAATTTTATATTAAATAATAGTTGAACATTTTAATAAACTCTTTTGTGTCTTAAAGAAAATGAATGTGTGAATGTACATAAGCACATACAACACTCGTATACAAATTTTCTTCCTTTTAGTGGACACTCACGAGAGACATTCCGTCTTTATCACCGGGGTTTAGTAACACGAATATGGAGTCAACTCTGAACAAAAATGAAAGTACGATAATAAAAATTGGACGGTCAGTCACAAAATTTACTTTTTCTTTCAATTGATAACCATTCCGACCACAATAAATTTACTTTTATCAATCTTTATACGAGATTGTAAATGGTTTAAAGAGACAAGGGAGAGAACGATGTGTGTCTAGTCCTCAAAGATTACTACAAACGAAACTTTAATACTTAATACATATCTTAAAAATTTAGTGACTCGAAGTAAAAACAAAAATTCTTTTAGGTTCAGAAAAAGAAAAAATGAATGACCCTTACTAAAGTAATGCCCGTTTAATCATAAAAAAATTTATATAAGTCCAAAAAGGAGTAAACATTAGAAAATGAGTTATTTATCGGGTAGAAAAGTGAATCGTCTTCAACGGTATTAATCGTCGAAAATGACAAAGATTTTCCTGTCTTACACCTATCTTTTCTTTACTGTAAATTCTCTGTCTCCCACTTTGTGACCACCAAGAGGATATTATAATGTTCTTTTTTTTATATCAAAAGATAGAGAAAGTTTCTCTCTTCTCAAAATCGAAACAAAAATATTAGAATAGTCATTCAGTATTCATTACAAATTAGTCCGGACTAAGATAAAAACTTTTAATATCGAGAACTATACGTCTATTAAAAATAAAAGTTTTGCCTACAGTATTTTAAAAAGAAAGGTCAAAAGTTTCAAGAGGCAAATTGCCGAAATTTAGAGATAGATGAAAGACTGTAACAGGGATCTCGGGGGTATGTGACTGTCATAAATGGAAGGTCCCTAAATAAGGTCTCATTTTAGTTGATAACCTCTTCCTTTACTGTGGGGTGAGGTCATGAGAACAGACCTTTTAGGGTACCCGTCTCTTCGGACCTTCCGACATCAGGTACCCCAGCGCTTCTCAGCCTGTGTTGACTCGCTGAAGGGAAAGTGAAAAGTGAAAGTACGTAACCTCTTCCTTTACCGTTGGGTGAGGTCACAAGAACGGACCTCTTAGGGTCCCTGTCTCCTCGGACCACCCGACGGCAGATACCCCAGTGTGTCTCAGTCTGTGCTAACTTTGTTGAATCGTCGTCGTCGTTCTAGTTGATATGTGGGAACCATAGACTGGTCTTTCAAAAACCGAGTCGACTATAAACCCACAACATAAATGTACTTTTATATTATTTTTTATTCATGTATTAAATTACGGTGTAATAAAAGGATTGCGATTTCTCCTTGTCGGGATACTAAAATAGGTCACAGAACGGACGTTACGTTCACTACGTCTAAGTTAGGGACCCAATCTTTCGAAGGGACGCCTTCTTTTACCGTTGGACGAGGTCATAAGGACGGACCCTTTAGGGTACCTCGCTCCCTACCCGATGTCAGGTATCCCAGCGTTTCTCAACCTGTACTGACTAGAGTGTGTGTGTGTGTCTGTGTGTCTGTGTGGATGGACACCTAAATACGAGACTGTTGATGGAAAGGAAGAAAGACACGGAAATTCATATTAAAAGTCAAGACGTGTACACTTTGTAATTTTTAACGGTTTCTTTAAAAAAATTTCACAAACTTCGTAATTTCTCCGTGACCTTCGGCACTCTTCATCTGTGTCTTGAGGACTTTACTTTAACTGATCCACTCTTGACAACGCACCACCATTTCTTATACAGACGGTTACGTCTTCTACGTTCTCTGTGTTCAGGTCAAGGATCCCATTTCTTCTAGGGGAACTCGTCCTTTACCGTTGGGTGAGGTCATAAGAAAGGACTTTCATGGTACCTGTTTCCTCGGAGCGTCCGGTACCCCAGGGTTTCTCAACCTGTGTTGACCCATGTGTGTGTGTCCACTCTAGGTGTAAATTGAATGAAAAGGGACTCCCCTAAGAGGTCAGGCACACCCATATGGTTCCAAGTTCCACTTTCTATAGAACTAACGTCTCGACCTATAGTGTCACACTTTGACAGTCTCTCTAATTTTTAACTCTTCTTTTACCATCTTTCATCAATCTATGTCTTCCTTCAGGGGTTTAGACGTCTATCTGAGTATTTAAAAAGTCAAATACACATTAGGTGTCTCGTTTTGAAGTTCCTTTGATCGTCTTTCGTTCACTATCTTCCAAATTTTACACTCGTTTCAAAAACAGTAAAAGGTGTAACCTCTTATTCTCAAAGTACGACCTCAGGATAGTTCAACTTCACCAAACTACTTTGAAACTACAGATACCTTTTGAATCTTCCCTGTATGAAATCCTTATCAGACGTCATTCCCGATACGGGTTTCTAGTTTCCGTTTTCGTTTTATTAGAACGGGATTGTTTCGAATTATTTTCACAAGTGTTTTAATTTCAGTAGACATTTATCATATTTACACACGATCTTTTTCAGATTCTACGAATTGTCATAGATCGTATAGATGTTTAGTATGTTAGTTAATAATTATATTATTATAATATTTTTAATGATATAATAACTTATACATTCTTACAGTGGTATAAGTTCTCTTCTTACTCAGTCATCTTTGTCTAGGTTTCTACTGAGTCTGTATGTGTCGGAAATATTGTAAAATCATACAATTTATTAAATGTCCCTTTTTACCTGTATTACCCACTTCCGTGCTCAAAGAGTCCTCTCCTTAATTTTTCAGATTTTACTTAGTTATTCTTTAAAGTCTTGATTTTTTACGTTGTAAACTGAAGTATCTTTTGAAGTAATCCACCCTAATACTCGTCTGACCGTATCAAGTTATTTTCGACGTTGAACTTCACAATTATTTAAAATTTTTTAGAAACATAAATATTAAACTTTGAGATTGAAAACAAATTAAATTTTAGGTTTCGTTTATGTGTGTATATTTTTAATTTCACTGACTCAAAATTCATAATTTATATATATTTTGTTGAAAGATTTAAACTTCGTTAAAGGAGACAAAGAGGTAAAGAAAACTACAAAAGAAAAGACTAAGTCAGTGGTTTCGAACTTTAGATAGTCTGTACCGAGAGAACTGTGGAAGTACATTACTTATAATTCAGTTGGAGTACCATTGTTCAAAGACAGGTAAGAAAATCAAAGAAAAATAAAGACAACTATGAGGGAAGAAGGGATTTTTATTTTGCGAATAAGAGGTTATACTTATATTTATTATCCACTTATGTACTCTAATAAGTCATGAATTTTTACTTCACAAGAGTACCGGAAGTCCTTTAATTGTCTTTCCTTCTAGGAGAAGACGAGTGTCTTGAATCTCGAGAAACTTCCTCGTTCCAAATACACTATCTGGAATGCCTTATGAATAGGTGTTGAGACGGAAAAAACAAACGATAGTCTTAGTATCGAGACACACACACACACACACACACACACACACACACACACACATGTACACGTGCACACACAAACATACAAACGAAACAAAAGAAACTTCTTGTCATTGTACAGGTTGTACTGCCCTATTTAGTACTGACTAGGTTTACTTGGAGATAGAGGTGGAAAGGATTGACAGTACATGTTTATAAAGTCACAGTAAATATCGGTGCACTTCTAAAAGACCGAGTATTCTATATTCCTCTTTAGAAGACAACCACCCCCCACCTCCCCACCCCCCCACCCCGGAAGTTCATTTCGAAATTAAAGGACTATGACTGCGACTTCGAGGTTGTGAAACCGGTGGACTACGTTTGTCGGTTGAGTAACCTTTTCTGAGACTACGACCCTTTCTCACTCTCGTCCTCGTCTTCCTCCGTTGTCTTCTATTCTACCAACCTACCGTAGTGACTGAGTTACCTGTACTCAAACTCGTTTGACTCTCTATCACTTCTTGTCCCTTCGGACCGGACGACGTCAGTTACCTAGTGTTTCTCAACCTGTACTGAATCACTGACTTGTTGTTCTGTTGTCCTTTTTTTTTTTTTTTGTCTTTTGAAGGGAAGAGAAGGATTAAAACTTATATTAACATTGTTAACCGTGAACGTTGATATTTCGTTATTCGGATTCAGTTTATTTTGTTTCTGTTGTTTTATATGTTTTGTTTTTTCGGTTATACAGTTTTTCTTACCCGTTTGACTTTTTCAGACAATAAGTACTAATGTAATAGGAGTCAAGACTTCTGGTCTAAATATCCTTCAAAAAATATGGAATCAGTAAACACCCGATAGAAGTACTAAAAGAAGGTATAGTTGATTTGACTAAATAAGTCGTAGAGTGAACTACACTGAGGAACAAAATGAATTTATTAAGACCGAGGGAGATACCTCACGTACTCCCGTACGATTCAGCGAAGTCAGCACAGGTTGAGAAACACCGGGATACCTGACGTCGAACAGTCCGAGGAGAGAGGTACCCTAAGAGATCCGTTCTTATGACCTCTCCCAATGGGTACGGGAGGAGGTTTCCTAGAAGGTCCCTAGTTTGGGTATAGAGAATGTAAATTGGACGTAACCGTCCACCTAAGAAATGGTGATCACGAAGGACCCTTCGGGACGATACCTCATTTCTGTAATTTAGTAATCAAACTAGGAGATCAATATGAAAAGATTGTCCGTAATCTTTGCGAGGGTCGTAAAGAGTCACGAAAGGATGAACCCCCGAAGGGTCTACCGAATCTACCATTTCTTAGGTGGGCGTTACGTCCTCTGGACGCAAGTTAGGAACCAGTCTTTCTAGGGAACCTCTTCGCTTACTAATGGGTGAAGTCATAAGAACGGACCTCTTAAGGTACCTGTCTCCTCGGACCGTTCAACGTTTGTCAGTCTGTGTTGACTCTCTGATTGTGAAATTATCCGTAATATTATTTGTTTATAATTTTATTTTTACAAGTATAAATCGAATTCATTATGCACATTGTGTATAACTCTTCGTGACGTCATTCACATAAGGATATTTCTAAAACACACAGAATTTTGGAAAGATGAAAAGGACGATACAACTTCGGAGAAAGGTAAGTAAAAAAGGGAGGGAGAGAGGAAAGGAAGGAAGAAAGGAACACTATTTTGTTTAATTTGAATAAATGATATTTCGATTTTTTACATTACTCACACTTAGAAAGTTGAATTTCTCTCGAGAATGAAGTACTAACGTTTATCCATCCAATAAAAAAAGAGAATCGATGGTACCATTTTAAGTCTAAAAGATATAAAAAACTAAGTACACGAAAACTTCTTTTTTACAAAAAATAATTTTTAATTCTTCTTTCCAATCGATTAAAATTAGATATACAATGAATTTAAATATATCCTTATGAAGTTAAACTTCCTATTATTTTAAATTAGGATAAAAATTATTTATACTCTGTGTCACCGTTAATAAAAGATCCTTTGTCAATACCGATATAGTTCCTTCAATCCATTCCATTCCACTTCAGAGAGTCAGCACAGGTTGAGAAACACTGGGGTACCTGACATTGGATGATCCGAAGAGGTAGGTACCCTAAGAGGTCCGTTCTTATGACTTCACCTAACGGTAAAGGAAGAGGTCCAGTTCTTTCAATTTATATAGAATTACCTTATAAAAGTTCTGAAAGTTCTTAGTTTAGGATTTAAAATTTTATTCTTTTACTTAATATCGGTAAAAGTACACACATTGGACGGAGAACTCTTTAGACATACGTCCAGTCCTTCGTTGTCAATCTTGACCTGTACCTTGTTGTCTGACCAAGGTCTATCCTTTTCCTCATGTAGTTCCGACATATAACAGTGGGACGAATAAATTGAATATACGTCTCATGTAGTACTCTTTGTGACCTGATCTTCTTTGTGTTCGACCTCAGTTCTAACGACCCTCTTTATAGTTATTGGAGTCTATACGTCTACTGTGGTGGGAATACCGTCTTTCACTTCTCCTTGAGTTTTCGGAGAACTACTTTCACTTTCTCCTCTCACTTTTTCAACCGAATTTCGAGTTGTAAGTCTTTTGCTTCTAGTACCGTAGGCCAGGGTAGTAAAGTACCCTTTATCTACCCCTTTGTCATCTTTCTCACAGTCTGAAATAAAAAAACCCGAGGTTTTAGTGACGTCTACCACTAACGTCGGTACTTTAATTTTCTACGAATGAGGAATCTTCTTTTCAATACTGGTTGGATCTATCATATAAGATTTCGTCTGTGTAATGAAACGGGTGATGCCAGGCAGATCAGTTACGATACCAAAAAGGACACCAGTACATACCTACACTCTCAACCTGACACTTCTTCCGACTCACGGCTTCTTAACTACGAAAACTTGACACCACAACCTCTTCTGAGAACTCTCACGGAACCTGACGTTCCTCATTGTTGGTCAGGTAAGACTTCCTCTAGTCGGGACCCTAAAGGAACCTTCCTTACTACGATTTCGACTATGAGGTCATGAAACCGGTGGAGTACGTTTCCCAACTGAGTAACCTTTTCTGAGACTACGACCCTCCCTAATCCCCGTCCTCTTCTTCCCCTGCTGGTTCCTACTCTACCGATCTACCGTAGTGCCTGAGCTACCTGCACTCAGACTCACTTGAGGCCCTCTACCACTACCTGTCCCTCCGGACCGCACGACGCTAAGTACCACAGCGTTTGTCAGCCTGTGCTGACTCGCTGACTTGACTTTACTTGACTTGACTTGACTACCAAGGAATAAAGAAAAAGAGATTAATTTAAAAGTCAATGGAGTGTAACAGACCAGTCAAAATCCATCTACGAGTAGTTACAAACTGTCGGAGGTCGTACAGTATCAGAACGAAATACTTCTGGGACCTGTACTGACTTCGCTGAATCGTCGTCGTCGTCGTCGTCGTCGTCTGTTGGTAAGTGTCTCTAACACACTGACGTCTCTCCCAAATTCCACTTCGAAATTCTTACAGTCATTGTGTCTGTAATTAAAGAAGTTTAGTTGAGAGTAAAGGAAACGTCTTCCTCAAAACTTTGAGCTAAAGATTCCTAAGTTGTTATTCATTCAAGACATTGTAAAAAGTTTGTTTATAATGACTTATTAAAATCACAATGTATTTACTCTTCTTTATAAGAGACTACACTTAATTACACGTCGTTACCTTTTTTTAATTATTCTTTAAATGTATTTACCTATTTAACCTTATTTCGATACTTTTGAAATTTTTTTATCGAAATACCCTTTTAATATGACATGAGAATCTTACTTCTCTTTCTTTTGGTGTATTAATTTTTCACTTGAACAAACCCACGTTTAAAAAGTTGACCTTTCTATAAAACATCTATTTTAATACGGACTTTAATTAAAATATGATTAAAATGTCCACTCTTATAAACCTATATTTTATTTAACTCTACTTTTATAAGTTAAATATATAATTCTACGTATCTAACGGGAGTTTAAGATGAGGAAAGTGGATCTAAACAACACTCTCCATTTATTTACTATTGATAAGTCTACGAACTAATTACTCTTAAGTTCACTTGTCAAAGAAACCTATGATGAATAAGAGGGGTTTGGTTCAGATCAGTACTTTAAAGTTTTATTTGGCTTCTTGTCGAAAATATTCAACGATTACACTCTCTTTAGATCCTAGAAAACTTTCACAGTCATTACACGAGTAATACTCTTCGTCTTAGAAGTCTAACTTGTCATAAAATACCAACCATAAATTTGTTTTCTAAAACCGAATCCAACTGAGTACCCTGTTAGGGTGGAATAGGATGACCGAAAATAAATTTCGTTGTCTCTAAAAGACCAACTTAGAACGTCAAAAATAACAACTTAGAACAAAAGTAACTAGATTTAGAATGTAAATTAGTTAAGGTGTCAACGAAGATACACGACGATTCTTTATTATATATATATATAAAAAAAAGGGAGACACACAAATAAAAGGAGAGGATAAATTGACTTTCTAAAAAGTTAGAGTAGTTTTACCCTAAATATGTAAACGAAGACGAAATAAATTGATAGATACGATGAAACACTATACCTTAAACGAATCAACGAAAATATTAAATTCACGTTCATCGTAGTATAAATTCTAGTATGTTTTTATGTCATCCGGTAAAAGAACCACAAGGTACCTTACTTTGAAAAATGTTTTGGTCTTTATTTGTGTTAATAATAGTCATATTCAAGAGGTGATTTTTGACTTTTTTTTAAGAACTTATTCTTTGTTTTATGAGACTCGGCCACTATAACTCCAGACACTATGTATAAACACGACTTAATCTCCAACGACTACGAGATTCAGTTTGTTGAAAGGTTGTCTGAACTATGGATCAAAAAATTTTATTATGTCTAAACAAATGTAACTAAAGACACATAAGAAGATGAGTCAGTAGGGTTACTATTAATAGATATAAACCCTTAGTTTCCATTTTCAGTTTTGTATTCGGTTCTTTTTTTGTTCTTATCTTCTTAAATGAACGATGAAGTAATTGGATAATAGATTGGTAGGTTTGAATTGTAAATTTATAAAAAAAAATTTACCTGAAATAAAAGGGTAGAAGAATTTGGTGAAAGAAGGGAAGTACCGAACATAATGTCAGATATGAATGTGACACAATCCAAAATACGACCGGAGACATCTTGAATACAGACATACAATATTTTATCCAAAGTATTCTTGTCTATTGAAACAGCTAAAACCAGAGATAATGTAGTGGCCGTCGATCGTGTTACGAACCGTGGATCGTTTACACACAAAGTTAACTCACGTTTACCGAATCCTATTACCATGGTATTTGGTCCATGATAGACCAAATACGAAGGTCCGTGATACAAAGGACTGGTATTGGCTTTAGGAACCCGACCTATTTGTACATTCGAGTGGTTAGGTCAAGAGCCATATCCTTAAGATGTGGATTAACGGATTTATAACACATACCAAAAAAGGGGGACCTCGTTGTCTTTACTTTTGTGATGACGTAACTGAACTTCGTTGATAGTAACGAGGTAACAGAGGACAAAAAGAGAGTTTGATTGGATGATTATAAGACAAGACGAATAAGAGA
The DNA here is from genome assembly GCA_006410555.1 of Capra ibex. Classification (NCBI taxonomy): domain Eukaryota; kingdom Metazoa; phylum Chordata; class Mammalia; order Artiodactyla; family Bovidae; genus Capra; species Capra ibex. The sequence goes on along the minus strand of SJYO01050590.1, from coordinate 21,641,725 downwards.
AGTTCAAGACATCATATTACGAGATCACAAAATTACGAACTAACACTCTCTGTTTTCAGGAACGAATTTAAATCTATGTGTCACAACGACCTAAGTCAATTATTTCCATTGACTAATGACTCAGGTGATCCGTTAATTCAGATTGAACTTGATCTTTGCCTCTTAGAATTCTCTTTTTGGAATCGCACCAAGTGTTACCTCTTTGTAGTTGAAACTTACCAACTTACCGAAATGTTACAATGTTCACATCCATTATCGTTGATTTTTACGATAAATTTTGTCATATCTTCTAAAAGTAAAGATAGTTCTGTAGATTTGAGGATTAAAGAAACTGAGAGACTAATCCCTTTTTTTTCACGTAGAAATGTATAGGCGTTTATTTTCCATTTTTATAGTCAAACAGGTATTTCAAAGGTCAACAACGACATATCAGTGATTCAGTACAGGTTGAGAAAAACTGACGGTACCTGACATCGTGAGGTCCGAGCAGAAAGGAGGTGAGACAGGGTCTCAAACGAGTTTAAGTACAGGTGACTCAGTCGATAGATTGGTAGAGTATGAGACAACGAGGGAAGAGGAGGACGGGAGTTAGAAAAGGTCGTAGTCCCAGAAAAGGTTACTCAACTGAGCAGTGTAGTCCACCGGTTTCATAACCTTGAAGTCGGAGTCGTAGTCAGGAAGGTTTCTTATAAGTCCCAACTAAAGGAAATCCTAACTGACCAAACTAGAGGAACGTCAGGTTCCCTAAGAGTTCTCAGAGAGTTCTCAGAAGAGGTCGTGGTGTTAAACTTTCGTAGTCAAGAAATCACGAGTCGTAAGAAATACCAGGTTGATAGTGTGGACATGTACTGTTGACCTTTTTAGTATCGAAACTGACACACATGGAAACAGTCGTTGCACTACGGAGACAAAAAATTATAAGACAGATCCAAACGGTACCGAAAAGAAGGTTCCTCGTTCACAGAAAATTAAAGTATCGACGCCAGTGGTAGAAGTCACTAAAACCTTAGGTTCTTTTATTTTAAACAATGACGAAGGTGAAAAGGGAGAAGATAAACAGTACTTTACTACCTTGGTCTACGGTACTAGAATCATAAAAATTGCAACTCAAAGTTCGGTCGAAAAGGTGAGAGGAGAAAGTAGGAATGGTTCTCCGAGAAATCAAGAAGTGAGACGGTAATCTCACCGTAATAGACGTATAGACTCCACTATCGAAGGTCTCAATAAATATTGAACCTTTTTTTCCTGAACTATTAGTTTTTCCGAGAGAACATCTAAATGAAATTCATTCTCCTTCTTCACTCACTATTCTCTCCTTAAGTGAAACTTTTCAGTAGATAAATTCAACCAAGACCTCCTCACTTTATTTAAAGAAATTTTATTCGTACTAGTACTCTGTTGTTTATTGTTGTTCGACTTCAGACTTGTGTCAAAGTGGTTCTTTCCCTTAAGATCGGGGACTTTACGTCGATCTTGAATTACAAAGACATCTGACTAGACCACAAGTGTCAGTACAGAATCTCGAGGGGACAACTTATATTTAACTAAGTCTTTTGTAGTTGTAGTCTGTACCGTTGAGATACTCGTATTACCTAGTTCTGTTTTTATTTTGACGTCACGGTAGTACGGACTTGTGTTTGATTTGTAATTGTGACAGATTTGGTGCTTTATGGTTTGGGGAGTAAGAAGTAATACTATATTCCCTGATAACGAAAAAGTGGGTAATCTCGACTTCCTAAATTAGAAGAGGAGGAGATCCATTCTAAATAATTATATAGGTAAGTATCTTGATGGGAACGACGGACTCTTATAGGTCAGGTCTCGTTTCAGGGTATAGAAATTTGAGAAGGGGTTTCGTGAATTGTATTAAGGTTCAAGACATTGTTCAGAAAAGATTATAGGAGAATAAATCAGTAAGGTACCAAAGGTACCGTTGACACCAGATAGTGACGATACCTATTATTTGGATTGAACAAGTTACTGTCGACATTATGACCACCCGAAACTGATCTCTCGTGGTCATCGTCTATCTACGGAACCTGTCAAAACCACTCATTACCATGTACATCATTCCCGTCCTCACTTTTTGAGAGAATTTTACAATTGACTGTGATAGAAGGATCTATTGTGACTCTCTATAAACTCTGTAAACGTAGTTCACGAAACATGAATTTCGTCTATTCAGTCCGTATTTTAGTCTAAAAACATCACCAAATTCGTTAATTTCTAACACACCATGGAGGTTCCTAATAACCAACACGCCATGGAGGTTCCTAATAACCAACACGTCAAGTGAGACTTTCCTCTCAGGAAATTTATTGTTTAAGAGGATCACGAAAATTTCACACTAACTAATAGTCTTTAAACTAAATTCTCCTTAAAAAGTACTTGTGTAGCTTTCGGCTCATGTAGACACTCCCCTTTATAATCTTGAACCAGATTTGCCATTAAACTAAACGAAAGTAAAAAGTCATAGATCCATGTGATAAGATTTGAATTAATTTCGGTTATCCCTTTTGTAAGTGAACGTCTTTCCTACAAAGAATTCCCGAGTACACTTTATACTTTTGTAAAGACTAGAAAATCTACTTGAAAATAGTGAACTCCATCTCTCTTTTTACATGGAAGAGATATAAAAGGTCTCTGATTCAACCGTATTTTGTAAGAATCATTAAGTTAAAAATTTCTCGTTGTCAAATATAAAAGAAAGGATACATAGAATTAAGAAAAAGTCACAATACATTGTTATTATATGAAAAGTGTCGTCTGTGAAACGTACTTACTTTGATCGAAATAAAGTTTTCGAGATAATCTAGAACGAAATGTTTCTAAAATAACCTTTATCCATATATAAAAATTATAACAACTTTTACTAAGGAACGATACTTTACCAACAGAAAGTATGACAGTGGTAACAAAGACTGTCTTTCAGTGGTTGGTCTCCATTGGTGTAAGTCCGATAAAAGAAAAGACTATGTAGGCTATTTTTCCCTTAAGAGTTCCTTAGACACATGTTGGACCAGAAACCTAAAGTAAGTAACATACTTACTGGTTTATGTTACAAAATTTTAAAATTAACTTTAAAGATGGACGAAAATTACAGTATTTTTATTGGTATCTCAACTCACTCTGAAATTTTACTCTCTTATCTTTACCTTTCCACTTTAAGAATTCAAAGTGGAGACAAATCCCAGTTATAAGACTCCTCCACCGACTTCCATCACCACTGAACTAAGTACCTTCATCTACTATGGACAACGTGTTTACTGGTCACCCTTCGTATTGAACCAAGAGCTTACGATAGTAAAGACGGAGCTTTGAAGAGATGGAAATAAAGGGTAAAAAAGTCTATTTAAATAAATGAATTTTCACTAAATTTGATCACAAAATTGATTTTATCAAATTGATCCCTAAATTTGATCAGTCCGACCTTGTAGACCTCTAATAGTAATGTTCAAATAAAAACAAAACAGAATTCATTTACTATGAAAATTAGAATCTAAACTTCTTGTGACTAACAATTTAACAACGAATTTCTGTCTTAGAAGTTTAGATGATTAGGTTACCAAATGTCACAGTAAAATCTCTGTCTTTGATAAGAAAATCAGTTTCGAGTGAGTCGTAAGGTTTTACATTTTATACATTACAGTGTTGAATACGTAATAAATAATATATATAACTTCATCCTCTTTATATTTCGACAAGGACGATGGTATAAAGAGAATAGGAGATTGAGGAAGGGGTCGACCTATCAGTGACTCAGTGAGATACTTTAGGATCCTAGTAGTCCTTGTACCCACCCTTTGAAGTCTCCTAATTCCATAAGTAACATAGTCCCTTCTCTAACACTAAAGTTCTTCACCAAAAACTCTCGGGTGTCAGTAACTTACTATTTCTAACTTGGTCTTATGTTTATGGAAGTGAGATTCGGACTAATAAAAACTATTTATAATAATGTACAATCACACTAAGAAATTAGTGATCCAGTAAAAATCTTTTTATTCCACTATGGTCTTACTAATACTTGTCATGAAGATAAACTCATCTTTTCTTTTAATACTCGTATTACTAAATATGAGAACAAGTATTTTAGATAAAGAAGAACTTTAATATTGATATTAATGAAACCATTTGTCTTATATTCGTCAAAGGGCATAGTATTTTAACAACTCGTCTGAGCCTATACCCTGGTATCCTTGTTCAATTCTAGGGTACTGTATTTTATAAACGAAGTACAGAATTGGATTGTTGAGATTGTATAAATGATTCTTTTATTATTTAACTAGAAAAACGTGACGATCGAGGAAGAGCAAGAAGTCTCTAGTTCGATTTAAAGTAAAAAGGTCTCTCCGGAAAGAAGTCCAACACGAACAGTAAAAGATATTACTGTCTACAAATAAAAGATATTTACTTTATTAGGTATAAGTAGGTAAAATGTACATAAAGGAATCATAAATAGAAAGACGTGTAGATATGATGTTTGATAGTATGGTGTCAAGTACAGAAACAAAAACAGTGAAAACAAAGAAATCGTTAATCATATAAAGGACAATGTACTGTTCACAGGCTTTTTATTAATAATTTGTAATTTACTTATATAATCTATTGATAGGGTATATATAGAATTATAGTTAGTATATATTTGTGTAAGATTCTACGTGTAGTATAAATAAATATATACAACGACAAATGTGTAAGGGTTTAACGATAAGTCAAAACTTTCAAACTAAGGACCCAACCCTTCTAGTGGACCTCTTCCCTCTCTAATAGGTGAGGTCATAAGATCGGACCTCTTAAGGTACCTGATATGCCAGGTACGGCATCGTCTCAACCTGCGTTGACCCGCTAAAAGTGAAACCTTTCAAATCTAACAATTACCGTCAACAACCTACTGTAGAACTACACGTAAACCCCACGAATATAAGTCAATGTCTCAAGTGTCGTTTGAAGTACTCCTTTATAAGTCGGTATACGACGAAGTCGTGACGTTATTTTCACACTGATTAGAGACGTCGAAAAAGAAAGTTATTGAAACTTAAAGGTTTACCAAGTCAATGAGAGTAAAATCCAAAGTAAAAACCGAAAAAGAGGTTAACGGTGTCTTAATGTCCTTTCTGACCTATTGTATTGACATTTCAAAAGATATAGACACCATGAATCTTGAAACTTTTATTATCTTTTATTATTACATTATCACATGTTTTTACTGATTTAAAACAAATTATTTATCGAGTTCCATAAGATTAGTTAGTTAGTTCATTAGTTAAATGGTAGAGAAATACTTCTGGGATGTACCCGTCGTAACACTATATCTGTGTCTTTATATATTTGTCTCCAGGAAACGAAATCTCTTCTATCATAGATAAGTACCATTTATATTAGGACGTTTGGTTGATTAATTAACGAATTCGTTTGACCATTATTAATACACACATTAACTCTATTGATTTTTTTACTTACTATCTACACTCGACCTTATTACTACCTTCCGAATTACCTTCAATTAAATTAAAAAATTAATTAAATAAAATTAACCTCCAATTAATGAAATGTTATAACATCACCAAAAATGGTTTGTAGCTATACTTAGTCGGTACCTACGTGTACCCAAGGGGTAGGTCTTGGGGGGAGGGTGTAGGGAGGGATAGGGTAGGGGGTCCCAGTAGGGTCACGTGGTCGGGACTCGTGGGACAGAGTACGTAGTTTGGACCTTGCCAGTAGACGAAGTGCATACTATTATATGTGCAAAGTTGCGATGGGAGAGTTTAGTAGGGTGGGAGTTGAGGGTGTCTCAGGTTTTCTGACAAGAAATGTAGACACAGAGAAAACGACAGAGTGTATGTCCCAGTAGTAATGGTAGAAAGATTTAAGGTATATTGCGCAATCATATAACATAACCACAAAAAGAAAGACTTAATGAAGTAAGACATATTATCTGAGGTCCAAGTAAGTGGAGTAATCTTGACTAAGTTTACGTACAAAAAATTACCGACTCATTATAAGGTAACACATATACATGGTACTGAAAGAATAGATAAGCAGACGGCTACCTGTAGATCCAACGAAGGTACAAGACCGATAACATTTGTCACGACGTTACTTGTGACCCCATGTGTACAGAGAAAGTTAAGACCAAAGGAGCCACACATACGGGTCGTCACCCTAACGACCCAGTATTCCGTCAAGATAAAAGTCAAAAAATTCCTTAGAGGTGTGACAAGAGGTATCACCGACATGATCACACGTAAGGGTGGTTGTCGCATTCTCCCAAGGCAAAAGAGACGTGGAAGAGGTCGTAAATAACAAACATCTAAAAAACTATCGTCGGTAAGACTGACCGCACTCTACCATGGAGTGACACCAAAACTAAACGTAAAGAGACTATTACTCACTACAACTCGTAAAGAAGTACACAAACAATCGGTAGCCATATAGAAGAAACCTATCTACAGACAAATCGAGAAACCGGGTAAAAAACTAACCCAGAAAACAAAAAGACCTTAACTCGACTTCCTCGACAACATATAAAAACTCTAAGTAAGAAACAGTCAACGAAGTAAACGATAATAAAAGAGGGTAAGACTTCCGACAGAAAAGTGGAACGAATATCAAAGGAAGCAACACGTTTTCTAAAATTCAAATTAATCCAGGGTAAACAAATAAAAATGAAAACAAAGGTAATGAGACCCTCCACTGTATTTAGGACGACACTAAATACAGTCTCTCACAAAACAGATACAAAGGAGATCCTCAAAATATCAAAAACCAGAATACAAACCTCGAAATTAGGTAAAACTCAAATAAAAACACATACCACAATCTTTCACAAGACCAAAGTAAGAAAATGTTCACCAACTGGCCACAAGGGTCGTGATAAACAATTTCTCTAACAGAAAAGAGGTAACATATAAGAACGGAGGAAACAGTTTCTATTCCACAGGTATCCACACACCTAAATAGTGACCCGAAAGATAAAACAAGGTAACTAGATATAAAGACAGAAACTATGACAGAACTACTGACATCGAAACATATAAATTAAAATAGAAACTCCATACCCACCATATAAACCTCTCAAAGACCGTAAAACCGAAAAAGTCCTGGACCACTCCCACCCTCCCTTGTTATGTGTTTTCGAGTTCAAAGTCTCCTATTTCCTCTATTTCTTCAATCATCTTATACCATCTGGGTCAAAAGACTCTTCATCTTTCTTTACTTAACCACCAAAATCCGTTTCTTTACAAATACCTTCTGGATTTTACACTTTGCCAGAGCACTTCATACATTATCCCTTAATAGAATATAGGGATGAGTCCCTGTACTACGTTTGACATAAAAATCTTTTAAATTACACCGTCACTATACGTATTAATTAAACTTTCGTTTTTACCTCTCCTTTTATTTTATATACGAATTGACAAAAGAGTTCTTAAAGATAATATCAAAAAATTTTTTGTGAGAAATCAATAGGTTTTGTATTAGACTGATCTTGTTATATACTTAGTGAGTGTCGAATTTATACTGTTCCATACATGATTGACTTAGAGTTTAATGTCTACATATTAAATCTCTGTAAAACAAATACTTCTTTCTATATAGGTCAATTCATGAAGAATGGATGACGAATAACTTTGTTTTGTGAGTATCTGTAGAGAAACTGTCGAGGTACATCTACTTTACAAAAGTAATCCAAATACTATTGTTTGATTTTGGTCTTGTTTAAGTCTCACACAAATTTCCATCCTCTCCTTTACTCTTCTTTAAGTATTGTTAAAGAATCATCGTAAGTTTAACTAGTCATCTGTCACTCACCCACTAACGCTAACTAGATAAAGTATACGTTTATGTTGTCTATAATAGAAATTTGTGGAGGTCTTTATACAAAGAACGACTTTAGGTGGTAGTTATCTAAATTTTTATAACTTCTAAACTGCATCTACGGTCCTTACGTTTCGACTACCGTCGTAGACCCCGACAAAGTCCTCTTTTTTGTCGTAAAGTTTTCCACTGTTTTTTGTCAGTCAGTTAAACGAGAACCCAAATTAAGGTCCTAAATTTTCATTAAACTCTTTTTTTTCAATGTAATCTAAATGTATTTGTCGATCCTAATAAAATAAGGGTCCTAATCGGTCAATGGATAGATAGGACGACTCGTTTGGTCTTTGTGTCCTGAGTAAGAATTTCACAAAGGATGAACGTATCGAGGGTAGGTAAGGGAACGACTCAGGACAACCAAAATGTATATAGTGACATTAGTCAGTCGAAGAGTAGTAGAGGTGACGGAGTGGGAACAGACTTTATCGTATTTGAGAAGATACTAATACATGGGACGTAAGTACGACCGGGAACAGAACAGATAAGGACTATATTGTCGGTAGTACTAGAAAAGGCATGGAGAGGGACGAGGGTATAAATTTAGAAAGGTAAGAATACCAAAGGTACCCACCTCTCTATCAATCCCTAAACCCCTAGTTATATACGTGTGAGATAAATTTTACTTATTGGTTGTTCCTGGATGACATATCGTGTCCCTTGAGACAGACGAGACCGTCGGACCCACCCTCTCCTCAACCCCTCTTACCTATGTACACATACATACCGACTCAGGGAAACGACAGGTGAACTTTGTTAGTGTTGTAACAATTAACCGATATGAGGTTATATGTTAATTTTCAAATTTTTTTTTTTGTGTTTTTTTGTGGAAAGGTACTGAAGAATACGAATCCTTTGTTAGGGTTTAGAAATTGGTACCGATTTCCGGTTCTCATAAGAATAGTGACGGGTAGAGACGTTTGAGGAATGAGTGATCAGGGAGGGGTCCAGAACAGTGTTCTTGGTAAGAAATGTACGAGTGGTCAAGACACATGTGTGACATAGAATATAGACCTTCTAGGAAGACGGAGGAGAAAAGGATGAACTGATAATAGATCTGTCACTTTTAATCGAAGTTGTACGAAGGATTCCCTTCTGGAGACACTTGAGGATTAAATCTTATTTACTATAATACACAATATAATACAGGATCCCAGTACAAAGAGAATAAGTTTCTTGAGTTGAACAAATTATAATATTTGAACAGTCAAACTGAAAAATAAAATGTAAACAGAAGACATGATATAAAACACGTGGTACTTTCATCTCCAGTTCGGAGGAAAGAGAACGAAAAAATAGGGATTGTCGATCGTTGTACAGAGCGTGTACCACCCATAAACTAGACAAAAATAAGGGTACAAATACTGACCATAACGAATCTGGATAACTGTTCAAGAATCGGTGGTCAGTAACAAACGCGTGGTTATCATTAGTAATTCAGGATAAAGACAATTTTGTATAAGGACAACTGTCATAGACGAATTCGAGTTATATACGGCAAACTGAGTCTTTAAAGGGTTCTGGGAGACTAAGTACTTAAGGTGAGGATCCATATTTAAGTTGTCTTCATGTAAGGATACAGGGGATTATTTATATGTATATTTTTACAAGTAACGTCGTAATAGTATGATCGATTTAAATCTTTAATCGGGGTTAAACGTTCATGGTTTACTTGTTTATTTAGTACTACCTCAGTACTTTAATTTATCATGAGTGTTACTTTTACTTCTGTTGTCTTTACCTATTTAGAGTACTCGTATTACTATTCGTTCTCTTAGGTCTTTATTCTCTTATGACGCCCGACTGTCAATGTCAATATTCAAACTTTTTATACGTTTTGGTTCTCCTCGGTCTTATCACTGATTGAAATTCTTCGATGACGGGTCCTCCACCACACCATCCTCTATCACCCCCACGATCATTTTAAGGCAAAGAACTCGACTTGTCATCAATGTACCCCCAAAATGAGACATCTTTTGACTTACTCAACTTGTGAGTAGTGGTACAGGTAAAAGACATACAAACGATATAAAATGATTTTTCAAATTACATATTTAGGGTACTAACATCTATTAAAGTTCATGATTATATTACCCATTTATCCTCTTTCATCCGAAATAGATTCCACATAGTCCTAGAATACTTCTATAATTTTATTAAAACAGTTCTTTTCCAATGTACTCTGAATGTCTAATTCTATAAACCTTCTATTTGTTCAGAAACAAGACCTACCTTATTCGATAAATTTAAAACTTAGTAAAGATAAAGTAATATGATAGTCAAGTCAAGTCAAGTCAAGTCAGCGAGTCAGCACAGGCTGAGAAACGCTGGGGTACTTAGTATCGTGCGGTCCGGAGGGACAGGTAGTGGTTGAGGGTCTCAAGTGAGTCTGAGCGTAGGTAGCTCAATCACTACAGTAGGTCGGTAGAGTAGGAGCCAACAGGGGAAGAGGAGGACGGGGGTTAGGGAGGGACGTAGTTTCAGAAAAGGTTACTCAGTTGAGAAGCGTACTCCACCGGTTTCATGACCTCAAAGTCGAAATCGTAGTAAGGAAGGTTTCTTTAGGGTCCCAACTAGTGGAAGTCTTACCTAACCAACCTAGAGGAAAGTCAGGTTCCCTGAGAGTTCTCAGAAGAGGTTGTGGTGATAATTGATCTTTTACTCGTAAATGTAAAAGTTCCATAATTTAATGTATGTAAGAGGATTAACAATTGGTTCTGTTTATAAAAACAACAAGACGTGAATCTGTGACCGATTTTAGACATTATTACCGGTTGTAATTCACTCAGGAATATAATCCGGTCTGTAACCAGGTTTACGGAACATATGTTATAGAAAAAATTAGAGATATTGTTGGTACATGTGAACTGTGATAATAAAAAAAGTAGAATACTTACTCATAAGACTTTGACTCTTGAATTTATGGAACTCCTTCCACTGTCCTACTTATTCACTATTTCGTTAATTGACTTGACTTTAACTCCCAAGATCGGGGGCATAGAATTAATAATGAGACCGAGAGTTGTATGTGTTTATTTCCGTAGTTATAAACAAATTATATTCTTAATGTCGTTTTTTGAAGACCGTATCAATATAAATAATTTCCGACGGATTCTCTATCTGGGAACGTTAGATTCACAAATGTACTGATCTGGTATATACTTAAAATCCCTAAATTTGATTATATTTTCGATCCAAAAAAAAAAGGTCATCAGTACATACGTACACTCTGGATCTGGTATTTCTTCCGACTCACGGTTTCTTACCTACTAAAACTTGACACCACAACCTCTTCTGAGAACTCTCGGGGAACCCGTTGTTCCTCTAGTTTGGTCAGTTAGGATTTCCTTTATTTGGAACTTATAAGTAACCTTCCTGACTACGACTTCGACTTCGGAGTTATGAAACCGGTGGACTACACTTCACGGCTAAGTAATCTTCCGAGATTACGACCCTTTATAACTTCCGTCCTCCTCTTCCCCTACTATCTTCCGTTCTACCAACCTACCGTAGTAGCTGAGTTACCTGTACTCAAACTAGTTCGAGACCCTCTACCACTCCTGGCCCTTCGGACCGTACGACGTCAGGTGTCTCAGCGTCTCAGTCTGTTCTGACTTACTGACTTTTGTTGTTGTTTGATTATTTTAAAAATCAAGTCGGTCTTATCTTATCGATCTCGTAATTTCTAGAAATTCTTATGTCCGTTTCGTTTCTTTAGACACCTTACCCTCTTTTATAATGTTTACTACGTTTGTTGTTCCTTGATTAAAGGTTTCTTATGTTTGTCCAGTATGTCGAATTATAGTTTTTTGTTTGTTGGGTTAGTATTTAGTCGTCTTTTGAATTTATCTGTAAAGAGGTTTCTTCTGTATGACTACCAGTTGTCTGTGTATCTTTCTACGAGTTATAACGATTAATAATCTCTTTACGTTTAGTTTTTGGTGGTATTTTATGGTGGAATATACCGAACCATGTTGGTGATACCTCTTGTCATACCTCCAAGGAATTTTTTGATTTTTACCTCAATGGTATACTAGGTGTCTACGGTGAGGACCCGTATATAAGTCTGTCTTAAGATTGAACTTTTCTGTGTACGTGGGGTCACAAGTACCGTCGTGATAAATATTATTGGTTCTGTACCTATACTGAATTTACAGGTAGTTGTTAACTTGTCTATTTCTTCTACACCAGGTATCTATGTTTCCTGATAATCAGTCTTGTGTCTTACTTAATTCCGGTAAACGTTGTTGTGTTCACCTACATCTTTAGTAGTATGATTAACTTCGGTCTATCTCTTTTTGTTTATGGTATACTATAGTAAATATACACTTTAGGTTGTTATTCTGTATTTACTTGAATAAATAGATTGTCTTTATCTGAGTTTTTGTATCATTTATTCGAATACCAATGACTTCCCCTTTCCACTCCCCTCCCTATTTAAAAATGAAACCCTAAATGTCTATATCCGAAGGGATCACCGAACCTGTCTTTCCTTAGACGGACGTGATGGTATCTGGAACGAAGTAAGGGACCCAACCCTTCTAGAGGACGTCTTCCCTTACCGTTCAGTGAGGTCACAACGGACTTCTTAGGATACTTGTCTCCTTGGACCGTCAGATGTCAGGCACCCCAGCGGATCTCAGTCTTTACTGACTCGTACCAATTGTCTATGTGTAATAATGTATATTTTACTTATCATGTTCCAGGATAACATATCGTATTCCTTGATATACATCGTAAAATATTGTTGGATATTACCTTTTCTTAGACATTTTTTAATATATACATACATTTCCCTATATATACATAAATACATTTTCTCAGTATGTATGTAATGTATATATTGAGTTAGTGAAACGACATGAGGACTTTGAATCATTTAGTTGTGAAGTCATTTTTACAAATTTTCTTCTCAAATTTTTTTTTTTTCTTATACTCGTTTTGATATTTTATTAGGGTTATAAAGAGATTTTCGTTTTTTATTATAAATTGACTGGTCACGATATAAAATACTTGTCTTATTTTTAATTTAATGTATAAACTTACTACTCATTCACATTAAATGGTTTACCGAGTCACCCATTTCTCAGACGGACGTTACGTCCTCTAGGCCTAAACTTGGGACCCTACCCTTCTAGGGGACCTCCTCCCTTACCATTTGGTGAGGTCATAAGAACGGACCTCTTAGGGTACCTGTCTCCTCGTACCGTCCGATGTTTAGTACTCCAGTGTCTCAGTCTGTGCTGACTCCCTGAAAGTGAGTGGTCTAAAGATATAAAATCATCGGACAATGTCTAAATTAACGGATCAAAAGTCTCGTTCATAAAATACAGATATTTACGCGAGTAACATATTTAAAACCACATGAGGGTTGTTTATTAAAGATATTTCTATGTAGACTTTGTATATTTTATATCAATCATGAGAAGTTGTTGAAAATGTTGACTTCGTTTGATAAATTTTAGAAGTTCATTAGATGTACACTAATCCTCGTAATTTTCTGTGTCTCGGTTACTTTAACCTACGTAAGTGTTTTCTAAAAAATCGAGATTACAAAATTAGTTAGTATAAACAATAGGACCTCCTGTAAAGTTTTACTTGTTTTTATTAAGTAATTGAAAAATTCACATTCTTCAATAACTATTAACGAACATATTTTTATTGATATTTAATAAATAATCTTCCTCTTTTGACGGTTGTCACTATCGTGTCACGAGTAACAACTATAATTACGTTTTTATTATCATCGACCGATGAGGTGACTTATAAAGGAGGATAATTTACCGTCCCTCTTTGGTTGTGTTCGATTTTGTCAATGTCTGTCACGGGACTTCCGTGACTTCTGTTATTGTCTATTGTACTGAAATTCTTTGTTTGAACCCTTAAGGACCCGGACCCAGAACGACAATCGTGAGGTACGAGAGTGACGGTTCCCATAGCGACAACCCCCTTGACTCTAGGGTGTTCGACACTCCACGTCGGGTTTTTCTCTCTTCTTTGTTCAGAGGATTAAGACGAGACGACAACCAGGTCTTCAAGGGGACCTAAACTACTTGATGGTCAGTCATAAGTATGACTATTAGTTGTATAAAGGTAGTAATAGAGATTCTTCACTTGATCGGAATAACAGGATAGTAACGATACACATACACACATATGTATACATATACATACACATACATATATATGTGTACACATATGTACATATATGTGTATGTCTGTGTATATATAATATGACTTCTTAATAAAGTTATAAAGGAACTGATGTTACTATTTAGTCCTTCAATTTTTGTAGTCTTTTCTACCGTGATAAAAATAAAATAATATAATGTCCGAACCAAAGTATAGTCCTGATTACAATAATCCTAGGAATGGGACCGTTTTGTCAAGTTACTTTAATAGAAATGAAAGGACGTTGAGTGAAGGGATCCTAACTACTACAGACGATCTATCATTTATTTAAAGTCGCTGATACTCAATTCACTTGTTTTAACTACAAAGTTCCTAAGCAACTTCCCTTTAACCCTGTTCACAACGTTAAGGATTTCTACCCTGGTGATTAGTAAGCAGACAGAGAACCCTGTCTCTGCTTTGTTTCCCCGTCGTACAGGACGAAAGAGAAAAAGAAGAACTACCATCAAGACAGACCTTTATCGGTGACACAATAAACTAGGTCGTAGACGACAGTCGAAATTTTGAAATTTCAGAATAGTAACTAAAGGAGTAGGACTCTGTAACGTCCTTCCTCACTTCAAAAAGAAGAGAAAGGAAAAGGACAATGGGAAATTATCTTCGTCTTACTTCGTTACCACCACGTATCTACTCCTTTCAATCTACTCTGGTCAAGGAAGGAGTAAGTAACATACTCCATTCAGTCGATCTCAACTAAACTTATCCTCCGACAACCGGGAATATTAAGAGGGAGGAGGTTATTGAGTTTGAGAAACACTGGTCGAGCGTTAGGTGAGGTCACAAGAACGGATCTCTTAGGGTCCTGCCCCCTCGGATCACCCGACGACAGATACCCCAGCGTGTCTCAGTCTGTGTTGACTTCGCTGAATCGTCGTCGTCGTCGTCGTCGTCGTCGTCGTATAGAGATGTGCCTCTTCCGTTACCGTTGGGTGAGGTCATGAGAACGGACCTTTTAGGGTACCTACCTCCTCGGAACATCCGACGTCAGGTACCCCAGCGCTTCTCAACCTGTACTGACTCGTTGAAGTGAAAGTGAAAAGTGAAAGTACGTAACCTCTTCCTTTACCGTTGGGTGAGGTCACAAGAACGGACCTCTTAGGGTCCCTACCGTCTCGGTAGAAGATAATCACCGGAGAAGATAATCATGAAGAAAAGTACGACATTATCCTTTCACGAAAACATGAGACAATGTTCGATTAGTGATTTGCCTACGACGGATTTTCGAATTTAATAGGTATTACTTGGTAGAGACTCTTAGGACGGAGGGTCCATTTCTCGTAATTCGGATTTATGGAAACAAGTCGAGTATCCTTTGTAGGACTCCTCCGGGTGAACACTTACTGACGTCCCTTGTTCTTTAATTGTGTTGGGGAGGTCTCCGACTACCCTTGGTCCTTCACCGACTAAAGTACGAGAAGGGAAGATCATATTTTCTGTGGACTTAAGGTCAAGTACGGGTCACCAAAAAACCCCCGTGTTAGAGTGGCAGAAGAACCGAACGGGACAGTACACCGCTCGTCATTCTCAAACCTGAGTCATTCCTACGTAGAGTCAGACAACCAGAGGAAAACGGATAGAAAGGAAGTCAGGGGTGATGGGAGGAAAATCAAGGACGTCGAGAAAAGATTAAGAACTGGAAACAAGAACGATAAGGGACACCGACCATACGACAAGGTGACAGAAAAACTGTTCGATTAAATATGGAGATTAGAGGGGAATTTTCAGTGGGACACCGTCTACGTGAAAGGGACTGGTGTGACAGACTTGTCGAGGACTCCGTAACAAAAGACGATATGAGTAGACGAATAAAGGAAGTACGGATGACAAAATCAAAGGGTACCGACGGAAGTTTTTCATGACATTTGACCATCGA
Organism: Capra ibex; assembly: GCA_006410555.1. NCBI lineage: Eukaryota > Metazoa > Chordata > Mammalia > Artiodactyla > Bovidae > Capra > Capra ibex. The sequence goes on along the minus strand of SJYO01050590.1, from coordinate 21,625,788 downwards.
ATTTTGACGTTTTGAATCATGAGAGTATCGAAACTAAGAGTTTAGTTCACTACCGTCCCGGTTCGAGAGAAACTTCCGAGTCCTCTCCTAGGAAGGAACGGAGAAGGATCGAAGACTACGACCAGCCAGAAGGAACTAAAAGGAACCGTTTACCCATGTAGTAAGGTTAGAGACAGAAGCGTACCAGAGTAGAGACACACAGGTACAGAGATAGGTTTAAAGGGAGTAAAATATTTTAGTTATCATTATAACCTAAACCTCAGATGAAACTTAGTTAATCCACGTCGTACTGATCCATGTCTCTGGGTTAAAGGTTCATGCCAGTGTAAAGATCCATGAGTCGGTTGTACTTAAACCGTCCCTGTGAGAAGTCAGATCGTTTAGAAGAAAAAATTTTTAATAAATAAAAACCAACACGACCCAGAAGTAACGACGTACTGGAAAAGAGATCAACACCACTCGTCCCCGATGAGACATTAACACCACTCACCCGAAGAGCAACACCACCGAAGAGAACAACATCTCGTACCCGAAGTCATCAACGCCGTACATCCAAGTCATCAACGTCAAGGACCTGAGGTCTCGTGTCCGAGTCATAAACATCACGTACCCGAATCAACGAGGCACCGTACACCCTAGAAGGACCTAGTCCTAACTTGGTACAGAGGACGTAACGGTCCACTTAAGAAATTGGTGACTTGGTGGTCCCTTGGGTCATACAGAAGAATTGTAAATTGTATTAGAGACGAAACCCCTTAATCAGAGGGTAAATTAACAAAGGACAAACATAGAACCGACACAGACGACACAAGTGTTCAACATAGTAATCGAGGATCTACCTCATGGTCTGTGTGTCATCCGTGAGTTATTTGTGGTTTACTTAATTTCTCTATTTCGTAAAAAGTTCGTGGTCCGTATTTAAGAATTTATTTTTATCAGTATAAGTGATTAATATGTGCGTTAATCAACAATCAAGTCATAAACGTAATATTGTCTATTCAAAGAAGTCCGTACTCAAAACAGTTGGGCGAAAACCTTTTCCTTGTCAAGTTAAAGTTAGTATTTTGTGATTCTAAATCCACCACAAATACTACTTAAATAATCGAATGACAATTTATAGTAAGTTTCTGGACATAGAAAATGAACCTTGAGTTAAAAAGAAACGAATTTAAATTATGTATATAAATATACAGAGATATTTATTACTATACATTGGTTATCTTAATTTCCGTCGAGTTTTGTAGTAGTTCAAAACATAAGACATATTCGACAGTCTGTACACTAATAATCAACGGGTATTGGATGTATGAGTTTGATGAAACTCATACTTGAAAAATCCTCTTACGTAGAAAAAGAAAACTGTGTCACTCACTAAAGTATTTATCTGTTCCCGACATTAAACGTTTTTGTTACTCTACATAAGTCTTCGAGTTACCCCGACTACGACTCTCCCTTTTTTTGTTTATATTTGTTTTTGGAAACGTATATTTACGACAAAGTCTATAATTAAAATTAATTGAACTATACTAAGTTATATATCATATGACCAGAGATTGAAAGTAAAATAAAAAAAATTTGTTAAGATTCGAGTACTGTCGTGGGAATACCGTCTTTTACTTCTTCTTGATTTTTCGGAGAACTACTTTCACTTTCGCCTCTCAACTTGTCAACCGAATTTCGAGTTGTAAGTCTTTTGCTTCTAGTACCGTAGACCAGGGTAGTAAAGTACCCTTTATCTACCCCTTTGTCACCTTTGTCACAGTCTGAAATAAAAACCCCCTGAGGTTTTAGTGACGTCGGTACTTTAATTTTCTGCGAATGAAGAACCTTCCTTTCAATACTGGTTGGATCTATCGTATAACTTCTCGTCTTTGTAATGAAACGGTTGTTTCCAGGCAGATCAGTTCCGATACCAAAAAGGTCATCAGTACATACCTACACTCTCAACCTCACACTTCTTCCGACTCACGACTTCTTGACTACGAAAACTTGACACCACAACCTCTTCTGAGAACTCTCAGGAACCTGACGTTCCTCTAGGTTGGTCAGGTAAGACTTCCTCTAGTCGGGACCCACAAGAAACCTTCCTTACTACGANACATAGAAAATGAACCTTGAGTTAAAAAGAAACGAATTTAAATTATGTATATAAATATACAGAGATATTTATTACTATACATTGGTTATCTTAATTTCCGTCGAGTTTTGTAGTAGTTCAAAACATAAGACATATTCGACAGTCTGTACACTAATAATCAACGGGTATTGGATGTATGAGTTTGATGAAACTCATACTTGAAAAATCCTCTTACGTAGAAAAAGAAAACTGTGTCACTCACTAAAGTATTTATCTGTTCCCGACATTAAACGTTTTTGTTACTCTACATAAGTCTTCGAGTTACCCCGACTACGACTCTCCCTTTTTTTGTTTATATTTGTTTTTGGAAACGTATATTTACGACAAAGTCTATAATTAAAATTAATTGAACTATACTAAGTTATATATCATATGACCAGAGATTGAAAGTAAAATAAAAAAAATTTGTTAAGATTCGAGTACTGTCGTGGGAATACCGTCTTTTACTTCTTCTTGATTTTTCGGAGAACTACTTTCACTTTCGCCTCTCAACTTGTCAACCGAATTTCGAGCTGTAAGTCTTTTGCTTCTAGTACCGTAGACCAGGGTAGTAAAGTACCCTTTATCTACCCCTTTGTCACCTTTGTCACAGTCTGAAATAAAAACCCCCCGAGGTTTTAGTGACGTCGGTACTTTAATTTTCTGCGAATGAGGAACCTTCCCTTCAATACTGGTTGGATCTATCGTATAACTTCTCGTCTTTGTAATGAAACGGTTGTTTCCAGGCAGATCAGTTCCGATACCAAAAAGGTCATCAGTACATACCTACACTCTCAACCTGACACTTCTTCCGACTCACGACTTCTTGACTACGAAAACTTGACACCACAACCTCTTCTGAGAACTCTCAGGAACCTGACGTTCCTCTAGGTTGATCAGGTAAGACTTCCTCTAGTCGGGACCCACAAGAAACCTTCCTTACTACGATTTCGACTTTGAGGTCATGAAACCGGTGGAGTACGCTTCTCGACTGAGTAACCTTTTCTAAGACTACGACCCTCCCTAACACCCGTCCTCCTCTTCCCCTGCTGTCTCCTACTCTACCGACCTACCGTAGTGACTGAACTACCTACACTCAGACTCACTTGAGACCCTCAACCACTACCTGTCCCTCCGGACCACACGACGTTAAGTACCCCAGAGTTTCTCAATCTGTGCTGACTCACTTGACTTGACTTCGGGTTTCATATATAAGTTTAATTATGGTAGTTCCGGTGACCCATATCCGTTATACCTTAATGGACCTATGTTGTGTACCTAAGATAAGTGTCTCGGGTCTCTGGACACTATACTCATAAAAAACCAGGAACCCTTATTACCATCTTGACAAATCGATATTTTGGTCCTCACATCGACACACTGGTAATTATTCAATATCTTGGACAAATATTAAGTCAAAGAAGAAAATATTTGACCTTTATTATTATTATGAATGGTGTCTCAACAACACTTGTAAAGTGTTCAATGGTGTACATTTTACGAGTTTCGTCACGGATCATCATTAGTCTTGAGACATACTTCGATAATACTAGTACTATACCATTACTACTATTTAGAGTAATCTTCAATAAAGGTTCTCATGTTTGTAAAAAATAGAACTTCGTCCTATCGAAAACTTACAGACAGACCCATTCTAGAAAGAAAACGAATTTTAATAAAAAGAAAAGGGGGTTGTTTGACTGACGAAGAAAAAAAGGGGGTAAATCACTTGAATTTAACTCTAGAAATCAAAAATCGAGAAACATTTATTATCAACATTGACTCACCCTTCTCACTTCTTATTGACAAAAGAAAGGAGGATCATATGTCGATAGTTCTTAAAACCCACAGACTCCAAATGGTACCCCGTAGTCACTTGTCTTTTATTGTTCCATTTTGTATCTTCTGTTTGCACTTTCAAGTTTAACGTTCGACACTTACTTACACCGTTATATTCTATATATATTAAATTCCACTCTTGTAAATTCTTCACGATTTAAACACCGAATAATTAGAAACACTTTTTGAACAAAATCTCCCCACCTCAAACCTCAGTCTAAAACTAAAACAAACGTTAAACAGACCCAGTGTTACCGTACCCTATTTTAGGTGTAGACTATTGTAGTCAGATTATAACCAACCAGTTGTCACGTAGGAGTTACTATAATAAGACTTTTAGGTGTTGATGAGTCGTTCCCCGAATCCTCTTTTCATCTTTTGTAACATGTCACATAAGTCAAGACAAGAGAGGTAGACCTTGATCGGATTTCCAACTAATATAAACTTATAAAAAATGTATTGTAATCTTACTGTGTGTAGTAAAATTGTCCAAACGATTAGACCGTCGATAGTACAAACGGGAAACATAAAAAGAAAAATCAAGATAAGAGAAGTCGATGTTTCTATTACACAAATTAGGATTTACACCTTTTAAAATTAGTAATAACTAGATAAAGAAAGACGGTGGGTAACGAAAAGAAAGTTTTTATAAAAACATAAAAGAAAACAAAGATAAGAGTACTACTATATAACATAAAGCCGAGAAGGACGGTCGAATGCAACAAACAGGAATTTAGTAGATTCAGAAAGAGGGTTCTCGTTTAAATTAAAAGTACCATAAGTGTTTTCGTCAAATAATGTAAGAGGTAACAATTTGTCAAGAATAATCACTCTTTAAGAATTACAAAATTTCCTGAATTCCTAGGAGACCATTTAGTCTGATAGAATTTACAGTTTCAATTAAATAAACTACGTAGATTACTTATTTGGATCTTTATCTAAAGGACAGAAGTCCATACCAACCTTAGTCCACGAGATTTCTACGATACCAATACACCAAAGAAAGAATAAAAAGTTTAGGCAATTTAGTAATAGTCAGTGTACCAGTAGTTTTCGTCCGAAAGTAGGAAAGTACATGTTTAGACAACTTTTTCTAACGACGTAAGAGTGTTCAAACTTGTCTCCGTAATCCAGACTGAATATAACCAGATCACCCATTATATAGATCATTGTCCATAGTAAACTTAACGACCTGGAATAAGTTTATAGGTGACTGTTTTTGAAGTAGAAAGTCTAACAATACTGAAAAGAATAACTGTATTTAAAAGAGTAACTTCTTCATCCTAAAGGTTTCAATAGGTTACTAAGATCTATCCAAAATTCAGGTGTTTATCTGTCTTCGTCGTAGTCCTTTCCGAACTAATACGATGTTACATGACATGTATTTCATATAATATTCCATGACTTGATATTATAAACTCCTTATTGTATACATGTAGTATTATAAGGATAAAAAGTAATACCAGAATATAAAAATGTAAATTACAAAGTACTTTTCACTTTCACAATCAGTAAGTCAACACAGGTTGAGAAGAGTTGGGGTACCTGACATCGAACGGTCTGAGGAGACAGGTACCTTAAGAGGTCCGTTCTTATGACCTCACCCATCGGTAAGGGAAGAGGTCCCCTAGAAGGACTGGGTCCCTAACTTGGGTCCAGAGGACGTGATTTCCGGCTAGAAAATGACAGACTCGGTGGTCACTTCGGGAATTACACAGTATTTACACAAATATTATAATGACTGTTAATATTCAATAAAAAACCGACCATGTCTACCGACTGATGAAACAAAGTAGTACTACATAAGATACCCTCAGACTTATCAGAAACCTTAGTCTGAAAATCCTCAGTTTAAAGTCTAATCAATGAATTAGAGGATTTACAAACAGTAGTCTTTTTACCGGTGTTGTAATAACCCTACTTTATTGATTAACTCTATTACTTACTTTTCCTAGTTATACCATACATAATAAAAGACCGAAATTAAAATATGGTATGAAGGGTTACTGGTAAAGAAGTTTATGTACTTAAGAAATGTCAAAGTTGAAACATTAGTAATATCAACAGATTCCATGTTTAGACTTAAGATAATTTTTCAAATATTAAAATCTCCTTACAACCACCAACTCACTACCCAATAAAAACGACAATAAACGATAGTAGACAGAAACGTCAAATGAGACAAAACAAAAAATAATCTAAAAGAAAAATTAACTCCTAAGAGGAAGATATAACTTTGTGACACCGAACATGTTTTGTCTGGTCCACGATAATATACCTGAGAGGTTTAAGAATTTAGACTCTAATTGCAAATGGTCTGACGAAATCATGAACCAGTTATCCGGAGATATAAATAAATAAATAAAAATTACAGATCCGAGACTTTATGAAGAAAGAGATTCGTGGACAGTTTTCAATTACTTCTTTTTCTCCTATATTTTTGTCTACCAACTGAGTATAAATATTAGAATTACTGAACATATCAAACGACTTTTCATAGAACGAATACCACTTCTGATTGTTTTTTCTCTTGTCGTTTACGATCTGTAGACCTACGGTTTATTTTTATTTCTGTCTACGGGAAACACCCGGGAGGACGGTAAAATACTGTGACAAAGAATCCTTTTCTATATATCAGGCACCCAGTGATAATTTGTACACGAAAATGAAAATAAAAGAATATAAACACTTTTTTACTTCACTCTAGTCTAGCGAATGTCCCTTAGATCTGATAGGTCACTCTACCTTACTATTTAAAACGACTATCTTCTTCACATTTTGTTATAAGGTTACTAGACGAAACAGGATGTATGAAATAGGAATCAGAAGTAGAAAAACCATACTTTAGTCTCTTAAAAGTCTCTTTATTATGGAAGTAAGTAACCAAATAATACACTAGTATTATCTTCAATCGTTGTCAATATTCTTTTCCATACTTATTTTTGAAAGTCTACGTGTCAAATAAATTATGTGGTACTTTTTAATATTCCCGATACACTATATATAGAAGGATAAAATGTCTATTCTCATGTTTTCGATTCTTTCCACAGTCGACATCACTCCACATATTTAGATCTCGGACAATATGTGTCACTTTATTCAGTCTTTTTTTATGACATATAATTGTGTATTTATACCTTAGATCTTTTTATCATGACTACTTAGATAAACGTCCCTTCCTTACCTCTGTATCTACATCTCTTCCCTGAACTGTGTCACTTCCTTCCTCTCCCAATCTACTAACTCTTTCATCGTAACTGTATGTATATGATAGTACATATTTTATTTGTCAACGACTCTTCAACGATGTATTGTGTCCTCTGGTTGAACCGTAACTCACTACTGGATCTCCCAACCCAAACCCCCTCACCCCCTCTGAGTCCTCCCTCCCTTGTATATATATTAATACTGACTACACGAAATGAAATACCGTTTTTGGTTGTGTTATAAAATTTCGTTAAAAGGAGGTTAACTTTAGTTTAAAATTTTTCTCTTTCCGATCCAAAATAGGTTCCAGTGGGTCTATCTGTTACCAATTGACCCTTGGTTTAAACTAATAAATATAGAATACGTTATAAGATCAAGTGTCTGATAGAGGGTCTTCTATATATAAGTGCACCTACTTAGGTTTTGGAATTTTTGTAAGATTCTTTACTAAAAGTTTACATATTGTTAGTAATCGGTAACTCTTATAACTGTTCGGTGTTAGGGAAAAAACAAATTTGAAAATCTTCCCCTAAAAATGGTATAACTTGATTATCTATAGTCTAAATTCAAGGTTTCTGACGCTAAAGTAAATACAAAGGTTTTCGTACCACTCGAAGTGTGTTTTGTTAAAAGGCAGAAAATTCAGAACGATTAGGTGAAATTCGATCCCTTCTCAGCGTGTAGTAGAGTTGACGACACTAGTGTATGTTTGTTGGAGACGATTAGAGAAGTTTCCCCTAAAAAGAAACGTGTCCGTATGACACGTCGTACCTTGAATTTTCATCATGGAACGTTTCAAAGTGTCCAAGTAAATATTAAGTCAGAAATAGGAATTTGATATCGTACCTTCTAGAGAAGGTTTATTAAAGTCGGGGAACGTTACGACGGGAACCAACAGAGAGATCGAAAAATTATTGACTACTTTAGGTCTTACGGTAATGTCGTTCCTAATTGACACTAGGTGTAACAAATAAATGTTTACCTTTATCTTTTGATGGGACTATAAACTGTGTAACTCAAATGTCCTACAGAGGTTCCTAAAAACAGTGACGTAAAAGAATCGAATCATTTAATAACTTTTTGTTTGTTTGTTTGTCTTTTGGTCGTCGAGAGAGAACACAGAGATTTACGTTAAAGGTAAAATCTAGTCCGTAAACTTTTAGAATTCGTACTAAAACTATCGAGGATCATGTATTACTTACCGTTATATTTATTTAAACGTACGAATACGTTTTTTATGTTCGTGTTAAAAAGAACTTGCTAAACTGTCTTTAGACATTGACTTTCTTCAATTGTTGATGAACAAACTGTATCAAATTCTGTGTGTTTTGATGTGTTGACTGTATATAAGGTCTTTTTTCTTACTTATTCAAAATAGTCGTTTAAGTTCTTGTACTTTTCATTTTGGAATAAAATGATAATGTAAATATTACTATAGGACGTTGATACACTAAATTAAGGGGTTTAAAATCGAACTGTCTCAGTGAAAGGGTCAGGACGCATAATGTTGAAACCTTTTCAAATACCAAATCTTAGAAGTCATATTAAGTGACATCGTGTAAAGTATCTTGAGTCAAGTGAAGACTACCATTGAATCATTTCGTACGATACCAATTGTCCTACCAGTGTGGAGGAAAACAACAAAGAAACGTTTTAACTGTTCTAAGATTATAATTAAGTAAAGAAGACGACTCTTAACTATGAACTTTACGACCTTATACTCCGTCTTCAAGTAATTTGTAGGAAAGATGTACTGGATTTTAGTATGGTGACGACAGAGAATAAAACGATCTATTTTAGTAAGTAATTTTGAGAATCGTTCTACGTATGGAAACCTTTTTAAGTGTGTTAGAGGAAATCTACCCGTTACATAAAAAGAGTCCAATCAAGGAAAAAACCTTGTATATAACGGATAGGATTCTTGATAGTAATCAATTCCTTTCTTGTTACTAAAAAAAGTTTTAACAACTAATGTCATAAAATACTACTTCAAAAAAGAAGGATACATAGAAAGATAGAAGATTATAGGAATTACTCAATTCACTTCAGGAGTAGAATTTTTCTTTCTTTTTCCTCCCCTATTTATTAATAGAGTATTAGAATATATGAATTAAGTAGAAACACTAGTCTAAAATCTATAGTTCGACTACTATAGTCTTTACGTCTAAAAAACTCTGTAAATCAATCACTATGTTTTGTAGTCCTAAACTAAAGAAATTTGGATCCCGAAAGATCTTACATCCTTCCTTTTATATGTCTTAACGTTAAGTTTATTATTAGTGAGGGAACGAACAAGAAACACCAGATGAGACTCTTATTTTCTTATTTGTACCTTAGAAGACTTCGGAAAAGATCAGGACACTATAAAAAGTAAAAGTTCGTATCATGTTCAGATTTCTTCTATTTGTACGGGACGAAAATTGTCCACCAAACACCATTCACGGAGTCACTAAAATGAAATGACAGTTAAGAGGAACGAAACGTGTTACTGGGAGGAGAAAGGTCCTTCGTTTTTTCATTATTTTATGTATTATGGAAACGAAGAGAAGTGGTAGGAGAGGGAAATTTAACACTGAATATAGTCGTTTATCGAGTAACCTTTCACTCTAATGGAACACCTTTTTTTTTTACATTTTGTCTTACTACATTTTTTGAGTCAATAACGAAGGAACTCGACTTTCTTACCGATCATGGAAACCAGTCAATGGAGACACACAAATCTATATCATTCATATAGATCGTAAAAACACTCCCTTTTTATAAAGTCATCTTGTCGTCATCTAAAACTCACGAAGTATATAATACAGGAATCTTTTCGTCAGTCCAATCTAGTTAATGTCGTGTTTCCTCCTTTCGGTCACTGGTCTCACCTCACGGTATACAAAACGGAGTCAAGAATCAAGTCATCGACTAATAAGAGACCCCTATCTATTGACTAGAGAACACTCACATAGAGAGACCGACGTAGGAGTGTGTAGATATAAGATTTGAAGTTCGGGGTAATCGTACATCTTATGATCCATCTCAGGACTACTTCCAAATAAACCGTATCACAAGTAGGACGATACGTGTTCACGTATCTTAATTTTATTATTAAAGATCAACTAAAGTACGAAGGTATCGAATTACCAGAGGTTACGATGATCATATAGGTAATATGTATAGAAACATGTCTTTTCTACACAACTTTCTTTTACAGTCGAGAACTTATTTGGACATAGGTTTAAATGAGGTTTTACTTTAACTTTTCTTATAACCTTTATACTGAAAATCTTCCTAAATGATGAGTGAGAAAAGACCCATTAAACTATGACACCATAAGTATTACTAGTCACTTCATGATTCCTGTTAAAACACGAGTAGAGATGTGGTTGGACTGTAGAGGACAAAAAGGAAATTCATGTCACCCTACATTAATCGGTTGTCGAACCCCGAACTAATTTTACAGTGTAAAATATTTAAATACCAGTAGAAGACACGGAAGGACTTTAACTTTCTGAGACTTAAGCTGAGCTGGATGTACGACCCATTTCCATAAGGAAGTAAATTCGTTCCCTTTACATGAAGGACTACCATAAGTCCTCAAAAATAGTTGAAAGAAATATTACATGTACATTTACTAAATATTTGTGATTTGAGTACGTAATAATTCACATAAAACTAACGATTAAAAATTTTGTTTTCGATAACTTAAATAGAGGGGTCAATAAGTTTTCATACAATTATCCTGATTATTGTTTTAATCTTGAACTAAAGACTAACGACACTTGGAGGTTTATACTTTAGATCTCTACCATACTATCTACCTCGGAAACCCGAGTTAAAAAAAGTAGACAAGGGTTTAGGAACGAAAAACGGTATTTTGAAACGTTAAGAAGGTTTTTGTCCACTTCACCCGAAAGTTGGAGAACCGGAGACATATAACGTACTCTGAACGAAATCGATCACTTTACACCTCTTCACTAGCACCAGTCAACACTGGGATTCGAAATTCTGATCAGATAAACGTGACGGAGAAGACGTTAACCTACTTTTCTAGAAAGAGACCCTTTACGAACGGAGAAAGAAGTACCCCTCGTCAGGATTGACTCCTCAGTTTGAGTCAGTCTGGATTGAACATCAGTGAGTTCGATGTGAGTCAATAGAGAGATCTACACAGTCGGTGGTTGGTCGACTGGGTCACCCTATTTATTAACAAATAACAGTGGTTGTCCTGAGGTACGAAGAACCAATTCGATGTTTCCAACTAACCACGTTTTTCCCTTCTTTTCCTATAAACCTTGATTGATTTATCACGACAAGTACCTATAGTCAAGACCATGGATTGTGTTTGTTCATCTATAAAAATTTTAAATCGTGTGAAAAATTTTTCCATGGATCTCCAAGACCCTCGTCTTTAAGAGAAGGAGTTTAAAATATAGAAATATATTATATATATACATATTAAATAATAAACAATAATGAATAATCATATATAAGATATAATATATATATATGTCTTTATATAAATAAATATAATTATATATGTAGATTTATATAAAACCGAAGGGACCACTGAGTCTGTCATTTCTTAGGTGGACGTTACACCCTCTGTACCCAAGTTAGGGAACTGACCCTTCTAGGGGACCCCTTCCCGTACCGTTGGGTCAGACCATAGGAACGGACCTCTTAGGGTACCCGTCTCCTTGGTGCACTCGATGTCAGGAACCCCAATGTTTCTGTACTGACTCACTAACTCGTGTATATATATATAAATCCTCATTCGTAAGAACTCTATAATCTATAAACGGAGTCACGTGTTATCCCGTCGAATAATTTCACTTATGTCGGATTAAAGTCTTAAAAGAAGTGGATTAGTATGATATAGTCAGTTCCAAGAGTACACTTCTTACTCTTAGATATGTAAGATTTCTAATTTGTGGTTCCCTGAGGAGTTCCCCGAAGTTAACGACTGTCTTACAAACACTTCTGACTTCTTTGTTTGAGACAAGAATCGAAGGTCCTTATTAAGAGTTTTGAGTAATATCGTAACCCGGGGATTTCATCGACAACGGACTAGGGACTGGTCCTTCCACGAGGGAATGACGGTCGAGGTTTTGGTGTGTGATGTTCACCACTCAGTGTGAACATGTGTCGACGAAAAAAGAGGTAGATTGACATTAGTCAGAGATGATACCGTAGACTAAGTACCTCGTGTCTCTATCCGCTTTTAGTCATGAACATTTTATTGATGTCACGGATGTTACACGGTCGGTGACCGAATCCAGGACATGAGCACCTGAAATGTAAGACCTTACCTTATTTTATTTTATTTTATATACTACATGACCTACTACTATTTAGGACGTCTTTTTATTTCTTTCGTTACTCGTCCGTCACGAAACTCACTCCCATACATTAACTTGAGACCAATCTTCTTTTTTGTTTGTTTTTTGAGTGAATTTTCATTATCGACTCGTCTCAAAGTTTCCTCTCTTCTTCACTTAGTAAGCCTATAGACCTCCTTCTCGTAAGGTCCTTCTCCCTTGGTATTCAAGTTTTGGGACCACCCCTCGGGTGGACTCACAAATTCCTTACCGTTCCTCTGACCATACTTTACGTTTTTCCTACTTTCATCTTGTGTTCCCGGTCTCTCTTTACTGTCTCCTCGTCTGACACACCCAAGAAACATCCTGTAACATTACTGAAAAAGAAAATGGTATTGACCCAACCCTTTAGAAGTCTCCCAAACTGGTCTACTCACTAAACTTGACGGTAAAAAGGGTAAATTTTTTGTCATTTTAGTTTTATTATATTTTATTGGTAGAGTTTCAGGTCTTAAGTGTCACGATATGATGGTGGTGGAGATAGACGACGACGACGACGATTCAGCGAAGTCAGCACAGGCTGAGACACACTGGGGTATCTGTCGTCGGGTGGTCCGAGGGGGCAGGGACCCTAAGAGGTCCGTTCTTGTGACCTCACCCAACGGTAAAGGAGGAGGTTACGTACTTTCACTTTTCACTTTCACTTCAGCGAGTCAGTACAGACTGAGAATCGCTGAGGTACCTGACGTCGGGTGGTCCGAGGAGACAGGTACCCTAAAAGGTCCGTTCTCATGAGCTCACCCCACGGTAACGGAAGAGGCGGTGGAGATAGATCCAGGTTATATAAAACAGTAGGGTTTTCTTTTGGGATGAGATAAATCGTCAGTAGAAGGTAGGGAGGTCCTGGACTTTTTATGGTCAGACGAAAGACAGAGATACCTAAATGGACAAGATGTTTAAAATATAGTCATCTTAGTATGTCATATCCTGGAGAACACAGACCGAAGAAAGTGTGTCGTATTACAAATGTCCCAAGTAGGTGAAACATCATATATAGTCACGAAGTAAGGAAAGTACCGACTTATTATAAGGTCTTATGCAAATCTGACGTAAAATAGATAGATTAGTAGTCAACTAAGCAAGTAGTTAACAAAGATGGAAGTACATGTTCATAAACGAACTCATGGAAAGAAGTTAAGAAAACTCATATGTACGTCATCTTAACGATCTAGTACGTCATTGAGGTATAAATTGAAAAACTTCTTGAGGATGTGATGTGGACGTAGTAAAATATAGGGGTGGTAATGATGCACATTAAAGAGGTGTAGGAGTGGTTGTGCGCAATGATAGATGGAAGAAAAATATCGGTAGGATCACCCATACTTCACCTTAACAAAACAGCGGTAAAAAGGTTTTGTTTTAGTCAGATCGACAATACAACTCTTGTCCACCATGTCCGTTCCCACCTTCGATATTGTTAACCTTCTCATATATTTTGATGAGACCATCCTATCTTTTGTTTAAAAGTAACACACAATTTTCTAGATCCTTATGTATCTTACTTTTTAGTACTTACTTATCTAGAGGTAAATCCCTTTAAATATAAATTGCGATTTTCTTTCTTTTCATTTATATTATTGTAATAATGTTTTACTGGTGTCTTACAACATGAGACGTACAAATTTTCTTCAGTACGTCAAGATCTTTTGTTTCGGACTCTTTCTCTTAAATCCGGAGACATAATCAGCAAGAGAAGTTAACATTCTTTCTCTTTTCGGTTTATTTTTGACCTAATTGGTTATTACCTTAATTAACAGGGTACCTTGACAATAGGACCCCCACATCCTCACCGAACTCACTATCGGGGTGTCCTGGAAGTAGGTAGGTAGGTCAAAGAAGTGGGTAGAATAGACATAGATCAAGGACAACACAAACGTATACTACAATCATACACATTTTGCATAAAAATTGAGTCTAAATTTAGGAAGTTCCTTTCTACACTTAAGAGAAGGGTCCACAGGATCGTATACACGGTAGTACCGTGGAATAACTGCGGTCAGCTAGTACTTGGTTAGAGTATGTGACTCTGACATAGTGTCCGAGAGGGGTACTTGTCGAGTGTAGACGATGTTTCTACTATTTACGTCCTCTCCGCCTAACGGTTCACTGACTCGTCTTCCGTCTTACCTACGATTCAATGGTATTATGCCATTTCAGTTTACATAGACCTACATAAAGGACTGAGATGATCTATAGACAAGAGATTTAAACCTACACAATTATGAAGACTCAGAGTTACAGGAAAAATTTATTGACCTCTACCTTAATAGACGGGTATACAAATGACTTTTCGACTTTACTCTATTTTATACATTTTACAAAATATATAGAATCCTTAACTTGTTTAAAATAGACGAAAATAAAGATATTGTTACCAATATTGGTATTAATTTAGTTCATCATGTGAATTATAAAATGTAAAGGAGTCAATAGGAACACGACACGGGTGTTAGATACGACTCATCCATGACAATTTAACCTTTAACAGACAGAAACGTAGAAAAACAAAAAAGGTGAAAATAACTCTTTATGAACTATATGTAGAAATATTCTAATTCCTCGTGTCGTACTACCGAAGTAAATGTATATGACCCTTTACTAATGGTTTTATGCAAATATATAGAAGAGTATATCTATGTTTTGTAAAATGAACACTACTCTTTAGAATCTTAGATGAGAGAATTGTTGAAAGGATTT
This sequence comes from Capra ibex, assembly GCA_006410555.1. Lineage (NCBI taxonomy): Eukaryota > Metazoa > Chordata > Mammalia > Artiodactyla > Bovidae > Capra > Capra ibex. The sequence goes on along the minus strand of SJYO01050590.1, from coordinate 21,610,563 downwards.
ATAGTATTTCATCACAATTAATATCAGTAGTACTAAATGGAATATAGGGATCATGAATAAATAGACTTTTGAACCTCAGACATGGACAACTGTTAGAAAGAGGTCAAAGGGGACTGGAGTGTGTAATGAAGACCATTGGTTTTTACACCAGAGAAAAAGACTATAACCACCCAAAAAACAAAAATTCAAAAAAATCTAATGTGTATATTCATTCTAGTCTGTCATAAACGGAAAGAGAAAGACTGAATAAGTTGAATAGTATTATAGAAATTCCTGGTAGGTAGGTACAACAACTTTCACCATCCTAAAGGAGTAAAAAAAATTACCAACTTAATGTGTGTGTGTGTGTGTGTGTGTGTGTGTGTGTGTGTGGTATCCATGAAATAGATGGGTAAGTAACCACCTGCGAATCCAATAAAGGATTCACATAACATTTATGTGAACATAAATGATAGTATAACGATAAATGAACATAACGATAACATTTATTATAACGAATATCTGTACTCCCAGTCTACAGAAAAGTTAATAATAAAAACAAAGGAAACCTATATATAAGGGTCTTCACCCTGATGAAATACCATCGAGAAAATTAAAAAAGTCCTTTAACGTATCACGACATGGTTACTAAACGATAGAAGCGAATAAAATTGGTTTGAACTGTTACTTAAATAATATATATAAGTAACTTACCTCAAAGTCAAGGAGAGAGATGTTCATGAAATGTTATTAAAGAAGATAACATGAAGGATAAGAAAAAATTTTTAGTTAAATAAAAAATAACTTCCTATTAATGAATTGTCTTAAAACGACAAAAGATAGTTTGGAGTCGTACTTAGTCGGTATCCAACATGAATGTAGGGGAAGGAAAACCTTGAGGGAGGGTAGAGGGAGAGGTAGGGTGGGGAGATCCAACTATGTCACGTGGACAAACTCAAAGGACTCAGTATGTCGTTTAAGGACAACCGATAAAATGTATACCATTACATTCAAAGGTACAATGAGAAAGGTATGTAGAGTGAGAGAGGAGAGAAGAGGGGTAGAGGTATTCAGATAAGAGATACAGACCAAAAGGTAACAACGGGACATTTATTTAAGAAGTCATGGTAAAAAGATCTAAGACATATATACACAATCTTATACTATAAATAGAAAGAGAAAGACTGAGTAAAGTGAGATATATTGTCCAAGATCCAAGTAGATGAAGTAATCTTGACAGAGTTTACGTAAATAAAAATACCGACTCATTATAAGGTAACACATCTATATGGTGTTGAACAGATAGGTGAGTAGACAGTTACCTATAGATCCAAGGAAGGTACAAGATCGATAACATTCATCACAACATTACTTGTTACCCTATGTACAAATAGAAAGTTAAAACAAAAGGAGTCCCATATACGGATCCTCATCCTAACTACCCAGTACACCACCAAAATAAGGATCAAAAATTTCCTTAGAGGTATGGTAGAAGGTATCACCGACATAGTTAAATGTAAAGGTGGTTGTCACGTTCTTACAAGGGAAAAGAGGTGTGGGAAAGGTCATAAATAACAAACATCTGAAAAACTACTCCCGGTAAGACTGACCACACTCCACTATAGAGTAACATCAAAACTAAACGTAAAGAGATTATTACTCACTACAACTCGTAGAAAGGTACACAAACAATCGGTAGACATACAGGAGAAACCTTTTTACAGACAAATCCAGAAAAGGGGTGAAAAACTAACCCAATAAACAAAAAGACCGTAACTCAACATACTCGACGAACATATAAAACCTTTAATTAGGAAACAGTCAACAAAGTAAACGATAATAAAAGAGGGTAAGACTCTCAACAGAAAAGTGGAACGAATATCAAAGAAAACGACATGTTTTCGAAAATTCAAATCAGTCCAGGGTGAACAAAACAAAAATAAAGGTAATGAGATCCTCCACCCGGTATCTCCTAGAACGAAACTAAATACAGTAGCTCACGAGAGGGAAACAAAAGGAGATGCTCAAAAAATATCAAGGACCAGAATGTAATCCAGAAATTAGGTAAACTCAAATAGAAACACATACTACAATCTTTCATCAGATTAAAGTAAGAAAATGTATATCATGGTAAATAACTTCTCCGACAGAAACGGAATGACATATAAGAACGGAGGAAACAGTTTTTATTCCATGGGTATCCACGTACCCAAATAAAGACCCGAAAGATAGAATAAGGGAACCAAATATAAAAACAAAAACACGGTCATGGTATGACAGAACTACTGACATCGAAACATCATATTGGAATTCGGTCCTTCGAACTAAGGAGGTCGAGGTAAGAAGAAAGAGTCCTGACGAAACCGTTGAGCTCCAGAAAACACAAAGGTATACTTAACACTTTAAAAAATCAAAACACTTTAAAAGATCAAGACACTTTTTACGGTGACCATTAAAATATCCCTATGTAATTTAGACATCTAATGTAAACCACCATATGAGTAAAAGTGTTATAGCTAAGGAGGATGGGTCCTTGTACCTGATAGAGGTAGACAAATACAGTAGAAACTAAAGAAAGTAATCACAGAATATTAAAAGACATATGTCAAGAAAACAGAGGAATCCATTCAAATAAGGATTTATAAATTAAGAAAAACACCGTTACCACTTACCCTAACTAAGGAATTAAAGATAAAGACTAAAAAATAACAATCATATATCTTTACGTTCACTAAAGACACATAACTAAAACATATGATATTGTAACGATTTAAGTGACTAATCGAGATCCTTAAAAGACTATGATAGAAATCCCAAAAGATACATGTCAAAGTACAGTAGACGTTTGACACTCTCGAAATGAAGAAAAGACTAGAGCTAAGAAAAATAAAGAAAGAGAAGAGACTAACGACATCGATCCTGAAGGTCTTAATACGACTTATTGTCACCACTTTCACCTGTGGGAACAGAACAAGGACTAGAATCCCCGTTACGAAAGTCAAAAAGTAGTAACTCTTATTACAAACGACATCCGAATAGTATATACCGGAAATGATACAAGTCCATCCAAGGAAGATACGGGTAAAAAACTTCTCAAAATTAGTATTTATCCACGACTTTAAACAGTTTCCGAAAAAGACGTAGTTTACTCTACTAATATACCAAAATAGAAGTTAAAAGAATTATGTCACATAGTGTAACTAACTAAAGGTATATAGCTTCTTAGGAACGTAGGGACCTTATTTGGGTTGAACTAGTACCACATACTCGAAAAACTACACAACAACTTAATACAAACGATTTTAAAACAACTCCTTAAAACGTAGATACAAGTAGTCACTATAACCGGATATGAAAAGAAAAAAACACAACAGAAACAGACCAAAACCATAGTCCCACTACCACCGGAGTATCTTACTCAAACCTTCACAACGAAGGAGACGTTAAAAAACTTTCTCAAAATCTTCCTATCCGTAATCGAGAAGAGATTTACAAACTATCTTAAAAGGACACTTCGGTATACCAGGACCCTACAACACAAAAACCCTCTAAAAACTAGTGTCGAAGTTAAAGTCACGAACATTAACCCAAGAAGTATTAAAGATAAAGAAGGACCAAGTCAGAACCTTCTAACTTGAAGAGATCCTTAGACAGGTAAAGAAGGTCCAATAGATAAAATAACGGTATATCAACAAGTATTATCAGAGACTATTAGGAAACATAAAGACGTAACAGACAACATTGGAGAGGAAAAAGTAAAGATTAAAACAACTAAACTAAGAAGAGAAAAAAAGAACTACTCAGACCGATTGTCAAACAGTTAAAACAAATGGAAAAGTTTCTTGGTCGAAAGTCAAAATAATTAGAAATGATAACAAAGAAAGTAAAGAAAAAGTAAATAAAGACGAGTCTAGAAATACTAAAGAAAGGAAGATGATTAAAACACCCCAAAAAAGAAGAAGAAAAAGGTCAACGAAATCCACATTTCAATCCAACAAATACGTTACAAAAAGACAAAGAACTCCATCCTAACATAACGATATTTGAAGAGAAAATCCTGACGAAAACGACGTAGAGTAACCAAAACTCAACAGTACAAAAGTAACAGTAAACAAAGATCTTTACAAAACTAAAGGAAAAAATAAAGAAGTCATTGGACAACCAATAAATCTTTACACAAAAAATTAGAGGTACACAAACACAAAGAATGGAAAAAAAGGACATTAACTTTAGATCAGAGTATCGTAACACCAGTCTCTTCTACGAACTATGTTAAAGTTAAAAGAGTTGAAATGACTCCAAACTAAACACTGGGTTCTACACCAGATAGGTCCTCTTACAGGGTACACGTGAACTCTTCTTCCACATAAAAAGACGTAAACCTACTTTACAGGATTTCTATAGTCACTCTAGGTAGAGTAGATTACATAGTGAATTCTGAACACAAAGGAATAATTAAAAGACAAAACTACTAGACAGGTAACCACACTCGACCCACAATTTCAGAGGAAGATAATAACACAATGATAGTTAAAGAGGAAATTACAGACAATCACAAACAGAATACAAAACTCCACGAAGAGACAACCCACGTATCTATAAATGTTAACAATACAGAAGGGGAACCTAACTAGGGAACCAGTAATACATCACAGGAAGGAATTGAAAACATTAGAAGAAATAAAATTCCAGATAAGACAGACTATACTCCTAACGACGAGGTCATCGTTAAAAAACGTAAACGAAATGAAATAGTTTGAAAACGAAGGGTAAGTGTACTTTATATAAAAAGGTAGGAGAGTGAAAGTCCGATATACACAGAACTCCAGACTTCACCCAAAGAAAAAGAAAAAAAGCTTCACCCAAAGAACATCTGTCGTATATATACCCAGAACAAAAACGTAGGTAATTCGGTTAGACACAGAAAACTACTCTCGTAAATTAGGTAAACGTAAATTTGATTAATAACTATATATACAAGGATAACGGTAAAAGATTAACAGACCACAACTAAAACATCTAGAATACAGAAGACGACATAAAGAACTGATATCTCCAGGTAAATTGTAAACAACATTTCGACCAAACCACTACTTGACGGGTCCAGCCATCTACGGGTTATATGATGACCTCTAGTGACTCTTTTATTGAGGTCTTTCTTACTTCCCTACCTCGGTTTCTTTTTTGTTATGTGTCAATACCTACACTGACCAGTATCTTCGTTCCAGGATACGACATTTCTCGTTATAACGTATCCTTGTACCTTACAATCCAGGTACTTAGTTCCGTTTAACCTTCACCAGTTTGTCCTCTACCGTTCTCACTTGCAGCTGTAAGATCCTTAGTCGCTTGATTTTACCTGACCTTACCTACTTAAATTGAGTCTACTGGTAATATAGATTATGACACCCGTCCTTAGGGAATCTTCTTCACCAGTAGTATCAGTTATTTTCTCAGGTTTTACGTCATGAACCTACGTTAGAGTTTTTTCTGTCTTACTTGAGACAAGCAAAGGTTCCGTTTGTTAAGTTATAGTACCATTAGGTTCGGATACGGGGTTGGTCATTGCGACTTCTTCGACTTCAACTTGCCAAGATACTTCTGTATGTTCTGGAAAATCTTGATTGTGGGTTTTTTCTACAGGAAAAGTAATATCCCCTGACCTTTCGTTTTCATCCATCAGTCCTTTGTGAACCTCATTGTCCGTTTAAACTGGAACCTCATGTCTGACTTCGTCCGAAACGGGTCACTTACGTGACCAGTGTCGTTTGTAGAAGAAGGTTGTTGTATTCTCTTCTGAGATGTGTACCTGTAGTGGTCTACCAGTTGTGGCTTTAGTCTAACTAATATAAGAAACGTCGGTTTCGACCTCTTCGAGATATGTCAGTCGTTTTTGTTCTGACCCTCGACTGACACCAAGTCTAGTACTTGAGGAATGACGGGGTTTAAGTCTGAATTTAACTTCTTTCATCCCTTTTGATGATCTGGCAAGTCCATACTGGATTTATCTTAAGGAATACTAATATGTAATCTTCGCTCTTTATCTAAATGCCCTGATCTAGACTATCTGTCTCACGGTCTACTTGATACCTGCCTCCAAGGGCTGTAACATGTCCTTTGTTCCTAATTCTGGTAAAGGTACCTTTTCTTTACTTCTTTTCGTTTTACCGACAGCCTCCTCCAGAATGTTTATCGACACTTTTCTTCTCTTCGTTTTTTGTTTCCTCTTTTCCTTTCTATAAGGGTAAACTTACACCTCAAGGTTTCTTATCGTTCCTCTCTAATTTTTTTTTTACGGAAGGAGTCCCTAGTTACGTTTCTTTATCTCCTTTTGTTGTCTTATTCTTACTTATCTCTAGAGAAGTTCTTTTAATCTCTATGGTTCCCTTGTAAAGTCCGTTTATGCCCGAACTGTTTCCTGTCTTTACCATACCCGAATTGTCTTCGTCTTCTGTAATTCTTCTCCACCGTTCTTGTGTGTCTTCTTGACATGTTTTTTCTAGAAGTACTGGGTCTATTAGTGCTACCACTCTAATGAGTGAATCTCGGTCTGTAGGACCTTACACTTCAGTTCACCCGGAATCTTTCGTAGTGATGCTTGTTTCGATCCCCTCCACTACCTTCAGGTCAACTCGACAAAGTTTAGGACTTTCTACTACGAAACTTTCACGACGTGAGTTATTCGGTCGTTTACACCTTTTGAGTCGTCACCGGTGTCCTGACCTTTTCCAGTCAAAAGTAAGGTTAGGGTTTCTTTCCGTTACGGTTTCTTACGAGTTTGATGGTGTGTAAACGTGAGTAGAGTGTACGAAAATTCCATTACGAGTTTTAAGAGGTTCGGTCCGAAGTCCTTATGTATTTGGTACTTTAAGGTCTACAGGTTCGACCAAAATCTTTTCCGTCTCCTTGGTCTCTAGTTTAACGGTTGTAGACGACCTAGTACCTTTTTCGTTCTCTCAAGGTCTTTTTGTAGATAAAGAAGAAATAACCCATACGGTTTCGGAAACTGACACACCTAGTGTTATTTGACACCTTTTAAGACTTTCTCTACCCTTATGGTCTGGTGGACTGGACGGAGAACTCTTTGGATATACGTCCAGTCCTTCGTTGTCAATCTTGACCTGTACCTTGTTGTCTGACCAAGGTTTATCCCCTTCCTCATACAGTTCCGACATATAACAGTGGGACGAATAAATTGAATATACGTCTTATGTAGTACTCTTTGTGACCCGACCTTCTTTGTGTTCGACCTTAGTTCTAACGACCCTCTTTATGGTTATTGGAGTCTATACGTCTGCTATGGTGGGAATACCGTCTTTAACTTCTCCGTGATTTTTCGAAAAACTACTTTCACTTTCTCCTCTCACTTTTTCAACCGAATTTCGAGTTGTAAGTCTTTTGCTTCTAGTACCGTAGACCAGGGTAGTGAAGTACCCTTTATCCACCCCTTTGTCACCTGTGTCACAGTCTGAAATAAAAACCCCGAGCTTTTAGTAACGTCTACCACTAACGTCGGTACTTTAATTTTCTGCGAATGAGGAACCTTCCTTTCAATACTGGTTGGATCTATCGTATAAGTTTTCGTCTCTGGAACGAAACGGTTGTTTCCAGGCAGATCAGTTCCGATACCAAAAAGGTCATCAGTACATACCTACACTCTCAACCTGACACTTCTTCCGACTCACGACTTCTTAACTACGAAAACTTGACACCACAACCTCTTTTGAGATCTCTCAGGGAACCTGACGTTCTTCTAGGTTGGTCAGGCAGGATTTCGGCTAGTCAGGACCCACAAGTAACCTTCCTGACTACAAGTTCGACTTTGAGATTATGAAACCGGTGGAGTACTCTTCAACTAAGTAACAGTTTCTGGGATTACGACCCTTCCTGACCCCCGTTCTCTCTTCCCCTTTAGTCTCCTACTCTATCACCCTATCGTAGTGGCTGAACTATCTGTACCCAAACCCATCTGAGGCCCTCAACTACTACCTGTCCCTCCGGACCGTACGACACTAAGTACCCCAGTGTTTCTCAGCCTGTGTTGTCTCTCCGACTTGACTTGACCAAACCACATGACTTAAGAGAATTGAAATCGAACAGTCTTTAGAAAAATAAAGAGGTAGTTATAACTTACTCTAGGAACGACCCATGTGATTAGAACCAACATCCAAAAGGGAAAAGTCATGAAATTTATATAGGACGGTAAGGAAAGACCGGTCGTCTCAAAGACAGTTTCTAATCACAATTCGTATAGCGCAAAGGGAACATACAATGACCAACGAAGAGGGAACGAAGAGAATAAGACAGAAACACAAATCAGAAACAATCAAACTAATCATGTACAGAACCGTACAAAGAGGAACCCAAATAGGACATACCCTAAAAAACACGGGGAACCTGAACTAACCGATAAAGGAAAAGGTACCACCCCTTTAAGAGTTGATATTAGAGAAGTTTTTAAAAGAGTATGGGAAAGAAAAAGAGAAGAAGAAGACCCTGGGGATATTAAGCTTACAACCACGTAAACTATACCAGGGTCTCCAGAGAGTGTGACAGGAGTCGAGAAAAGTAAAAATGAAATGAGACGAGAAGTCTTCAATAAAGGTGGTAAAATAGAAGGTCAAGTGACTAAACAAGAAGACGAGTCTATAAGACGACAACAAAGGAAGATGTCATAAAAATTAAAGTCATTAACATAACAAACATAGACATACGAATAAGAAATTAAGAAGATCTAGTAAGAATTAACTAAGAACGAAAAAGAGATAAAACAAAAGTTCCAAAACTAGTAGAAATGATAGTAATAAGACTTAAGAAAAAGTCCAATAAAAGGATAAAGGAGAATTAAATAAACCTGAAGACACAAAGATCAAGTAGAGAAGTAAACACGTTATAAAGAGACAGAAAGGAAAAAAAATAAAATTCAATAAAACAAACTTTAAAGGAAAAGGGTCCGAAGTTCATTTTGACTTAAGAAAGGAACTTCTTACAACTTAAGAAAGAAGGAACAGTAAAGATGGGAGGATTCCAACCGGGTCACCAAAAATACTCGAAACATATCGCAATCTTAACCCGACTCAAAAACAAACAAACAAAAAGGAGACTACCCGTTCCGACCCTCTCCACCATGAGGACAAACGACTACTAACCTAAACATAAAATCAAAACAAACAACAAATCTACTCCGTAGGACGTGTCCCACGATGACAACCAACCCACTACAGTCCAGAACATAAGTTCTCCAAAGGAAACACACTCAAGAGTGATAAACTATGAGGTATCCCAATCAAGAGATCATCAAATCTCAGAACCTCAGTCACGAGGGTGAGGTTTCCGAGTCCCAGCCTAGATACCGGTCCTTGTTTCTAAGGTGTTCCCTAAACAATACTGTAATTCCCTCTTATTTTGTTTATAGTTTTTTACTCTTTGGTTTCTGTTTGGGGTCTGTTTACCGTCAATGTTTTAATCCGTTTATTATTAATTTTATTACCTTATATGTGTATATTTAAATGTGGGTACTCGTTTCACTTCTGTCAGGTTGTTTTTATTTCATGTCATCTAACTAGACCACTTGTTTTCTTTAGTTTTTAAATAAATGGTGAATTCTTGTTTTGATTCAATTCGTGTTTGACCTTTTGTTTTGATTTCGTTCCACGGTTCACCCCTTATTTCGTTACTTTTATTTTGATTGTTTATACAACTCTCCTTTCCTCTCTTTCTTTTCTTTCTTTCTTATCCATACGTTTCAACTTATCTCCATCTATTTCTTCTAAATATACACAATTTCTAATTGGCGTTCCCCTTCTCTTGTCATCGTTTTCGTTTGTTTTCTTATTTACATCTTTTTCATTATTGTTCAAATTTTTAATTTTAATTTTTTTTCTCTCTTTTCCTTTCTTTTTTTTTTCTCCTTTTGAGGTGTCTTGACGTCTTCGGGTTACGTCTCCGTCTCCAAATACTGTTGTTATTTTTTACACTGACTCGTTTTTTTTTTTTTTTTTCGAGTTTTCGAATTAACCTAAAGAATCAAGGTTATTTTAGTTGTTGATGTTGTCTCACCCCCCTCCTTTTTTTACTTTCTTTTAGGTTTTATTAGATGTTTTGTTCAGTTTTTTATTCTTATTATTTACAAAAAGAACTCAGTGACAACAGTCTCAGGAAAGGACACGACCCTTAGTGTCAGATGGAATAGAGGGATCCTACGAGAGGTTGTGACACGACTAGAGACCTGGACGACACCCCCGTCGAATCTAAGATTAGACCAGGATGAGGACGTACAAGAACGGAGGTTACAGGTGTCGATAGTCTCGATCACGCAAAAGAAAACACTCTCGAGAGTTACCGGAAAATGTATAAGGTATCTGTGTCTCAGACGAATCAACTAGCACACCTAAATTAGACGTCCAACATATCGACCACCCTTCCAAACCCCAGAAGAAGGAATCGGTGTGACGGGGACCTAAAGTTAACACCAAAATAAAGGTGGAGCTGTACACCCAGCAGGTTACCCCAAATCGAGGACTCCGAAGGGACCTCCCGAACCCAAACTGGGAAACTCCCGGTCCACACCTTCACCACGTCGACGAACCCAACGTCCCCAAGACCGTCGTGGTCCATGAGTCCCACCAATCACCGATCCCGTCGTCCTTTATATCACGAGGTCTTCCCATACCGTTGGTCATAACCGGTTATGCGAGGTCATAAGAACGGACCTCTTGAGGAAGAGACTGTCTCTTCGGGCGTCCGGTGTCAGATGTCCCACCGTGTCTCAGCCTGTCCTGACTTCACTGGGACACACGTATTTGTGTTCTGAAAATCGGACACCGTCGAGACGGGGTCACTCTCAACTCGTACTTACACTACGTCGGCGAACCGAACGTCCCTGGGACCACCGTGGTTCACAAGTCCCTATGTTTGACCGGGATGCCGTCCTCAACACCGGGAGAGTCTCAGAAAAAAACTCGGAGGTAATCGACCACTAGTCTTCCGGAGACCGGTCAGAAAGAGACATCGAGACGGACAAGTCCGTGAGTCTCCCTAGGGAACGGACCCCAGGATGAGACATCTAACCACATAGTCCGTGAATTTCCCCGTGGGACCCACCCCAGGATGAGATATCAAGTCACACAGTCCGTAAACTACCCGGTCGGAGAGATAACAAGTCGATGGTTACGACCGAACACCTCTCTCACTCAGATACCGCTACCGAGGTGGGGGATACACACTGAGTCGTGATAGTGGAACGAAGGTACCGACGAACTGAAGGGAGGTGTCCGTAAACGGTGGTACTAGAGGAGGGAGTGTAGGGGAGTTAGGTAGAGAGGTGTCAGTTGTTGTCAGGAACGTGACCCTAACGAGGTGTTAGGGATTTGAGGTCGAGGGTCGATGACGGGGAACGTCCTCTGACCACAAGGACAGACCGTATACATACCGACGATGTTCCTGACAGACTAAGAGTAAGGTAATTCGACGGCGTGTAGTTGACAAAGTGAGAGTCGGAATTTACAAGGAGGAGACTGAGTCTGTTGACAGGGCGACACCCCTAGTCTAGGGACGAAGTAAAGGGGGTGGGAGACTCCCATCCAGGTTAGGATGATTATGGGGACAAAAAGGGGGATCAAGGAAACAGGAAGGCTCAAAAGGACCAAGATATATAAGAAAAGGTAACCAGTCCAGGAGGACAGGTGTGAGTCAGACCACAAGACGTACGTGAAGACACAGAGTTCCACACAAGGACTACATAGGTACCTCTCTCTACATGAGGTGTAGGTGAATGAGGAGACGGTAGAACAAGAGGGTGGACATGAACGATAAGAATTAGTCTTCTGTACTAGTCACATAGTTTGTATCTAAAATGGGGTAAGAATTCAAATAAGGAACTTAAGTTACAAATAAAGATCCCGTGATCTTATTAAAAGTAAACGTAGTGACAAAGTACCTCTGGAAAAAGTCTCCTATATAGAATCTACCCTAAGGAAGTATCGTCTAACATTCTGTTCCTAAACTTACGTTCTGTTCCTAAACTTGAGGACCCTCTACTAAAATCTTTGACGACTTTCTCACCTCTGCATACTTTCCCTTCCTTTCTGTTGGTTATTTCCGACGTAAAGTTTAGTAGATAGTGTACTCATTAACCTTGAACTTTAAAACACCTTTAAGACTATGTCCTACTTTGTGTGTCGATTTCAATATGGTGGGTTACCCGTTCCTAAATAGGTGTTTATGAGAATTCATACATGTGGTCTAGAGTACTCAGTAACTAACTTCACCGAAAGTCACCCCCTAGTCTAGACGTTGTGAAAGGCGTATACCAAATAACATCGTTTTACGGGAGGTCACCTTTCTTTTATAGGAGTCCCTTTCTTTACATCCTAAAATGTCAATCCTCTTTTATCCAAGAATATCCATGAATTCCAGGTATAATACCCATCCCGTGTCTATCGTTGACAACGACTATATAGAATCTTTTATTTCAATCTCTTAAATCAGTAAACCCCCCTGAATCTTCCCTTTGGAGAATGTCATTGAATATTGGTATTACACTGGTCACTACCTGATGTCTTCTCTCATGACTCAGACAGTATGACTCTCCACCTGGTTCTGTTCCTGTCTTATCCCCAGTTAACAGTGTCATGTCTATTGTGGTGTGTCCTGTGAGTCTTAGAGTACATAAGTAAGGAGGGCGGTGGGGGGGGGGTTGTCTAACTTAGTTGTATAAGTCTTCATTGATACACAGTCCTAACAAGGGTTAAGTCTGAGAGGTTACGGGAACAGTTATCGGTACACGTCGACAACTCGTGAACTTTACACCGGTCACGGTGTACACCTTTAGTATAAACTCTCGATGCAATACAAAAATGTGTATTATTTATATAAAATGTAAATCAAATGGACAACGGAATATGAAAAATTTACTTCGAAAGTCTTTTGAAATTTAATGTATACACCGAGGGTATAAATATAACCTCTCGTGACAAGATACATAAACGTTTCTGGAAGAGGAGAATCTGAAAGTTAAGATCTCCTTCTTTACTCTGTTGATTGGTTTTTAGATTCACTTAATATACCATACCATCTTCAACTACTTATCATACTCCGTTTTATTCATGATTTCGTCGTATTCTCCTTAGTCGACATTATACCATCCAACACAAACAGTCACACTCACACTCCAGTCCAACGAAAGTCTTTAAACTTGTAAACTTGTTTCTTAGTTCGTCCCTCTCCTTCTCAACGTGTCCTTCATTCTTTTGGAATTCATCTTGGAAGGGACTGAACAAACTTCTTGTTGATTCCCTGTCTCCCCAGACCTCATCTCACTTTGATTTCTCTCTTGTCATTCCTGACTCCAGTTCCTCCGTTGCCCACATCCTCCACCCCGTCTGACCACACAAACTTCTGGATCTATAACGAAAACTTACTTTACCCCTAGGTCACCCACTCTCCTTACCGGGTTATACGAAAGTAAAATTTACCCCACAAGACCGATCATACAACGTCGGTCAAATGTCTCAGTTCACACCTTCGTCCTCTATATACACGTCCGAGACTTCACTAGGTCCACCCTCTACTTCTACCACATCCAGTTCCTCCACCGTCCTATCTGAGAATTTTTCCCAGTCTAGAGGTTTGGTGAGTTGAATGGTCGTTTTATTAAGTTTGGGAGTTCGAATTCTGTTTGATCTTTTTAGGACTTCAATGATCACCCACAGGAACGTTTTATTGTACCTCAAATAAAGAACCAGACGAACACATCTCTAGACTCGAGACAAGAAAAATAGGGTTATATTCGAAACTCAATAAATACAATGAATTTATCCAAGTTCACAAAGGGACCCTTTCTTAATAGGAGTCCTCAGTCTTCGAAACGTATAAACTAATAGTCTATACGTAAAGGATAAACCACAGAAAGATAAAAGATGCTTTGGAGTCTACCTACCTTTGTTATTTACAAACAAGTCGTTGTCGACCAGGGTCTGAGAATAAGACAGAACTTGTATAAAGAAATAAGTAGAAGTAAAAAGTTGGAGAAAACCATCAGAAAGGAAAAGAGATCCGTAATGTACACTTTATTTTTACACATCGTGAATTACACAAGTGAGAGTGTAAAGAGGACGACTTAATTCATGTGAACATAAATATGTTTTCCGGAATCCTATAGGTGACACGTTTGACTGTTAAATTTATTCTTGGACTCTTTACTTTTTTTCTAGGAAGTTGTAACGTGTTGTAGTTCCGTTTACGAAGTGAAAAATTTTATAGAAACACCCCTCCAGAAATTACAACTGAACTCTCTTAGTCAACGAAGTTTTCTTAATTAGATCAAAAGATACACTTTCTTAGATCTCTTTCTTACTTTCTTCTGGGTATCGGTATTTTGGATGATAATATGGTTATGACAATAGAACATGATTCACTTTACTTAAAAAATTGCCTCGTTCCTGTGGAAGTAAGGGACCTAACACGGGGTAAATAGAATTTTCGATCTTCGTCGTGTACCTTGGAAAGGACACGAATTGTAGAGAGACTGAAGGGAAGACGTCTGAGAGGGACTGAAGGAGAAAGTCAAGATGATCAATTACGAATACACTAATATAACCACAAGGGACCTATTAAGTCCGATAGTATCGACAAAATTCCAGTTGACTAGTCATTACAAGTAGTGTAGACGGTTGATATGACACGGTACATGCCTCCATTGTGGTCTCCGTTTCAACACCCCCGATTTTTAGACAGATGGTGTCAAACATTGTATGAATCGTGTGGGACGAACTTTGTCTTACTTACAACTGATGACCACAAATGTCGTTGTCACTCCTGTGATGTAATGGCACACCCTTAGACACGTAAGATTTACGTGTACGATGGGACTTCATTAAAGGTTCCCTGTAATCTTTGATACTAACGTAAATTCCACGGAACAATATTTCAACCTGTTATAGTGTCAAAGAGTCATCGTCGAAGTAAACGGACTTTTACTCCTTGATTTTAGTCTCTCCTTCATAATTACGAATATGGAAAAGACTCCAAATCTTCTCGACCTTTGACACTCCTGACTACTAATCTGTCGTAAGACGAGTGTCCCTTCCCTTGAACACAAGGACTTCCCTCGGGAATCCAATCTTTAGTGATCTATTTTGTACTGTCCTCCGTGGTCCTACCACTGTCGTTAAAATCGATATATGTCGTTTCTTTCTATTCCCTAAAGACGTTCTCGTATAACAGAGGGACTTCTCTTTTCCTGTAAGGTTCCTCTCATCAGATTCTCGTGACTTTTCCTTCGAATGACTCACGTTGACAGAATAGTCTCACTTTTCTGTATTCCGTTTGTTGTCATATACGTACATTAGACCTACCTAATTGACCAACAAAGACTACAACCGTTACAACCTTTGTGTTGTCGTGAACCTTCTCTTAATCTGTTTGTATGTTTTTTCGCTGTGAGTATTATATCCTCGATGACGACTACGGGACGGGAATAAAAAAGTAGTAAGGATCAAGTGGATTTGGTTCAAAAGTTTCGAAACCTCGATAAACTGTAAAATACGTTAAATTGGAAATACACCTCGACAGAAGAAGTAACGTCTCACAAAGTGTCTTAAGGTCTGGAATATGGGATCAATCATGATGGGAGGGAGAGGTTCAATACTGTTGGTCGTTACAGACGTCTGTAACTGTTTACTGACGACCACTTATTTTAAAGGGAACCAACTCTTGAAGAGAGATCCGGTCACAGATTGTGTAACTCACCATGACCTTAATAGACCTCATGAATCATTTTATGTCTTATGACCTGGTGTTGGGATCGTAAGAACGAGATCCAGAATCCACGACGAACTCTTAGACGTACGGTCCACCACGATCACCATTTCTTGGGTGAACAGTTACGTCCTCTGCATTCTCTACGTCAAGGTAGGGATCCAGTCCTTCTAGGGACCTCCTCCTGTACCGTTGGGTGAACGGATCTCTTAGGGTACCTGTCTCATCGGATCATCCGATGTCGGTTCTCAGTCTGTACTGACTTCGTTGAATTGTACGTGGGTGTGTTATTCAAGAGTCTATTAATACTATAATCACCACGTCCCTGGTATGAAACTCTTGGTTACGATATTTATGGTTTTCGAAGGACGATACTTGTGGACAGTGAGAGGGACCCCCGAAAGAGACCGGTGTCCATTACGGGTCGAAGAGGGTGTTCCGTCCGTAATTTACGATCTCTTTGTTGTTGGAGTCCTCACCAAAATTCGTTGATCCCTCCCTTCAACCATTGAGATTTGTAGTACAGGGTACGAAAGTCCCCTTGCTTTGACTCCGTACAAGAAGGGGTACAGAGTCCCCAAGACCGTCCTAATTCGGGGTCACCGTGTGTCGTCGTTAGACAAGTAATTGGAGATGACGGAATGGACGTGACAGAACGAAAGAAAGAAGGAGAAAACCATGAAAGACCCTGATGAAGGGGTTTTGTACCCCTTCCTAAACGTATAGGAATGTAGTCTCAACGGAAACTTCTCTGGGATTTCATTCCGTTATAATAGTGATTTTAAAGATCCAAAAACACAAAATAAAAAATTACCGATAATGAAAAAAGGGAAAATCGAGTCACCAAGAGTTGACCCCGTCTAAACGGGGAGAGATGGTCTCCTGTAACTGTTATAGACCTCTGTAACGACCAACAGTGTTTATACCTACCGTCCACGGTGACCTGTCTACCGTCCCCACGATGATTTGTAGGATATCACGTGTCCTTCCAAGGTCTATAATCGTGCCTATTCCGACTCTTTGACTCGAGATGAGTTTTCCCAGATTCCTTCTATATGAGGGTTGTGATGCGTGAATGGGAAAGACCTTAATGAACTCCAAGTTCAAGTCCCTGACAATTATAAGACTTTAACATCGGTAAGTAGACGGAGTCTTTATCATTAGTGTACGTAAGACGCCATAAAAAAGATTGGGATACTTAACCTGATAAGGATTTGAAGGTAATTCAGAAACTTAAGGAATTTTATTTACAAAAGTTTTCATTTACAAGTCAAAAGTTACCTATTTTAAAATACTTCCTACTTTTTTACGTCAATTACGTAATTATCGATGAAAACTTTCAAAATCTAAAGGACAGCAAGAGAACAAAAGGAAATTCCTTTTTGATGGTCGACGATCAATACACACAAATTCAATATGAAGTCCAGTTACAAAATACATTGACAGATGCACGTCGTTTTACAGAATATTCTAGAAGACATTTCTTCCACTAGTAGTTCAACAAAGATAAGTTTATGACTTGATAAACCGTATGTAACAGTAACATGTCGACCTTTCACCATACAAACCTATTGACAGACGTCCAAAAGAGTAGACAGGTATAACAATGGTAAGTTTCCGAAAAAAAAAAAAAAGGTAACATTAGAAAACTTTGCAACTTACAATTGCTTTTACAAACTTGGTTAACTACGTCTTTTAATCGGTACTATTTTCATGTTATTTCCTTTCTTAATGACGTATTTTGGTTCCTAAAGAAAATATTTATGTTTCAAACTTTATTCATTTAATTAAACACTCAATAACTACAGTTTTTTTTCTTTTTAATCTGCACCCTTTTTCTCAACTTTTATTTGTGTGGGAGATATTATCATTAAAGAGTTTTTTTTTTCATTCGTTTAGTGAAGACAAAAATTTGAAGTCTCACATAATAAAAGTATATAAGTAGGTAGACAATAGTTAGAATCATTAGATCTACTGAAATCTAACTTGACTAAAATTAGGATAAATAGTCTTTAGACTATAATCATAAACTTCTAAATTTTAAGTCAAATCATAAAAAAAATTGTAGTGTGTCGGAAAATGTGTGGACAATTAATTGATGATGTTCGTTGAGGTAAACGTCATTAATAATCCCTTTTTGGAATTATTGCAACCCAACGTCTAACTTTCTCTTCCAGTCAAATACGGTGTCATGAACTAAATCAGTTGAAGAAGAATATTTCTATATCAGTATTCTGGTGGTGACATAAATTTTGGTATCTAATAAACACGAGGGAGTTATTCCTTGTATCACAAAGTGTAATATCGAAAAGATTTCTGATACCACTTCATTATCCTCATGTACTCGTTCTCTCTCCCCTCCCCCTCCCTCTCCACTACTTACTCTCTACACCAAACTTGAAAGACTAATCCGTGTTTCTAAAATCCTTTATATAAATCCATTTTTTTAGAATTTTAAAAGGAGTCACCTTCTGTTAAAAAGGACATATACTTAGTCACTTCGTTAATACGTAGTTTATAGTAAGTCCTTAATATTTACTTGTGATATTTTAGTCCAGGATAAATGATTAACTTCTCGTATTTACTTTTGTGGAATTTTTTAGATACATTAAATCTATCGATAGAGTATGTGTGTAAAATAACATTAAATAAAAAGTAATTAATCTTATTTTTATAAATTGTGACTTTTTATTTAAAGACTTTGAAACTATGTCTTCACTTTATTTTTTGATCGTAAGAGAGACTGGTTTTTTTTTTTTTTCATTTATAAAGTAAAAGATAAAAACGAAATAGTACTTTTTTACCCATACACAGGGTCTGAGAAACCCGTATGAAAAGAGGTTAGGTAGGTTTTGGTCCTTCTATTACTGGTACAATTATCAAAGTCTGTTTATCATTACGTTTCACTAACGAAACCCTCACTGGTATAGATTGAACTCCTACATGTGAACTTACTTTGTGTCGTACCTTAAAAACTTTGTGTGTTATTGTTAAAATTTTTAAGTTCGTTTTTATATAAACCATACTAAGTATACCGAGATGTATTTCAGTCGAGTATCTAAACCCCGTGTCTAATAATGTTAAAAAGTTGAGAATTTCCGAAACCTTTAGGTATATCGAGATAGATTTTGTCTGATTGACTTGTTTACATTTATAAACGGGGGAAACTTTTTAGTATCAGAAGTTCACTTTCCACCCTTAAGATCAGAAAGTTCCCCTTTTAGACAATCTAGTTCCCACTCGAAACATAGTTTTCAATGTGGATATCGTTTAGTTGGCTGGTAAGTCTCTTTCTTATAATACTGGACTTTTTACTATACGATTGATTTTAGATTGTAATCCAATGGAACAATCGTTTGTGCTGGTATAAGAGATGATGAGTCACGAATACAGTCGGGAACCATTTTATCCATGTTCCTCCATACTGTAAAGTTGTCAGTACGTGAGTCATTATATACGACGGATGTTTTAATTAATGTGTGAACAAAACTTGACACCATAACCTCTTCTGAGAATTCTCAGGGAACCTGACGTTTCTCTGGTTTGGTCAGGTAGGATTTCTTTTAGTCAGGACTTACAAGCGACCTTCCTGACTACGACTTCAATTTTACGGTTATGAAACCGGTGGACTCCGTTTCTCGACTGGGTAATCTTTTCTGGAACTACGACCCTTTCAACTTCCGCCCTCCTCTTCCCCTACCGTTTCCTACTCTACCAACCTACCGTAGTGGTTGAGTTACCTCTACTCAAACACTAAGAGATCCTCAACCACTACCCGTCCCTCCGGACCGTACGACGTCAGGTACCCCAACGTTTCTCAGCCTGTGTTGACTCACTGACTTGACTTTGTAAGTTATAGATAACCTTTCGTCCCTCTATGATTGATATAAATTTCTTTACCAAACTTGTAACACTTTTTCCTACGTTCTACGACAACAACAAAACTTAATAATGATAGGTAATCTTCGAGGGGAATCACCTAGTCCGAACATATACTCTGTTTCCAGGTCGATGGTGACGAACTGACTGGAACACTCCTGTATCAGTTATTTCACTTTTTAGGTCATACCTCTACACTTGTGTCATAAACAGGTAGGGATGGATTAGAGGTTTAATTGACACCAATAACACCTCAAAGAGTCAACACCTTCATATAAAGTACACCGTCTTCGGTAACTTTACACAAGTCTAATCAACGATTCTTAATAAAACTTAAAGAAATAAACTACTAAGTCACTCTCTTGTCTACTACTTATTTATCCTCTAACCCCCCAACCTCGTTCCACCTTTAACTTTCCTAGTGTTTCACTTACCTCAACTTACCTTTTTGACGTTATACAAACCTTAATCAGTCAAAGAAGTTAATGATATCCTCATAAATCCAGTCGGAGAAGGTAGAGATTGTTACAAAGATAAATTTCCTTTAGGTCTACGTAGTCTCACTTACCCTAATAGATTGTTTAACCGATTTTATCCTAGGTTGTCTTGATAAAGTTATGTAATCCCCTCTTTTTCATTAAAAGGAGGATGGTAAGACTCCAAGGACATTGTTTTTCTTTTTAATTGTTGGTCTTGTTGTTTTCGTTTGTTCTTTCAGTAATTAGGGACTCCGTGTATAGGGTACTCTCTTTGACTTTAGCTCTAATTGAGTTTTACTGTGGATATTAACGTCAAATATATCTTTGTAGTTGGTTTTTTTTGTTGGTTAAACGTTTTTTTTTTTTTTTCTTTTACTATTCTGTTTACTTTCGTCAAAATCCGAAGGTTCCCACCGTTGGAAACCTATTTTTATACCCTTCTTTGATTACCTCATTGTAAACAGACGATAAAGGAGACCACAAGGGAGACCCGATGATTCTTACAGAGGAAAAGAGGACTATGTCCCTCATACGTAAAGTGTACCCTTATAATAAAGGACTAACTAAAATCCTTCTTTTTGCTCCCAGTCTCACTTGAAGGACTTGGACGACAAAGTATTCACGGAAATTAAGTTTTATTAGTTATATGGTTTCATCGTATAAAACCCCACTGTGTAAGACTAAAGGAAGTCATAGAATGGAGTCGATGTACTTTTTTATGATGTTTATCAGTACCGAAAAAGTCTAGAGTTTTAAGCCTCTTAATACTTTGTAATACAGAATGTTGAATGGCCAAAATTTGATTTTATTTTCATAAAAAAACTGTGTAACTCCTTTTGAAAACTACGGTAACAAGTCACTCACCTTGTTCTCTTGACTCTATTTTTATATCGTGTAAGAAAAATATAGATTTTATACTCTGGTTAAAAGTTACACTTTATATTTTGGTTGTGAAAACCGATCGTTTATAGTGCGTCGAAGTAAAAATAAAGTCAGGAAACCGATGTTTGTTTGTTTGTTTTTCGGTTTATTAAAATAAAGAAACAACTAAGGAACGAGCTTCCCTTTTTCCTCTACTCCCATAATCTTCGTCATAAACCTGACTCGAAAACAAAAGGATACTTTTTCTGACGAAGTATAAGATCTATTATTTCACTCATTCCCACCTTATGTTTTACCCTTCGCAAAAAGTTAGTGTGCTAAAAGAAAGTTTTGGTTATGTTGGGATACACTCTGTCACTCTAGAGTCGGATATATTAGTCTTCGACAATCTTGACTTATCTGTTTTTAATTAAACTTCTCTCCTCTTACAACAATAACGGATCTGGATCTAAACACAAAAGACGAAGAAGGAAGATTGATGGGGATTATGAGCCAAACGAGTCAACATTTTTGTTTCGTAAACTTAGGCACTCTGTTTTTAATTTCTCTGTTTTGTCTTTCGGCGTTCTCAGTGTACGCAAAGACCAACATTACACCTAGTCCGTGAACAAATCTTTTTAGGGTTTACTATTTATTGTAAAGTGGCCTGTCAAAAAGAACCTTTTTCGGGAGTAACTAAATGTAAAATCATAAGTCTTGGTCAAGACTTTTTAGGTCCCGTATTTGGAAATCAACTTGACTTTCTTTCAATTGACGACAAAATTAAAATTTCCTTTAACGTTTCCAATCACAATAAAAAAATCCTCGTATTGTACGTGTTAATGTCGTCCGTACTGACCGGTCTCACCCAATATAAAATGTCTATTAATCAGATCTGTGTACAACCTCGGTGACTTCTCCCGTCAGATCGACTAAAATGGTCGTGAAAGAAGTGAAAAACGTATGAGTAAAAAATTTTTCCATAAACGGAAACATTTCGTCAAAAATATTATTATAACTGATTTATTTATCGGTATATAATAGAATTTATTGGATTCAATAACAACTAAAAAACAAAGATATTATTCTTTAAACCCTAACATACATCGACGATATCATTACGTGTGTACAGATAGAGAACTTCTCCTTCGTATTTTAATTAAAGAAAATTTGGTAAAATAATACTCTTGTAGGTACTTTACGTCGTTGTCTCTAGACATCCGGATTATTAAATTACAAAAATAACATTGGGAGATTTAGTCTCTTCCGTTACCGTTGGGTGAAGTCATGAGAACGGACCTTTTAGGGTACCTACCTCCTCGGACCATCCGACGTCAGGTACCCCAGCAATTCTCAGCCTGTGCTGACTCGCTGAAGTGAAAGTGAAAAGTGAAAGGACGTAACCTCTTCCTTTACCGTTGGGTGCGATCACAAGAACGGACCTCTTAGGGTCCCTGCCCCCCTCGGACCACCCGACGGTGGAAACCCCAGCGTCTCAGTCTGTGTTGACTTCACTGAATCGTCGTCGTCGTCGTCATCGTTGGGAGATTTATTAGAAAAAACTAATTTTTACAATTAATCATCTATATAAAACTTGGACTCCTTTTCATCCATATAGAAACCAATTTATTTTGAAAATTTTATAAGTCTCAGGACACATAATAAAATGTAAAATACCTCAAGTAATTTACAAAATAGGTTCGTTTAAAATTTAAACACTCAGTAAATAATAAAGTATATTACGAAAATAAATTTCATTTTATTGTAAGTTAAATTCCACCGTTACATGGTAACGAAATTTTATATAATCGTATAAAAATATATGGTACATAGTAAACGGAATTTAAAAGTACCCTTGTACACAGATAAAGACACATTTATAATCAAACCACGTTTTCATTAACGTCAAATGTAACGACTTTAGACGGTAAACTATAACCTTGTGTAAGAATTTATTTACACTAATACAATGTGTAGTAAAATTACACGTTCGAAATACAAAAAACGATTACTGAATAATGAACAAATAAAATATACATAAAATATGAGACCTTTACTACAATTTGTTTTACGTTTAAACTCACTAAAAGAATTCAAGTTTTACCCAACATTTCGACGCCTCTGTTAAGTGTTGTAGTTACTACGTAAACCGGGTCTTTACCGATATTAGTATGTCACGTCACCACTAACTTCTTCAAAACGTTTCCTCTGTTCTAGGAACTTCCACTCCTCATATCACCGCCGGTAGCCTTAAACTGTGGATCGTCAACTCGACGACGACGACGACGACGACGATTCAGCGAAGTCAGCACAGGCTGAGACACGCTGGGGTGTCTACCGTCGGGTGATCCGAGGGGGTAGACACCCTAAGAGGTCCGTTCTTGTGACCTCACCCAACGGTAAAGGAAGAGATGACGTCCTTTCACTTTTCACTTCAACTCTCGTTAGTAGTTTAGACTTGGAGAATGTTGATGGACTCTTCAACGGTTTCTTGAGTTCCAAATGGTAAGATACCATTAAACCGTAAACCTCGTTTGACCTTTCCATTTTTAGAACTATTCGACCACGGAGTACTCGACTGGTTTTTAACTTATTTAGTAGTAAAACTTCACTTTCACTTTCAAATCAGCGAGTCAGTACGCACTGAGAAACGTTGGGGTACCTGTCATCTGATGGTCCGAAGAGACAGGTACCCTAAAAGGTCCCTTCTCATGACCTCACCCAACGGTAAAGGAAGAGGTCTCCTAGAAGGGTTGGATCCGTAGTTTGGACCCAGAGGGTGTAACATCCGTCTGTGAAAAGACAGACTCGGTGGTCCCTTCAGGAAGTAAAACTTCCCAGTAGCGAATAAGATACGTTGTTGTTACTTGGTAAAGAACTAGTCTGACACTACACGTTATTCTTCACCTAAAATATACTGTTGACCACTGATGGTCGAGTCACGAACCTGACTCTTCTTTGAGGTTTTGTGAAAGGTTTCGGTTTGAACGTAGATTTTTTCCAGTATCAGTGACAAACCACCAGGCGACGGTCAGACTAGTGATGTCGAAAGACTTAGGGTCGTTTTGGTAATGTAGACTCTTCATCTGAGTCGTTTAGTTACTCTACGGGACTTCTGACGTTGTAGACGTCGGTCGTGACCAATAAAGTACGATACCCAATTCGTAACTCATCTGATAAGTATGTATGAACATTCATCCTAAACGTGTTATTTTATTCTGACCACAAACGTCGGTGGTTGTTTCGTGTAAGTATATCGGAGTAGCACTTGTGGTAGTGTAATAAGGAATTTTGTCGTTAGTCTTCCTCCATAGTAATTACGATATTTGGTCTCTTCCTTTGACTTAAAGACTAACTCTTCCACTGAACGACTTCTACTATTTTACTGTATTCTTCGTAGTGACCCTAAACTTGGGTCCTGAAGATTGTGTTTAACGACGGTAAAAGGGTAGTATGATGGAATGGAGAATTACATAGAGGGACAGTTCAAAGTTGGATCTGTAGACTTCTAGTAAAACTATAAAGTCAAGTCAAGTCAGTGAGTCAGCACAAACTGAGAAACACTGGGGTACTTAGCGTCGTACGGTCCGGAGGGACAGGTAGTAGTTGAGGACCTCAAATGGGTTTGAGTACAGGTAGGTCAGTCACTACGGTAGGTCGGTAGAGTGGGAGACAACAGGGGAAGAGAAGGATGGGGGTTTAGGGAGGATCGTAGCCCCAGAAAAGTTTACTCAGTTGAGGAGCGTACTCCACCGGTTTCATGACCTCAAAGTCGAAGTCGTAGTCAGGAAGGTTACTTATAAGTCCTGACTAGAGGAAGTCTTACCTCACCAACCTAGAGGAGTGTCAGGTTCTCTGAGAGTTCTCAGAAGAGGTTGTGCTGTCAAGTTTTCGTAGTTAAGAAGCCGTGAGTCGAAAGAAGTGTCAGGTTGAGAGTGTAGGTATGTACTGGTGACCTTTTTGGTATCGGAACTGATCTGTCTGGAAACAATCGTTTCATTACAGAGACGAAAACTTATACGACAGATCCAACCAGTATTGAAAGGTTGGTTCCTTATTCGTAGAAAATTAAAATACCGACGTCAGTGGTAGAGGTCACTGAAGCCTCGGGGGGTTTTATCAGACTGTGACAAAGGGATAGATAAAGGGTACTTCACTACCCTGGTCTACGGTACTAGAAACAAAAGACTTACAACTCGAAATTCGGTTGAAAAAGGGAGAGGAGAAAATGAAAGTAGTTCTCCGAAAAATCAAGGAGAAGTGAAAGACGGTATTTTCACCACAGTAGACGTATAGACTCCAATAACTATAAAGAGGACCTTTAGAACTAAGGTCGAACACGAAGAAGGTCGGATCGTAAAGAGTACTACATGAGACGTAAACTAAAAATTTGGAGAAGTTTACCCTAACTGTACGTTTTTGTCTAATCTTAGATAGTTTAATATTGACTCAGAAGTCCAATAGGTGTGTAAATGTGGATGACAAGTTAAAAGAGAAAACTTAATGTATTGACATATGGGTTAGTGGACAACCTGTATAAAAAAACACATAGAGTTTCCGTAGAGTTTCAATTGTATGGGTTTTAGAGTAGAGTTTTAATTGTATGGGGTTTAGGAAGTTGGGTTCAGTTTGAGGGTGGTTTATGATGGCAGAGGATCACTAAAGATGTACTTATCGTGGTGGTGGGTAAGACCACTCTTGTGTCTTTCCTTCGTCAGTGACTGTAGAAGAAGAGGGAATGAGAGGAGGGACGGGACCGTAAAGTACTTTTAGAACTATTAAGATAAAGAATTTGTATGTAAACAAGTTGGTATATGCGACGGATGGGGATACAGATACTCGGATTGGGTTTGTGACCCGACCTTCTTAGTGTTCGACCTTAGTTCTAACGCCCCTCTTTATAGTTATTGGAGTCTATACGTCTACTGTGGTGGGAATACCTTCTTTCACTTCTCCTTGATTTTTCGGAGAACTACTTTCATTTTCTCCTCTCACTTTTTCAACCGGATTTCGAGTTGTAAGTCTTTTGCTTCTAGTACCGTAGGCCAGGGTAGTGAGGTACCCTTTATCTACCCCTTTGTCACCTTTGTCACAGTCTGAAATAAAAAAACCCAAGGTTTTAGTGACCTCTACCACTGACGTCGGTACTTTAATTTTCTGCGAATGAGGAACCTTCTTTTCAATACTGGTTGGATCTATCGTACAACTTTTCGTCTCTGTAATGAAACGGTTGTTTCCAGGCAGATCAGTTTCGATACTACAAAGGTCACCAGAACATACCTACACTCTCAACCTGACACTTCTTTCGACTCACGGCTTCTTAACTACGAAAACTTGACACCACAACCTCTTCTGAGAACTCTCAGGGAACCTGACGTTCCTCTAGGTTGGTCAGGTAAGACTTCCTCTAGTCGGGACCCTAAAGAAACCTCCCTTACTACGACTTCCACTTTGAGGTCATGAAACCGGTGGAGTACACTTCTCAACTGAGTAACCTTTTCTGAGACTACGACCCTCCCTAACCCCCGTCCTCCTCTTCCCCTGCTGTCTCCTACTCTACCGACCTACCATAGTGACTGAGCTACTTGCACTCAGACTCACTTGAGGCCCTCAACCACTATCGGGTCCTCCGGACCGCACGACGCTAAGTACCCCAGTGTTTCTCAGCCTGTGCTGACTCGCTGACTTGACTTGACTTGGGTTTGTTTGTAGTAGTAACAACCTGGGGACGGTGTCGAAATAGTAACCTTGTGGTCGCGGGTAAAACCGGAAAGAGATTGTTAAAAAAGTCAGACTTCAACCTCCTGAAAAAATTTACGTATAAACTAGTACGAATTTTATGAAGTAATCAAAAAAAAATAATAATAATAAGAAACCTATTTCTAGTTTAGGAATTGTATCGAACATTTTGAGTCTAAACAAACCGTAGACGAGTTAAAAGATGGTAGTATACTATCGTTAAGTTTTAAGAGACAGGAACAGGGTGTTATCAGTGACTAGAAGTCGGAGAAACCGAAAGAAGAAAAGGAACTTATCCAGGTAAAGGTAAACTGGAATCTCTGAAAATTTTTAGACTAGAAATTGAACCACGTAAGAGGAAACGGTGTTGAAGTGACTGGGAAATGGACAAACTATAGATAATAAAGGTGTAAAGGAAGACATTAAGAAAAAAGAAATTCCTTCAAAAAGAGTCGGAACGTCTGTACCAATTCAAGAGGGAAATGTTTAGACTTGGACCCAGAGGAAGTAGCGTCCGTCTAAGAAATGATAGACTCAGTGATCCCTTAAGGATAAAACATCGTAATGAGTGTCAACATTGAAAGTAAGTAAACACACTCAGTAATAAATTACTAACAGAGGTAGAAGGTTCACATTAGAGGTACTTTCTTTATAAAGAAAAAGAATCGAATGGAAACACGGGGAGGTGAGGGTGGTATGGTGGATTAGACCGTAGATAGTGTAAACTACTACACTTAGTATATTTTTAGAAAACTTTTCCCCGGAAAAAGTGACTCACCCCCTATAGATCTGATTACCTGACCATACCTCCCGTAGACAACAACCCTTTCATTGCTGTTTTCTAAATATCTCTCATCATTCACAGTATGTAATCTTTCTCACACACAGTATTGGGACATCCTTCGTTTTTAGTCTTCTTTCCATTCATCTAGAACCTTGTCGTCCCATCCTTCTAGGACTTGAGTTGAAGAGAATACATGTGTGGTTTAGATGTCATACATACATGGTTAATTTAAACTTTGTCTGGACTTTCAATCGGTTTGTAGAACTCTTGTTTCCGATTTTACTGATGTATCTCCATTTATTTTCTCTGTCTCTGGGTCAGAACCGTTTTTGTAGGGGGGTGGAACTCCGTTGGGGTTCTATCTCCCTAGAGTGTTTATACTTGGATGAGGGACTCCTCGTTCCACAGCGACGGGGTGTAGTCCGTGGGGTTGGAAACCTTCGACGAGGTCCCTCTACTCAGGGGTTTTACAGGTCTAAACTTTAGTTTTCCCCGAATGAAAGTCCTGTGGGTTTTCTGACCCATTGTCTTTCAAGTGAAAATTTCCTGAATAAACGTCTGAGTGAGTGGGGTCCTAGGTCGTGATTTGATAACAAATCAAGGATTCAGTACAGACTGAGAAAACGTTGGGGCATTTGACGTCGGACGGTCTGAGGAAACAGGCACCCTAAAGGGTCCGTTCTTATGACCTCACCCAACTGTAAAGGATGAGGTCCCCTGGAAGTGTTGAGTCCCTAGTTTGAACACAGAGGACGTCGCCCTCCGCTTAAGAAATGGTGACTTGACGGACTCTTCGAGTGGGTCCTAAGTCGTGTTTTAATCCATTAGAATTTCGTAGACGACACCCGTGTCCACAGACAAGTCTAAAAGAGGTCCCTATCTTCTCGATCGTCCGTGGTAAAAACGAGAGAGTGAGGAGAAACGATCGTGACCGTGTCCACTTGTAGTAAAAACGTGAGGAAGGTGGAACCATCGTGTCAACCCGTATTGTGTGGGGTGACGTCGGATTCTTGAAGGGGGTTGGGGTTCGACTTCAACCGTCCGTGAACGTCAGGGGTGTGAGGTACGGGGAACTCACGGACAGTGACCACCAAACCCACGAACACAAAGACCCCGATTTTGTTAGTGGCTCTGTCAAGGATCATCTGATGGTTGGGGTCCTTTGAGGTATGGTCTGACTTTGTTGAGGTGAAAAGGATGTTTTTTCTGTAAAAAGGAACGGGATCTCGAAGTCAGATTTGTAATCCAAAGTACAATTGGTATGTAAATCTCCGATGTTTCCTCGAGAGCCCCTTATAGACGGTCCCCTACAGTAGAAAGGGGAAAGAAACCTAAAATGATGTCGAGTCGTCATACAGGGACGTCCCTCGAATATGTGAGTAGACCTTGTGATAAAAAACGTTGAAAGTAATTCCCTTGTATCGGTTTAGTGGATCAAATCTTCCGATCGTCCCTAATGTTACGACCAGGGAATCCTGATATACATAGAAGTATGAAATTTTTGATGACGGATTCCCATACCGAAGGTCACTCGGACTTTGATCCACGACCGAACCCTATTAGAGTTGTTGACTCTGGGTATTTCTTATTTAGTCCGACGAAGTCAAGTCAAGTCAGGGAGTCAGCACAGGTTGAGAAACGCTAGGGTACTTGACGTCGTACGGTCCGGAGGGACAGGTAGTGGTTGAGGGTCTCAGGTGGGTTTGGGAACAAGTAACTCAGCCACTATGGTAGGTTGGTAGAGTAGGAGACAGTAGGGGAAGAGGAGGACGGGAGGAGTTAGGAAGGGTCGTAGTCCCAGAAAAGTTTACTTAGTCGAGAAGTGTAATCCACCGGTTTCATAACCTCAAAGTCGAAGTTGTAGTCAGGAAGGTCACTTGTAGGTCCTGACTAGAGGAAATTCTACCTGACCAACCTAGAGGAACGTCATGTTCCCTGAGAGTTCTCAGAAGAGGTTGTCGTGTCAAGTTTTCGTAGTTAAGAAACCGGGAGTCGAAAGAAATATCAGGTTGAGAGTGTAGGTATGTACTGGTGACCTTTTTGGTATCGGAACTGATCTACCTGGAAACAACCGTTTCATGCTTTCTTTGTTGATTCTCGATGCCGTTCCAAGTTATTGTTTCAATTAACAGATGCACACTGGTAAAGAAGTTCTGACCCTCTCCTTCGACAAATTCAAATATGTCAACTAGGAACTTGTAATGTACCCGACTCACGGTTAAGGTGTAGGTCAGTTTTTAAGCACACATTGAAATGTCAGTAGAAAGGTATAGGTGTGAAGACGTAGGTGTCTAAGTTGGTTGATACCTAGTAATCAACACATCATACATAAATAACCTTTCTTATGTACATATTTACCTAGGTACTTCAAGTTTGGGTGAAACAAGTTCCCAGTCACCATATAGTTTTATCTGTATCTCCCTGTTCGTTTTATTCCTTTGACTCTTTATAAAAGACTTACTTTTTTTTCCTTTTTAGGGTAATTTTTTGTTTTTACGTGGAATTGTTTTACTTCTCTTCATTATACGGACTATTTCTCAAGTTTCATTACCAGTATTTCTACGAGTGGTTTGAGTCCTATTCTTACCTAATTGTGTCATTTTTGAAGTTGTTTCTCTATCTTTTAAATTCTTTCATGGTTTATCCAAAGTCTTGTATTTTTATGTTGATTGGACTTTATATGTGCTCGTTCCAAGTTGGTGTTCGATGTACTTCGTAGTTTTTCTTAGACATCAGACCTTTAGTCTCGTCACTTTGAGTGGGTTTGTCTCGTACTTCCAATTTTCCTTCTCTCTCTTTACCTTTACTTACATCTATCGAATTGCTTGGTTACCTTGTTTTAGTTTTCCTGATTGTAAAGGTAATATCTCCAAAGTCTTTTTCTCTCCCCCACTCGTTCTGTGCATAAACCTCTTTATTACCAACTTTTGAAGAGATTGGACTCTTTCTTTGTCCGTAAGTACAGGTCCTTTGGGTCTCTTCAAGTTTGTTCTACTTGAGTTTCCTTAGGTACTGTTCTATATGGTACTAATTTTACAATTTTCAATTTCTATCTCTTATAATTTTAGTCATTCACTTTTTGTTGTCAAATGTATGTTTGACGATTCAGCGCGGTCAACACAGGCTGACACACACTGCGGTATCTGTCGTCGGGTGGTCCGAGGGGACAAGGACCCTAAGAGGTCCGTTCTTGCGACCTCACCCAACGGTAAAGGAAGAGGTCACGTACTTTCACTTTTCACTTTCACGTCAGCGAGTCAGCACAGGTTGAGAATCACTGGGGTACCTGACATCGGATGCTCCGAGGAGGCAAGTACCCTAAAAGGTCCGTTCTCATGACCTCACCCCACGGTAACGGAACACGCAATGTATGTTCCCTTGGGGGTATTCTGATAGTCGTCTTTAGAGTCGTCTTTGAAGTGTTTGGTCTTACCTTACCGTACTATATAAGTTTCATGACTTCCTTTTCTTTTTTTTTTTAAGTTGGATCTTATGAGATATACGTTTCAAAAGTAGGTTTTAACTTTCTCTCTATTTTCTCGAACAATCCTAGAGTTGATTCACTGATATCTGTCTTGTGTGGAGTGGTATTAATCACCGTATATACTGTTTGGATGTCGATGGTATGATGAGTCACCTCTTTTTGACTTTCGAAAGGGAATTGTAGTCAGTGAGAGTAACGAGAGTAGTGAAAATAACGAATATCATAACCCTCAGGATTGGACTTGTTAATCAGTCCTATTTCTTCCTTTTACATCGGTTTAACCTTACCTTTTCACTTCGACTGTGATAAACATCTGTCGTTCTCAAATATATATCTTTTGGGGAGCTGACGACGACGACGCCGACGACGATTCAGTGAAGTCGGTACAGGCTGAGACACGCTGGGGTATCTGCCGTCGGGTGGTCCGAGGGGGCAGGGACCCTAAGAGGTCCGTTCTTGTGATCTCACCAAACGGTAAAGGAAGAGGTTACGTATTTTCACTTTTCACTTTCACTTCAACGAGTCATCAACGAGTCAGTACAGGTTAAGAATCGATCGGGTACCTGACGTCGGGTGGTCCGAGGAGGCAGGTACCCTAAAAGGTCCGTTCTCATCACCTCACCCCACGGTAACGGAAGAGACTTTGTGAGGTGATCTTTTAACATTTTTGATTATCTCAGTAAGTTATTTCGAAGTCCCATGTTTTAATTATATGTTTTTAGACAACGTAAAAATATCAGATTGTTAGTTGATAGTCTTCCCCCTTAATATCTTTGTTAATATAAATGTTAACGTAGTTTTTCTTATGTTATTGATCCTTATTTAAATAGACTCCTCCCCTTTCGAGACATGTGACTTTTGATATACTTGTTACAACTTTCTTTGACTTCTGTCTTTCTTTATTTTTCTGTAAGGTACGAACACCTAACGTTCTTAATTATAACAATTCTACAAGTAAGATGTGTTCTTTTAGATATTTAAGTTTCGTTAGGAATAGATTTTTTACCGTAAAAATATCTTAATCTTGTTTACTGGGATTTTAAACAAACCTTAGTGTTTCCTAGGACTTATCGGTTTCTTTGAAACACCCAAAAAAAACAAAAACAAAAAAACAAAAAATAATCAAAAAAATAAAAAAAAATAAAAAATTTAAAATTTTAGAAATTAAGAATGTACGCAAGGGTTTGTACTTGGGGGGAGGGTGGAGGGAGGGGTGTTTGAAACTTTTTCTTCTCTTTCGTACTGAATAGTACTACGGACTTAAGTTTGATATAATATTTCGATATGATTAGATTTACCATAACATAACAGTATTTTTGTCTATGTGTCTAGTTACTTTGACTTGTCTCTCGGTTCTTAATTTGGGTATGTATATACCAGTTAATTAAATATGATATCGTAGATTTTTATACGTTACACCTTCTATGTCAGAGATATTATTTACCACAACTCTTTTGACCTGTCAACGTATATTTTTTTACTCTGGTCTGGTGATAAAATGTGATATGTTTTTTTACTTGAGTTTTACCTAATTTCTGAACTTACATTCTGGACTTTGGTACTCAGGATCTCCTTTTGTATCCACCATGTGAGAAATTGTAGTCTAAACCACACCTTAAATACCTATACTGGTGTTTTCGTTTCTGTTACTTCCGTTCTTATTTTAGTCCCTGATGAAGTTTGATTTTTTTAGAAGACTTTTCGTTTCCTTTAGTAATTCACATTGGACGACTTACCCTCTTCTATAAACGGTATATGGTTTGTTACACAATCATGAGTTTTAATTATTTCTTGAGTTTGTCGTTTTTTTTTTTTTTTTTACGACTCATATTTTACTCGTCTCCTAGATTTATCTGTGAATTTTTTTTATATATACATATATCATCCTAGTAATTAGTACTTTATTTACGTTTAGTTTCGGTTTTACTCAATCGTAGAGGGTTGACAACCTCACTGACAATAGTTTTTCTGTTCTTTATTGTTTATAAAATCTCCTACCCCTCTTTTCCACACTTACATTTAACCGTGTAGGTGATACCTTTTGTCATATCTGTCCGGATTTTTTTAATTTTTATCTTGATGTTATGTTAGATAGAGAAGACGAAGATCCATAAGTAGACTTCTTTTGTTTTTGTCATTAAGGTTTTCCAAATACTTAAATACAAATAACCTCGTAATAAATATCATTGGTTCTATACCTTTGTTGGAATCACAGTTATCTACCTACTTACCTATTTGTACACTATATATGGATATATATTACTCGACGATGAGTCGGTAATTTTTTTACGTTAGAACGGTAAACACTGTTGTATCTACCTGGAATTCACTTGATACGATTCACTTTAGTCTGTTTACGGTATATGTAAATAAATACACACCCTATATTTTTGTTTTATTTATTTTAAAGATCTATGTCTCTTGTGTAACCACAAATAGTCTCCACGTACACGCACGTACACACGATTCAACGAAGTCAACACAGACTGAAAAACGTCGGGACACCTGACATCGGGTGGTCTGAAGAGAAAGGCACCCTTAGAGTTCCGTTCTTGTGATCTCACCCAACGGTACGGGAGAAAGTCCCTTATAAGGACTGGGTGTCCTCTACACCCATTTACCATTTCACCTATTTACCCACTTCCCCAATTAAAATACCACTACCTATTATTGATCTGAATGACACGACAAATGAAACATCACATGTGTTTCTAACTTAATAATATATATGTGGACTTTGTTTGTATTATAATTAGTTTTTATCCGTTCATTAGTAACGAAAAATATATTATTAAAAAATTTTACGACTTCTTATATTCGAACCTACTTTTATATGTTTAATATCTACTAAGAATCGAGGTCTAATCCCTCTGTTATATCTTCTGTGTAAAAACACGTTCAAAAAAAGTAATTTTTTTGACATGGTTTGATTTAATTTTTAAAGGAACGTTCATCTATGTAAAATAATAACATATATAAAATTCACTTTAATACTACCTACTAGATTAGTTGGTACAACTGTTTGACGAAACTGTCGAATTTCCTTATTCTTTGTAAATTGACTCTTTTCAGTCGGGTACAAGTCACTGTGTCCTTCTTTTCTCTCTTACCCCCGAGTTTGTTGTGGGAAGTGGTACACCTTTTAACTTAAGAAAATAAAATTTAAGAGGAAAGTTGAATTCCTACTTTGAAGATTTATTAAGGTAAATGAACAGTTAGTAAACACCTGAAGAAAAATTTCGGTAGATACATAGGTGAACAATAAACTAAAAGACAAGATCTACAGTCAGAGTATAACCCTCGAAAGGGTATCTAATCTCTCTTAGGTCTCTGGTTTCACTACAAGAGCAAGATGGTCTACTGGGTATAATTATCCCAGTAAGATTTTCCTGTCGTACTGTCTTTAACGACGAAATTCGCTTACTGTGTAGAATTTGTATCTCTGAAAGTCGAAGAAATACTTAAGTTGTAGAATTTGTCTCTGAAAGTCGAAGAAGAAATACTTAAGTTATTTGGTTAATGGTTTGTGAACTTTTTTATAATTAAGATACTTTGTTTATAAGAGTCTGAAAGATGGAGAAATTTCAGAAGATGTTACTGTCAAGACTATCGATAAACGGTCTTTAGTCACTTTTATACCGTCATAATCGTAATAACAAGAGAGAAAGAAACTGATAAAACTTTCACAAGTAAGTACGTATATAAGTTGATTGTCACAACCTCATGAGTGAGACACAAACAGTAACATGATCTGTGATCAATGTTTCTAATCATCGGATCTAACATACAGGAGTTCATTGAGTTTTAAATCAAACAATGTTTCTTTATAATTACTACAAAGAATAAACTACGAGAACCTCTGTTCTTTGTTTTAGAGTCACCCTACTAAACTCTCTTATCGTGACTTTGTACATGTAATGGTATGCAAGCTACGTACTTCGTCCACGAGACCTGTTGTGCCTTCCTGTCCCACTCCTCCCCACACCCTCCCCCCATGTCTTACCCCCCGTGTACATATGGACACCGGTCAAGTACAAGTGCATACCGTTTTTGGTAGTGTTATAATATTGTATTATATGTGGTTAATTTTTGTTGTGTAATTAAATTTTTGTAGTAATGGTTCGTATCTTTACTCGTTATTTAGACTTAAACTGTAATTTTTTTTTTTTTTTTGTTGGTTGAGACGTGAAGACGTGTCATTTTCAACCTTTTAGGTCATAGAATTTTCACTCTCGTTACGAAGTCCCGAAAAAAGAAACAAACGAAAAGTAACCAAACAACAAACCAACCCAAAAAAAATGGAAAAAAAAAAAAAAAATGGGTATGAATCACTCGACAGAAGTGAATATCCGAAATGTAAGTATCGTAGTTTCACCGACGTCGTAAAGGTTCGTATTGTAGGAGTGTACAAGAAAAATTTTTCATTTATGTTTAACAAGTGAGTAGAGAGTCGTCTGTAGGGAGTAAAAAATAGCTAGTCTTAACATAGGATACTGGTAAAGGTTTGAGCAGTCGTCCCCACTATCTTTATTATCGACCAAAGGTTCTCGGTTTTAAAGTTATGAGTTTTAAATACGATACTCAAACGATACCACTACCCTGAGTTGTAGTTGACTTCGAGTACTGATGGACTAAAAACTTGTTCAGAATTTTTTTTGGTACCTTCGTTGGGTCTACAGGTAGTTGTCTACTTACCTATTTCTTCAACACCATATAGATGTGTTACCTTTTATGTGATAATGAATCATTATATGATAGTGTGATCATTAGATCATTAGAATCATTATGTGATAATGTGATCATTAGATGTGATAATGAATCGGTATTTTCCTTGTGTAGACTCAGTCAAAATTACTCCACCTACTTGGATCTTGGATAATGTGTCTCACTTCACTCAGTCTTTCTCTTTCTATTTATGGTATAAGATTGTGTATATTTACCTTAGATTTTTTTACCATGACTTCTTAAATAAATGTCCCGTTACCCCAGCGTGTCTCAACCTGTGCTGACTTCACTGAATCGTCGTCGCCTCTTTGTCTGTATCTCTTATCTTAATACCTGTACCCCTCTCTCCTCCTGTCCCACTCTACGTACCTTTCTCATCGTATACCATCATGTGATGGTATACATTTTATCTATCGGTCACCCTTAAACGACTAACCGAGTCCTTTGACTTTTCCCCGAGACACAGTCGGACCTCCCCTCCCTCTACCCTCCCTCCAAGTTTTCCCTCCCCTATATACATATGGATACCGACTAAGTACAACTCCAAACTGTCTTTTGTCGTTTTAAGACATTTCGTTAATAGGAAGTTTTATTTAATTAAAATTTTTTACCATCTCTTACCTAAAAATATCAGTTGACCTTCATATCATGTACCTCTATTAACATTAAGTTCTACTAATTACGAAATTATTTACATGTATTTTCTAGGAGACTTTAAGACGTCTTTTTATACTCTTCCATTTTGGAATTTTTTTAAAAAACAAACGATTCAATTAATCATGACTGTTATTCGTGTTATCCTTAAATGTCTTCCGACTTGTTTAGATTTTAGGATCGTTCGAAAATAGTTTTGTGGTAAGGAAATAATTGTTTTTTGAGTTAAGGTCACCCTACTTTCTTGTAATCTTTTTCTTTTTTTCTTCTTTGTCTAAAAGAAGGAGCCGAGATAAAGACTCAGACATAGTCACCAATTTCAGTGAGTTGGTAGAGACTTCGGACCTACTTTTGAGAATGGAGGACTCATCTAATACTTTTAATTTACTATATTAGTATATTTTCGTTAAACACATGTGTTTAAAGGAAACACATATACTATAAATAGTTACACCTACACACACAGTCAGTGAGTCAGCACAGACTGAGACGCTGGGGTACCTGACATCGGGTGGTCCTAGGTGACGAGTTCCCTAATATGTCCGTTCTCATGACCTCACCCAACGGTAAAGGAAGAGGTTAGTTACACCTATCTAGTGTAGATAGGGATACATGCATATAATAAGTAGAAAGGGAGGGGGGTCTTATAAATCAACCATAGTTCCATTACGGTGTGGATAAAAATGTTATAGGAGACCAATCAATTACGACGTATTACTTAAGTGTCGGACGGACGTCAGTTAAAGTAGTATTAAAAGTTTTTTAGTTTTGACAATTCTCTCTTATTCTTGCTTCATAGAAAAGTCGGTCTCTCTTGATGACGTAGATTTACCATATAATTGTCGAGGTGCAAGGTGTCTGTCCTTGCACGAACTCGACGTAATATCACGGAAATTTCTTTTATTTTTTCGTGAGGCACCATTAGTATATGAACAGGAACGGAACGGAACACGTAAGAACTTCAAACCCCCTTACAAATTTTTCGTCAATGATTGAGATTACGTTCTGTTATTTCTGACCACAGTTTCTTTATGTATACTTCTCGGGTACTTCGGGGTAATACGAAAGTTAATAGGTCTAGGAATCTTACATACAATAAATGTAAAGAGAAGAATATTCCACTGTCTTGACAGATAATCTATCAAAGAGAAGATACTACTTAGACTATCCAAACGATTTTTCCTGGTCCATAAATGTGTATACTTGATGCATAGATGAGATTAACACATTTTTGTAGTGTTTAAGTAGGTGTTGGATAATTTAAGTTTAGAGTAAGGAAAAAAGTTTTTTATTCCATATTAACTATATGTTGTAACATAATCAAAGTCCCTATGTTGTATTAATAAACTATAAAATATACGTCAACTGGGTCTTGTTATACCTACAACCCCACACCGGAGGGTAATACAGTTTTTAGACGTTTATCGAAATATTAA
Organism: Capra ibex; assembly: GCA_006410555.1. NCBI lineage: Eukaryota > Metazoa > Chordata > Mammalia > Artiodactyla > Bovidae > Capra > Capra ibex. The sequence goes on along the minus strand of SJYO01050590.1, from coordinate 21,572,784 downwards.
CTGGGAGACATAAGAGTCAAAGTGTAGGAACCTAATTCTGTCGATACCTAAGTCTGTCACAAATAAAATTTTTAGACTCACATTCACCTGGACACGTCAAATTTAGATACAATAAGTTCCCAGTTGACACACTGTTTTACTAGCGTATAGATCAATTGTAGATAGTTCTTGTATCAATGTCTTACACACACACACACTACTCTTTACGATTCTAGATGAGAGATAATAATAAGAGTCATTGTGATTATGAAATATTATAATATTAATTTCGACGGTACTACATATAATGTAGGGTACTGAATAAATGAAATATTGACTTTAACACATGGAAACTCAGGGAAGTGGGTAAAGTGGATTACGGGTAGAAGACGGAGACCGTTGGCGGTTAGACAGAGACATAGATACTCGAACAACGAAATGAAAATCTAAGGTGTATTTTCACTTTAGTATGTCATAAACAAAAAGAGACAGACAAAATGAAGTGAATCATATTACGGGAGTTGTAGTTAGGTACAACAGAGTTTACCGTTCTATAGGACAAAAATAAACAACCGACACGATCTACCGAACGTCCTAGAATCAGGGGTTTAGTCCCTAGTTTGGACCGGACCGTACCTTTCGTGGTTTAAGATTGATGACCTGACAGTCCCTTAAGGGTTCTATAAGAAGAAAAATACCGACGGATGATAAGGTACCACATATATATGGTGTCGAAGAAATAAGTAAGTAGATAGGTACGTGTGAATCCGACAAAGATATAGAAACGATTACATTCATTACAACGTCACTTGTACCTCCAATTTCAATCGTAAAAGGTAAAGACGTTACTTGATGGGTCTTAACAATGTCGTACACCTATCAAGGTCAAAATTAAAAAACTTCTTGAAGGTATGACAAAACATCACTGACGTGGTTAAATGTCAGGGTGGTTGTTTCCCGTTCACAAGGAAAGAGAGGTGTAGGAACGGTCATGAGACATAAAGAATTGAAAAACTATCATTGGTAATAGTTCGGTACAGTATAAATCTTATTCACAGATAAGACTAGGAGACAAAAATTATCTCAAAAAAAAAGAAAAAAAAAAAAAAAAAATACGTCCACATCTCAAGAAATATATAACACCTATAATTGGTGAATAACTTATACACTAAATGTATACAAAAGAGGATAAGTCATCCAGCGGAAAAGTAAAAAAAAAACAAACAAAACGTTTTCGAAAAATTAAAATACATGAGGATAAACGAATAAAAAGAAAACAACAGAAACGAAAACCATAATTTAAGTCTTTTAGTAACGGTTTCGATACCGTTCCCCGAACGTTGGAGATAAAATAAGGTTCTGAAAATACTAAAGTCAAAATGTAAATTGAGAAGTTAGGTAAAACTCAATTAAGTTTAGAATAAGAATAAACTTTTATTTAAAAATCTTTAGGATCTGCGTCATCGAAAAGACTCCACGGATTCTTGACCATTCTTTTTCTCTCCTTAAACTTAAATAACCGAACTCAAGATATAGCATCATATAACCAAAGTACATAACAACATGTCCCCGAAGGGGCCACCGAGTCTGTCATTTCTTAGACGGACGTTCCGTCCTCTGGACTCAACTAGGGATCCAGTCCATCCAGGGAACTTCTACCCTTACCGATAGGAGAGGTCATAACGTACCAACATATATTTGTAAGTTTACTGTAATTATCTTTAAAAAGGTAAAGTGAGAGACGTGGGAGGAAAGGAAACACAACGGAAGTGAGAATCCGTCGATCAAAATACACCATTAGGAGTCGTCGATGTTTATATGTACAAGGATCGAAATTGTGGTCTTTTAGAAAAAGAACTACGATAGTTGTTTTCAGGGGTTCACCTCTGATTGTTACTTACCGGTCCAAACGAGACAGAAGTTGGGATTTACTTAGTGTCTTCAACTTTCACTTCAAACTCCTAAAGGAGGTTCATTACACCTAAAATAATAATTTTCTTCCACGTATCTAAGACTTTTCGGGGATTTGTCTAAATATGGCCACACGTCTATGGTGAACATACGGTGATGGTTAATGAGGTCATACGGTGATGGTTAATGAGGTGAGTGAAAACACCACTGGTCAAGGGAACTTTTGAAGTTATTGTAAATACTTCCACGTTGGATTCTCTTGGAGTCAAATACGTGAATAAAGTATAAGAACTTTATTCGAGGAGTCGTTAGTTCGTACACGTTGGGTCTCTACGTTTCCTGAATTGGGAGGAACCCAATAAGAACTAGTCACTCCCTGTCTTCGATTGTATTAAGAAGACTAGGGGGTCGTAGGACATGATGACTCCTAATCAGTGGGAATCAAAACCTAAGAACATATCAGGAAGAGAGTATAAAGAGTGAGGACAATGGACTTAGTAAGAGGGGTGTCTAACAGAGTCACGAACAAACCCTCTTAACGTCGGAAATATTCACCATGGTCTTAACCAGGGTCTTTCTTCTTGAAAGTCCACCTAAACCGTTGACCTAGTCAGTAACCCGTCTACCTTTCATACCAACACTCTTCACTTCCTTGATGAGGACCGGACACGGTCCTATCACCAATGATTCTACGAGAACGGACTTGACCCTTCTCCACTCCCTTATTCGTCGTCGGAATTCAAGACTTCATCTTCACTGTTGACTTACAACACTTCTGTTGGTATTAACATACTTAACCCATTGTCAAAACCTTTAGAACTTTTTTATTTACTATCGAATCGTAGTACTAAGTTATCAAAGGTGGTTTACGAGTTTCTTTTACGGGTGTTTACTACATATACTAAAACAAAAGTTAAAACCAACGAATACACACACGAATAATGTTCATACCCGCTCACACACACATATATGTATATACAAAAACATGAAAATCAGTGATTCAACACAGACTGAGAAAACACTGAGGTACCTGATTTAGGACAGTTCGGGTTCGAGGAGACAGGTACCCTAAAAGGTTCGTTCTTGTGGCCTCACCAACGGTAAAGTAAAGGGTCCTTTAGAAGGGTCAGATCCCTAACTTGGACACAGAGGACGTAACCGTCCATTTAAAAATGCTCCCTCGGTGGACCCTTCGGTATATATATACATATATACGTACATACGTACATATGTATATATATATATGTGTATATAAAAAAGTATGGACTATTTATATGTCGTAGTTTTACATATATAGTTCATACTTTTATCTATATATCACTTACTAAGAGTAGTGAATGATTTATTTGTCTTATAAATGTCGGGGGATTTTCCGGGGGCTCATGATTGTACTATATTATATTATATTACATTATATCATGATACAGAATACTGGAAAATTGGGTGAGAGAGGGAAGAATCATTGGTGATGGGACTAAAGACACCTTTAATGAAAGAAAATAAAAATTAAAATACTTAGTACTATGACGGGATTTCTTACTTTAATTGAAATAAACAAGGACTTGAAATATCTTATATATACGTATATAAGATATATGCATATGAATGTATCCCCAAAGGGACCATCGAGTCGACTATTTCTTAGGTGGACGTTACGTCCTCTGGACCCAAGTTAAGGACCCAACCCTTCTATGGGATCTCCTCCTGAACCGTTGTGAGAGGTCATAAGAACGGATCTTTTAGGGTACCTGTCTCCTCGGACCGTCCGATGTGACGTACCCCAACGCTTCTCACCCTGTACTGACTCGTTGATTCGTGTCGTGTCGGGTCGTGTGTGAATATATCTGTGTACGTGTAAATATTTATTCATATGTATCTTATACCCGAAGGGACCACCGAGTCTCCATTTCTTGGAGAGACGGTTACATCCTCGGCGTCCTCCGCACCCAAACTAAGGACCCAACCCTTCAAGGGGACGTCTTCCTTTCCTTTTGGGTGAGGTCATAAGGACGAACCGTTTAAGGTACCTGTCTCCTCGGACCACCCGCTATTAGGTACATCAACTTTTTCTCAGTCTGTACTGAATCGTTGATTTATTGTTATCGTATTTATAATATATTCATAAATAAAAAAGACAACTTTTTATACTACAAGGAAATCTAAATAGGTCACGAGTAACTATAAGAAGGTCGTCTATACATAATCAGTAATAATAGACCGTACAAAGGATAAACAAGTTTTGATTTTTGACACCTTCTAAGACTCTCTCTACCCTTATGGTCCGGTGGATTGGACGGAGAACTCTTTAGACATACGTCCAGTCCTTCGTTGTCAATCTTGACCTGTACCTTGTTGTCTGACCAAGGTTTATCCTTTTCCTCATGCAGTTCCGACATATAACAGTGAGACGAATATATTGAAGATACGTCTCATGTAGTACTCTTTACGACCTGACCTTCTTTGTGTTCGACCTTAGTTCTAACTGTCCTCTTTATAGTTATTGGAGTCTTAACGTCTCCTGTGGTGGGATTAGCGTCTTTCCCTTCTCCTTAATTTTTCGGAGAACTACTTTCACTTTCTCCTCTCACTTTTTAAACCGAATTTCGAGTTGTAAGTCTTTTGCTTCTAGTACCGTAGGCCAGGGTAGTGAAGTACCCTTTATCTACCCCTTTGTCACCTTTGTCACAGTCTGAAATAAAAAACCTCAAGGTTTTAGTGACGTCCACCACTGACGTCGGTACTTTAATTTTCTGCGAATGAGGAACTTTCTTTTCAATACTGGTTGGATCTATCGTATAAGTTTTCGTGTCTGTAATGAAACGACTGATTCCAGGTAGATCAGTTCCGATACCAAAAAGGTCATTAGTACATACCTACACTCGCAACCTGACACTTCTTCCGACTCACGGCTTCTTAACTACGAAAACTTGACACCACAACCTCTTCTGAGAACTCTTAATGAACCTGACGTTGCTCTAGGTTGGTCAGGTAAGACTTCCTCTAGTCGGGACCCTAAAGAAACCTTCCTTACTACGATTTCGACTTTGAGGTCATGAAACCGGTGACGTACGCTTCTCGACTTAGTGACCTTTTCTGAAACTGCGACCTTTCCTAACCCCCGTCCTCCTCTTCCCCTGCTGGCTCCTACTCTACCGACCTACCGTAGTGACTGAGTTACCTGTACTTAGACTCACTTGAGACCCTCAACTACTACCTGTCCCTCCGGACCGGACGACACAAAGTACCCCAACGTTTCTCAGCCTGTGCTGACTCGCTGACTTGACTTGACTTACAGTATAGTTAATATTAATTATTTATGAACGTTGTATTGAGGACCTGTACTACAGGGACGTCAAAACACATCGACAACGAATAAATCAAAGTCACGATATATCGAAAACATACTCATACGATGTTAAACATCCAAGAGGGATAACACTACCTGTAAACCCAATAAGAACAAACCATTACAGTGCAGATTACGACGATGACTGGAATGGTCTAGGACCATGTTTACATTTCCATATAAAGATCTCACATATTGATCATGGCAATGAGTCTCATGTATATATTAGTTGGAATTGTCTATTACGATAAAACTTTCATGTTAAATAAACGGGTTAAATTATACAACATATTTGTTATATAGTCTCAAGAGTCTACCAATTACACAAGTGTTTGTAAACGGCAAAACTCTGTTAAATTTAAAAACGGGTTAACTCCCCACATATAACCAAGTCAAGCCAAGTCAAGTCAACGAGGCATTACAGGTTGAGAAAGACTGGGGTACTTGACGTCGTGCGGTCCGGAGGGACAGGTAGTGGTTGAGGGCCTCAAGTGAGTCTGAGTACAGGTAACTCAGGCTCTACGGTAAGTCGGTAGAGTAGGAACCAACAGGGGAAGAGGAGGACGGGGATTAGGGAGAGTCGTAGTCCCAGAAAAGGTTACTCAGTTGAGAAGCGGACTCCACCGGTTTCATAATCTCAAAGTCGACTTAAGTCGTAGTCAGGGAGGTTACTTGTGGGTCCTGACTAGAGGAAATCTTACCTGATCAACCTAGAGGAACGTCAGGTTCTCTAAGAGATCTCAAAAAAAATTTGTGGTATCGAGTTTTCGTAGTTAAGAAACCGTGAGTCGAAAGAAGTATTAGGTTGAGAGTACAGGTATGTACTGGTGACCTTTTTGTTATCGGAACTGATTTGTCTGGAAACAACCGTTTCATCACAGAGACGAAAAGTTATACGATAGATCCAACCAGTATTGAAAAGAAGGTTCTTCATTCACAGAAAATTAAAGTACCGACGTCATTGGTAGATGTCACTAAGACCTCGGGGTTTTTATTTCAGACTGTGACATAGGTGACGAAGGGGTAGATAAAGGGTACTTCACTACCCTGGTCTACTGTACTAGAAGTAAAAGACTTACAACTCGAAGTTCGGTTGTAAAAGTGAGAGGAGAAAGTGAAAGTAGTTCTCCGAAAAATCGAGGAGAAGTGAAAGACGGTATTCCCACCACAGTAGACGTATAAACTCCAATAAATATAAAGAGGGCCGTTAGAACTAAGGTCGAACACAAAGAAGGTCAGGTCACAAAGAGTACTATATGAGACGTATCTTCAATATATTCGTCTCACTGTTATATGTCGGAACTACATGAGGAAAAGGATAAACCTTGGTCAGACAACAAGGTACAGGTCAAGATTGACAACGATAGATTGGACGTATGTCTAAAGAGTTCTCCGTCCAGTCCACCAGACCATAAGGGTAGAGAAAGTCTTAAAAGGTGTCAAATAACACTAGGTGTATCAGTTTCCGAAACCGTATCAGTTATTTCGTCTTTATCTACAAAAAGACCTTGAGAAAACCAAAAAGGTACTAGGTCGTCTACGACCGTTAAACTAGAGATCAAGGAGACGGAAAAGATTTAGTTCGAACTTGTAGTCCCTCAAGTGCCAAGTACATAACGACTTCGGACGNTGGTCAGACAACAAGGTACAGGTCAAGATTGACAACGATAGATTGGACGTATGTCTAAAGAGTTCTCCGTCCAGTCCACCAGACCATAAGGGTAGAGAAAGTCTTAAAAGGTGTCAAATAACACTAGGTGTATCAGTTTCCGAAACCGTATCAGTTATTTCGTCTTTATCTACAAAAAGACCTTGAGAAAACCAAAAAGGTACTAGGTCGTCTACGACCGTTAAACTAGAGATCAAGGAGACGGAAAAGATTTAGTTCGAACTTGTAGTCCCTCAAGTGCCAAGTGCATAACGACTTCGGACGGAACGTCTTAAAACTCGTAATGAAATGATCGTACACTCTACTCACGTTAACACGCCATCAAACTTGTAAGAAACCGTAACGGAAAGAAACCCTAACCTTACTTTTGACGGGAAAAGGTCAGGACACCGGTGACGACTCAAAAGTTTGAACGACCGTATAACTCATGTCGTGAAAGTGTCGTAGTAGAAAGTCCTGAACTTTCTCGAGTTGACCTTAAGGTAGTGGAGGTGATCGAAACAAACATCACTACGAAAGATTCTGGTTGAACTGAAGTGAAAGGTTCTACAGACCGAGATTTAATCACTATTGTAGTAGTACTAATAGACCCAGTACTTCCAGAAAAAACATGTCAAGAAGAAACATAAGAACGGTGGAGAACAATTATAGAAGACGAAGACAATCCAGGTCTGGTAAAGACAGGAAATAGCTCGGGTAGAAACGTACTTTACAAGGGAACTATAGAGATTAAAAGAACTTCTCTAGAGATCAGAAAGGGTAAGACAACGAAAGGAGATAAAGAAACGTAACTAACGACTTCTTCCGAAAGAATAGAGAAGAACGATAAGAAACCTTAAGACGTAATCTACGAATATGGAAAAAAAAAAAAGGAAACGAAAAACGAAGAGAAGAAAAGTGTCGATAAACATTCCGGAGGGGTCTGTCGGTAGAACGAAAAAACGTAAAAAAAAGGTACCCCTACCAGAACTAGGGACAGAGGACATGGTACAGTGTTTGGAGTCAGGTATCAAGTAGTCCGTGAGATAGATAGTCTAGATCCGGGAATTTAGATAAAGAGTGAAGGTGACACATTAGTATTCCCTAAACTAAATCCAGTATGGACTTACCAGATCGTCAAAAGGGATGAAAGAAGCTAAACTCAGACTTAAACCATTATTCCTCAAGTACTAGACTCGATGTCAGTCGAGGACCAGAACAAAAACACCCGACATATCTCGAAGAGGTAGAAACCGACATGTCTTATGTCAGTTAGACTAAAGTGACAACTGGTAGACGACTACAGGTACACATCTCAGAAGAGAACACAACAACCTTCTCCCACAAGGTCACTTAAAGAACAGTTTTGAGATAACCAGAAACGGGACGAAGTAAGGAGTAAGGTTCCGGTTTAAACGGACAATGAGGTCTACAAAGAACAGAAGGATGAAACGTAAGGTGAGGGGATACTACTTTTACTGTAGGAAAAACCCACGACCAAGATTTTCTAGAACATCCAGAAGTATTTTGACAAGTTGAAGTCGAAGAAGTCTCGATGACCAACCCCGTATTTGAACCTATTGACACTATAACTTACCAAACGGAACCTCTACTTGTCTCTAGTAAGACAGCAAAAACTCTAACGTAGGTTCATGACGTAAAGCCTAAGAAAACAACTGGTACTACCAATGAGGTAAAGAAGACTCCCTAAGGACGGACGCCATCATCTATTTTACCAGTAGACTCAATTTAAGTGGGTAAGGTCAGGTAAAATCAAGTGACTAAGGATCTTACAGCTGTAAGTGGGAACGGTTGAGAACAAACTGGTGAAGGTTAAACGGAACTAAGTACCTGGATTGTGAGGTCCAAGGATACGTTATAACGAGAAATGTCGTAGCCTAGAACGAAGATAGTGGTCAGTGTAGGTGTCGACCCATAACAAAAACGAAACCGAGGGAGGGAAGTAAGAAAGACCTCAATAAAGAGGTGACTGGAGGTCATCGTATAACCCGTGGATTACTGGACCCCTCAAGGAGAAAACCATAGGATAGTAAAACGGAAAAGTATGACAAGTACCCCAAGCGTTCCGTTCTTATGACTTCACCGAACGGTAAGGGAAAAGGTCACCTGGTGTGAGACAGTCCGGAGAGGTGGTACTGGACGGGTAGAACCCAACGGGGTGTCCGTACCGAACCAAAGTAACTCAATCTGTTCCGACACCAGCATCACACTAATCTAACTGATCAAAAGACACTCATACCAAAGTCACGCAGACGGGAGACTACGGGGGAACGTTGTGGATGGTAGAATGAACCCAAAGAGAATGGAACCAGCACCCCATAGAGAAGTGCTGACGAGGACGTTTCGTGTCGGCGACGGGGAATGGAACCTGCTCCCCATAGAGGAATGGTGGCGGCAAGGACTCGAAGTTGCACCCTATCGAGGAGATTCGGGAGGACCCGGACGTGTCGGTTGCGAGGAACCTTACGAGGAGGACCGGTGGCCGGGACCGGAGTCCGAGGCCCGCCGAGGAGTCCCATTGGTGGGGACCGGAGCCCACGCTCCACCGAAGAGGGTCGCCGGGGAGTGGAGGCTGCGCCTCGGAGAGGAGGACCGGCGGCGGGGAGTGGAGTCTGCGTCCCATCGAGGAGAGTCGGTCACGGGACTGGAGCCTGCACCCAACAGAGGAGGGCCGGCGGGGACTGGAGCCCGTGCCCCACAGAGGAGGACCGGCGGCGGGGACTGGAGCTTCGACCCATCGAGGAGAGCCGACGACGGGAACTGGAGCCTGCGTCAAATAGAGGAGAGCCGGTAAGGACATGGTAGCGTCGGACCGTGAGATCCGGCGACGGGGACTGGAGCCAGCACCACATCGAGGAGAGCGTCGGCGGACGCGAATCACACGGCCGGGAGCATCGACGCCGAGAGCGTCAGACGCGAATCACACGACCGAGAGCGTCGACGTTCTCTTTCCAGTCCATCAGCCCATAAGGGTAGAAAGTCTTAAAAGGTGTCAAATAACACTCGGTGTGTCAGTTTCCTAGACGTATCAGTTAATTCGTCTTTATCTACAAAAAGACCTTGAGAGAAGGAAAAAGATACTAGGTCGCCTACAACTGTTAAACTAGAGACCAAGGAGACGGAAAAGATTTTGGTCGAACTTGTGGACCCTCAAGTGCCAAGTGCATAACGACTTCGGACCGAACCTCTTAAAACTCGTAATGAATGATCGTACACTCTACTCACGTTAACACGCCATCAAACTCGTACCGTTGGGTGAGGTCATGAGAACGGACCTTTTAGAGTACCTTCCTCCCTGGACCACCCGATGTCAGATACCCCAGTGTTTCTCAGTCTGTGCTGACTTGTTGAAGTGAAGTGAAACTCGTAAAAAACCGTAACGGAAAGAAACCCTAACCTTACTTTTGACTGTAAAAGGTCAGGACACCGGAGACGACTCAACAGGTTTAAACGACCGTATAACTCACGTCGTGAAAGTGTCGTAGTAGAAAGTCCTAAACTTCATCGAGTTGGCCCTAAGGTAGTGGAGGTGATCGAAACAGGTATGACTACGAAAGATACCGGGTGAACTGAAGTGTAAGGTCCTACAGACCGAGATCCACTTACTAGTGTGGCAGCACTAATAGACCCAGCACTTCTAGAAAAAACATGTCAAGAAGACACATAAGAACAGTGGAGAAGAATTATATAAGACGAAGACAATCCAGGTATGGTAAATAAAGGAAATAGCTCGGGTAGAAGCGTACTTTACAAAGAAACCATAGAGATTAAAAGAACTTCTCTGGAGATCAGAAAGGGTAAGACAAAAAAGGAGATAAAGAAACGTAACTAGCGACTCCTTCCTAAAGAATAGAGGGGAACGATAAGAAACCTTGCGACGTAAGTCTACGAATATAGAAAGGAAAAGAGGAAACGAAAAACGAAGAGAAGAAAAGTGTCGATAAACATTCCGGAGGGGTCTGTCGGTAAAACGAAAAAACGTAAAGAAAAGGTACCCCTACCAAAACTAGGGACAGAGGACATGTTACAGTGTTTGGAGGTAGGTATCAAGAAGTCCACGAGACAGATAGTCTAGATCAGGGAATTTAAATAAAGAGTGAAGGTGACATATTAGTATTCCTTAAACTAAATCCAGTATGGACCGATCGTATTTACCGATATATCAGAGTGAATGTTACGTCTATTCAATAAGAATAAAACTTTCTAAACGTGTGGATTCCTAGTCAATGGACGTCTCACTCATTAGTCTCAGAAATATTTGGGACTTACTACCCGAATCACTCTTTTCATATAAATTTATTAGGGAACAGGTATAAGGTACTCAATTAAAGTGGAAGGAGGAGACCTTTCCTTATTTATCCGATAACGTATACCTAATTTACTTACCAACAAGTACACGGAAATCCGAAACAAAAAGACTAAACGAAATCCTCCTGTTATTAGAGGACACGGATTTTTACTCATACGAAGTAATAAACGGGAGTATAAAAGACAAAGGATTTCCCTTTATTGACCCAAGAGACCTCGACTTTTAACTTTTGAGTCATCGAGAGATTTCTTCGTTTAACCAGAGTCTAGAGTGTACGATCCAAAAACCTGTGTAGTGTTCTAAACGTTCCCCTTCAAAACCGTAGGTATACCCATATAATCGGGAGAAAAAGAGATAGAGAGACATCGATAAGTTCGTTCACTGTTCATCAATACAACACTGGTGTACACTGTGTATTTAATGTTCAAGAGGACGAGGAGATTTTGAAATCAGTCGTAGTTGGAAACGTGGTTATGTGATTCCGTATTATCGACCATTAAATACTCACGTTAAACTTCCTTCGTTAAGACAAAACACTAATACCATCATTTATTTTCTAAGTTTAGGAGTAACTGGGTTGTAGTTTAAGTTGAAAGGAAAAAAAAGAAAGGGCTACAGCAAATACCTTCATTCGTTCGTCTCAGGTTCTTTCCACTGTCTAATTTCTTTACATCACTAACGTTTCATGTTTCTGACACCACAAATTTTACTTTATTTAATAATCTTCTTTTATTTATCTTTGTCTCGGTTATAAATGTTAAATCTAAAGAAAAACCGTCAACTTATTATCGCGAAATCTTTACTTCAATACGGAGTATCATTCCATTATATTGACTATCTTCTTTACTACCGTCGGATCTCCCTTCTGATCTTACCTTGACGCAATACTAAAGTACTAATTCTATGAAACTTCTTCTTAAGTGAAGGAACTATTTACGTTATATGACCACAGTCGGTTCCCTGAGTGGACTCTGAGAAAGAGTCATATTATAGACGGGACGTCTGATGTTCTTCTCAATGTTAGACTGTCGTTAATTAATATAAAAGGAACCTTAAAAATTTTATCCAAAAAGAGGAGTTAATAAGAAAATCCGATTTTGAGTTCATCCTTACTATTTTGGAAACACTTATACTTTCCCACATGTTTGTGACTCGAACGGGTGACCTAGGTAGGGTCAAACGTAATTGGACTCCGGTCTCAAGTTGAATCTAGTTAAATCTCTACTTTACAGCACTTACACTTAGAGGGGTATCTACTGTCGTACTAGACTTCACCTTTAGTCCCCGTGTGTACGGAACTATTCACGTGACGACGACGACGACGATTCAGTGAAGTCAGCACAAACTGAGACACACTGGGGAGGGACCCTAAGAGGTCCCTTCTTGTGACCTCACTCAACGGTAAAGGAAGAGGTTACGCACTTTCACTTCAGTGAGTCAGTACAGACTGGGAGTCACTAGGGTACCTGACGTCGGGTGGTCCGAGGAGGTAGGTACCCTAAAAGGTCCTTTCTCATGACCTCACCCCACGTTAACGGAAGAGGTCTATTCCGAATCCTTAACTGACTACACACGGAAACAAGTTTATTTTATTAGAATCTTAGGGTAGAATCGTCGTGAAAAAAACGAAAATATACTCCTAATTCCCATTCACCATTAATCATTATTAAAACAATGTACTGTAAGGACGGTTCTCCTTGTAAACAGAATGAAACCAATGAGACATCATTTTGTCAAGGAACGTAATTTTTGAACGGACAATATATAAACAAACTCGTCAGTAACATACTACTATTAAACATAGACGGTTCTAATAAAAAAAAGGGTACTCGAAATCGTATACGAGATTGAAAGTATTGTTGTGACACTCCTCCTTTCCGTTAATAATGTCCACACCTTTGAATTAGTATCGATACATCATTGAACGGGGTACGTTGTATACCTGATTTACCGTCTTGACACTGATCTTCCGTGTTATTACAAGGAGATTCGGTCATATTAAACAAGTAATAAAAAGGTTGTGTTCTACTAAAATCATTGTTATTGTCATCAATTAGTAATCCGATGATATCGGTTCGATTTCTACTTAATATTTCAAGTACAAAGAAAGACGGATTATTCATGACTCATGTAACCCTAATAGAAGAGTGAACTACACAACCTGAGATAGAACCTGGAGAGAAGGTAGAAAAAGGTGAAAGTTGGGAAGGTGAAGGGTCAAGACAGAAGGTCAACAAGTCGGTACGTTTGAGTCCACAGTCAGTTGATTGAGAAAGAGTTCCTAGTGCACTATTTAAGAGCGGTTTCTCATAGAAGTAAATTGTCCTCGAATTCTCTTTGAAGTTCTATGAGTCCGTAGACACTTAAACTGTCTCCCAGAACAGTTCAAGGTGAGTGTAGTTTTTGTAATACCCCACTTTGGTATATTTTGTGTTTGGTAGGAGAAAAGACAGATACTGAGTCAACTTTCCCTCCCAAACTATCAAGGAAGGAGGAAGGGAAGTTAAATTACACACACAAACATCGTACCACGTTTCATTACAAGTGTCCTCAGTTTTAAGACGGGAAATGGTTCGACACACTGGTACAAATGCATATAAAGAAACAGATTCTATTCCGACTTAGTATAGATGAAACGTATCAAGCACACTTTCTATTCTTCCTAGTGACCAACTTGTACCACCTACCCTCTTGGTCCAAAAAAGACAGTGACGCCAATTACGAGACCAAACCAACTAGTCCGCTTGTGTGGAAAACCTGATGTAGGTCACCCTAGTGACATATAGACTGTCTTTCTTGTTTACAAGGTCCCGGAGTCGTACATGTTGTCATCGTTTAACATAAATAACTCGTGTGTAATCCTCGGTCCTTACCCGCCACGATTCACAAAATGTTCATACCATTATAAATGACAAGTATTTTGGGATAGTATGGGTAAAATGTGTCCTTCGACTCCACCCGGATTTTATAATTTATTAAACCATAAACAGTCAGTCGGTTCTTAACCCAGAACTTGAGTCCACCGAGTTCAGGTTTAGGATCTTAAACAATTATGATCTCAATGATTTTTGTTCCAAGTAAGATCATGTGTCACTCATTTTCCCAACTTATAAAGACTTTTTAAAGACCTAAAACACTATTATCTTACTTTCGACTAGAAATAAAGAGAGTACAAAAAGCTTTTCTAAATTTACATAGTAATAAACGATGTTTCAGATATAATACAATGGATAAGTGTTTGTTACCTATGTAGCAGAGGTCGTCTACAAACGTAAAAGTCAACTCTAATTAACTGACTGGAAGGGTCATATTTCATTAATTATAATCTCCTTCAACAACCCCCAAACCTAAAGGGAAATTTGTGTACAGATCAATAAAATTCCTAGTAAAGTTCTTGTAAACGAAGTTCTAAGTCAATAAAGTTCTAGTCAAATTTCTAAAAAAGAGAAAGTACAGATGATTTTATAGAAACCCTCGTCATTACTAATAATAGTAGTAAATTGACTATTGACTTGGATCTTTTCCGTGATTGTTACAGTCCTTTTTTACTCCCGTTTATTTACGGAAAATTTTATAAGACCTTATAAATGTCGTATTCTATTTTGATGAAAGGAAAAAAATTTTTCTTTATTTTCACACGGATTACACTTTGAAGAATGGCAAACTAAACGACTTTACAGAGGAGACAAATATAATGAAAAGGAAATATTTTTACTTCTTCTTTTAGAGTCCCTTTTTGGTAAAGGATCCTGTAATAAAACCTCTAACCAAAGAAAGAGATCACTTCATTTTGAGGAAACAGTAGAAAGTGCCCTATTAAAAAACCTGCTATTCGTCCTTTGAAATTTAAATAACGTAAAATAACTGAAATCCATTCCGCTTCTCGAAATAACTAGATTTGACCTTTATTTAAACCTTACTCAACGTAATCCTTTACTCCACTCAAACTACTAACATTATACATATACACATCCACACATAAATACATATATGAATATATGAAACTATCGACCTTCATATGCAACAACCTACTAAATTTCCCTTCTCAAAAACTACTTGTTAAATCCCTCGATAACTCTCGTTTACTCCTAAAATTGAACACAAACCCCTATGAACCGTCCCCTATAAAAGTGTCTTATCAATCCGTTTGACTCTTCTCAAATATACATATTTTAAAACCTTCAACACTCAAAAAGAATATAAGAAAGATAGATTTTCGTTGTCTTACATTTTGTTTCACCCGTTTTCGATGTTTCATTTTATTTAGGTCTCATCCACATTAATCCATCTTACGTACATAAACAGGTACAATAAACGAGTCAGTACAGACTGAAAAATACAGCGGACGGTCCGAGGAGACAAGTACACTAAGAGGTCCATTCTTATGACCTCACCCAACAGTAAGGGAAGAGGTCCCTAGAAGGACTGGATCCCTAGTTTGGGTCTAGAGGACGTAACGTCCGTCTAAAGAATATCAGACTCGGTGTTGAGTGTATATGTCATATAGGTTCTCTTGGTTACTACTAGTCGAATTTCGTCCCAGAATGAAAAAAACCAATTTCCTAAACAGTTACCGTCTCTAACAACAATACTTCACACTGACCGAGTGCCATATGTTTCACTTTTATTACATTTTGAGATACCCACTTTCTACCTTCTTTATTCATCTACTTTGTATTACGATAGTCCTTTTATTCAGATAATGTAATCCGTCGTACACTAAAATGTCACATAATCCAAATAGAAGTCACCACTCCTACGGTGGAGTGTTCTTTTGTAATAAGTGGAACATAACAGTACGATTTTCTTATAACATACATTCATTATTATGATTTTATATACCGTGTTATAATATGATAGACTTTTTGTTTTGAGTCTTTACTTTCGAAACTGAAAATATCTCGAAATAGTAAATAAGTTACCGTTTAATTATATTTGTATAAAAAACCTTCTAACCACCAATACATGAAGTTACTACCCCTACGATCCTGTAAATCTGTCGTGATCATAAAATCGTCGATTTATATGATGAAAGATGTATTTTATTTGTTTTATCACAAGATTTGTGTCTCGGTTGAGGGAATTTTATACTTAACAATGTACTTCATAATTGATCTTATGTTAGTAAAGACACTACGAAGTACGGAAATATTTACAGAAGGAAGGAACTAAATCAGTCGTCACCAAAAAGTAAGAGAGTTTTGTCCTTAATAAATTTAGAATTCATTGAATTCGTCAACGAAAATTTAATTGTAGTAGCTTAGGAACGGTGAGAGTGGTAAACCTTACTGTATTTTATTAAATTTATTTTATACATTGGTCGATTTTAATTCTACTAAAATAATAAGTACTTATCAAATTATACTTGTGGAATCAGGGAGGTAAAGAAGTAATACAACTTAATACCGTGCTGTATTTTGACAGTCTGATCCAACATCTGAGTATCAGAGGTACCTCAAGGAAAATTCTAAAGAAAAAGATATTTAGGTTAAAAACCGAGTACAGAAAGGAGACAAAAAAAAAAAAAGGAAGAAGAAAAGAAAGGAGACTATAAGATATCGAAACAAAGTGACTAGAAAGGGGAAAAGAACCTAAACTCCGGTCTTTGACTAACACAGAATCTTTATTGTAATAATGTTATTATATTTTTAGGTTGTCAACAATTATCCGACTCAACTATTTGGGAATCTCAACTTTATCTGAACCCCCTAGTTGGGATCATTTTACAGAGGACTCCCACTCCACCTGAAACGTTTCCTTTTAAAAGGACATTAGGTCGTGAGTCCCATTTCACAATGAATATCCGGAGATTTGGATAGATGACGGTACTTCTTGCCATCAATGTTGGTAATCAGAACCTCACTCTGTATTAACATAAGGGAGAAAAAGATAGAGATACTAGTCCCCGTACGGAGGACTCGACGCTGAAGAAGTAATTTATTACTCTGTCTAATGTGGAGTGGAAGTATCAACAACACTCGTAATATATTACGTTAAGTACATTTGGTAGATTACACCACGGACCATGTACCAAAAATAACATTGACAAGACATCCGATAACTCGAATCTCTACTGTACGAAGGAAAGAGAGATTTTAGCGGTTCAGATCTTAATAACCAATCTTGGGATCCTCCTAAACGACTTTACTAATATACAATTGTGAAATGTACTACTACAATATATTAGGAAGTTCAACCACAAAGTCCAGTAACGGGAATCCTAACTGACCAAACTAGAACGTTTCAGAAGAGTTCAGAAGAGGTTGTGGTGTTAAGTTTTCGTAGTTTAGAAGACACAAGACGGAAGAAATACCAGGTTGAGAGTGTAGACATGTACGGATGACCTTTTTAGTATCGAAACTGATCTACCTGGAAACAACCGTTTCATTGCAGACGAAAAATTATACGACAGAACCAAACGGTATCGAAAGGAAGGTTCCTCGTACAGAAAATTAAAGTACCGACGTCAGTGGTAAACGTCACTAAAATCTCAGGTTCTTTTATTTTCAGAAAATGACAAAGATGAAAGAGTGGAAAATAAACGGTACTTTATTAGCCAAACCAACGGTCCTAGAAAAAAAAAAAAAGTAAAGATTAATAACAAATAACCTCTGTTTACATTATATGTTTATGTCCAGAAGATAACTGGTCAACTGATTAACGAAAGTAAACAAACCAACAATTCATGATTAAGAAGTTTGAGAATTGTCTAAACATTTTCGGTGGATCGAAGACAAAATGTGTACCCGTTTGTGCAGGGGAAAAAAAGGGGGGAAGAAAAAAAAAACTTTGTAGACAGAACGTAGGTAGGTAGAGACAGTGATGGACGAGATTAGACCTAATCAACTAATCTACTGGACCCTGAGGAAACGGACGAAAACCTAGGGTATAGAAAGAGAACTAAATGAGGAAGTTACAACTCTAAGTTTGGCCGAAAAAGTGAGAGGAACAACTGGGAATATTTCTCCGAGAAATCAAGGACAAGTGACAGACAGTAATCTCACGATAGTAGACATATAGACTCCAACAAATATAAAGAGGACCGTTAGAACTAAGGTCGAACATTAAATCGGTCAGACCGTAAAACGTACTACATGAGATGTATATTCAATTTATTCATCTCACTGTTATATGGAACAGATTCACTGTTATATCTGAACAACATAAGGAAAGTGTTAAAACTTGGTCAGTCAACAACGTACAAACAAGACAACGAAGAACTGTACGTGCGTCTATCTAAAGAGTCCTCTGGTTATACCCCCAGACCAAAAGGGTAGAGAAATTCTTAAAAAGTCAAACAACCAGAGATTACAGTAAGTCAAACTAGAAACGACGAAGGAACCACCGAGTCTACCATTTCTTAGACGGACGTTACGTCCTCTGGACCCAAGTTGGGGACCCACCCCTTTTAGAGGACCTTCTCCCGTATCGTTTGTGAGATCATGGGAACGGACCTCTTAATGTACCTGTCTCCGTCCGATATCAGGTACCCTGACGTTTCTCAACCGTTGTTCACTCGTTGAAAGTCAAGTGGTATAATATATTGTCATAATTATAACAGAGTAAAGTACCATTTGTAAAATGAAAAATGGTTTTTTCCCTCCTTTTGTTTGTTTGTTTTTCGAATTATCTTTTCCATATCCGTTACCGTGGGGTGAGGTCAGGAAAACGGATCCTTTAGGGTACCTGTCTCCTCGGAGCATCCGATGTCAGGTACCCCAGCGATTCTCAGCCTGTGCTGACTCGCTGAAGTGAAAGTGAAAAGTGAAAGTACGTGACCTCTTCCTTTACCGTTGGGTGAGGTCACAAGAACGGACCTCTTAGGGTCCCTGTCTCCTCGGACCACCCGAAGACAGATACCCGAGCACATCTCAGCCTGTACTGACTGCGCTGAATCGTCGTCGTCGTATACGAAGAGTCAGTATTAAAGTAGTGGATTTCCACTAATAGAAAGAAAACAGATCTTTTGTGTAAAACTGACAAAGAAAAATAGAAAGAATGTACATATATGTTTGTTTGTAAATAAAAGAAGAGAAAAAGTATGTAAACCTTAAAACGGAACAACTATACATACATATATATAAATTTCTCATAAGATAAGAAAACCTAAAGTAGTAGGAGATTTAGAGGTACAAATTTTGTAAAATATACTCCGCTACCAAATCATTCACTTTATTGACCTTTATTTTTAGACTAAATTAATAGTGTTACACTACTCTCTCTATCTTTTCTTACTCTAAAGGAATACAATGATTTGATGGTATAATTATGAATCTAGATGGACGTACACACATACGTACGAGTCAGTCCAGGCTGAGAAACGGGGGGACACCTGTCATCGGACGGTCCGAAGGAGACAGATACACTAAGAAGTCCGTTCTTATGACCTCCCCCAACGGTACGGGAGGAGGTTCTCTAGAAAGACTGGGTCCCTAACTTGGGTGTAGAGGACGTAGAAGACGTAACGACCACCTAACAAATAACGACTCGGTAGGTCCCTTCGGGATACAGATGGATTAATTGAGATTTAAATTTAATTACCTTTTATCTTTAATTAGATAAAATTTTTCCTTTTATTTATCATTAAGTGTCTTTTATTATAATTTTAATACGTTGATTCGGAAGATCTCCTTCGTCTCGACAATACACATGTTGACATTAAGAATGAACCTTCCTACTTAACCTTCACTACCATTACGTGACAACCTGTTTACATATAAAAGGACATATATAATAACAGAAAGTACACTGGGACCACTCTTTATATTAATAATTTCCTTCGTGATAGGTAAATATAAATGTTAAAGAACAAAAAGATAAAGAAAAGACGGAAAAATATCTAAGGTACAAGGATAACTTGAATAAGTTCATGATATTACTACTCGAACCTAACCCGGTAATTACGTTTTATATCGATGGATCTATAAATACTGAAACGTAAACTATTTACAAAAACAAATGGGGGTATAGGGGGTTTACATTTTTTCCGTTTTGGAAATTCAACTAAATAAATGTCATAGAACAGTCGACTCAGTCCCAAACTCGCTCCTTATGTCTCGAGAGTGAACGGTTTCATTTGAAATATTCAACAAAAGGACGCACGAACATAGTGGATGTATTAGACCTCTCTAGTCTATTTCTGTTTGCCGGAATCAAAGAAAGTACCTGAGCAAGCAAGTGGGTAGTGGATAAATAAGTCAAAAATGACAAAAAGTCCGAGACACGATCAACGATCTCTATCACACCATCTATTTAATGACTATAAAATACGAGTGTCTAAAATATGTATATATATTGGTAATCGTATCAAAATAAAATAAACCTGTGTGTGTTAGTGTCTATGTAATCATTAAAATAGGAACATAGAATCTAAGAATAGAAAATAGGCCGTGGTGGAACCTTCAACCATTCTAGTAGTACAATTTTTTATATAATTCTTTCTATTCGGACTCGTAAAGGGAAGATCTCGAATAAATTCAAGACCATAAAGACTACGTAGAAGGTTACTAATAGGAGTTTCCAACCGTTAAGTATAAAATGTTGCCATTTGATGTTGATCTTAAGGTCTTAATATTCTTGATCACGGTAAACTCTTTCCATGACCCACCTTGGAACCACCTGATTTAACAGAATAAAATGGAACCCGAATACTGTCTTACTAGTACACTACACCATCTGTAGACGGAAAAATTTTCTTTATACGGGTCACAGTTAGAGGTGGGGTAAAGGGGAGTGTTCGAGAAGTACTATTGTTATGATATGAAAAGAAAAATATGTTGAAGATATGAGAGTCATATCTTCCCATATGACTCCCATGGGTAAAACGAACCCATTCCAATTAACTAAGGTATGGATGGGTCAGTCTAATGGAATAATACTACCGATACCAATAAACAAGTCTGTACACTTGTACTGGAATAACTCGAATCAGTACTACATCGAATCAGTGTTTGTAAACGGACCTTGATAATCCTTTTTATCTCCGTACTAGATAAAAGGAATCTAAAAATTGAATCATCTACATATATTCTTCAACAACAAAAGGTAGAAACTGGGAAACTTTCCAACACACGGTTTCATATCTCCTTTCGTCCAACTTTTTCTCTCCCCTTCTGTCATTGACTACTGTAATATATTCTAGAACTTAGTTTGGTACTAAAATTTTCGAGTAGGAACTTTCCGTTTAAAATTAACGGAAAGATAATAAACGTTGATGGTTTTTAAAGTGATTATATCACAGGAAGTAAGTGGAGACAGACTATCAGGGACTTAGAAATACCTTCAAATACAAAACCAAAGAAAACCATGTCAACTAAAGTCGAGACGAGGTGAATAACATAATAAATGAACAACTGGATACACAGGTATATGTTGTATACGTGTTTACGGATATGTTCGTGTACATATTAAAGTGTTTCCTTTATTTACAGATATTGATTCTCTTTGACACAAGTAGACACTGAGACTATATTGTTCTCAAACTCCTCGTCACACAGGTACCGACAATCGTAGTAATCAGTAGTCCGTAGTTCTGTGGACAGGACAAGTCGAACGCCAAATCTCGAATAAGAGTAGGAGTAAATTACCTACGACCTAGACATTGGTAGTGTTAATACAAGGTCCGTTCTTTTCTCTCTTCCCAGGTACCATTTTTCCTATTCTTTACTTTATTCCCTTTTCTTTTAGTCTAATTGTTCGGTTTTAACCAGTATAAAGTTCCACAAAAAAAAAAAAAAAAGGAGTCTATGACATAGTCTTTAAAGACAATGAAGAATAACTGATCCTGACCCAGTGTACTGGGAATGTACACTCTCTGACTCTTTATTTTCACAACACTGATGTTCACTCCTTCTTTCGATCTTTCCCACAACTTGTCCGTCAATAGTCACGACGATATCCCATATAAAATAATTGATCACAAAAGAGTAAATATTGTACCCACCAAACGTGACTGATTCAGAGGTTGTTTTAGGGGTTGACTTAGTCTTAGACATCATGACCACCAGTTTTATACATAAAATTATTTACGTGTAAATAACTTATAAATACTTATTTATTTGTGTATAATTAAATTTTTTTTTAAATTAGTGAGGGTGTCACTAAGGACCCGAAGGGTCCACCACGATCACCATTGCTTGGACGGACAGTTACGTTTTCTGTTTTCTCTACACCCAAGTTGTGAACTCAACCCTTCGAGGTGACAACCTCCTGTACCGTTGGGTGAGGTCATAAGAACGGACGTCTTGGGATACATGTCCTCAGACCACCCGATGTCAGGTGTCCCAACGTTTCTAAGTCTGTATTGACTCGTTGAATCACACGTGTCACTAAGAGTGAGATTGGGGCTAAACTTCCTAAACTCATCGACTCCTAATTTAAGGGTAGGTCACGACGTGACACGAAACGAATAAGGATAAGCTGGGAAACGTTGGGGTACCTGTCTCCTCGGACCGTCCGATGTCAGGTACCCCTAAGAGGTCCGTTCTTATGACCTCACCCAACGGTACGGGAGGAGGTCTTCTAGAAGGGTCGGGTCCCTAGTTTGGGTCCAGAGGACGTAACATCCACCTAAGAAATGACTGACTCGGTGGTCCCTTCGGGTTCTTATGACCTCACCCATCGGATAGGGATAACGTCCCTAGAAGAGTTGGATCCTTGACTTGACCCCAGAGGACGTGATGTCCATCTAAGAAATAGTCGACTCGATGGTCACTTCGGGAGGGTAGGTCATGTATTCACATTAAGATTTAAGATTAAATGATTGATAGACGACGAAACAAAATATATATAACACAATAATTTGTTATTTTTATAGGTATAATTTGTTGGATCCGATGGGATGTTAAAGATCGAACATGTGACCATAACACGTGATAAATAACAACATAGGACCGACCAGATAGAACTTTAGATCATCCTACAAACTTTTTTCTAAAATCGAGAAATGTTAGTTCGAGACTTTTCATAAATAAAGAGAATTGTCTTTCTTTGTCAGACTCCATTTGAGACACTTTCGTTTCTCTTGTCTAACGAGTCCTCCGATATAGAAAAAAAAAAGGGGATGCCGACTTTCATATCTAAACCTTTACCTCCTCTAAGTTACCAGGGTGTCTTAGTCGTCCCATCCGTATCCACCCTTAGGATACGAGACACCCGGTGGGGTTCTCGGTTCGAACAGACTACCCGAGTGGGTTCCTCTGAGTCGTCTGTTTCGAGTAAAGGAAACAAACCTTTATCAAACGTGAAGTCTCCTTATAGTTTTTCTGTCGGTCAACGAGGTAAACTCCGTTGTCTCCTTTTTTATCAGTTTTACACATTACGTCATAGAGGTTTAAACACTTTCTTTTTTGACAGGAAAAATTCTCTCTAAGTGGATCGTCGTCCCTAGTCTTGATCCCTTTGTTCTTACAGGAGATCGTCAAACCGTATTGAATTCGAATCTTGACACCGGAAGTCTCTCCTTATTCTCACTAAGTTTACAACACGAGTACCTTCGTGACTCTTGTTAAACACGACGACAACCAAGAGTAAATAAAACGTAAAAAGAAATTATTACACGTCAATTAGACATATCGATATAATTTTAAAAATCCTAAAAATTTCGGTATTTATTCCAACTGAGTTTCTTGATTTGTGTATGTACACTTTATATGAGATTTCCATTATCTACTATTAAATCCTCTCATAGAAATACTGGATCCTCACTCTTCCGCAATGAATTTGTTGTGGTTGTTTCGGAATAATGTCTCTTTTACTATCTAATTACATTATTAACCGGTTTTAATTCCTAAAGATAAGTTTTGAACTATGATAGGTTTTTCAATTGTTTACTATCTGATCCTCTACTAAAGATATTGAAGTTAAAGATATTAAGATATAAAGATAAATATAAAGATAAGATATAAAGATAAAGATATAAAGATATTAAGGAGTTAAACTATTTAACTAAAGTTCTTACATTCTTTCAGGACTTACCTTAATCTTTTTATTCTTTTCCTAGACTAGTCTGTTAAGTTTCCTCTGAATTTCGAATACTTTTTCGAATCATAATCTTTTTAAGTTTGATTTGATAGTCATTCAAAGTTTATGAATAGTTAACACATTTCATCCCGACCGGTTGTATTCCGATAGATCTTTTAGTACACGTAGTGAAACCTCTCTTTAGATCTTCAAGGATTAGATAAATGTATCTTCGGCGTGACGGGTTGTTTGAATTGTGTCACACAATGGACCTTTTTAATAGAGTATACAGTCATTCCCCTGAAGAGACTTTTGTGAATAATATAACACAACTCATCCTTCAATAGACTTCAAGTATTGGTTTCCGGTAGTGATCCCACTGTCATGTTACATTACTTCACTTACTTTATGAGAGAATCAAACCCTAGTGGATCTACGTCTGGTACCCTACCTCTGTGAAAGACCCCTACACATTCTTTGTTCATCCGCTCGTCTTTTCACGGTTTACTTACCCTTCTGTCGTCGGTTATTTCTGTACTTAGTAATTAAATTCTTGATTGGTGTCTTCGAATTGGTAAATCCCTTTGGGACCTCTAACCGGATCTTATAGTATGTTGATTCTCTTCTCCAACTACCTCTTAAATATGTGGTTGAGACCAGTAACTAACTCTCAAGAAAAGTTCTTCGTATTACAGGATGGAGAAGTCCGTATGTCACCCGTCGTCATACCAGAGACCACCGGTCTCTTTCGGGTATCCATTACCTTATGTCAACGTCACGTCTATAAGCCTTCAAGTGTCTACATATGACTATCTTATTCTTATCTCCTGTACTCATCCCGTGACACAGACGTTATTTAAGATTCGTCATCAATTTACGTGACTTCATGTACGGATCTCATTGTATCTTTCTGGAACTTTTCTCACTACTCACTCTTTTATGTTTTGTTATACTAGATATCGTGTTAAGGTAATTACATTTAACTCATATGGACGTCTCCTTTTCTTGTAATTATGTTTGAAGAATTGTGTATATTTATACCCTTGTTTAGACTTTATTTTACCAATGGTCCCTTATCTTTCTCCTTAATCTCACCCCTTGCTCTTATTCTCTTTAACAAGAATTCGAACTATAACACTGTGCTTGACTCTTTATATTAATTATGTTGGTAGGAGAGAATTTAGGGCTTCCTTTTTTTATGATTTTTAAAGTCAAGGTAACAAAGTTTTAGAGAAAAGATATGACAAATGGATTCATCTAGTTTTCATAAATACAAATGGGAACGATATGTTTCATCGACTCCCACTAATAAAGTAAGAATAACGATCCAAAGTCATATTATTATTCCCGTGTTTTAACACTAAAATCACACATATACCTCTTACTTGTTATTATTTATTTGTTGTTGTTATTATAATGATAATGGTTCGTACATAATTCCTAAATGATTGAAATGCCAAGACTTAATGTAACGTAATGCTCGAATATTTTTGGTATTGTTTTCCCCAAGTTTCTATTTAAATGAGGGGTTTCAAAGAAATTTGACGAGAAAAATAGATTAATCTATGGGACGTAACAAACGTATATAATGTCACAATGTTTTACAGAGAAACGGAGTTCTCTGAGAGGATCTTTTAACGTTCTTTGAACTGTAAATTTCCTCTCTTTATGTAAATGTATATAATAGAGTCTTTATATATGGGTAAGTATATTCATTCTTATAGTATGTATAGTTTACTTATTTAGGTAATTGAGAAAGAAAATTGTTGTCTCAAATTAGGTAAATATAAATAACAGGAATAGCTGTATAGACGAAGAAGGTGTCATACAGAATACGGTCATTTACCATTGAGATAAAAGGAAAAGGAATCCGACTGTCGGAATCTCGGTCAAAGGAAAGGAGAATAAGGGGTGCATGTAAGAGAGTTGTTGAGGGAGGTCTCGGGACATATTAAACCGAAAATAAGAGTGAGACGAAGTTATAAGAGTAGGAGTGAGACGAGTCAGTGTGAATAGACGGAGACAGGAAACCTAAACACATCGATTGAGATCGTCTTGAAAGTGTCAACAGTAAAAGAAAAAAACCATGATAGAATAAAACCTAAACTTTGAAGTAGAGAATCTCAGAAAAAATATTATAGTAGATAAATAACTTAGAAAGGGACCAGTGGAATGATATCTATGAGAGAGGGAGACCATGAAATATAAAG
Source organism: Capra ibex (assembly GCA_006410555.1). Lineage (NCBI taxonomy): Eukaryota > Metazoa > Chordata > Mammalia > Artiodactyla > Bovidae > Capra > Capra ibex. The sequence goes on along the minus strand of SJYO01050590.1, from coordinate 21,546,400 downwards.
GTAAGGGACTATACTTAGGAGGTATAAATATTGTCAAGGACCTTGGACCATCTACGAGACATTTATACACAGTATATTCACTTATTTAGTATGCAGAGAATGTTTTATAACCATACGAATAAATGAACGAAAGATAACTTACCTATCAAGATTTTTGAAGGAAATAAGAGAAATCCGAACCATCAAAGTCTAAATTAATATAAAATTTACCAATTAAGATATAAAAACAATAAACTTGTATTTTGTGTAACTGAACGTGTATACTCTCACGAATCAACGAGTCAGTACAGACTGAGAATCATCGAGTCAGAACAGACTGAGAAACACTGGGGTACCTGACATCGGGCGGTCCGAGGAGACAGGTACCCTAACGGGTCCGTTCTTATGACCTCACCCAACGGTAAAAGGAGACGGTCCCCTAAAAAGGGTCGGGTCCCTAGTTTGGACACAGAGTACATAGGGGAGGCAACGGCTACCTAAGAACTGGGTGACTTAGTAGTCTCTTCGAGTTGAACGTGTATGTTTCATTCACTTTGTAGAGTAATTTACAGTACTTCACTTGTGTACATATTGGTCGTACACCTACTTCTTTGTCTTGTAAGGATCTTGTGATGCCAGATGCACCGTGATTACCATTTCTTAGAGGGACAGTTATGTCCTCTAGACTCTCTGTGTCCAAACTAGGGACCCCATCCTTCTAAGGGGACCTCTTCCTGTACCGTTAGGTGAGGTTATAAGAACGGACCTCTTAGGGGTACCTACCTCCTCGGATCGTCCGATGTCAAGTATCCCAACGTTTCTCAGTCTGTGGTGACTTCGCTGGACCGTGTGTCTTGTGATCTTCGATAAAACACGAGGGAAGGTCAAAGATGGACGGGGAATTCAATTGTACCCACCCTGTATTAATCAAAATCGATAGAAATTTGAGACATGTTTATGTCAGAAGATCATACACGAGAAATGACAAACTGAAGACAGTAAATTGTATCATAGATACTCTAAGTAGGTGTGGTAGTACAAGTAATAATTAAGTAAATAAGAGTATGTACACATTATTAATATGTTTATATCGTGTTAAATAAGTAAATGGATACCTACCTGAATCCAAATGAACCCAAAAAATTTTTGTTTATCACAAAAAGAATCGCCTTTTGTATCCGTCTTGTGAAATACTGTTTTTGACGTCGTTGTAGGAAAAACTGGGTGGAGGATCTCATTGTTTTTATTTTTGTTTTTATTTGTTTACCCTCAATTTATTTGGATTTTCGAAATCGTTTCGTTTCCTTCGTTATTTGTTCTACTTTTCTGTAGAGGTCTTACCCTCTTTTTGTAAACGTTTATTTCGTTGACTGTATCCTAATTAGAGGTTTTATATTTTAGTAGAGTACGTCGAATTATATTTTTTATTTTGCTTGTTGGGTTATTTTTTACCCACCTTCTGGATTTGTCTGTAAAGAGGTGTCTTCTGTATGTCTACTGGTTGTTGGTGATGTCTACGAGTTGTAACAAGTAATAACAACAACACAACGAGTCCGCGAGTTCAACACAGGTCGAGAAACACTGAGGAACCTGACATGGGGAGGTCTAAGGAGACAGGTACCTCTAAAAAGTCCGTTCTTATGGTCTCACTCAACAGTAAAGGAAGAGGTATCCTAGAAGGGTCTGGTTACAGAGGACGTAACCGTCCGTCTAAGAAATGGCGACTCGGTGGTCCCTTTCAACGAGTAATAATCTCTTTACGTTTAGTTTTGATGTTACTACATAGTGGAGTGTGACCTGTCTTACCGGTAGTTGTTGTTGTTGTTGTTTTTTTTTTGATGTTTGTTATTTACGATCTCTCCCATCCCTCTTTTCCCTTGGGAGAACGTGACACCTACTCTTACGTTTAACTGTGTTGGTGACACCTTTTGTCATGGCTTCAAAGAGTTTTTTGATTTTACTTTTGACGGTATACTGGGTCGTTATGGTGATGACCGGTATATGAGACTCTTTCGGTATTAAGTTTTAATACATGAGGTATATATGTATGTGTATATGGGGTCACAAATAACGTCGTTATAAAATGTTATCGCTCCTGTACCTTCGTTGGATTTACGGGTGACTGTCTACTTACCTATTTCTTCTACACCACGTATAAATACCTTCTTATAAGGAGTTGATGTTGTACCTGACTTTGACCCAGTAAACATCACTACTCCTACTTGGCTCTTAGACAGTCTGTCTCACTTCATCCAGTCTTTGTCTCTTGTTTACAGTATATAATTACGTATGTATACCTTAGATCTTTTTGCCGTGACTACTTAGATAGATAGACGTCCCGTCCTTATCTCAACGTCTGTACGTCTTACCTGAACACCTGTGTCATCCCCTTCCTCTCCCACCTTGTTTAACTCTCTCATCGCAACTGTATATACGTGGTCGTACACACTTTATCGTCCATCACCCTTACCACCCTTGGACGACAGCTATGTCCCTCGAGTCGGGTCACGGGACACTACTGGCCCCCTCCTACCCTCCCTCCTGTATACACATATGGATATCAGTTAAGTGTGACATGTTGTCTTTTGTTGTGTTATAAAATTTCGGTAACGTGAGGTTAATTTTTGTTTATTTATTTTTTACCACAAAGAGACCTGTAATAACAAGATAAAATTTTTGTACACAGTTAAGTACAATCTATCTTTAACGATCTAGTATCTCATACATATCTGAATCATCTTATAACGGTCAAAAGAGTTCACCAACATTTATTGTCAATTCCGTAGTCGTTGTATGCTTTTAAAGTAACAATTATTAAGTATAAGTGTTTGTACTGATAATAATTAACTGATCAAGTAAACCTCCGTATTGTAATATGGAAGTCAAGTCAAGTTAGTGAGTCAGTACAGGCTGAGAAACGTTTGGGGTACCCGACGTGTTACGGTCCGAAGGGACAGGTAGTGGTTGAGGACCTCGACCGAGTTTGAGTACAGGTAACTCAGTCACTACAAGAGGTTGGTAGAGTAGGAGACAGTAGGGGAAGAGGATGACGGAAGTTAGAAAGTGTCGTAGTCCCAAAAAAGGTTACTCAGTAACCTTTATAATATAGAATCGTTCGTAATTAAGTTTCACTAGGAGGGTACTAATGGTAGGGACCATAGTTATGTACATTGAAATCAACGTGGCATTAATCTGAATACTTGTATGTAGTGACTTAATGGAATGTCTTGTATGAAATATGAAGTGAATTGAGGGTATATAAGTATGAACTGATTTGTATGAAATGACTTAAGAGGTCTGTTCCTATGACCTTATCCATCGTTAAGGGAAGAGGTCCCCGAGAAGGGTTGGGTCCCTATCTTGGTCCCAGAGGGGGTAAACGTCCGTCTAAGAAATGTCAGAGTCGAATTCAACGTGTAATTCATCTGAATACTTGTATATAATGACTTAATGAAAAAAACAATGATAAAATAGAGAGTAAGAAGGGAAATTGAATACCTAGTGAAGGAGACTTATTTCATGTAGGAAATCGTCAATAAAGAAAATCCAGACACCAACGTACTGTTCAAGAATTGAAATTCTTGATAATACATGTACTGTTCAAGAATTGAAATAAGAGATGAGGACGAAATCGACCATTTTTTTCAAGATCTGTCAATAAAAAAAAGGAAAACAAACTACTATATTCAGGGGACAGAGATAACAAGACTACTCTTTAGACGACAATCAGATTAACAGTATGGAAAGATTTATTATATAAGGGAGATCATCGTAAATTTTAAAGAGACATAATGACTACGAGACGTCAAGTTGGTTTGATAAAGGTCCCAAATTTAATAAAAATAAATAGGGTGAACTCACTGTTTCACCGTTGTCGGGTCCAAATAAAAACGACTAAAATGTTGAAGTTAATTTTCTCAAGGAACAAGAGATCACAGGATCGTCTTCAGGATTCAAATCACGAGTAATCTATTTACACAAAAGAAACTTATTATGGATATCGGACTCTTGACCTTATGTTAGTAACCGTTCTGAAGTCAGTACACGGTTATGGACTCCACTATTCCAGATACCAGTCGGGTGGGATTGACGTATATAGTCCTCGATCCCTTGTCGGTAAGGTGTTTGTGAACACCCTAAAACTCACTATAATGTCTATGACCTCTGACAAGGGTTGGTTGTCCCCATCTCTACAAGAGACTCCTATAGGGGATATTTCTTCCCAATTCCGTATAAAACAACTTCTCAATCGTAAACTCGTCACTATTCGTTTGAGTACTCTCATCTACAAAGACAGTCCCATCTTTAATCTGGTTAAGAATATCAACAAACCGTCTAGTCTACATTTCTACTATAATGCCAACGTTTCCATCCGACCTTTATCTTCCTGTACTCCACAGTTCGATATGTAAACTTGAAGAGAAACCTTTATCATCCGAGAGAAGTACCAAGTCCACCATTTCTTAGACGGAAGTTACGTCCTCTGGGCCCAAACTAGGGATCCAACCCTTCTAAGGGACCCCCTCCTTTACCGTTGGGTGAGGTCGTAAGAACAGACCTCTTAGGGTACCTGTCTCCTCGGACCACCCGATGTCAGGTATCCCAACGTTTCTCAACCTATACTGACTCTCTGACTGTGAAAAGAAACCTTTCTGACCTTAAGTAATTTTCTATTAACCACTCTATTACTACGCCAGTCCTTAAATAAACTGTCTTCCTCTTTTAAAACAAACATTCTCCTCAGATCTAATTCCTCTTATAACTCGTCACAAACCCCGTCTTAAAACAAAGGAGTTTTAAACATATAACTTCGAATTGGGATACAGGAATGTTACACTGTCATAAATTACTATTCTCGGAAAGTTCTCTACGAATCCAGTTTTCCGACAATTACAGAGAGTCAGGTTGGACTGTCCACAAAAAATACTTCTCCTTAAAACCTGTCCCGACACTCTCGGTCGTGTGATTCGCGTCCGCCGACACTCTCGACCGCGTGATTCGCGCCGACTCTCCTCGATGGGGGTAGGCTCCAGTCACCGTCGGCCCTCCTCTGTGGGGTGCAGGCTCCAGTCCCCGCCGTCGGCCCTCCCCTACGGGGTGCAGGTCCCAGTCCCCGCCGGCCCTCCTCTGTGGGGTGCAGGCTCCAGTCCCCACCGGTCCTCTTCGGTGGAGCGCGGGCTCCGGTCCCCACCAATGGGACTCCTCGGTGGGGCTCGGTCTTCGGTCCCGGCCGCCGGCCCTCCTCGTAGGGTCCTCGCCACCGACGCGTCCGCGTCCTCCCGGATCTCCTCGATAGGATGCAACTTCCAGTCCTTGTCACCGTCATTCCTGTGTTGGTAAACAGGTTCCATTCCTCTCCGCCGACACGAAACGACCTCGTCGGCACTTCTCTATGGGGTGCTGGTTCCATTCTCTTTGGGTTCATTCTACCATCCACAACGTTCTCCCGTAGTCTCCCGTCTGTGTGACTTTGGTATGAGTGTCTTTCGATCAGTTAGATTAGTGTGATGTTGGTGTCGGAACAGATTGAGTTTCTTTGGTTCGGTACGGACGTCCCGTTGGGTTCTGTCCACCCAGTACCACCTCTCCAGACTGTCTCACACCAGGTGACCTCTTCCCTTACCGTTCGGTGAAGTCATAAGAACGGAACTCTTGGGGTACTTGTCATACTTTTCCGTTTTACTATCCTATGGTTTTCTCCTTGAGGGGTCCAGTAATCCACGGGTTATCCGATGACCTCTAGTCACCTCTTTATTGAGGTCTTTCTTACTTCCCTACCTCGGTTTCGTTTTTGTTATAGGTCGACACCTACACTGACCACTATCTTCGTTCTAGGTTACGATATTTCTCGTTATAACGTATCCTTGGACGTTACAGTCCAGGTACTTAGTTCCGTTTAACCTTCACCAGTTTGTTCTCTACCGTTCGCACTTGCAGCTGTAAGATCCTTAGTCACTTGATTTTACCTGACCTTACCCACTTAAATTGAGTCTACTAGTAATATAGATGATGACACCTGTCCTTAGGGAGTCTTCTTTACTTCATCGGTAGTATCAGTTGTTTTCTCAGACTTTACGTCATAACCTACGTTAGAGTTTTTACCGTCTTACTAGAGACAAGCAGAGGTTCCGTTTGGTAAGTTATAGTGTCAATAGGTTAAGATACGGAGTTGGTCATTACGACTTCTTCGACTTCAACTTGTAAAAATACTTCTGGATTTTCTGAAAAATCTTGATTGTGGGTTTTTTCTATAGAATAAGTAATATCCCCTGACCTTACGTTTTCATCCTTCAGTTCTTTGTAGACCTCATTGTCCGTTTAAACCGGAACCTTACTCCTTACTTCGTCCCGTTTCTGATTATCTCAAAACTGTTCTTTTACGCGACCAGTATCGTTTGTGGGAGAAGGTTGTTATGTTCTCTTCTGAGATATGTACCTGTAGTGGTCTACCAGTTGTGGCTTTAGTCTAACTAATATAAGACACGTCAGTTTCTACCTCTTCGAGATATGTCAGGTGTTTTTGTTCGGGTCCTCGACTGACATCGAGTCTAGTACTTGAGGAATAATGGTTTAAGTCTGAGTTTAACTTCTTTCATCCCTTTTGACGATCTGGTAAGTCCATACTGGATTTAGTTTAGGGAATACTAATATGTCGCCTTCACTCTTTATCTAAATTCCCGGATTTAGACTATCTATCTCACGGACTACTTACCACCTTACTCCAAGTACTGTAACATGTCCTCTGTCCCTAGTTCTGTTAGGGGTACCTTTTTTTTACGTTTTTTCGTTTTACCTACAGACCCCTCCGGAATGTTTATCGACACTTTTCCTCTCCGTTTTTCGTTTCCTCTTTTCCTTTCTATATTCGTAGACTTACGTCTCAAGGTCTCTTATCGTTCTTCTCTATTCTTTCGGAAGAAGTCGTTAGTTACGTTTCTTTATCTCCTTTTCTTGTCTTACCCTTTCTGATCTCTAGAGAAATTCTTTTAATCTCTATGGTTCCCTTGTAAAGTACGTTTCTACCCGAGCTATTTCCTGTCTTTACCAGACCTGGATTGTCTTCGTCTTCTATAATTCTTCTCCACCGTTCTTATGTACCTTCTTGACATGTCTTTTCTAGAAGTGCTGGGTCTATTAGTACTACTACACTAGTGATTAGATCTCGGTCTGTAGAACCTTTCACTTCAATTCACCCGGTATCTTTCGTAGTCATACCTTTTCGATCACCTCCACTACCTTAAGGTCAACTCGACAAAGTTTAGGACTTTCTACTACGACACTTTCACGACGTGAGTTATACGGTCGTTCAAACCTTTTGAGTCGTCACCGGTGTCCTGACCTTTTCCAGTCAAAAGTAAGGTTAGGGTTTCTTTCCGTTACGGTTTCTTACGAGTTTGATGGCGTGTTAACGTGAGAAGAGTGTCCGATCATTTCATTACGAGTTTTAAGACGTTCCGTCCGAAGTCGTTATGCACTTGGCACTTGAGGGCCTACAAGTTCGAACTAAATCTTTTCCGTCTCCTTGGTCTCTAGTTTAACGGTTGAAGGCGACCTAGTACCTTTTTCGTTCTCTCAAGGTCTTTTTGGAGATAAAGACGAAATAACTGATACGGTTACGGAAACTGACACACCTAGTGTTATTTTACACCTTTTAAGACTTTCTCTATCCTTATGACCTGGTGGATTGGACGGAGAACTCTTTAGACATTCGTCCAGTCCTTCGTTGTCAATCTTTACCTGTACCTTGTTGTCTGACCAAGGTTTCTCCTTTTCCTCATGTAGTTCCGACATATAACAGTGGGACGAAGAAATTGAAGATACGTCTCATGTAGTACTCTTTGCGACCTGACCTTCTTTGTGTTCGACCTTAGTTCTAACGACCCTCTTTATAGTTATTGGAGTCTATACGTCTACTGTGGTGGGAATACCGCCTTTCACTTCTCTTTGATTTTTCGGAGAACTACTTTCACTTTCTCCTCTCGCTTTTTCAACCGAATTTCGAGTTGTAAGTCTTTTGCTTCTAGTACCGTAGGCCAGGGTAGTGAAGTACCCTTTATCTACCCCTTTGTCACCTTTATCACAGTCTGAAATAACAAAACCCGAGGTTTTAGTGACGGCTGCCACTAACGTCGGTACTTAATTTTCTACGAATGAGGAACCTTTTTTTCAATACTGGTTGGAAATATCATATAAGTTTTCGTCTCAGTAATGAAACGGCTGATTCCACGCCGATCAGTTCCGATACCAAAAAGGACACCAGTACATACCTACACTCTCAACCTGACACTTCTTCCGACTCGTGACTTCTTAACTACGAAAACCTGACACCACAACCTCTTCTGAGAACTCTCAGGGAACCTGACGTTCCTCTAGGTTGGTCAGGTAAGACTTCCTCTAGTCGGGACCCACAAGAAACCTTCCTGACTACGATTTGGACTTTGAGGTCATGAAACCGGTGGAGTACGCTTCTCAACTGAGTAACCTTCTGAGACTACGACCCTCCCTAACCCCCGTACTCCTCTGCCCCTGCTGGCTCCTACTCTACCGACCTACCGTAGTGCCTGAGTTTCCTGCACTCAGACTCACTTGAGGCCCTCAACCACTACCTGTCCCTCCGGACCGCACGACACTAAGTACCCCAGTGTTTCTCGGCCTGTGCTGACTCACTGACTTGACTTGACTTGACTTTTTCCATGTAGTCTCCGGAGACACGTCTCTCCTTCCTGTACACTCCTGTGTGACTCTTCCGCAGGTAGACGTTCGGTTTCTCTCTCCTTCCTTGGTTCGGAGAATTGTGGAACTAGAACCTAAAGACTGGAGTAGTTAACACTCTTTCAATTAAAGACATAAAATTCGGTGGGAAGACACCATGAAACAATGTCACCGGGATCGTTCCTCACTAAAGTTTTAAAGATTCTGACATCATCACTTTCGTCCCTCTTCAATAAAATCTCCATTTTGGATGGTCTGAACGGTTGTCTAACATACGATCCGTATTCCCTCTTCGTCGTCGTTTGGAGACAATTCATAGGAAATCTTAATTTAATATTTCGTTTAAGGGTGTATAACAAACCAACTATTTAAGAATCTCATCCATACATTTTAGACACCGTTACGTGGTACACCGTTGAGGTCAGACAATATAGAGAATCGTATATACTTTCGAACAACTAAGGATTAGAACGAATTTCCGTCCTCTCTAGGTATTTTGTCGTGAAGTGTAAATACTATGATCTAAGTGGAGGGAACTTCTCATCCGAGACGGTTACGGACCTTTGTTTTCGTTCGACTCATCAAGGTGTTTCCGAGTCCCAACGAGGATGTCGACGTCGAACTATCACCGTCACCCTTTAATTTTGAAAAATCGAGAGGGATTCGACAAAAGAATGTCTACCATGACCCTCAACTAAAAACATACACACAACATATACTACCAAGACCGGTTCCTCTTTTTCGAGTATTCTGGTAGATGAGAGAGTAAGTTAAAGGATCTCGTTTTTAGCTTAATTCTATTCTTATAATTATCCATTGACGTCAGAAAATTTTAATATCCAAACTTGCCTCCTAAAATTCACTGAAGAAACCACAAATGAATGAAGTATATGTGAGTCATTTAATGCATCCGTAAATAATGATGACATTTTACCTTAAACATCTTGATTCATACAAATGAGTATTCAAACTTCATATGTTAAAGACATTATATATCTGACCAAATATTACACAACATGTATTTTTACTGTATTCCATATATTAATTTCTTTTAAAAGTTTTAGACACTAAAGAAGATAACATCTAGAAAAATAACAATACTTTCCTAATGGTATATTACGTCATTTTGTGACACGTATGTAGAGTAAAATGAACCTATATGACCGGTTGAAAAGTTAACTTTTATAAACGGACGTCTCCTTCTTCTATCCGAAACCTAAAGAACAAACATAAGTCAGATATTTTTAGTTACGGTCCAACCGTCCAAACATTTATACATGATACCCATCGTCAAGGTTGCGTCAGTAAGGGGAGGGGGTTGGGAAACGTTGGGGTTTCGAGAGACAATTCAACAATTATTTTTATACGTACGTTCCTTAAGACTTTTTAAAATACTTAGTTGTTTCTCATAAACAACTCTCTGGACACCGTTTCTAAAGATAATCAGAAGAATATCAGAATAATTCTTAGATGAGGACACAGTACGAAACCCAAATACGAAAGTTTGTTAAAAGTACTTGGTAATCTCAAAACGTAAATGGGGAAACTTTATTCTATACGTACTGTTTAAAAGACACCGAATCCTTTTTATTCTAAAATTCTTAAGGACTTGATAAAAATTTTTTACTTTTACTGTCCTTAGTCATTGTCACCTCCCCCGTGATGTAAAAATGGGATTGTAGTTCAAATCTTTTTCTTTTATTAATGTATAAAATTTCTTACGACTTTTTTATATTTTTGTAATAAAACTTAGTCTAAAAATTTAATCATTATGTGGATCCTAGGGGTCTTAATCGAATAAATATAATAAAAAAGTGTAAAACTAATATATTAAACTTATATTTTAATTTTTCTCCAATAATAAAATCTTACAGTGTACCTTTATGTGTAAAGAGGAGGGAAGACCTTATCAGATAAAACAATATATATGAAAAAGTCTCATATACGATGAACTTTTGAATGAGCTATTAGAGAAGGTTTGTTATTTTTAAAGTAAGAAGAGAAAAAAGACAATTCATTACAATAAAACACAAGACAAAAAACTTTTTTGTTATAAATTTTGTATTTGAACGTGAAGTTTTGTATACTATTTTAATAAGACATTAAACGTTGTTGGGTAAGGAGAATAATTATCGGACCGTCAACCACTATACATAAGATATAGTATGTAATCTATTAATACTAAAAATTCCTGGTACTTACTTTACGTACGACTGACGATTAAGAATCATAGGTATATTTAGTGGTTTTAGATGAAGGTCTCCCGTTTCATACTTTTTAGTTAAATTTTTTACATTATACCCTTACTCTTTTCTTAGACAAGTAACCGTTCTTTTCGTCATACTTTCCCGATAATCGACTTTTCTCTACTTAAAGACTACTCTCGAGGGTTTCGTGAGATTTCATACAATCTATGTTCTACCGAAACTCCCATACACATTGGTTTAACAGGGAAAACGGACAAAATTACTTTCTCCGTAATACTATATAAGTACGACAAAAGTTTGACTCTCGGAATTTATTGACGAGATCACTGGTCTTTAGTGTGCATCGAGGAATTTTTGATTTACGGTACCATGAATCCTTATTTTGTTTTACATCAAGTTAATACGGTAAAAGACTTTTCTGATTACTAGAACATTGGTCTTTTGACTACGGGGATTTATCAATAGTAGTCTCTCGACTACTATAGTTATGTCTCGTTACCTAAGAGTACCTTCGGTGGGACAAATAAAATCTCGTTATATCTTTTTCAAAATTAACTATTTTAGTGAAGTTTAGGGTTATGGGTCTTTGGTTGGCAATCGTAAGACTACTGTTAGGAAGGTTTTTGAAATAAATGTGTACATGTATGTTTATTTATATACGTCCACTCTAACGAGACATGAACGATAAAGTGTGGGAGAAGAATTCAAAAACAAGTCGATATACAGTACCTTAAGAATAGTTACTTATATCTGACGATACTAAGAGAAATTACTGATACATTACTAAATAGTATACCTCTGTGGTATGAAATGGACCACACGACGTCAGGTACCCTAGTACTTCTCAACCTGTGTTAAATCACTGATTTGTTGTTGTCTATGAAATAAAATTGGATGGGAGGTAACTGACCAAAGGTCTGAAAATAAAAACCACCCGGACCCTGTCAATAATATTTGTTACTTCCCTTGTATCAACATGTATTAGAAACGTGAGTACTATTCAAGGATGTTCTCCTTAACAACTTTAGTCTTTTCGTTCCGACTTCTCACTTACACAAACAAACCAACTCAAGACTTGCCACGTCTGTCCCGGGGACCCTTCGGACAAGTCCCACTTCAGAGTTCACGTCGTTTAGGGGGAAAGAGATTACTGGAAGGGAGAGTACCCAACCGGACCTAAGAGGAGGCGGACGACTATGAGTCGGACTACTCAAGGTTGTATGTCTTCTTGAAGAATTTGACCAGAATAGTCGTCATAAAACTAAGTACCTCCGTTAGAATTGTTGTCTGTGTAAACGTAAGTATTGAACCCAGTCCTAAATTAGTTTAGGCCAACTAGTTTCACTAATTATAACTTTTTACACTTCCGTATACGGGAGGTTTATTGTGGAAACCATTGTTAAACAATGAGTGTACACTACTATTAGGATTCCCACGGGTCACTGTACTGGGTGGGAGAAACGGACCGAAGACTTACATAAAATTCTATTCTGTTTCCACAATACCTCTACCCCCAGTTTTATAGAGGAAAGAATTTACCAACTAACTATAACCTTTTATACAAAATTCAAACATCCTTTTACTCTAAAGATTATGTTTTGGGAACCGAATCCGACTGAAAGGAGGGGCTTTGTCCTTAACTGGTAGGGTTCGACAGGGAACATTTGAACGTCTTATCGTCTCGTCCTTTCTGGCTTTTGAAAGGCTCCTTTCAGGATGAGGGTCCTTCCCACCCTGACCATACGTACAAGGGTATAAGAAGAAGTGTTGGGGGGTTTGTCTTTTAATTTAGATGAGGAGATCCTGTTTCGCTCCCTTTCCCTTCCCTTCCCGGTTAAAACAATGTACTTCCCTCGAGGTGGAGTTCTCCTTTTGTCTCTTATCTCTTCTTTTACAAACGGATTATTACACGAGACAGCTTGTCATAAAACAATGAAGTCCATCCTAATTCTAACAACTTAGACATAGGTCTTTGTATTCTAGGTTTAATTTTTGATTCGTTACACTACCAATTGGTATTAAAGACTCTTTCAACCCTCTTTACCCATCCCCTCTGTTTCCTCACCTCGATAAAGAGGGATTTGATAATTTCTATCCGCTTTCAACGAGTCAGGACGGGACGAGAAACGCTGGGGTACCTGTCAGGTACCTTAAGAGGTGTGGTCTTATGACCTCACCCATCGGATAACGAAGAGGTCGCCTAGAAGGGAGGGGTCCTTAACTTGGTCCCAGAGAACATAACGTCCGTCTAAGAAATGGTCGACTCGATGGTCCCTTTGATAATTTCAGGTAACAAAATACCAATACCAATTTCCTTTTCGGTAATACGGGGATGAGTCTCACATGCCCTACTCTATTAAGTGTACGAGTCTCACATATGTCATGCTAAATGGAATTAAAGACCTGAAGACACAAATTGAACCTAATTCTTCTGATGAACAACTTAGTATAAGTCTGTTCTTCCAAAATTTGTACTTTCTTTTCACTTTCACTTTTAATGAGTCAGGATCGGGGATTCCGAGGAGATAGGTACCCCTAAGAGGTCCGTTCCTATAATCTCACCCAACGGTACGGGAGGAGGTCCCCTAGAAGGGTTTGGTCCCTGACTTGGGTCTAGAGGGTGTAACGTCCGTCTAAGAAATGGTTGAGTCGGTGGTCCCTTTGGGTCAAAATTTGTACCGTAATAGAATTTTTTTTTTTTTTTTTCCATATGACACTACTGGATAAAGTTGTCTACTTGAACGTCTAAATATGAGTATGATCCGTTCCTCGTATTTACTCGTTTCTTAAGGTCCAATTCTTTTTATTATCGTATATGGACTACGTTTTACCGTTCACTATGATTCGGAGTATTGCCGCTTCCACCATCCCACACTAACCCTTACCGTTTGAGTACGAATCAGATTTACTTAGTCGGTCATCATTCCAAGAATACTAAAAGAATTAAAAAGTTCTCTGAGACTTTTAAATCTAAAATATGTTTTAGACATAAGATTTCTACTGTTGCAGTAAATTTTCCCTAGTCTCCTTGAAGGGACCATCAGGTTACCAATTCTTAGACGGACGGTTACGTCCCTTGTCTAAACTAGGGATCACACATTCCTAGGGTGTACGGTACCTCGTTTCATTCGGGTACATGGTGTTGACGACTTAGGGTGTGTAAGATTTCGGGTACGAGTCGTTGTTCTCTGCGGTGGAGTGACGTTGGTGTAATTCTTCGAACTCATAGTGTTGATCTCTTTCATACATGGACGTACATGGTCCTTCTTTCCTAATCTTCCTTAAGTGATCTCCAGGTGAACAATTCTGAGGTGGAAGGTGACGTCTCCCACGTCCAAATTAGGGACCAAGTCATTGTTTCTAGGGTGTACGATGTGTCGGTTTTCTATTTTTATTTTAATTTTTTTCTAGTTTCGAAGTCTTTGCACTCTTCGGGTCTTGTGGTATTACAACAATTCCGACCTTTTTAGACTAGTCATGTGGGGTGACAATGTAACTTCCCGAAGGGTGAAAGAAATTAAGGAACGTAATGAACGAGGTCTAAGTTTCAGAACTACTTGAGACCGTTGTTAAGATATTAGAGTTGGGAAAGGTAAATAGAATCTCTTACCTCATTTTTTTCAAAGACTAGAGAAATCGAAGTAATCATTCTTATTCATCGATTTCAAAATAAATGTTCAAGTTTGTGTTCCAAACCGTTTGACACTGGTTACCGGTTAGGTCTAACAACGAAAAACACACACACACACACTTATAAAAACCCCCCGTCAGTTCCGTGCATCGAATGACCCTAGAACTAAGGGACTGGTCCCTAACTTGCGTTCTGGAGTCATCACTTTTGTTTTTCGGAATTGGTGACTTGGTGGCCTTAACATTTATTTAAAATAATGTCGTATTGATAGGGACAAACACATACTTTGTAAATACCGACGAGAAAAGGAGGTTCCCATTTCAACTATCAATCCCGGATTTGGTGAACCGGACGTTTCGACTTTTATACATAATTGAACGAAAAGTATCTTTTTGAAGTGTCTAAAAACACTTTCTTTTTTTCCCTTAATTATTAGTCATGGTTTTTTACTCTTTCTCGGTAATGTGTGCGGTATATACTACGTCGACATTTTAAACGTGGACCCTGAAGGGTCCGCCGAGTCACCATTTCATAGACGGTAAAGTCCCCGACGCCCAGGCTAGGGATAAGGTCCTTCTGGGGTATCCGACGTCTCGTTGTTTCTGACGTGGTGTTGATGACTTCGGGTGATGGGAACTCGGACACGAGACATTGTTCTCTTCACCGGTATTACTCTTTGGGTGTGTGGTGTTGATCTTCATCGGGAATGAGCGTCGTTGATCTCTTTCGGGTACGTTGTCACTTCTGAGTCACGTCGGGGTTATTAATTAATTAATTTTTTTTTTTCTTTGGTGAAAGGTTACGTCCCCTGTATCCAAGCTAAGGGGATACCTCGTGTCAAAGGGATTCCAACTCCTTTATTCAAAGGAATCCCTTTGAAGTCTCGGGTTCACGGAACCTCGTGCGTGTTGTGTTTATGTCTCTCTAGACGTGTGGTTTTCAATTCTGGACTACGTCAGTTTTAATTTTGTTTATTTATAATTTCTTTTTACAAATATTTTATCTGAGGATTATGTCAGTACATTGTATGTCGTTTATTTGTATACTATATAGAAAAGAAACGTTTTGACACGATTCATGATCCTAATTTTGATCCACGAATACAAGTTTCTGGAATCCTTGATCTAATTTTGTTGACTAGCATTTTGTACTATAAAGTCCATACACCTTCTCTCAGCTTTTCCGTGTAGTTTCGACCCTCCTCTTGCGTTTTGTCTTAGATCAGACAGTCGTTTGTACTTGTATAACACAGAAATGGTTTTTATAGTCTGTAGAAACGGTTAATAATTTCGTACTTATTCTTCTTGTTTTTTATTTGATATGGAAAAATAATTCGAAAAAAGGAGTCCAAAATAGAACAAGGAAGGAAACCTTGTATAAGGAGGTAAAGAAGTACAACAAACTGAGAGCCCCAACCAAACGTACGTAACCTACTTCATCGGTGGAAGGGTGAGACCTTCCTCTCGGAGTACGTCTACCTGGAATAGGACTTCAGGTTGGGGTAGAGAACCAGGCAGAGAGTCGGAAACACTGACCGGGTCAGACAAAATAAGAAGGGCCGAGGGTCACCCACTCCGACTCTAGTCTGGACAGTCGCAGGACTTCCCCCTAGAGCCACCCGTGGACTGACCCCGACTGTCCTTCGGGCCGGAGTCTACCGACGGCAAGATCTTCGTGTATCTGTACCAGGACACCCCGGTCGTCCCATGTCTCCGACGGTCTCGCTCTGGTAGATCTCCACAAAGGACACGCCGTCGTCGTTTAGAACCCCGAGGTCTGCTCGAATCTTCGAGGGCACACCCCCGACCAACCGTGGTTCTACCACTGTGTCAAGGGACTCTCCGCAGACACGTGTCGGAGACGTGCCCCTGGCTCGCACTCGACGGGAAGTCCCACCTCGTGGAGTGTTCGGTTTGTCCTGAGAAAGAGTCTTTCTACCCAGTGGAAAATAAATAAGTCGAAAGACACCGGTTTGGGACCTTACCCCCTCGGATTACTTTTGACAGAGGCAACCAATGACAGGGGAGCCTGGGCCCTTGTGTTCGAAGACCTTTTCTGTCTCTACGAGGTCATGCGTCGACACCGACTCGGCTTCTATCGGAGACTCCAGAGACCTTTCCTAGTGTCAGTAGGAATTTTGGACAAATTAGTCTTCTGCGGGGAGTCTGACGTCGAAACTCCTATTTGTTTGTCCGGAGAAAGTGTCTTTCTGCTCCTCTCAGAGTCAGGCCCCAGAAGTGACTCGAGGTGCCCCAGTCGGACGGGTGTTGGCACAGAGTCCAACAATGTCAGGGCGCTCTGAACCCTTGTACGCAGGGGAGTCGGAGGTCCCGGGACCCCAAGTTTCTCGTAGAGGACTCACCGTGCGCGATTTTGGTCTGTGATCACGTGTCAGTCTCCTCTCACCCTTCTACCGCGGGTCCCCGCCTGTCTGTCGTTAACGGACCTTTTCTTTTCCTTCTTTTTTCCTTCTACCACGGGCGGTCGGTCTCGTGTTTCTGCCGGAGACGACTGACCTTCCTTCGTCTTTCACCCACACATATAACACGGGTCTTCTTTTTTTTTTTATCTTCTACCACGGGTGCCTGTCTCCCTCTATACTTCTACCACCGGTGGTCGTCGTCCAACCGACACCTGAGGACCCTCCGGACTCGGAGACCGACCCGAAATTCTCACCTACTCGAAGGAAGTGTCGTTCAAACGGCGGAGACCTACACGTTGGAGAAAGACCCGGGCTTCCGTCCACTTAGGGTAGTACGGTCGGCAAACTCTCGGAAAGAGACTACCAGTATCGGAACACCCAGAGTACATGGATTCGGGCCAATCAAAAGTCAAAACCTCCCGAGTAGAGAGTCCACGTCCAGAATTTTCAACCCCACAGGTGACACCCTAAGTTCGACGAAGGACTAGTCCCTCTTCGAGTCTAAAACTCAAGGGAGGATAGACTCAGTGACACGTCGTCTACCTCAAATACCACCGTCGACACAGGGTCGGAGAAGATGAGCGAGACTACACCCAGAAGAGAACAAACGATCTCTGTCCCCTCAACGAACCAAAAATCACAAAAAAAAAAAAAAAAAGGGGGGTCTCCTTCGACAAGGTATTTAACGATGTCTAAGTGACACAGGTACCTCCCTCCACTCGGGGCCTAAGAAGAGACAACGACAGAACTTGGTTTTGGTCAAACAGAAACGTGTAGTGAAACGAAATTCACATTCGTAAAAGGTGGTAATCTCAGAGAGAACCTGATACTCTGAGATTTTATCCCCAATCACCAAACCCAATTTAAATGTACACTAGTCTGACAATTGAGCTTTTAACGATTTTTAATCTTCTTTTGACACATTATCACTATCCTTGACCTACACTTTCGTCGGTTCTTTTTATACACTCTCCATTGTAGTTTTTCCCATCTCAATTAAACAGAGTCCGTTGTCCTTTAGACCTATAGTCACAGGTCTCAACCGTGTCGACAAGTCACAATAGTAGTCTCTAGTCTCTGGGACCCATGAAATAGACAGAAACGTATAACCAGAGAAACCAAATGTCCAAAGTGGAAGTACCAGAGAAATACTGACAATGTGTAGGTATTGAGTGTAAACATAAAGTTGACCTTTATCCGATTATCGTGGTCTCCCTTTTTTCCTGAGACGATCGGTTCCAGAGGAAGAGGGAGTGAGAGTCGAGAAAGACCGAAGGAGAGAAAAAGGAGGAGAAAAAGACGAAGTCATTTGAAGTTGGAGTTCATATTACATAACCCAACCGGTTTTTCAAACAAACTCAAAAGGATACTATACTTTTTGGATTTTATTGTAAACCGGTTCGATCATGTAAAATCTAAATTCATGACTGTCAACAAGTATCTAACTAACGTGGACACATTGGTTTGGAGGTCCAATTCTCAATTTCGTAATGGTCGGGGATGTTTCTAGGGATAAAGGTAACATGTGTTATCACCAGTGACAGAATTGAAGATTGACGTATCGTATCCAAAAGTATCAAAACTTGAAATACATTTACCTTAATATGTCAATATGAGAAAATACCGACTATAGAAAACGATTTACAATACCAACACTATACGTAGGAGTCACGACCCATATCGACATCAAACAAGTAAGAGTGACATCATGTTATAAGATAAAATATTAATAAGTAATAAATAGATAAAGTGACAATTACCTGTAAACCCCACAAAAGACATAACCTGATGATACTTAACACGATATTTATCAGAAAACATAAAAATAAACAAAAACCATTAATCTGCATAGGTAAAGACAACCCCCATATGGATCCTAACCTTCCAGATTAAGTATGAATCACGATTTGTAATCATCTACGATGGATTCTCAAAAAAAGATCCTTCAAAATGATTAAATATGAAGGTGACTTAGAGACTCAAGGTATCGAGGTGTAGGAACTGTTGTCAACAATACTAGGTGAAAAATTTAAAATCTGTAATATTGACAACATTCTATGTAAACAATCTTTGAAGTAAGTCTTTTATGACAAATGTTTAGTAATGGATCTTAATACAGTATTTTAGTTAGGATCCACGTTCCATAATTGTAAAAACGGAGATAATAACCACTCTTGACTTCTCCCATACTTATTGAAGATCCTTCAGTTAGGAGTCTCTGAGACTTCTCCCCTCTCAGATCCTTTACTTGGTGTCCCAGTGGTAACCACACAAGTCGTTCCTTCTGTAATTCAAGACACTAAGTGAATCGAAGAGGAATGAGTTAGGACCACTCTCTCACTAGAGAGGATACGTTGTTCCTACAACTCTTTGATTATCAAATTTATTATGTACAAAAATTGTTGTTTTCTAGTCCACGTCTCTACGACATTAGTATGAATTTACATTTCCTTTTTCTTCTTCTTCTTCCCTTTTTTTCTTGGTTCTCTTCTCGTTAACTTATAGGTGTCCCCGGTTTGACCTTTTAAGAACACAATAACGAAACCCTATTGTCACTAAAATTTGAAGTAAATCATATCGTATTTTCCATGAGATAGATCATTCTCATCAAATCTAAGGTGAGTGTCTTATTCACATAAATCACTTGTCTGTTGTCTGTGACATAACTAAGTTAGGACTTCACGAAATCTTCGTCCTGGGAATGTTTTAAGGACGACGACGACGACGACGACGACGACGACGACGACGACGACGACGACGACGACGACGATCCAGCGAAGTCAGTACAGGTTGAGACAGGCTCGGGTCTCTACCGTCGGGTGGTCCGAGGGGGTAGGGACCCTAAGAGGTCCGTTCTTGTGACTACTTTGGTCAACCTCTCACTCAACCAGACTTAATACAATACTTCAATACATAGGAAGAATTCAACTAGAGGTCAAATTATATCGTCTTTTCGGTGGACCTTGTCATGTGTTCAATTTGTGAGTTTACAAACGGCACCGATCTCTACACTGCGTGACTTAGTTTATTCTGACTGTCCCTGTCGGTACATGCATCTTTCCGCATAGAGAGGGTTTCAACCATCCCCGATGAATTTAGTCTCTATAGAATTCTTTGAACCTAGGTGTCAACGATCTAAAAGAGTAAAAAAGGGTCTAAAAGTAAAAATTTATAGATTTAGAAAAGTATATTAAGTCAAACAATCCTTTATGGTGGTCAGTTTTTTGGATAGACCTTCACTTTATCTTCCACGTCAAACATTGGAGGTCACTTTCTTCTCAAATCTTACTCTTCGAACCTAATAAGAGAGATGAGATGTGGTCAATACACCATGTTAAAAATAAAAGATTTAAAAAGGACGCGACCTAGAAACAACGTCACACACTCGAAAAGTAACATACCGAAGAGAACAACGTTTCGTACCAAAGTCACGTGTGTCCAAAGTCACCAACGTCGTGTGTTCTAAATATATACATGTAAATACAGATATATATATACACACACACACATATTTTGTAAATTTGTACACCGAGTCAAGTGAAGTCAGTGAGTCAGCTCAGGCTGAGGACCGTTGAGGTACCTGACGTCGTACGGTCCGAAGGAACAGGTAGTAGTTGAAGGCCACCACTACCGTAGTGGTTGTTTGAGTACAGGTAACTCAACCACTACGGTAGGTTGGTAGAGTAGGAGTCGGCAGGGGAAGAGGAGAACGGAAGTTAGAAAGGGTCGTAGTCCCAGAAAAGTTTACTCAGTCAAGTAGTGTGGCTCACCGGTTTCATAAGCTCAAAGTCGAAGTCGTAGTCAAGAAGGTTACTTGTTAGTCCTGAAGGAAATCCTACCTGACCAACCTGGAGGAACGTCAGGTTCCCTGAGAGTTCTCAGAAGCGATTGTGGTGTCAAGTTTAGTAGATAAGAAACCACGAGTGGAAAGGAATATCAGTTTGAGAGTGTAGGTCTGTACTGATGACCTTTTTGGTATCGAAAGTGATCTACTTTGAAACAACCGTTTCATTACAGGAACGAAAAATTATACGACAGATCCAACCAGTCTTGAAAAGAAGATTCCTCGTTTGCAGAAAATTAAAGTACCGACGTCAGTGGTAGACGTCACTAAAACCTTGGGGGGTGGGGTTTTATTTCAGAGAACGTCAAAGGTAACAAAGGGGTAGATAAACGGTACTCCACTACCCTGGTCTATGGTACTAGAATCAAAAGACTTACGACTCTAAATTCGGTTTTAAAGGTGAGAGGAGAAAGTGTAAGTAGTGCTCCGGGAAATCAAGAAGAAACGAAAGACGGTATTCCTACACAATAGAAGTATAGACTCTAATGTCTATAAAGAGGACCGTTAGAACTAAGGTCGAACACGAAGTAGGTCGGGGCACCAAGAGTACTACATGACACAAAATCTTTTGTGTCTCCTTGGTCTCTAGTTTAACGGTTGTAGACGACCTAGTACCTTTTTCCTTCTCTCAAGGTCTTTTTGTAGACAAAGACGAAATAACTGATATGGTTTTGGAAATTGACACACCTAGTGTTATTTGACATCTTTTAAGACTTTCTCTACCCTTATGGTCTGGTGGACTGGACGGAGAACTCTTTAGACATACGTCCAGTCCTTCGTTGTCAATCTTGACCTGTACCTTGTTATCTGACCAAGGTTTATCCTTTTCCTTAGGCAGTTCCGACATATAACAGTGGGAGGAATAAATTGAATATACGTCCCATGTAGTACTCTTTGCGACCCGACCTCCTTCGTGTTCGACCTTAGTTCTAACGGTCCTCTCTATAGTTATTGGAGTTTATACGTCTGCTATGGTGGGAATACCTTCTTTCACTTCTCCTCTATTGTTCCGGAGAACTACTTTCACTTTCTCCTCTCACTTTTTCAACCGAATTTCGAGTTGTAAGTCTTTTGATTCTAGTACCGTAGACCAGGGTAGTGAAGTACCCTTTATCTACCCCTTTACCACCTTTGTCACAGTCTGAAATAAAAACCCCCGAGTTTCAATGACGTCTACCACTAACGTCGGTACTTTAATTTTCTACGAATGAGGAACCTTCCTTTGAATACTGGTTGGATCTATCATATAAGTTTTCGTCTCTATAATGAAACGGTTGTTTCCAGGCAGATCAGTTCCGATACCAAAAAGGTCACCAGTACATACCTACACTCTCAACCTGATACTTCTTTCGACTCACGACTTCTTAACTACGAAAACTTGACACCACAACCTCTTCTGAGAACTCTCAGGGAACCTCACGTTCCTCTAGGTCGGTCAGGTAGGATTTCCTCTAGTCAGGACCCACAAGAAACCTTCCTGACTACGATTTCGACTTTGAGGTCATGAAACCGGTGGAGTAGTCTTCACAACTGAGTAACCTTCTCTGAGACTACGGACCTCCCTAACCCCCGTCCTCCTCTTACCCTTCTGCCTCCTACTCTACCGACCTACCGTAGTGGCTGAGCTATCTGTTCTCAAACTCACTTGAGGCCCTCAACCACTACCTGTCTCTCCGGACCGTACGACGTTGAGTACCCCAGCGTTTCTCAACCTGTACTGACTCGCTGACTTGACTTGACTTGAGACGTACATTCAATTTAATCGTCCTACTGTTATATGTCGGAACTACATGAGGAAAAGGATAAACCTTGGTCAAACAACAAGGTACAGGTCAAGATTGACAACGAAGGACTGGACGTATGTCTAAAGAGTTCTCCATCCAGTCCATCAGACCATAAGGGTAGAGAAAGTCTTATAAGGTGTCAAATACCAGTAGGTGTATCAGTTTCCGAAACCGTACCAGTTATTTCGCCTTTAACTATAAAAAGACCTTGAGAGAATGAAAAACCTACTAGGTCGCCTACAACCGTTAAACTAGAGAACAAGGAGACGGAAAAGATTTGAGTCGACCTTGTAGACCTTCAAGTGTCAAGTGTATAACAACTTCGGACCGAACTTCTTAAAACTCGTAATGAAATGATCACAACCCGAAGGGAACACCGAGTCGACCATGCCTTGGAGGGACGTCACACCCTCTGGACCCAAGTTAGGGACCCAACCCTTCTAGGGACCTCTTCCCTTTGTGATGGGTGAGGTCATAAGACCGGACCTCTTAAGGTACCTGACATTGCAGTACTCCAGCGTTTCTTAGGTCGTACTGACTCGCTGAAAGTTAAAGTGAAATGATCGTACACTCTACTCACATTAACATGTCATCAGACTCGTAAGAAACGTAATGGAAAGAAACCCTAACCTTACTTTTGACTGGAAAGGTCAGGACACCGGTGACGACTCAAAAGGTTTGAACGACCACATAACTCACGTCGTGAAAGTGTCGTAATAGAAAATCCTAAACTTTATCAAGTTAACCTTAAGATAGTGGAGGTGATCGAAACAAACATCACTACGAAGGATTCCGGGTGTACTGAAGGGTAAGGTCATACAGACCGAGATCCACTCACTAGTGTGGTAGTACCAATAGACCTAGTACTTCTAGAAAAAACATATCAAGAAGGTATGTATATATATCCGTGTGCATGTGTGTATACATACATTTATAAAAAACCTAGATCAATAAAAGCAAAAAGAGAATACACATACAAACACACACTAAAAATATATGAGACCAAACAAATTACTCACTTACAACGAAAATTTTTAATTCTTAATGATAAGTCATATTCTATATGAATTCATACAATAGTCATATTCAATACGGTGTATTGTACATTATAGTGTAAAAATAATTTCCAACTCAACTCTTTTTTTATGGACACAATTAGTATAATTAAGGTGTACGTAAATAAATGACTACCGTTTTGGTCGATATATGAATTGATATAATAAAAGTATTTATATAATTATGACGAAATTTAATGTTCGTTCTCAATTTCATCTCTTACGTTTAAGTCTAAGGTGTTTGTACAACGATTGACATATCTCACCGTAAACAATTCGTCCTATCAAGTTACTCCTTATTGCTTTCATACAATCTAAAAGGATGTTACAGATTGGTAGGTTTCCTCTATCTTCACTTCTCTTTTCACTGACACCTATCGGTTAATTTACACTTAACCTTCAGACATGACGGTCAATTTTTAAGGAAACACTAAACCTCAACTTTTCCGTAGCACAGTACTTGTTTTTCCTCTCAGTTAACAGAGGGACAGAGGTGACAACTTGTCTGACATGGATCTTATAGTATACATAGAGTATTTTCGTATTATTATTTTTGGACTTAAATATCTTAAAAATCTTTTCTTATATTCTCATACTCTCCTTTACTTCGGAATTGACTTTTAATTTTTGATTAAATCATACGGATTTATTTAATTATTATTAAATTAAAATGGGTATTCTCGTTTCTTGATGAATACTACTAATCTTTTAATACTTTTGTCTTTTTGGACTACCTTTACAAATGTTTGTAAGACACTGTTAATATTTCAATCACAAACCTTTAAAATCTTTTCCATGATTAGGACTCACAATGACCGGACATACGACAAAATATACATATGAAACAAATAAGTAGAAACTATATAACTGACTTGCTTAACTTTTCGAATATAAGTAAGTACATCGTATAATTACCGTTTTTAATTTCTACGGAAAAACAAGAGAGTCATAAATCTTTATTGTATGTTAACTCCCAAAAGGTGATAGGATAGTTGTAAAGGTAGGTTATTTCACTATTCTTATTCTAATAATAATAATAAAATTTAAACATTATTATTACATAAAAATGTTATTTTACTTACCGATTCTCGGACGTCCATAACAAGTTTTATATAACAGTTACGGACGGTAAGACTTTCAATATACGAGTATCGAGTCAGCCATTTCTTAGACGGACGTTACGTCCTCTGGGTCCAAACTAAGGACCCATCCCTTCTAGGGGACCTCTTCCTTTACCGTTGGGTGAGGCGATAAGAACAGACCTCTTAGGGTACCAGTCTCCTCGGACCGTCCGATGTCAGGTATCCCAGTGTTGTCATCCTGTACTGAATGGTTGATTTGGTGGTGGTGTTTATTCATTTTTGTATGAATGTTATTTTCAACCATTTCAAGTTTGTTTCATTGAGAGTTATTTCGTACCTTTTTCATGGATAGTGGAACCACCGATACTCTTGTACGGATAGTCTGGAGGTCAATGCTTCTAAAATCAGATACCTGACTTCATAGAGGGTTTAGGTTCGAGCATTATTTCGAACTACTGTGTACCCGATGTCGGTCAGTCACTCACTCGTGTGTCCCCCTGGTTTCGTATAGGTAAGAATCCTCTATGCCCCTAGGAGACTACCGAGGTCCTGAGGGGTTTTCGGAACGGTTCCAAAAAAACTTTAACGTGTGTCAATTCCTAAGAAAATAAATTAAAAGGAAGAAAGAAATAAGTTCCAGTAGGAACGAAGTGTCTAACAACCGAGGAGGTCCGAAAAGGAGAGGTAAAAGAGAGAAATCACGACGGGAATGAGAAGGGTACAAATTAGACGGAGTACCTCTTTATTGTGAGAATTAAGATAGGGAACATCACCAACATAAATCTATCAAGGATTTACACCTATAAGAATGGTTAACCACAAATGAAAGACATAAGTTTTTATAAAAACGTTTGGATTCTCTCTAATCTAGTTCTATTACCTGACTCGTCTCTCGATGAATTGAGATCGGTTTTTTACATCTTAAGTTCCTTTTATCTATTTTATATAGACGATACTAAGACTTTCTGTGATTCTGATCTTTAACACTCCTTGAACAATCCCTCTCTTTCATCCACTCTCATTTGGTTTTTCACGACTTCTTTTACGTCGGGTTTTAACCCTTTTCCTTTTGATAAACTGTCACACTTGTTTTTACACTACAATATTTGCATTTATGTGTCTAAATTCTCTTCAAACCTTACTTGAAAAATTCTGTTTTTAAACAAATGTTTTACATAATTTTAATTCATATACAGAATCCTCTTCCGGACATATTACAAGAAGTGAACATATTACTTCTTTTTCAATTTGTTCTTTTTGGTTATAAAGAAAAATTAATTTTTTACTTCCATCGACATCACGTTGGAGATATCTTTTTTTTATTATTATTACTGTTTCAAATTCCTTCATACTCCCGGACCCTCTTTTATAGAGATTTTGTGTCATTATTTTATATTTCTTGTGAATCATTAGTTATCTCTATATGGTTATTTCTTTTTTTTACCTACTTCGAATAATTATTCGACAAACTCCTTCTTTATATATGAATAACATATTTTCGTATA
This sequence comes from Capra ibex, assembly GCA_006410555.1. NCBI lineage: Eukaryota > Metazoa > Chordata > Mammalia > Artiodactyla > Bovidae > Capra > Capra ibex. The sequence continues at coordinate 21,520,179 of SJYO01050590.1, read as the reverse complement.
ATATTACAAATTGGAATGAATAATGTTAACTGTACCTTTAATTTTATCGTCAAAGTCAAGTTAAGTCAAGTCAACGAGTCAACACAGACTGAGACCCTGAGGTACTTAGCGTCGTGTGGTCCGGAGGAAATCCTACCTGACCAACTTAAAGGAACGTCAGGTTCCCTGAGAGTTCTCAGAAGAGGTTGTGGTGCCAAGTTTTCGTAGTTAAGAAGCCGCGAGTCAAAAGAAGTGTCAGGTTGAGAGTGTAGGTATGTACTGATGACCTTTTTGGTATCCGAACTGATCTACCTGGAAACAGCCGTTTCATTACAGAGACGAAAACTTATACGACAGATCCAACCAATATTGAATGGAAGGTTCCTCATTCGTAGAAAATTAAAGTACCGACGTTAGTGGTAACCGTCACTAAAACCTCGGGGGGTTTTATTTCAGACTGTGACAAAGGTGGCAAAGGGGTGGATAAAGGGTCAAACCGTCATACATTTTTAATCTTAAAATATCTATAAAACTAATACGTCAAATTGAAGATACTGGATAGGATCTTTTTATAGATAGGTACTAGGTAGCCAAGTCAGCGAGTCAGTACAGGTTGAGAAACGCTGGGGTGCTTAGCGTCGTGCTGTCCGGAGGGGCAGGTAGTGGTTGAGGGCCTCAAGTGAGTCTAAGTGCAGGTAGCTCAGGCACTACGGTAGGTCGGTAGAGTAGGAGACAGCAGGGGAAGAGGAGGACGGGGGTTAGGGAGGGTCGTAGTCTCAGAGAAGGTTACTCAGTTGAGAAGCGTACTCCACCAGTTTCATGACCTCAAAGTCGAAATCGTAGTAAGGAAGGTTTCTTTATGATCCCGACTAGAGGAAGTCTTACCTGACCACCCTAGAACGTTAGGTTCCCTAAGAGTTCTCAGAAGAGGTTGTGGTGTCAAGTTTTCGTAGTTAAGAAGCTACGAGTCGGAAGAAGTGTCAGGTTGAGAGTGGAGGTATGTACTGGTGTCCTTTTTGGTATCGGAACTGATCTGTCTGGAATCACCCGTTTCATTACAGACACGAAAAGTTATACGATAGATCCAACCAGTATTGAAAAGAAGGTTCCTCTTTCGTAGAAAATTAAAGTACCGACGTCAGTGGTAGACGTCACTAAAACCTCGGGTTTTCTTATTTCAGACTGTGACAAAGGTGACAAAGGGATAGATAAAGGGTACTTCACTACCCTGGCCTACGGTACTAGAAGCAAAAGACTTACAACTCGAAATCCGATTGAAAAAGTGAGAGGTGAAAGTAGTTCTCCGAAAAATCAAGGAGAAGTGAAAGACGGTATTCCCACCACAGTAGACTCCAATAACTCCACCACCGTATAGACTCCAATAACTATAAAGAGGGTGTTAGGACTAAGGTCGAACACAAAGAAGGTCAGGTCGCAAAGAGTACTACATGAGACGTATATTTAATTTATTCGTCTCACTGTTATATGTCGGAACTGCATGAGGAAAAGGATAAACCTTGTTCAGACAACAAGGTACAGGTCAAGATTGACAACGAAGCACCGGACGTATGTCTAAAGAGTTCTCCGTCCAGTTCACCAGACCCCAAGGGTAGAGAAAGTCTTAAAAGGTGTCAAATAACGCCAGGTGTGTCAGTTTCCGAAACCGTATCAGTTCTTTCGTTTTTATCTACAAAAAGACCTTGAGAGAACGAAAAAGGTACTAGGTCGCCTACAACCGTTAAACTAGAGACCAAGGAGACGGAAAAGATTTTGGTCGAACTTGTAGTCCTTTAAGTGCCAAGTGCATAACGACTTCGGACCGAACCTCTTAAAAGTCGTAATGAAATGCTCGTACACTCTACTCTCGTAAACACGCCATCAAACTTGTAAGAAACCGTAACGGAAAGAAACCCTAACCTTACTTTTGACTGGAAAAGGTCAGGACACCGGTGACGACTCAAAAGGTTTAAACGACCGTATAACTTACGTCGTGAAAGTGTCGTAGTAGAAAGTCCTAAACTTTCTCGAGTTGACTTTAAGGTACTGGAAGTGATCGAAACAAGCATCACTACGAAAGGTTCCGGGTGAACTGAAGTGTAGGTACTAGGTATCTCATCCTGATTATAACTCGGTCATGTGAGACAATATTATGAAATAAAATAAAATCGACCCATCAAGACTCAACGTTTCATACACAAAAAGACTCTATCATGTATTTAATATGACTGATAATTTATAAAAAATATAGTAAGAACCATGTTTCAATAATTAAAGTAATGTCGTAACGATTATTATTACTAATAATGATAAATTTTTGTTTGTTTTTTTAGGACTCATAGGGAGTCATTTCCTTATTTGATTATCTAATACGGATAAACATACTCTTTATGTAGAACAAATGTATTTCTAAAACTGTGTCTAACATGGTTATTAAAAATTTCTGAACAATTTTTCCAAAAAAAAAGGATCATCTTAAAGAATTGTGACAGTTTTGTACATAAAAAATTAACTTCTACTAACACTCTTTGGTTAAGTCTTTATTACCTCACCACCGATTATTTCGAGACCAGACTCTTTGTATTTGTTCTCTTTTAATAACGTACGAATTTAAGTAAAAATTTAACTTTTTTTAAGGAATATAAAATTTTTGAAAACTGTCTTCTGTATAATTGTATGAGTTTTGCTTTAGTTCGTATATACATGTATTTAGTTCATTTGTAGATTTAAACGAATAATTTGAATTTTCTTATGAACTAAACCTCGTTCTATTTTTTTAAGATTTACGGATCTATGTCTAACCACGATAGGGATCTTTTAGTTTACCCATTATTAGAGAATTGAGTTAAAAACCAAACATGAGATAAATAGAAACACAACTTACATAAGTATTGAAACTTGACAAAGTTTACAATGAAACCATATGTTTTGAGCTCACATAGAAGAGATGTCAATTATAGAAATAACATTGATTAAACCTGAATGACGTCAGAATCAACGGGATCTACAACAAAATCTTTATTCAACATAGAGATTCATATGTTTCAGAGAAAGTACTAAGTCAAAGTTTTGACCTTACAAAAACATGAAGACTATAAGTTTTTTCAAAAAAAAAAATTAAAGACGACAAAAAGTGGATAAAGTTTACTTTTTTATGTGTGTGTGTGCGTGGGTTCAGTACAACAATAAATCAGTGATTCAGTATAGACTGAACAACTCGGGTCGTCCGAGCAGACAGGATCCCTAAAGTGTCCGTTCTTACGACCTCACCCAACGGAAAAGACGGAGGTCCGTTAGAAGGGAAGGGTCCTTAGTTTGGGTACAAAGGACGTAACCGCCCGTTTAAAAAATCGTGACTCGGTGGACTCTCCGGTCCAAATTAAACTACATAAAAGATATATTTTAAGAATTCTTAGTAATTCTGAACCAAACTTGTATAATACCACTTTATATAAATACACTATGGTTAAATAAGTCATTCACGAACAACTAGTGGACTATATGTATCCTGAGTCATGATCTGTAATCCCTATACTGAGTTCTCTTTTGATGCGTCAATACTATCTGTCTTCCCGACAATGAAGAACCTCAGTACGAACCGAACATATCTTATTATATATTAAATAAAACCACCATTGAAACCAAATAATCTTTATACTATCATAAAAAGTGAAAGATTAATCGTCGTAAGTCATGTCTCTTCCGTTACCGTTGGGTGAGGTCATGAGAACGGAACTTTTAGGGTACCTGTCTCCTCGGACCATCCGACGTCATCCACCCAAACGATTCTCAAGGCGTGATGACTCGTTGAAGTGAAAGTGAAAAGTGAAAGTACATAACCTCTTCCTTTACCGTTGGGTGAGGTCATAAGAACGGATCTCTTAGGGTCCTTGCCCCCTCGGATCACCCGACGACAGATACCCCAGCGTGTCGCAGCCTGTACTGACTTCGTTGGATCGTCGTCGTCGTCGTTGTCAAGTCAAGTCAAGTCAGTGAGTCAGCACAGGCTGAGACGCTGGGGTACTTAGCGTCGTACGGTCCGGAGGGGTAGGTAGTGGTTGAGGGCCTCAAGTGAGTTTGAGTATAGGTAGCTCAGCCACTACGGTAGGTCGGTAGAGTAGGAGACAACAGGGGAAGAGGAGAACGGGAGTTAGGGAGGGTCGTAGTCTCAGAAAAGGTTACTCAGTTGAGAAGTGTACTCCACCGGTTTCATGGCCTCAAAGTCGAAATCGTAGTAAGGAAGGTTTCTTGTGGGTCCTGACTAGAGGAAATCCTACCTGACCAACCTAAAGGAACGTCAGGTTCCCTGAGAACTCTTAGAAGAGGTTGTGGTGTCGAGTTTTCGTAGTTAAGAAGCTACGAGCCGGAGGAAGTGTCAGGTTGAGAGTACAGGTATGTACTGGTGACCTTTTTGGTATCGGAACTGATCGGCCCGGAATCAGCCGTTTCATTACAAAGACGAAAACTTATATAATAGATCCAACCAGTATTGAAAAGAAGGTTCCTCATTCGCAGAAAATTAAAGTACCGACGTCAGTGGTAGACGTCACTAAAACCTCGGGTTTTTCTATTTCAGACTGTGACAAAGGTGCAAAGGGGTAGATAAAGGGTACTTCACTACCCTGGCCTACGGTACTAGAATCAAAAGACTTACAACTCGAAATTCGGTTGAAAAAGTGAGAGGAGAAAGTGAAAGTAGTTCTCCGAAAAATCAAGGAGAAGTGAAAGACGGTATTCCCACCACAGTAGACGTATAGACTCCAATAACTATAAAGAGGACCGTTAGAACTAAGGTCGAACACAAAGAAGGTTAGGTCGCAAAGAGAACTACATGAGACGTATATTCAATTTATTAGTTCCACTGTTATATGTCGGAACTGTATGAGGAAAAGGATAAACCTTGGTCAGACAACAAGATACAGGTCAAGATTGACAACGAAGGACTGGACGTATATCCAAAGAGTTCTCCGGCCAGTCCACCAATCGTCGTAATGTAAAGAATTTAGTTTACTAATAATTAAAATGAAAGTATTTTTTCAAGGACAAAGTATGAAGGTTTACTCCACACGTATAGCGTTTCAGGAGTACAGAAAACCAAGAGACTAAACCGAGAAGTTGAAGACCAGAGTCGACCTTGATTCTTGAAGTTCAAACAAGTTTGTACTTATTACTTGAAAATACAAAGTCTAACTGACCCTTATTATCGAACTGAACCAAGAGTACAATAAGTCAGGTTTAAACAGAAGGTAGTGCGTCCTATCGGGGATATAAAGTCAAGTTTTTGGTCGAATACATATATCCAAGTAGTGTCACCATATAACTAACAAACGAACGAAAGACATGAAACGAAAGACTCATTAATGAACGAAACCTTTATTATCGTCAAGTCAAGTCTTTGTCGTTAACGGTTTACAGCACAAGAATAAGAGACAAAAATATTTAGAAAATCCACCCCCTCGAACGACTTAACAGTCTAACGAAGTAACAAAAGAACATTACACCAACGGTGCAAATTTATAAGTATCGATTCCTTCACCCGAAAACACGTTACGGATAGATCATAAGTGACTGTTCGTTGACGATGAGGAAAGTAAGTTAAAGACAAGAAAAAAACGGATAATTTGATAAACTGGGAAAAACCCTTTTAGAGAAACAGAAAGTGGATTTCTATAAATAGTACTATATACTCCTTCGATTATGGATTTTATCCGAAGTTCGGGGTCATTTCGACTCTTGTCGGGGGGAAATAGTTACGTCGTCCAACCAAGATAAAGTCAGTCAATAAATGGATAAAAAGGAGGTAAACATCGTCGTATAAACGAAACGTAAAATATAAATGAGTGTCTCACGTCGTTCTAGTTCTTCTACCCTGTGAGATTCTAAGATAAGAGGAACCCATAAAGGTGAGGGTGTTTCCTCCCAACGACTAAACGTCCTATAACGACGACAAGAAGAGGTGAGGAGATGAAATTAAAGGGAGGGGACGACGAGACGTATAACTTGTTATTACTTACAAAAGACTCGAGGGTGACAGGAGAGTGGATGAGAGTAAGGGTTGTTTTTTCCTTTCAAAAACTTCGGTCAAAGTAAAATATAATTTAAGATGGTTTTACACGAGTCAACATATGTCTAAAGGTTACTAATAGAAAGGAACTTTTACACCCAAGTTTTCTCTTATTACTGAAATTTAATCAAAACCGACTTTGTAACGTCTTTCTCAAGTCATGACAACACAACTAACCGAAAACAAATACATTTGATTTTAAAATATATTTATAACGATGGATCCATTGAGGGTCAAACGAGTACTCCTAACTGACTTTTCTCCAACCTACCTTGAAAGACCCCAACTTCGAAACAAGTTGTAAAACTAATCCTTTCACTATTGTACTACATACATAGTATGTACAAATATTTTCAGTAACTTCAGATATATATTGTAGACGTTTAGATGGTACATGGTTCACGACACAAGTTTACTAAATTTTTTCGTCCTCCTCCTCCGACTGTAATTAGGATTTGTTAATACATACATACATTAAGAGTTATTCATCAAACCTCCGTACTATGTTATAATAGTCTCTTCTATCCAATATTCGGAACAGAATTATATTAATTTGTACTTAGTGTCGGTTTTATACTTCGATACTAAGTGTCGTTAAAATAGATTCTTATACTATTACACGTATCCATGTAACTACTCTAACTACCTACATAGTGTAACTCCCTCTGATACTTTATTCTAATACAAGAAGGTTTTAAGTGAGTCAACGTAAACCTGGAGGTTATTGTGAACATAAAAAAGGAATTTTTTTTAGTTTTTTGTCTAAAATAATCGTATACATGGTTAATTTCGTACTCTCATTTCCCGGACTCACTGATTGTGATTGATCTCTTCTTTTCTTACAATTAAGTTTTAAGTGTGGTTTTATTATGATCAACAACAAGAAATCAGTCATTCAGTACAGACTAAGAATACTGGGGAATCTGACATCGGACGGTCTGAGGAGACAGGTACCCTAAAGGGTCCGTTCTTATGACCTCACCCAACGGTAAAAGAAGAGGTCTCCTAGAAAGTTTGGGTCTCTGTCTCGGACACAGAGGAAATATTTTTTGATATATATGAGAATGAAATATTAGGTCGTTAACATGAGGAACAATAAGTTGTAAATAGGTAAATAGTTACTCAACTTTAGAAAAACAGATGTTTTTTTTTTTTTAGACGAATTCCTACAAATACCGTCGAAATTAGTATCAATGGTTCTGAATGTTCGTTGGTTTTACATGAAATCATTCACTTATACATTTATTTCACACCATGTAGGTTTGTTACTTTATAGTAAGTCACGACTTTTCTTTACTTGATAGTTTACTTTACTGTACCTCCTTAGAATTTACATATAATAATTCACCTTTTCCCTTCAAACTTATGACATAAGTCATAACTCATGACTTAGTGACATACTAAGGTTGACATACTGTAAGATCTTTTGAGGTTTGATACCTCTGTGATTTTCCTAGTCACCCAACGGGACCTAAATTCCACCCCACCCCCTACTTATCTGTCATGTCCCCTAAAATTACCGTTACGTCGGTGAGACACATTATGATATCACTACCTATATACAGTGATGTATAAACAGTTTCGGATATATTATGATATTGGTATCTATACACAGTAATGCACAAACAGTTTCGGATATCATATATGTTGTGTTTTACGTTTAGGATTGCATTTGATACCTGAAACCCATAACACAGTCACATACTTTCATTTTTTCTTTTACGGATAGAATTACCTTTGAAGGAACTTCGGTCTCGAGGGTTTAAAATGTAGAGAGTCATAGATTTTCTTTAAGGATTCTAAACAAATATTTACAGAAAAGGAAAGGATATGTTAGATATGGGTGAGATGACTTTCACTTTCAGTGCAGACTGAGAAACGTTGGGGTACCTAATATGCCAGCTACCTTAAGAGGTCCGGTCTTATGACCTCACCCATCGGAAAGGGAAGAGGTTCCCTAGAAGGGTTGGGTCTCTAGTTTGGGTCCAGAGGGCGTAACGTCTGTCTAAGAATTGGTCGACTCGGTGTTCCCTTCGGGTTCTTATGACCTCCCCCATCGGAAAGGGAAGAGGTCACCTAGAAGGAGTAGTTCCTTAGGTTGGTCTCAAAGGACGTAACGTACACCTAAGAAATGCTCAACTCGATGTCCTTTCGAGTAATTATGACAGTGGAATTTTTAACCCGTATTACTATTCTTCAAACTTTTAAATCAAGTTTACTGTCAGAGAGGTTCTCGTGCGTACAATTTATCCGTAAGGAAGTGGGTGTCGGTGAGGATGTTTCTCTTCCTTTCGTTTTTTATAGGTCTTGTTATACGAGTATTTATTTTTACCGACAGTTTTACCAATGAAACGTCACGTCCACGACTAACCCTTACGACCAAACACAATCCACCTTTACAACGGAAAGAAGATGAACAAACAACTTTAGACTTATTAGAATTAGTAATAGATAAGTATAATCACTCCTTCGTTCTTTTTTTACTTCTTTTATTGAAACCTTATTATTAGTAACCCAGTGTAACAATAAAATACTTGTATACAGAGTGTTTTAATCGTTTCTAATAACTTCGATGTCTTAAACGTTGAACGTATTTTATTACGTGAAGTAATACATTAAAGGTTAGTAATTTTATAAAATTTGTACCGTAACACATGTATTTAGTCTTGGTAGGTTTTATGTTAACTGTGAGTTCAGTGGACTTACTTTCACTAATTTTTATATTGTTGAATAATAACAAAGATTCGTCTCTTATTTTTAGACGAAATAAGACTGTGAAATAAACCGTATTTTAGTCACAGAGTAAAGGTATTATGTTTTCATCTTAAAAATGGTCTAATAAAGATTCTACTAAGATAATGAAGATCTGATAGTGTTAGAGTATAGGTTCAACTAAATTTTCATATACGTTTATTTAGTTGAACGTCCGATGTGTAGTCTGGAATATTCCTGTTACTAGGGAAATGGAATCCCAGATCACCCCTTTTGAACGGTTTCTTTACTCGATGGTTTCTCCTTTCTTTCAAAGTTTAAATATAATTTAAATGGTGTCAGAGTCTATGTGTACTATAGTTAATTTACTGTGGAAAATCTACCAAAATAAAGTAAACAGTAAGAAAAAATGTTTCGTGAACGGTGGTCATTGTTTCTAATATTTATATTAATTTGTTATTTTGTCGTTTACGAGATCTCTGGAAACCATTTTCACTGATGGTGAAGGAAGGGATTTACTAATATGAACCATCGTCTTTTCCGAGTGTTTGACTACTCTTTTGAACGGGAGAGTCACTCTGACCGGTTACTTTGACCGGTCTGCAGACTTTATCTTGGTCCATAGTTCCTACTTCTGGCTACTGTTGTTGTAAACGTCAGATCTAACGGTAACCCTAGACTACTATCGTTATTCACATACTGAGTCTTTATATACCAACTTTTCTTTAGATTGACGTCACCTACTCTGAAAGTTATTAACACTTAGTCCTTATTTTGGTCTTGACATATAGATACGGATCATCGATAAACTCCCTGGTTACTCTTTATTCACCTTTTGTGACTTCTTACAGACACAGACATAACCAAGATTATTTCTTTCAATAAAAAAGTCAATATCGAATACGTCTCACATCGTGTTTTCTTTTTTTTGTACTCACTAACTACCGAGTGGTGTAATACTGTTGGTGATATTCGAGACCACAGAAAAAAGAAAAGAAATCGAGTATACTATTGTGTCTATATTGAAATTTTATAAAAGATGAATAATAGTTATTTGTAAAGAAAACAACACTTTTATGAAACTTTAAAAAAAGGTACTCTTGGATCGGTGAATACGAATTCCTCCCTGTAAAAGAGACAGGGTTATTTAATCTCAACCCCTATTTCCGTCTACTCTCTTCATCTCACCCATATCTAACATATCCTTTCCTTTTCTGCACATAGGATCCCTTCTTTACTTAACAAGGTAAGGACGTAAAAAAGTATGACTTCATATTAACTAAATGTTACAACACGGATAGAGACGATATGTCGTTTCACTGAGTCAATATGTGTATATATGTAAGAAAAAATATAAGAAAAAGTAATACCAAATAGTGTCCTATAACTTATATTAAGGGACACGATACGGAATCTTGGAAAGGACATAAAAATTTCAATGAATAATAATTATTATCCATTATAATGACGGATAATTATCTATTATCCATAGATAATATCCACTGAAATTTTTATGTCTTTTCTATGTACTCCATTTCTTTCATTGAGTGTTCCACTTTCATTTGAATTGTGAACTACGATGTTGAGAATCTCACTTAGACAAGGGGTCCTACTAATACGACGACGACGATACAGTGAAGTCAGCACAGGCTGAGACACGCTGGGGTATCTGCCGTCGGGTGGTCCGAGGGGGCAGGGACCCTAAGAGGTCCGTTCTTGTGACCTCACCCAACGAAGAATGGGGAAAAGGTGGAACCAAGGTGTAGATGGAACTAGAAGACACCCTGGATTTCTTGAGTCTAGGTGGGTCAAAACTCCTCATTATATTGTTAACTCCTAGGTTACTTAAGATACCTAGTCGAGGAGTTCATGTTTGTGTCTATGGTTACTGTGTTTTGAAACGTGTATTAAGGTAAAATCGTCTACAGATCAGTACCCGAAGGGACCACCGAGTCTCCAATTTCACAGACGGACGTTACGTCCTCTGCACCCAAGTTAGGGACCCAGTCCTTCTAGGGGACCTCTTCCTTTACAGTCGGGTGAGGTCATAAGAACGGACCTCTTAGGGTACCTGCCTCCTCGGACCACCCGATGTCAGGTGCCCCAGCGTTTCTCAGCCTGTGCTGACTCGCTGAAATGAGTGAGTGAGTGAGTGAGTGAGTCAGTACCCTGGGTCACTGAGATCGAATCGATTTTGACCCAACTATTGATACGAGAGGTTATAGATAAAATGGAAAAATCCTTTATCGAAGACTCAACAGAAGACGTCTTACGGAAGAAAAGGCGAGAAATCAGACATTCGAAATCCTTTTTGGTCAAGTGAGAGAACGAGAAATACCGATCACATAATCAAACGAGTTTGATGATATTGTTTTGTGGTATCGGAACTAACCAATTTGTTGTTTTTAAATAAAGAGTGTGAAGATCCCCGACCTTTCAGGTTTTATTTCAACGACCACCGAAGATAAGGACTCCGGAAAAGAGAACTGAACGTCTACCGACAGAACGACACAGGAACGTACTGTCTTTCCCCACCTCCCCACAGATACTACAGAAAAGATTATTCCTGTATTTAGAATTACCTAATGGGTATACTAGAGTAAATTGGAATTAATGGAGGATTTCTGAGATTACAGGTCAGTGTAACCAGTCACACCACTCCCCTTGTGTTCAATCAGGTCTAATACTACACTAGGTCCGAACACCCATCATCTACATCAGGGAGAGAACTGGTGTACTAATCAAATCTGTATCAGTACACTGGGTTTGGTACATACACTCGGGGTCAAACCTCTTAGCCCCCTTTGAAGACTCTTTTTCTTCCGAAATTCTTTTACCATATCAGACAATAGTCATATTTGTTGAAACTTGCACGACCGTTAACGGAACATCCTAGATTCTAATTCCCTCCTCTCTCTTTTATTTCCTTTCTCTCTTTGACTCCATCCTACTGTAATAAATTCGGGGACTTAACCCATTATGGGTCTTATTTTATAGTGAATATTAAAGGGTGGACATGTTGGGTTCCCCGAAGGGTCCCATCACTATCACCATTTCTTGGGTGGACGGTTCCGTCCTCTGTCTCCTCTGAGTCCAAGATAGGGACTCAGTCATTCTAGGGGACTTCTTCCCGTACCGTTGGGTGAGGTCATAATAACGGACCTCTTAGGGTACCTGTCTCCTCGGACCACCCGATGTCAGGTATCCCAGTGTTTCTCAGTCTGTACTGACTTCGTAGAATCGTGGGTACAAATTCGGTTCTAAGGGATGAACACGAATTAGGTTAGATTAAACCTAAAGACAGGGAACATTGGCTGTAAGGACTGACTATGAGAGTCTATGACCACTTCTTCACACTAACATATGGTCTCTTTTCCTAGGTTGAAGAAACAGAACCGTTCTTTAGAGAGAACCTTTTTAGTAACCGAAAAGGAAAGGTTCGACTTTACGTTATGTTAACATTTACGTTTCCTTTATGGATTTACTTTCTACCGAAAACTGAAACAGTGGAACTTCCTCTTGTACTTAGAGTCATACATAATTAACTAAATATAGTTGGATGAATTTTTGTAACTAGAAGTCTAAAGTCTTAGATAAACTCATTCACTTTTACTTTTTACTTCCAACAAAGTACCGAAAATATGATAAAAAGTAAAATTTTTTTACTTATGTTACTAAAGATTGGTTGATGAATTTTTTATACTTTTACAGGTTTTTAGTCATACTCTCGACTATGTTGCGTAGGAAAACTTTTCGACTCATCAGTATATCAAAGTCTGTTATCAAAATACGGATTTTATAGTGACCTTGTTCATAAGTTCTTCTCTCTACCGGTTGGTAGAATTGGTTGACAAACTAATACCGTGTAGTTTTGACCCACTCACTTCTTAGTTTATGTTTTTAGTTCAACCGTTCGTTTCTTTCCTTGAGTACTAATACAAAGTCTATGTTCTAGCTTTAGTTCTAGACTCAACTATGTTCAAAGTCAATCTTCAGTGTCGTTTCTCCTTTTACTAATAATCCTTTGTCATTTGTTTCATCTACCCTTACGTCTGAAAGCGAAGTTTATTGAACCTAAACTAGGGACGAAACAGAAAATCGTTTAGGTTTCAAGTACTGCTGAAGTTCAATAAAATATAAAGATTCGGAGTTAAAGAAGTAGACATTTCACTCCTATTGTCATGGATGAACTATTTTGATACTCTTAATTAACTTAATGACGGGTGACGAAATAATAATAAACTCGAAATCCGGTACTCTATTACGTGGGTTTGACGAATCCTTTCGGTAATTAGGTCTGAATCATGAGTCACTTGTCGTTAACGAGAAAAATACTATTAATAGTAATATTATTAACATTATTTGGGTTAGTTAATCTAGGACCAAACGTATTATTGAGTAAGTACTGATCGGGTTAAGAACGAGATTTCCAGTAATACGAGAGTCGTATACGCATAATCAAAAGTAACTATGTAAACGTTGGGACTGTGTATCAAATACTTGTTTTATCGTTCGAAAAGTTGTCAATATTACTACGAACATTTGTTCGAAAAATCATTTTTGGACTCATAAGTATGATGGAAAGTGTGACATACACTATACTTAAAGTGGACTTCGACGAAATTTACTATCACTAAAGGTAGACAGATGACGAGTCCAAAGAGTAATATAAAATTCTAAGAGGAAGAAATTCTGAACCACACCGTTTCGTTTTAACTTAAATCGGTTTCTACCTCAACTCTTTTTAGTATAAGGTCTGGTAGACGAAAATCTATACTAAAAATCTTACTACTAAAGTATACTTCAAGAAAAGTCCATGGTGAAATTTTATACTGTAAAGTATTAAGTAAAGATTATCGGGATCTTAAATTATCAAGACTAAGTTTTATCTCCTTAAGTTTCATTATAAATTTTCGATTTGTGTTAGTAATCTAATGAATGGTATAAAAGTTTGAATTTTAACTTGTTCACTTTATAAAGTCGTCCTCTTTACCTTTAAGGTAGATTTATTTTCACTTTATAAAACTAGATACCAAAATTTCCCTAAACTTTCTCTGTTACCGATAAAAAATTTATTTACTTCTAGAAATAACCACTTTTATCTAAATTTACCATATAATTATATATATAAGTTGTATAGTCACTCGATATGATATAAATATAATTATATATAGAGTTATATAGTCACTCAAGACCCCTTCAAATGTAGTATATCATGTAATTGACTTCAATCTTACTATAAAACTTGAACTATGTTTGACTATCTTTTTACTGTGATTTTGAGTGAAACTAATAAACCTTTAAATAATGATAACCGTAGATATGAAACTATTTAAGGATTCCAAAGAATAAGAACTAAAAGTTGTATACAACATTGTATAAATTAATTCACTGTATTTATGACTAAAAAGTCAATATAATGGTACAGTATTTTCTATCCAATGTACATTTACCTTAAGGTCAACTCGATAAAGTTTAGGACTTTCTACTACGACACTTTCACGACGTGAGTTATACGGTCGTTTAAACCTTTTGAGTCGTCACCGTTGTCCTGACCTTTTCCAGTCAAAAGTAACGTTAGGGTTTCTTTCCGTTACGGTTTCTTACGAGTTTGATGGTGTGTTAACGTGAGTAGAGTGTGCGATCATTTCATTACGAGTTTTAAGACCATCGGTCCGAAGTCGTTATGTACTTGGCACTTGAGGGTCTACAAGTTCGACCAAAATCTTTTCCGTATCCTTGGTCTCTAGTTTAATGGTTTTAGGAGACCCAGTACCTTTTTCGTTCTCTCAAGGTCTTCTTGTAGGTAAAGACGAAATAACTGATACGGTTACGGAAACTGACACACCTAGTGTTATTGACACCTTTTAAGACTTTCTCTACCCTTATGGTCTAGTGGACTGGACGGAGAACTCTTTGGACATACGTCCAGTTCTTCGTTGTCAATCTTGACCTGTACCTTGTTGTCTGACCAAGGTTTATCCTTTTCCTCATGCAGTTCCGACATATAACAGTGGGACGAATAAATTGAAGATACCTCTCATATAGTACTCTTTGCGACCCGACCTTCTTTGTGTTCGACCTTAGGTCTAACGGCCCTCTTTATAGTTATTGGAGTCTATGCGTCTACTGTGGTGGGAATACCGTCTTTCACTTCTCCTTGAGTTTTCGGAGAACTACTTCCATTTTCTCCTCTCACTTTTTCAACCGAATTTCGAGTTGTAAGTCTTTTACTTCTAGTACGTAGACCAGAGTAGTGAGGGACCCTTTATCTACCCCCTTACCACCTTTGTCACAGTCTGAAATAGAAAAACCCGAGGTCTTAGTGACGTCTACCACTGACGTCAGTACTTTAATTTTCTACGAATGAGAAACCTTCTTTTCAATACTGGTTAGATCCATCGTATAACTTTTCGTCTCTGTAATGAAACGGTTGTTTCCAGGCAAATCAGTTCCGATACCAAAAAGGACATCAGTACATACCTACACTCTCAACCTGACACTTCTTTCGACTTCCACTTCCACTTCAGCGAGTCAGTACAGGCTGAGAAACGTTGGGGTACCTGCCATTGGATGATCCGAAGAGTTAGGTACCCTAAGAGGTCCGTTCTTATGACCTCACCTAACGGTAAAGGAAGAGGTCCCCTAGCAGGGTTGGGGCCCTAGTTTGGGTCCATATGGTGCAACCTCCGTCTGTGAAATTGGAGACTCGGTGGTCCCTTCGGGGTCGTGGACCCCGACTCGTGACTTCTTAACTACGAAAACTTGACACTACAACCTCTTCTGAGAACTTTCAGGGAACCTAACGTTCCTTTAGGTTGGTCAGGTAAAATTTCCTCTAGTCGAGACCCACAAGAAACCCTCCTTACTACGACTACGACTTTGAGGTCACGAAACCGGTGGAGTACTCTTCACAACTGAGTAACCTTTCTGAGACTACGACCCTCCCTAACCCCCGTCCTCCTCTTCCCCTCCTGTCTCCTACTCTGCCGACCTACCGTAGTGTCTGAGCTACCTGGTCTCAGACTCACTTGACACCCTCAACCACTACCTGTCCCTCCGGACCGCACGACGCTAACTACCCCAACGTTTCTCAGCCTGTGTTGACTCGTTGACTTGGCTTGACTTGTACATTTTACGAAAACTTATGAAATTATAAGAATATCTTGTAATAATCACAATAAGTTTTCATACTACTTAAACTTACCTACAAGGGTTTCAATAAAGTATATTAAAAGAATTGTATAATAGATTACGATTTTGTCTAACAGGAATAGTGTCCGATATTACAAAAGTTTTCTTTTGTAACCGAGTTCGTATTGTCTGTAATATTATAAACTAAACAAGTCGTGTTAAAAGTGTCGTTCTTTTACTGGTTTTATCTAGATGAATCATGAAGCTTAACGTCATGTTTCTTTTAGTGTCAAATCTTTTCTTTGAAAGATTTCTTTTGGAGGTTCTTTGTATCTCTCTACTACTACTAAATAAACTAAAATCTTGAAAGAACAGTCATGGAAGACAAACAGAAGTGGTGATATATTAAGAGTTTCGTGAATCACTAAAAATAAAAAGACAGGGGAACGACCTTAGTTCTAACGGCCCTCTTTATAGTTATTGGAGTCTATACGTCTACTGTGGTGGCAATACCGTCTCTCACTTCTCCTTGATTTTTCGGAGAACTACTTTCACTTTCACCTCTCACTTTTTCAACCGAATTTCGAGTTGTAAGTCTTTTGATTCTAGTACCGTAGGCCAGGGTAGTGAAGTACCCTTTATCTACCCCTTTGCACCTTTGTCACAGTCTGAAAAAAAAACCCCCCCCCCGGAGGTTTTAGTGACGTCTACCACTAACGTCGGTACTTTAATTTTCTGTGAATGAGGAACCTTCTTTTCAATACTGGTTGGATCTATCATATAAGTTTTCGTCTCTGTAATGAAACGGCTGATTCCAGGCAGATCAGTTCCGATACCAAAAAGGACACCAATACATACCTATACTCTCAACCTGACACTTCTTCCGACTCGTGGCTTCTTAACTACGAAAACTTTACACCACAACCTCTTCTGAAAACTCTCAGGGAACCTGACGTTCTAGGTTGGTCAGGTAAGACTTCCTCTAGTTGGGACCCTAAAGAAACCTTTCTTACTACGATTTCGACTTTGATGTCATGAAACCGGTGGAGTACGCTTCACAACCGAGTAACCTTTTCTGAGACTACGACCTCCCCAACCCCCGTCCTCCTCTTCCCCTGCTGGTTCCTACTCTACCGACCTACCGGAGTGCCTAAGTTACCTGCACTCAGACTCACTTGAGACCCTCTACCACTATCTGTCCCTCCGGACCTCACGACGCTAAGGAACCGAGCGTTTGTCAGTCTGTGTTGACTCGTTGACTTGACTTGACTTGACTTGAACGATTACATTCGAGGAGTCCCATCTGAAAAAAAAAAAAATTTAAAGAACCTTATAGGAGTCACAGATCTTGTCACAGACCCTGTGTCATACACGAGTCAATTATTAAAATCCATTTCTACAATGTTTAATTCAGAAAGTGTTGTCACCACTTTTGAGACCTAGAAGGTCACTCAGAGACCACTTATTCAATCACCAAACAGACGTACATCTAAAAAAAGAGACATTTATTATCATTTTTATGTTCATTTGTACTTAAATATCGAAAAAATATAAGGTTTCTTGTCAGTTTAGGACTTTCCGAAAATCTAGTGGACAAGATTTCTAAATTTTGAATTAACAGTGGTATTATAAAATTTACAATATCTCTACCCGGGTTAAAACAGGTTAGTCCAATTGTACCTCTTTTTTATATATATAATCAAATAAACGATCTTAGTTTAAGTACACTAATCTTTCATATCCATAAAACCCCACCCCTATCAGAAGTGATTAGTTTTTGGAAGGTTGTAAGAAGAGGTCCCTTCTAAGACTTAAATCATGTCTACAATACTTTAGAAACCCGGAGGGTCCACCAAGTCACTATTTTCTTAGACGGACGGTTAAGTTCTCTACGTCCTCTGTGATCAAGTTAGGGACCCAGTCCTTCTAGGAGACCTCCTCCTTTACTGTTGGGTGAGGTCACAAGAACGGACCTCTTAGGGTAGTTGTCTCTTGGAACCACCCGATGTCAAGTATCCCAGCGTTTCTTAACCTGTACTGACTCACTGACTTGTGTACTTTAGAAGCTACGGTTTCTTTTGAATCTTTGTTAAACGTACAGATATTTCGATCGATGTAACAGGATCCCGGTATAAAGGTCAAGTTCCAAATCCGTACAAAAGAGGGGGTTCTCTAACACACTTCGTCCTTCATAAATGTTTTTATAATCCTTAAAAAAAAAATTCATTCACTTTATAGAAGAACTCCTTCGTATACTGTCAATTCAAACTTTCCACGAAGTCTTTTTAACGTAGACGGGGTTACTATGACGTCAAGTCTTTTACTTCATTTCTACCGAGATGGAATCAGTCAATGATAATAATTCACTTCTTTTTGTGATAGTCACGTAATAATTATAGGGAATGACCGTCTCGACCTGTCTTTATTGGAGTAACGACGTGTCAGGATCCAAAGTTTGTTCGTTCATCAAGCATAACGTCAGCGTGTAACACCATTGATATCCTCGTTAGATCTAGTTTATTCCTACTCTTCCCCCCGAGGAGGTTATTTTCCGGTTGAAAAATTTTCAAATTTATTTTAATTTATCGTTTTATCATGTCATCATTTACTAATTTATCATTGACTAAAAAAATTTTCAGTATAAATAAAATCTTCCAACAAGATACTGTCGAAATAAGTTAAAACCGAAACTGAACAAGACTTATAACTAAATTTTCAAACTGACATTCATTAAGTCGGTTGTTTATGTAAACCACGTAAAGATCATATACTTTCAAAAGTCAACCATATTAATGATGGTCCGAAGGGGTCACCGAGTCATCATTTTCTTAGACGGACGTTACGTCCTCTACGTCCAAGTCAGGGACCCAACGTTCCTAGGGCACCTCGTCCCGTACCGTTGAGTGAAGTCATAAGGACGTACCTCTTAAGGTACCTGACTCCTCGGACCACCCGATGTCAGATGTCCCAATGTGTCTCAGTCTGTACTGACTTCACTGAATCGTGTGTGTGTACGCATTAATGATGGATAAAACAAAATCGTGATAACTTTTAGTTGTAAAAAAATTCCGAAAACTGTCCTTTGGTTAGAAGTTAATTTGAGACGTATTTAGTGGTTATTTAGCTTATTTAAACACTAAAGAAAAATTTTTCAATCACATCAACTCTATGGTTAAATTTCGGTTTAATATTCCTGTCAAATTTGTAAAGAAACTATTAACTATGCAAGGACAAAAGGAAGATGATAAGTCTGAACGGGCACAATATCCTGAAATATTTGACACAACTGGGAGATAAAAGGTAACACTTGGATATAATGACGAGTAGGAGTCCCACTGGACGGAGTCGACACCAAGGAGACTCAATCTTAACTTCAGGAAGTCCCTTCTACAGTTTATATTTATAATAAGAGACACACACATACAACTGACAGGTATGACTAGTCTTCGATTGGAGACAGACTACTAAAAAGAAGTCAATTATATTCCCCACGTATTCATGTCGATAATAGTCGGAGAAGAATATTGGTAGATGAAGAAAATAATCTGTCTTTTACTGTACACAGATAGTATGTTTTCTGTAGTTCGCGTAGGAGGAAAAAAAACAGATCTATAAAATAGGTAAAGAAGAGCCACAAAACACAGTAGACGAATTGACACTTTAAACTCCTTTATGTAACAATGATTGTTCGGTTGAGGTTTACATTTTTAGAGTTCAATATGTCACTAACTTATTCTTTATTAGAACACGAGATAACGGAAGTAACCAATATCTAATCGAACTACCAAGACTTAGACAGGAGAACCATACTGGGACAAACGGGAACTTACGGTCGTAGATAAGGACATTGGTTACTTGTCCGTCATATTTCGTCTCATCTGATTTTTATTTTCGAGATCTTCGATTACTTTACTCCGGTAAGATGACACTTATAAATCTTTTCCTCTTTTCATTACCACAGCATAACTTTGAAAGGTTGAAAGAAGTTGAAAATCCCACAAATGACCTTAGACTCCTGTCTCGGACTGACGGTCTCAATAAAACCAGAGATAACGAAGACAATAAAGTACTGACCCGGACCATTAACGTATAAAGGGGTTTTAAGAATTTAAAATCTCTTATTACTTCATGTACGTGCAAATAAGGAGAGAATTGGTGGTAGAAGTGATACCCCAGAAGACTGACCCAATATCCTCTATCACTACTTCCACTCTGACATGATTGTGACCAGGAATAGGTCAACGAGTCCCAGGCCGATGGTTAAGGTCTTTGTCTCGTTAGGAGTTTTCTGTCTCCATCTTATACACCGAAAACATCCCGACCCAACATCTTCACCCTTCTGTATCCACACCCCAAAGGAAACCCCCAGTACTTATGTCACAAAGAAATCCCTCATTACTTCTGTAAATTTTACTCGACACCACTACCGACATTTGGAGAAACTTATACCATTCCTGTCACTTAACATATGAATTTTACCTTCTTAATATACTACATACTAAATATGGAGATATTTCAGTAATTGAAAAATTTCGTCCAAAATTTGTTTTAAAAAAATTTTTTAACAGTTGACAGGGATTCTTTATCTTAAGTTCATTAATAGTGAGCTAGTTAAATGTCCATAAAGACAAGGGAGGTTTTGTACAACCGTACGAAAACAAATGAGAACGAAAACCTTTCACCATAACGACTATCTTTTTCAGTAAAATAAAATCTTTAATACTATTTCGGGAATATATATATTTCTTACTTTATAATAAAACAAACTATTTGGTCGTTAACATAGTACTTGTCAAAAGTAATAATACTTTTTATGTACACTTAAAAGCATAAGTACGAGATTAAGTGTTCAATTCCTTTTTTATGACAGAGTCATAAAGACCGGACCTAATTACTCCATATTTTTATACATTTACTGTGTGACTTAAGGTCTGAGATATTAAGGTAGATTTCTTGTCGTATAATTTTATAAGTTAGGTCGTATTAGTACAAAAGACGGTAACACAAATCCATAACCCTAAATACACCATTTCTTTTTATATCAACACGAATTACCTATCTTTAAAAGTAATAAATAGGTTTATAAATGACTTGGAGGTATTTTAAACATAATGTTACCCCAATGTATCTTTCTTATTCTTTTGGCTCCTGACAAAAAAAGGTCTGACAAATTTACCATCCCCTATATGTTCTTGTGTGTGTGTTCGGATGTGAGTGTATTCTTGTATGTCTTTTTCCTGATGTGTTCGAAAATCCGTTTATATATGGGCGATTGTATTTACGTGTTCATCTGTTATGCTCGTAGTTGTAGTTGGTATGCACGTGCGTAAGTACGTGTATGTGTTATCCTTTGTTTGGTTTTCCCTCTCTAACTCTACTACAGTGAGACTCCCTTAGTCCCTTTCACTCCTTCACAGAAACAATCAGATCTTCTAAACGAATCTCTGACCCTTCTTATGTCAAATCCAGACCTTTTTTTATTTGTAACAACTCTTTAGGTTTTTAAGAGTCCATTTTGATTTTGGTTGTGGTTGACACACATACAATTCCAATCTTTCTCTAATAAAACTGATAATCACTTTCGTGATTAAAACCATCCAAACTCTTACCTACACTATAAGAGTCCGTTGTTAAAGACACTACTCTGACCAATTAAGTCGTTGTCACTAATAGATCTTAAATTTTAACCGTTCTCTCACCATTACAATTTTAGTTCACAATTTAAGAGGCTCTGTCGGAACTAGTGACCTACAGGTCTGATCTATCCGATTTTTTTCCTCGTCCTCTTTTACCTTTCTGACGTACCATTCACATCTCTCTCTAACCCCCTAAATAGAAGGACTACGGTAGACAGTCACAACGATAAAAACTCTAGGTAGATAACCCCGTGACACGATCCGTGACATTTATGTGGTAGAAAAGATCGTCATCTCGGTATACAGTGTCAATAATTAGTTAAAACCCCCTACTCTTCCAACTTCAGAGTTATCTGATCCATTGTTCACCGTCTCGTCTCTAAGTCTGGTCTTACTAGATTAGAATTTTCGACGGAATAAATCTTTAAGGGCAACAAACAAACTTAGACGGACGTTAAGACCTCTGGACCCAAGCTAAGGACCCAGTCCTTCTAGGGGACCTCTTTCTTTACCGTTTGGTGAGGTCATAAGAACGAACCTTTTATGGTTCCTGTCTCCTCCGACCGTCCGACATCAGGTATCCCAACGTTCTTAGTCTGTACTGAATCGTGATAGAAATAACAAACAAAGAACAACGTTTACGGTACTATTTGTATTTTTAGTGAAACTAAAATGTCACTTAATATAAGTAGAACTAAAATTAAACTGAGGTTAGGGAACAACGTAGAACTTTGAGAATAGTATTCTGGAAAATATCGATACTAAGACATTATAATGACACACAAAAAGAAATTAAAAGTGTAAAAGTAGACATCCTTAAAAATGGAAGAGAACCACTTTAAAAGCCCAACAATACGTTTATTCGGGTTACTTTCTAGGACAAAGACTTTGAACCTTTTATACTAGAGGAACTATTAGACGTAATATACATACTTGTTACTTTAAATCGACTAATTTCTAAGAAGGCATGTTGAAATAACTCTTTCATAACTATACTTTTTTTTTCTTCACTTCGTAGTTATTCGTGTGGTTTTTATTATTATCGACTGAAGTCATGTTACGAAACATAAAGGTGTCACAAAAGCGTGTTCGACCGAAGAGACTTGTCCAACATACTAGTGGTAAAGTGCCCATTCAATGGAACAGACTTTGAGTCTGCTCAATATATTGAAAAAAACACAATGTATCGACTCTAAAGTCATGATTGCGAGACTGTTGTTCCTGACGTGCGTTAATCTAAGTGAGTTAACAAATGGACTGAAACATTTTGGTCGAAACTTTTCGTCGTGTCACCCTGTCACTTTTGACTACTGATTTCAAAACTCTGACTTTTCCTTCTAAAAAAGAATACATTAAAACAATAATTGAAGGAATAGACAGTCTTCACTAATTCCTTTTAGAACACCTCAGTTATTTAATATTTTAGACTCGTTCGTACCTTTTCATCTCGTGAATTCGGTCTAGGTTAAAACAGTTTATAACCATTGGTTTACTGGAAGTTTCCTCGAATTTCATATACACCTTAACTACTTACTAGTTATAGTCACTTAGAGTGGATTCAAAAATAGAAGGAATTAAGTTTTCTTTCATAATACACATCCGAACTACGATATTCTGTTTTTCTTGACTTCGTAATACATAAACTGTATGTTAATACTCAAATATTCTACAGGAATTTTATATTTAGGTCGTATAGATGGAGTTGTATTAAATAAATGATTCATAACTAATGTCCGATTCATACAAAGTCAGTGACGCAATCTATTTGTTATATACTCATTTCGGGTGCAAAAAATTTTTACTATTATCTATATATCATTGAATTAGGTACACCGTTTAGGAACGTTACACAGGTGGGTGAAGTAAAAGTAAAACAGGACCCGGTGCCTATCTGTAGTAAGGGGATAATAACGGAGGGATATCAACGTCCATCGATACACTGTCTTAAGACCGGTTACTTTCCAATGGTCGGTACGACGCCTAGATGGTACGATATGTAGACAGTACATGGTAAAAAGAACGAGAAAGGAGAAGACCCCTACTACAACCTTCGGTTCATAATTTCTACCAACTCAGTGTCCTCCTTAGGACTCCAAGACTCTATTATAAGGGAATTCATTACATTACAATATTGTCTTAATATATGTTTTTAACTATCTTTAGAGATATAAAATTCAGTCCCTTATCATACTTTTATCGAGAGTTTGTCGAATTTACACACTGGACCAGAAAATGAATAAATTTTATACGCAATTCGAATATGAACCGTGATCTGTAACATGATTTCCGACCTCTATCTTTTATTATGTCTATATATATCTAAGTCTATTATGTCTATTTATTATCTTTTATTTACGTCTATTTTAGAGGATTATACACCTCGACTGTGAGACAACACCCTCTCTTTGTCATTTCTTTCTTTGTCGTATTAGTGACCAATGATTTTACGAAACTTCCTTTAATTTCCCCATTTTACTATTATTCTGTCTCACCAGTTCCTTCTGGTGGACTCTTCCACTGTCACTTCGATTCCTGTCTTTTCATTGGTTATCTTGGTCTTGTCATCTGAAAAAACTTATAATTTGGTTTCAAGTGTAGACTAATATCCTTTGTCGTGTTGGGTAACTTGATTAGTTAGGGACTTATTTGACGTTTTGAAGTAAATAAATTTGAAGTGAAAGTAGTAGTTATTGTACCGTCATAACGGGAAAAGTTATTATAGTGCATTTTACCTTTTAAATATAGGTATATATTTGTGGGTGTCCTCAAACTTCCACAAACTGTGGATTTTACGAAAAAGATTAATCGTATCAAATGATAAAAATTTGAGGAATGTAAAGTGTACGAGTCAATAAGTTGACCCGACTATGACTGTCGTTCTATTTAGAAAAATCAATAAGTACTAATTGAACTTATAGTAGTATCAATTATAAGGAATTTCGTCTGAATTGAGATCACTTCGACTTAACTTGTCTTGAGACCTTCCATGAAAAACCTCTCATACTATCTATGAGAATTTGAATTGGGATCCACACAAACTGAAAATAAAAAATAAAAAAAATTAAAAATAAAAATGAAATAAAACGAAGTGTTATGACATAACCAAAACGGTATGTAACTGTACTTAGGCGGTGTCCACATGTACTCAAGGGTTAGGACTTGGGGGGAGGGTGGAGAGTGGAGTATAGAAGAGAGACCTAGTAGGGACACGTGGTCGGGGTTCCTAGGACATAGGACATAGCTTGTATCTGACCGCTAAGGAAAGAATGTACTATCATATGTACAAAGTTACGGTAAGAGGGTTTAGTAGGGTGGGAGAGGGAGAGGGTGTCTCAGGTTTTCAGACAAGATATGTAGACACAGAGAAAACGACAGAGTGTATGTCCAAATAGTAATGGTAGAAAGATTTAAGGTATATATACACAATCATATGACATAACCACAAAAAGAAAGACCGAATGAAGTGAGACATATTATCCGAGGTCAAAGTAGGTGGAGTAATCTTGACTAAGTTTACGTAAGAAAAATTCCGACACATTATGAGGTAACACATATACATGGTGTCGAAAGAATAGGTAAGTAGACGACTACCTGTAGATCCACTAAAGGTACAGGACCGATAATATTTGTCACGACACTACTTGTAACCCCATGTGCACAGAGAAAGATAAGACCAAAGGAGCCACACATACGGATCGTCACCCTAATTGTGGTGAAGATACACATAATCTTTTTGATGTCCTCGTTCAAGTGTCAGAAAGGATCTCCGTGTACATCCTTCCATAAATAGTGAGGATCGATACCGACCAAAGTCTTCAAATAGAATCTGTTGAACTATTTCTTCTTCCATGATTTATCTCTTTCATTATTTTCTTTCATGATCTATCTCTTTGATGATTTCTCTTTCATGATCTATCCTATATATATATATATATATATACTTCAATATAATTCTTTAGAGTGAATCTTAGTGTGACCCACTCCAAAGATTCTATAGTTTTATCTAAAGACTAAACGTACAGAATAGGNGATCTATCCTATATATATATATATATATACTTCAATATAATTCTTTAGAGTGAATCTTAGTGTGACCCACTCCAAAGATTCTATAGTTTTATCTAAAGACTAAACGTACAGAATAGGTTCTACTGTGTTTTCCCTCAAAAATTGAATACCTACTTACTAAGATCTTAGAAATTAAACATACCCGTAAACTTGTTAAACGTTTACTCCTCCACTACGAGTCCAACACTCACACTGAATCCACGGAACCTCGTTTCTTCCTTCTCCCCTTAGTCCAGATCCAACAGATTCATATACGAGGACCGAAGAAAGGTAGTGTGGTAGGTACAGAAGGGTTCCGAAATAAATAAATGAATAAAGAAAAAAAGGGACATACCATGAGAGAGATTCATGAGTATTACAACTAAATAAAGACTGAATGTAAAAACTTTTCACATTACATAGGTTTATAAAACTTTTATATTGGAGAAATTTTTAAGTATGTTTTTGTTTCCTTTATTCCCCCGTAAAGTCACTTGTCCATGTCATAATTTCAGATGAACTCTTTCCAGTCAACGTATACAAATTATTGAATCTGGGTATTGTAAGTACAGAAGAATAAATTATGAAGTATATCTTCATAATATTTTTAGACAGATATCTTTTAGCTACAGTGAAAAACACCATCATTACTTAACAAAATCTAGACATTTTCTGATACCTGTCGAAGTCTAAGATAAGTCTCACAAAAGAGTGTCACGGTCTGTGAGTATCGTTAATGTAATAGAATAACACAGTGTATATATTCAATTACGAGTGTTTTTAGGACATTCATTTTCAATTAGTAATAACACGTATAAAGTCTATAATCCTTTGGTTCAGAGTCTCTCCCTTTTGTTTATAGGGTGTTGATAATTTCGACCTCAAGGACAATCTAGAAATCGTAAGACCAAGATCTCGAATATCACAGTTAATGATCCACCATGTTGAAGGGTTGTACCAAAGAGACAACGGAGGTACCAATAAATAATTGATTTATGATTAAGAAACTTCAAACGGAGAGAGAAAAACGAAAAAAACGAAAGAAAGAATACATACTTGTGTTTTTGTTTATACATCTTATCGTCATTTCTTAGATTTATTGTTATTTATTATTCTTAGATTCTTGATTTTACTTTTTTATATGGGTCCCTAATGTGTCTCTATTAATTCCCTGTGTTAATTTATTTGTATATTTTATTTGTTTTTAGGTTTTGGTGAGGATGACAATAATGGTCTATCTAAGTCTCTCTATAAAGTAGAAATTTTTCGGTTTACCTTACTTTATCTTTATTATCCCTTTTTTGTCTAGAACCTTGAAATTTTTTATATACTCAGGTTTTTTTAGAATTGCACCTAACTTTATATTTTAATTTCTTTTGTCATTCTTAATCTTCTTTTCTTGTTTATTTATTTTAGTTTTTGATCTCTTACCTTGGTCTTTTATGTACACTGATGAACCTAAAGGTTTCCCTTTTGTCTAAATATGTCTTAATCACTCACGGTTAATCTTTAAAATTTTAGTCTAAAATTCAATTTTACCGGGTGTTTCACGAAACAGTGTTATTTATTTCTCAAAATTCACTGTTCCGTCGTCCTTGAAAGTCCTTGATTTTGACTTCTCTCTCTCGATAATTTTCGAAGTTCTCTTTTTCTTCTCTGGTGTTAATTTTGTTACTTATTATGGTACTCTAAGTGGTTGTAATGGTATACGTCTGTGTGAGGAAGTTTTACAACTCCCTTATAAAAGTTTGAACTTGACATATGGATCTGTTTGAACAGTAAGTTTACACTCCTGTTTTTTTTTCGTAAAGTCTATACGTTTCTCAGTCCTTTGAAACCTTGACTCTTTCGTGTCTTTCCGTTGGTTTTTCTAAAACGTACTTCTGTAGGATATAATGACACGTCCTTCTCAGTTCTTCGTGTTTCTGTAGGTTCTGTCGCTGGGGGTACTCTTCGTTTTCTTAAATGCCACAATGCCTCTTGAATTTTTAAGAACTCCACTAACTACCTCACATTTTTGTGACGTATGTAAACTTGACGTGAGATAATTCATTAAATTTTTAATCCTGTAATATTTTTCTCCCTTCTTTTACATAAGGTTCGTAGGATTGATACAATAAAAGGACGAGCATCACCATATTCGTCAAAATTATCAAATATAGAAGATCTTAGTTACCAATACCGATTTGTCTCTTGTACACCGATTCAAAGTCTTTTATACTTTCAATTTAAGTCTTTTGTATTTTGATTTTTATGTCTACTTTGACTCTTTAGTCTCAAACATCCGTCTCCACCACCCCTAGTAATCCGATCCCATTCTAACGTGTAAAGGAGTACAACATTTCGTTACCTCGGTTTCTTATGAGACACATTCAATGACTTTACTTTTTAACTCCAAGATCATAAAAACAAACTTCAAGGTCCAATCTTGATTCTTCACTACACATTTATATAACTCTCCATTCCACCTCTACCACAACTTTATAAACTTGATTGAAAGTTGATAGTGTCGTCTTTCTGATACTTACTATGGAATATTTAGAAGATATCAGTATATTCTGAAGACATCCGTTGATGTCCTTCTTAGACTTTGGTTTTTCTTATTTCAATCCTTAAAATAAGATCACCTCTTCCAACATGTCACCCTCTTTATATCGTCCTCTGACAAAAGTAATATTCAAGAAGACGTCACAACCTTTAAAAATCGGGATACCTAAGTATCGAAACAATCTTTATTTAGAGAAAAAGTATACAAAGTTTGGTTTTCTTTAAATTTAAGAATGACTTACATAGACTTTCTACTAAGTGACGTTTAATTAAAATCATTCACTATAAAATATGTTAAAAGGAAATAAACATACATTTTTATCAATATAAGAACATTTTTACAAAGACGATGGTCTTTGTATCCGTCAGTTTTTAAAGGTAAACACTATCTTAAATTATACAAAATTTTGTGAATCGTCATAAAATTACAGTGGAAACAGAAGTTCAAACGAAATTCCATATATTAAATTATACATACAAAGACTATGACATATGTTTCTACTTTGTATTCCGGTAAGGACAAGAGGTCCGACATGTCAGTAATATAACACTACCATTGTAATTATTCTCGTATGTATTTCGTAAGTTTCATGATACTAGAGTCTCTATAGATCTAAAACAGTATTCCAGGTTTCATCTTATTTTCTCGATCTTTCCCATCATCTTCTTTTCAGAAAGAACTTAACACTTACTTATGACCGCTAATACTTACTACTGAACAGAGTCAAGAAGCTTACTCTACTCTAATTGTACCTTCTCTTTACCGTTACGTCACTTTATCCGTTTCGTGGGTATTAAGTTACAGACGAGGATTATAAAGGGGCCGAGTTATGGGCTTTCTCTTTTGATTAATTACTTTAAAAACAATCATAATAACTGACTGTAATTCGTGAAGTTCTTTGTTACATCGTCATTTATGGGAAAGAGGTTCACTACAAATCCGACGTGTTTTAGAGGAATTTTTAATTACAACTTAAATTACACATCTTGACAGGAGACTTACAAAGGTATAGTGACTATACTAAGATTTTACCATTAATAAAATGGTTTGATATCAAAATAAACTTTATAAATAATAAACCACCGTAAAACGGACGTTACTATCTGTAAAGTACAAAGTTTGATTACTTACTTAGAGAATTTTCATTAATAATAAACTTTGTTACAACAATTTACAGTAAATTAATATTCCCTTTACACAATTGTTCCCCCTGGGTGGGGTTCATCTGTTAATGTTTTGTGAAGGTTGGTATAAAATTAAAGTTCTCTAATTTTTTATATAGTAAAAATCTAAACTATTTTGGACAAATCAAACTCGATATTAAATTATCTTAAATATTAAATTGTCTTTTGATCATAAAACCCCCGAAGGTTAAACTTCCCTCTTTTATGTGTCTGAGAACCCGATCTTTATTTAACATAATTTGGACCCAATTAGATTATAAACTTCGTATTACTAAAAGTTCTCCTTTTCAAGTTATCTTACACCTTAAGTCATCCTCTTTATATGTCCTTCAACCGATAGTAACGAAAGTAAAAAATTTAAGTAGATCAATACAAACACATCAGATTTACAAAAGACTGTTCATGAGAATGATACTACGATGACTAACAAATTTTTGGTTTGAGAACCTGGACGTTACTGGTTACAATAAAAAAATTAAAACCTTTGACGAAGATTTTATATCGATGAGAGTTTGTACGTCCAGTCTAACATAATTATTCTCGTGTATGTAACACACAAACACTTTCTCTCGCTCTGTTTCCGTTTCTGTCTCTCTGTCTCCTTCCCTTCCCAAACACCCGTTCTTACACTTATAGAAAGACCCTAGGTAATAAAGTAGAGATAAATAAAAATCCCTTTATAAGGACAAGGTGGGAATCAGGTTTGAATCAGGAATCTGGTCAAATGACCCCGATTAGAATGGGATGGGACTAAAAATTAGGAATCCCACTCATTTATTTTTACAGACCGGTCAATCGTATAAATCGAAGTCTTCGGTATCTTTGTCATATAAATTCTGTGTATGGATATTGGGTTTGGTTCCTTTACTTTGTAAGGTCCTCAAAATCACCATGATTAATTTCTCTTCACAAGACAAGTCATCTTAACAATTCACTTTTCTATCCTTTTCCGATTTCGACAGTCTTCAGTTATATACTTCTTTCCATGGGTTTTTCATTTCGGTTTTTAACTCTGTTCTCTTTCTCTATCTTACAACCTTGTAACAAACTCGAAGACCTACGTCACCACGGACTTCGATGACGAAGAGGTCTGAAACGTAAGATATGGTTTTATAAGAGAAAAATTAAAATCGCAATACTAATACTTATCTACTTATTCTGTAATAATACTTCAAGTCTCAGACCACCCCCCTTTGTATGTTTATTTTCTGAGATTATATTCACCTACATTTCTTGGACCCCAAGTGACAGAGAGGTCAAATAGTAAATTTTAAGACTCTGGGTCCCTCAAATTCAACGATACTGTTCTTGATTTCAAAGTGTAGTAAAACACTCAGATGGGATGAAAGGGTTATTTTACCCTAAAGCAAATAACCGTTCTCCAGTAAGACAGGAAGATTTTTATCAGGAAAAAGAAGGTTAAAAGTGACTCCAGGTTTAACTTTTCAGGTTTCCTTATTATATCACGACGCAAACACGAGACTTTCCAGTATGCCCCGTCATATTTCCAACTTCACTATTAATCCTACACATTTAAGACCACAGGATTTAACTTAATTCTAAACATTCGGTTCATCTTAAGTTACTGAGTGAGTTAATAACTTGCACTAAACGTACTAACGGTTTTAAAACAGATAAACCAACGATTAAGTAAGAAAAAATTTTGTACATAAATAACGACATGACCCAGAAACAACGACGAGAACAACACCTCGTGCCCGTACCCCAGATCCCACGTACTTGAAGTTATCGCCGTCGTGTGTCGTGTCACAAGAGTCATCGACACCGTGTACCCGAATCTACAGGACATCGTATACCCTAGGAGGGACTGGCCCCTATCTTGAGTATAAGGGACATAACCGTCCGTCTAAGAATTGGTGACTTGTTGGTCCCTTCAGAACCAACGATAAAGAAATAGAAAGAAGAGATCTTCAGTATAGTAAGTAGGTCGGTCATAAGGAAACAAGTAGTTTTTCACTTAATGAATGAAAGAGGACCCCTTGAGACCCTTACGGTAATTTATACAGTCCTATTATACATGAAGTAACCCTATGGTTATCGTTCTCTTTTCTTCAGTGTAAATATAGCTTTTAGAATTCTGGAATCTGAACCCTCTCATAGAACAGGGTTCTGGAATCTGAACCCTCTCATAGAACCGGGTGTCTTCCGGAATGACCTGACAAAAGACTGTCAGGAGGAACTAAAGACATACTCATTCGGTTTCGCGTTTAACGGGACAGTTGATTACGACACCACATGACACGAATCAGACAGTCAGTATAGACTGAGAAACTCTGTGATACCTAACATCGGGGGGTCCGAGGAGACAGGTACCCCTAAGAGGTCCGTTCTTATGACCTCATCCAACGGTATGGGAGGAGGTCCTTTAGAAGGGTTGGGTCCCTAGTTTGACTCCAGAGTACGTAACGTCCGTCTAAGAAATGGTGGACTCGATGCTCTCTTCGGGACAATTTATCATCTACGGGGTATATATTTACTATCTTTAAACGGTGAAGTGTTCCGAGTATACAAGGAACAACCAGGGATTTTCCTCCGGAATAAAGTTTTTCGTGGTCGGGGATGTAGTATTAATGTGTCCCAGGTGTACCAATTCACCATTTCTTATGTGTACGTTACGTCCTTTATACCCAAACTAGGGACCTAGTCCTCCTTGGGACCTCTTCCTTTACCGTTGGGTGGGACCATATAAGAACGGACCCTTTAGGGTACCTATTTCCTCGGACCACCCGATGTCAGGTACCCCAGTGTTACTCAACCTGTGTTGAATTATTGATATATTCGCAGAAACGTAAACTGAGTAAAGAAGGAAAGGTCTAGAACACTAGAAGAGAAGGAGAAACCTAAACGGTTTTCCTTTTGTTTTTTGTTTGTGTGTGTGTTTTTTTGTTTAGATTAGTGACCAGTGAATTTTCCTTTCTATCATAAACAATTAGTTTATACTTCTTAACCACGAAAACTTGACACCACAACCTCTTCTGAGAACTCTTAGGGAACCTGACGTTCCTCTAGGTCGGTCAGGTATGATTTCCTCTAGCCAGGACCTACAAGTAACCTTCCTGACTACGACTTCGACTTCGAGGTTATGAAACCGGTAGAGTACGCTTCTCAACTGAATAACCTTTTCTGAGACTACGACCCTCCCTGACCCCCGTCCTCCTCTTCCCCTACTGGCTCCTACTCTACCGACCTACCGTAGTGGCTGAGTTACCTGTACTCAAACTCACTTAAGACCCTCAACCACTACCTGTCCCTCCGGACCACACGACTCCAAGTACCCCAACGTTTCTCAGCCTCTACTGAATCGTTGACTTGACTTGACTAGTTTCTTTGTGTTCCAAGGTCGAAGTCACTCAAACCCCTAGAGTGTCTCTTGGAGGAGAAATGAACAGAGTATCTCATACGACCGTAGGTCCTTTTTATAACAGTTCTTCCCTTTGAGTTTCTACTACAACCGTTCCCCTAGGACGTTGGTCGAAGAAAACCCCACCGGTCAAGATATCTAGACATCTTGAACTTCTAGTGATAGACGTTTCCGAGACCGGTCATAAGAAAAAAAAGAGTTCATACACCACAACCTCTTCTGAGAACTCTCATGGAACCTGACGTTCCTCTAGATTGGTCAGGTAAGACTTCCTCTAGTTGGGACCCTAGAGAAACCTTCCTTACTACGATTTCGACTTTGAGGTCATGAAACCGGTGGAGTACGCTTCTCAACTGAGTAACCTTTTCTGAGACTACGACCCTCCCTAACCCCCGTCCTCCTCTTCCCCTGTTGACTCCTACTCTACCGACCCACCGAAGTGACTGAGCTACCTGCACTCAGACTCACTTGAGGCCCTTAACCACTACCTGTCCCTCCGGACCACACGACGCTAAGTACCCCAGTGTTTCTCAGCCTGTGCTGACTCACTGACTTGACTTGACTTNTCCTCTTCCCCTGTTGTCTCCTACTCTACCGACCCACCGAAGTGACTGAGCTACCTGCACTCAGACTCACTTGAGGCCCTTAACCACTACCTGTCCCTCCGGACCACACGACGCTAAGTACCCCAGTGTTTCTCAGCCTGTGCTGACTCACTGACTTGACTTGACTTGACTATGTTAAGGTAACAAGAAGATTGAGTATCTCTATCTATGTCTCTTTTTACCCCTTTCGTGGAAGTAACTAACCCGGTTTCTTAACTCCGCAAACTTGACACCACAACCTCCTCTAAGAACCCTCAGGAAACCTGTCGTTCCTCTAGTTTAGTCAGTTAGGATTTCTTTTAGGTGGGACTTATAAGTAACCTTCCTGACTACGACTTCGAGGTTACAAAACCGATGGACTACGCTTCTCGACTGAGTAATCTTTTCTGGGACTACGACCCTTTCCAACTTCCACCCTCTTTTTCCCATACTGTCTCTGGTCTACCAACCTACTGTAGTGGTTGAGTTACCTGTACTCAAACTCGTTTGAGGTCCTCAACCACTTCCTGTCCCTTCGGACCGCAAAACGTCCAGGTTTCTCAACCTGTGTAGACTCGTTGACTTGTCGGAGGTAACTGACTAAATTTGGTGTCACTTAAGACTTAATCGAGACGAGGGTCTCTCGTTGAAACTGTAATCTTTGTCTTTTTTAACCACTTATGTCTTTTAATTCGAATTACTATCTAAATATTTCTAACCTCTTCATTCCCTTTTTACGTAAGGAGAAGATGTAAATAACGATTTTACAGATGAGTAACAGATAACCGAATTCTTGTTTCTAGTCAAAATTTTCCGACTGAGGATATACGTCTTCCCGCTCCTACTATAACGTAAATTTCACATAATTCACTATTACATTAGGAAAACCCTACATCGTTGTTACACACAAATCGAAAAGTTTAGACGGAACCCTCTACGATGTAATCAGACAAAGGATTGACTTGTTAAGAAAAATTTTTAATAAATATAATTCGATAGTAAATGGAAAGTACAGAAGGTCGAAAACTTTGGTGAGTTTCATTTAGAATTATAAATTTGTACGAATATAGACAAGTAAACTTATGTCGAGAGTGAGAACGGTTGTAAAGTTTACATAAAAACGTAGTAAGGGTAATTTAGTAAAAGTTTTATTCTTAAATACATTGTCACAGAAAATAAACCCTAAGGGTCAACCGTGATCACCATTCGTTGGACGGACGGTTACGTCCTCTACATTCTTTGTGCTCAAGGTAGGGACTCAATCCTTCTAGACGACGTCCTCCCGTACCGTTGGGTGAAGTCATCAAAACGGACCTCTTAGGTTACCTGTCTCCTCAGACCGCCTGATGTCAGGTTTCCCAGAGTTTCTCAGCCTGCACTGACTTCGTTGAAGTACGTAGAAAATAAATAATGTAAAATAAGTATAGTTGTTTCGTTAATAGTCATATATGTGTGTGTGTATGAGTCGTGTGTTTATTTTTCATAAAAGAAAATAAGTTCCGTTAGTATTATTATTGTAATCATCATCCCATTGGTTGACAGGACGAAACGTATATTGACTCCCCTAAAAACACTACACCTTAAAATTTAAAATTTTGGTCCTGTCAAGATCCGTTTGATAGGGGTCCAACGGACCTCGATTCCCAAGGACTTTGTGTCCCAGGAGTCACGATGTCGGTCCTTTTAGAGTCCGTTGGAACCTCCTCAATCATTAATCGTCAATAGTAAATAACTAACGAGTGACATATCGTATACAAACCGACCAGTAAAGACTTGGAGAGTAGTCGGTATTTTCTATGTCTGACCCTCCACCGATCAACAGACGGTGACAAGTACACGAGCTCAGGTAGTATCCCAGTAGATGCTACTCAAGGGTCCGTTCCTGGTAGAAAGAGTCCAAAGGAACGAGGATCCACACTGGTGTACCGTGACACAATATTTGTCTTGGACTCACCTTTACCATATACGGTAAGACGTGGTTTCGGAAATTCTTAACTCACACGGAAGAAGCCCTAAAGAAAGGGGAGGGTGACTAACTGACGTTTCTGGGAACCACAATCACCTTGGTGTCCTAGATTCCTCGGATCTACGTACATGACGGTGTTACATCCTTTCGACGGACGGGTGATCCTCGTGGACGGATCTTACATTGTAGTCTCGTTTTATTTGAAGACAACGTAATTCTACAACTCTATAACTCTAAATAAACAATATGGAAGATCGTAGCACGACTACTTAGATCATCATGACAATAAGTGTAAAGTAATCCTTTGACAGTGACTCTTTCTAATTTAATATATAGGTCCCGGTGAGTGGATTATTTGTCATCTCAGTCCATGTTTAGGTCATTTGGATACGAAAATAGTCTGTGTGTCATAACGGAGTGTCTAACTTTCACTACTTCACTAAATAGGTCCTCTTGAGTCCAGTCGATATTAAACTTAGAGGTATAAAGGGACTGACATTTAAGACGTATGAGAGGAAATATTCATCTCTGGTGGACTTCGTTTACCGAAGAAATAACAACATGAAAGGTGAGGATTTATTCCCGAATTCATTTGTTATATTATTTGAGATTCCGATATAGAAGTGACTTCGAACATGTCATATCGTACATCGAAAGTGATTAATCCGGTGAATACGAACGGGAGATTCCACCGTAGTGTCGATTAACGAGGAGAAGGACATATAAAGACAAGAATAAAGTAAAAGAACAAAAGAGTATATGTTTTACTCCTTAGATCTCTTTATTCATTGTATTAAGTTATGGTTCTTTCATTTTTGTTTTTTCTTTAACATGCAAAATAAAAACAGTCTTTATTCTTGTGGTCGTTTACAAAATGTTGTCAAGGAGTGAACTTCGAACAGATATAAGTTAATAAAGATTTCATATACAGTTCATATAGTATTCGAAAATTTTGTTTTAAAACATCCCCCATACGACGTTATCACTCATATATACACGAACATGCGTATAGACACATGTATCTGTTTGTATAGACACAGATATGTATATATGGAAAGAAACGAATAAATACGTTACTGGAACGAAGGTCCATACTCACGGTAATTTATTTTTCTCCAATTGGGTTAACAAGTCAAGTCGAGTCAGTACAGACTGATAAACGCTGGGGTACCTGACGTCGTCCGGACCGGAGGGACAGGTAGTGGTTCAGAGCCTCGAACGAGTCTGAGAACAGGTAGTCGCACTACGGTAGATTGGTAGATTAGACGACAGTAGGGGAAGAGGAGGACGGAAGTTAGAAAAGGTCGTAGTCCCAGAAAAGATTACTCAGTCGAGAAACGTAGTCCACCGGTTTCATAACCTCAAAGTCGAAGTTGTAGTCAGGAAGGTTACTTATAAGTCCCACCTAAAGGAAATCCTAACTGGTCAAACTAGAGGAACGTCAGGTTCCCTGAGAGTTCCTAGAAGAGGTTGTGGTGTCAAGTTTTTGTAGGTAAGAAGCCACGAGTCGAAAGAAATATCAGGTTGAGAGTGTAAGTATGTACTGATAACCTTTTTGGTATTAAAAATGATATGTCCGGAAACAACCATTTCATTACAGAGACGAAAAATTATACGACAGATCCAACCAGTACCGAAAAGAAGGTTCCTCGTTCGTAGGAAATTAAAGTACCGACTTCGGTGTTAGACGTCACTAAAACCTCGGCCTCTTTTATTTTAGAGAGTGACAAAGGTAACAAAAGGGTAGATAAACGTACTTCACTACCCTGGTCTGTGGTATTAGAATCAAAAAAACTTACGACTCAAAATTCGGTCGAGAAAGTGAGAGGAGAAAGTGAAAGGAGTTCTCCGAGACATCAAGAAGTGAAAGACGGTATTCACACCACGGTAGACACATAGACTCCAATAACTATAAAAAGGACCGTTAGAACCAAGATCGAACACGAAGTACGTTGGACCGTAGAGTGTATTATATAAGACATATATTCAACTTATTTGTGTCACTGTTATATGTCGGAACTGTATGAGGAAAGAGCTAAACCTTGGTCAGACAACAGGGTACAGACCAAGATTGACAACGAACTGGACGTATTTCTAAAGAGTCCTCCGTCCATTCCACCAGACCATAAGGGTAGACAACTTCTTAAAAGACGTCAAGCAACACTAGGTGTGTCGGTTTCCAAAACCGTAGCAGTTATTTCGTCTTCATCTACAAAAAGACCAAAGAGAACGAAAAAACTACCAGGTCACCTACAACCGTTAGTTAAAGACCAAGGAGACGGAAAAGATTTAGATCGCACTTGTAGACCTTCAAAAAGCAAGTACATGACAACTTCGGACTGAACCTCTTAAAACTCGTAATGAGACGATCGTACACTCTACTCACGTTAGCACGCCATCAAACTTGTAAGAATCCATAACGGAAAGAAACCCTAACCTTACTTTTGACTGGAAAAGGTCAGGACACCGGTGACGACTCCAAAGGTTTAAACGACCGTATAACTCACGTCACAAAAGTGTCGTAGTAGAAAGTCCTAAACTTTATCGAGTTGACCTTTAGGTATTGAAGGACAATGAAACAAGTAACACTATGAAGGATTCCGGGTGAACTGAAGGGAAAGGTCCTATAGACAGAGATCCACTCACTAGTGTGGTAACACCAATAGACTAGTACTTCTAGAAAAAACCTATTAAGAAGACATATAAGAACGGTGGAGAAGAATCATAGAAGACGAACAATCCAGGTATGGTAAAGACAGGAAATAACACGGGTAGAAACGTACTTTACAAGGAACCATAGAGATTAAAAGAACTTCTCTATAGATCAGAAAGGGTAAGACAACAAAAGGAGATAAAGAAACGTAACTAGTGACTCCTTCCGAAAGAATAGAGAGGTACGATAAGAAACATTGAAACGTAAGTTTACCCATATAGAAAGGAAAACAGGAAACGGAAAACGAAGAGAAGAAAAGAGTCGATAAACATTCCGGAGGGGTCTGTTGGTAAAACGGAAAAACACAAAGAAAAGAAACCCTTACCAGAACTAGTGACGGAGGACAATTACAGTGCTTGGAGGTAGGTAACAAGGAGACCGTGAGATAGTCTAGATTAGAGAACTCAGATAAACAGTGAAGGTGACATATTTCACTTTCAGCGAGTCAGCACAACAGAGGAACACACTGGGGTCCCTGATATATCAGGTACCTTAGGAGGTCCGCTCTTATGACCTCACCCATCGGAATGGAAGAGGTCCCCTAGAAGGGTTGGGTCCCTAGCTTGGGTCCAGAGGGAGTAACGTCCGTCTAAGAAATCATTGACTCAGCGTTCCCTTCGGTTCTTAGGACCTCACCCATCGGATAGGGAAGAGGTCATCTAGAGGGACTGGGTCCTTAGTTTGACCCCAGAGGACGTAACGTCCACCTAAGAAATGGTTGACTCGATATGTCCTTCGACTTATATTAGTATATTAGTATTCCCTAAACTAAATCCAGTATGGACTTACAGGATCACCAAAAGGGATGAAAGAAGGTAAATTCAGACTTAAACTGTTATTCCTCAAGTACTAGACTCGGTGTCAGTATGAAAGTATGTAAAGAAAGGTCCTTCTTGGTTACCTAGTTTTATGACTAAAAGGAATCAAAAAGGGGTCGTAAACTGTGATGTAAATGTATTGAAAGAAACAAAAGGAAGATTGAACAACACGAGATGACTACAAAGACTTACGAGGAAAGGTAGTCATTATAAACTACTCAGAATCAAGAATAAACACACAAAAAAAAAGGGTTAGACAACTTATTATTACTATCCATGGTAATGACTCCAGTTGTTCATCCAACATACTATTAGAGTAAATTTGTAGGATGATGGTAGTTTATATCTATAATATTGGAGAGAAAATGTTTATTCATTTAAAACCGTTCCCTTCTAATTCGTTTCACGTACATTGGGTATCGATTATCGTCTCTACCCTAAACTTATACGTAGAAATACTGAGTTTCAGAAATGTGAATTCGTCATTCCATATAGGAAAATGATTTGACAGACCGTTCGTTAGTCAAGATGTGATCGGTACAATCTCAGTGGGAGTCGTAATTGTACCCCCGAATACATTCATCTATTAGTCATTTCTACTTTCCTACCTAACTACTTACCTCCCACTTTCCTACTTATGTAACAGTCAATAGACCTACTTCGTTAGTCACTAACATTAATTGATCAATCCTTTGCAATCCTCCTTACTGTGTATTTTGATAGTTGTACCGTCTACTCCTTATGAAAGTAACCTTTTTAATAAATATTAACAAGTCATAATACCAAATAGTAAGACTCAAAGTATACTGGGAAACGAGAAGAAAGAAACACTACAAAAGAACTAAAGGATGAACATCAAGTTGGTTCCCAGTTTACTCTAGGAAAAATTATATTACTAAACGTATTCATAAGGTACTTTATAAATAAAAATACATAGAAACGTTTTTCACACAAATGGACTTTTGTGGGTTGAAACAATAACGAGATTCCAATAATTTATTTATCGTACCCTTCTTTAGAATACTAGGTTCAGTACATTATTTTATACACCTACTTGTCACAGAACCGATTTCATCAATGATCTTAATCTTAGTCTTAACTCCCAAACCGAATGTGATTATTTTCATACAAAAGAATTTGATATTGAAGAGTATCTATACCAATCTGTCGTAGTGGTTGAGTTACCTATACTCAAAATATTTTGAGACTCTCTGTCGTTTCCTAGTCCTTCGGACCACACGACGTCAGGTACCCCCAGTGTTTCTCAACCCGTGTTGAATCACTGACTTGTTGTTTTAAATCTCTTCAAGTGTTCGAAAAGTGTCCCAGTGATATTTCGTTTAGTTATTCTATCGTAATCTATTACTTAGTAATTTTTGTTGTTTCCAAATTTTATCATATTTCTAGATTTTTGTAGAGATTTATACCTTATAGTATACTGTAGGTCAGACGATACAGTAATTAAACTATAAACTATTATCGTTGTAAGTATATGGTCTTTAGATTGAATAAAGACCAGTGGATTAATAAAATTTTTCAATTTAACTTTAATTTAACTCAAATCTTCACAAAAAAAAAAAAAAAACCTTTGGAATCCCGTGATAACAAAAATAGTGTTAACATTTCGAAAATAAAATACGTAAGAAATAGAACAATCCATGCCACCACCACCCACGACTCAGTCAAGTCAGTACAGGTTGAGAAACGATGGGATACCTGACATCGGGTGGTCCGAGGAGACAGATATCCTAAGAGGTCCGTCCTTATGACCTCACCCAACGGTTCGGGAGAAGGTCCACTAGTCCCTAGCTTGGACGTAGAGAATACACGACGTAACCGGTCACCCAAGAGGTGGTCATCGTGGTGGACCGTTCGTGTTGACAATTCATATTTGTGTCTTTACACAACGTTCCACCAATTCCGAAGAATAGAACCGACACTGTTCTTAAACGTCGATCTAAACTGTGACTGAGAACTTGAACCAAAAGAGTTCGAGACACGATAATTTTCACTTCTATCACTACCATCACCACTACTACTACTAACTTCATTGTCTCTAAATCCATAAAAGGTACGTAACCAATAATGTCAGGATTCTCTTTCTATAAAAATTAAGAGTAAAAATCCACTTTTATGACATCTAGTATAGTTAAGTCACTAAATGTTCTCAAACGAGAGACTTATTTCCGTACTAACCTTAATCTAGGGTTAACAACAATTGATTTTTTTCAGTCACGTAAGACAAGTGATGTGTTCCTACAGTACGGTTTCTGAAACGATTTACTGAAGTTTTAAAGTGGTTTTATTGATGTTCGTGTACTAGTCTCACCTACCAAAAGACCCATAGGTAACTGTCCATTTTGAGTAATCCGGTGATTAAAGGTACGATAAACATTTATTAGAACTTTATAAAATTGTATCAGAAAATGACTTTTCAGAGAAAGTAATAAGGACTTTATTGGATACCAATTGACTACCCCAACTTAAAGTCTAATCCTGGTTTAGACAGACTAAAGTTTTAGACAAGAGAATAGAGGTCTAATATTACAGAAATATCAATTTAGATACTTGATACTTCGGGTTATAGTTCCCAATGACAATAATTTGACACTACACTCTAAGAGTTACTTCGAAAGATGGGGATCAACTTTTTACTATTTACTTTCGTCTGTTAAGAAACAAGACAAAAGATAAATCTACGTCGTAGGTATCAAAATAAAGAAGTACTAATATGTCGATGTAAAGTAAAGTCCTACAAAAGTAATTAAAATATTAAAGAAAGTACTCAAAATATCTTAAAACCACTACGTAAATTCACTTCATATCGTTTAGTATCTATCCGAAATTAATATTTACTCCATACGTCAAAAAAATCACATAAGAATAACGAAGAGAATACTAATATTAACACAGAATAAAATATCCTCGATATTTATTTATATTTCAAAAGTCACATGTGTTCAACCAATACAAAGTTCCCAAGTATTAGTAATCTTTATTACATCTAAAATAAAATATCTTCTATAAGTCATCGATTAATAGAATATACTACCCGTCATTTGAAGGAAAATTTCATTTTACTTTTCACGGGTAAAATCTGTCATTGTCATTTATTTAAAGACAGGATTATACATCCCTTAACCTTCCTTGTAGTAAGAGTTGAGAATTTTAATTTTTGTTTCATATAATTTAAATACTAAAAAAACTTGGTTGACCGACTTATGGATTGATTCCCTTTCAGATTCCTCTCTCTTCACTCATGTCTTTCCTTTAACTCGTGAACAAGTAGATTCGTCTGTGTTGGTTTGACCAATCTTCTAAAGTCGTTCTCTTCTACTCTTTAATTACTTCCGTTTCATACCCTTTAAGAACACTTTCCTGTCACCCTCTGTGAACACCCGATATCTATAACCGACTTAAACATAGAAGAAACGAAAGTTCTAAAAAGAAGTATCAGGAGAGGTCCGAGTGTGTGTTTTCTAACCTTTCTCGGGAGTCTGAAGTAACACTCCATCTGGACCCTCTACTTTGTCTTATATAACAAGAGAATTTGTCTACTAATTTATCTTTTTAAGTGGTTGTATCTGGTATTTGACCTGGTTTTTTTCTTTTTTTAGTGTCGGTTGAAATTCCTTATCTTTGGTATTGTTTTTACAAGAATCTGGTCAGATTAACCTTGAGTCAATCTTTACTCATTCTTTTTCTATAGTCTTTTTAAGTGTCGATACACCTCTAAATTGTGTGAAGTTTCTCTTCCAGATTCACTTTTACTTTCAGTGAGTCAACACAGACTGAAAAACGTTGGGGTACCCGATATGTCAGGAACCTTAAGAGGCCCGGTCTTATGACTTCACCCATCGAAACGGGAAGAGGTCCTTCATAGCTTGGGTCCAGAGGACGTAACGTCCGTCTAAGAAATGGTTGACTCGTTGTTACCTTCGGGTTCTTGTGACCTCACCCATCGGATAGGGAAAAGGTTCCCTAGAAGGACTGTGTCCTTGTCTTGGTCCCAGAGGTCGTAACGTCCTCCTAAGAAATGGTTGACTCTTTCAGATTTCTCTTTAAAATTTTATAAAACTCTACTTTGTCTTTAAATTTTTGTTGTTTAGTTTCACACACCCTATATTGATTTCGTCACGGATCTCCCTGTAAACATAGTAACTTTCGAATTGAATCTTTTATTATTTTTAGAGTTTGGTGAATAGATACAAAGTGAACATTCTTTAATCTTTTCCTTTCTTATGATTTCAGTTTCGGTCGTCTTCTATCCTTTTACTAGTTCTTTAAATTACTTTGGTTTTGCTCCAGAAGTACTCACACTTGTATTAACTACTTGTAGATTAGTCTTACTAGTTCTACTTTGTCCCATTGTGTTTAATGACTACAGTACTTTCTGTTGACTACGTAGTGGTATTGGAGCGTTTTTACCTTTCCTATTATTTTCTTATGACTTGTTGAGGTACGGGTATTCACACTTTTATACCTACTTTACTTGTGTAAGAAACCTTTTTTTTTTCTTTGTGAAAATTTTGTGTTAGATCCTCTTTTCCGATATATTTACCAGAATATGGTACACTAGTGTACCTGGCGTCGGAACAGATTGAGTTACTTTGATATTCGGTACGGTACATTCCGGTGGGTTCTCCCTGCACAGTACCACCTCTCAAGACTGTTTTGTACGGGGTGACCTCTTGTCTTACCGTTTGGTGAAGTCATAGGAACCGAACTCTTGGGGTACTTGTCATACTTTTCCGCTTTTCTTTCCTGTGACTTTCTACTTGAGGGGTCCAACCATCCACGAGTAATACGATGACCTCTTGTCACCTCTTTATTGAGCTCCAGGTACTGTAACATGTCCTCCGTCCCTAGTTCTGGTAGGGGTTCTTTTTTCTTTACGTTTTTTGTTTTCCCAACAGACTCCTTCGGATTGTTTATCGACTCTTTTCTTCTCTTCGCTTTCCGTTTCCTCTTTTCCTTTCTATATAGGTAAACTTACGTCTCAAGACTTCTTATCTTTTCTCTCTATTTTTTTTTTCGGAAGGAGTCACTAGTCACGATTCGTTATCTCCTTTTTTTATCTTACTCTTT
This sequence comes from Capra ibex, assembly GCA_006410555.1. NCBI lineage: Eukaryota > Metazoa > Chordata > Mammalia > Artiodactyla > Bovidae > Capra > Capra ibex. The sequence goes on along the minus strand of SJYO01050590.1, from coordinate 21,476,327 downwards.
CTGATCTCTAGAGATGTTCTTTTAATTTCTATGGTTCTCTTGAAAAGTACGTTTCTACCCGTGTTATTTCCTGTCTTTACCATACCTGGATTGTCTTCGGCTTCTATAATTCTTCTCCTCTGTTTTTTTGGTCTTCTATGTTTTTTATAGTAGTACTAGGTCTATTGGTTCTACCACACTAGTGAGTGGATCTCTGTCTGTAAGACCTTACTCACCCGGAATCCTTCTTTGTGATACTTGTTTCGATGACCTCCACTACCTTAAGGTTAACTCGATAAAGTTTAGGATTTTCTACTACGACACTTTTGTGACGTGAGTTATACGGTCGTTTAAACCTTTTGAGTCGTCATCGGTGTCCTGATCTTTTCCCCCGAAGTTTTAGTGACGTCTACAACTGAAGTCGGTACTTTAATTCTCTAGAAACGAGGAACCTTCTTTTCAAGACTGGTTGAATCTGTCGCAAAATTTTTCGTCTCTGTAATGAAACGGTTATTTCCAGGTAGATCAATTTCGATACTCAAAAGGTCATCATTATATACCTACACGACGACGACGACGATTTAGCGAAGTCAACACAGGCTGAGACACGTTGGGGTATCTGTCGTCGGGTGGTCCGAGAAGACAGGGACCCTAAGAGGTCCGTTCTTGCGACCTCACCTAACGGTAAAGGAAGAGGTCACGTACTTTCACTTTTCACTTTTACTTCAGCGAGTCAGCAAGACTGAGGATCGCTGGGGTACCTGATGTCGGATGGTCCGAGGAGGTACCCTAAAAGGTCCGTTCTCATGACATCACCCAACGGTAACTGAAGAGGCATACCTACATTCTCAACCTGATATTTCTTTCGACTCGTCGTTCCTTAACCACGAAAACTTAACATAACAACCTCTTCTGAGAACTCTTAGGGAACCTGAAGTTCCTCTAGGTTGGTTAGGTAGAACTTCCTTTAGTCAGGACCTATAATTAACCTCCCTGACTACGACTTCGACTTTGAGGTTATGAAACCGGTGGACTATACTTCTTGACTAAGTAAACTTTTCTGGGACTACGACCCTTTCTGACTTTCGTCCTCCTCTTCATCCCCTGTCTCCTGGTCTACCAACTTACCGTAGTGGCTGAGTTACTTGTCCTTAAACTCATTTGAGGTCCTCAACCACTACCTGTCTCTCCGGACCGCACGATGTCAGGTACCCCAGCGTTTCTCAACCTGTGTTGACTCGCTGACTTGAATTGACTATGGATATTTACTTTAACCTAAGAATTAATATTTAGACTTTTTTTCCTTTTATCCGGGTCTACAAAAATTACGACTTAAGATGGTTTATCAAGTCCTTATGTATTATAGTCGAGATGTGATAAAGTTTTTGCCTTCTCTTTTCTTTTTAAAGGGATAAAATAGAGTACTGTGATCGTAAATCCATTATGGTTTTAGTGATGGTCAATATACTGATTATATAACGATCTTTTCTTTCGGATGTATAGTTATAGAGTGTACTTACATCGACGTCTTTAACAGATGGTTTATAAACTTTTATCTTAGATAGTCATATAATTTTAGTATGATGTAGAACGGGGTCCCTTTAAATAGATCCCGGATATTTGGACCGAATTGTAATCTTTTAGTTAGGTACATTAAAAAATATTATTTAAGTTGTTTTACTTTTTAAAGTCGAGTACTACTTATCTTCTATTGTGGTAGTTTATAAGTCAACTTTGAAGAGCGTGGTCTTTTGGATTCCATTAGAGTATGAGGCACTACTTTCTGACTTAAGAAAAGGGAAATTCTAGTCTGTTTTGAGTTGTTGTAGAACAGAGTAGTAAGGATAAATTTTAGTGAAGTTTATTTCAAAATCGGTAATATTTTATTTCTTTTTTGTCTGTATGTCAAACTCTTTCCTATTTGTTTTAGTAAAGAGAAACGTCAACTGTACTAATAGATACAGTTTGTATTGTTTTTTCTAGAAATTTTTTTTAGAGTCACTCACTCAAAATACTAGAAAACCCATTGTTTTTACATGTGAAGACATATTATCGTTACTCGATGTTTTTATCCTTTAAACTTTCAGTTATATAAAGAATTTCGTGGTCTTTTACTTTATTTATATGTAGATTATCTTATACATCAGACATAATTTCGGTGTTTGTAAATAATTTATAAAAAATTTTCTCAATCTATTTACGTCCCAAACTGGTACAAGTACTTAACCTCCTGAGTCGTAATTCTACAGTCAAGACGGATTAAACTAGATATCTAAGTTATGTTGGAGTTAGTTTTAGGATTGTCTAAAAAAAAAAAAAACGACAACCATCTATAAAGGTTCAGTTAAGATACCTTTTTGTCTTTCTGACCTTATCGGTTTTACTAAAGTTTTCAATACGCTTTGGTTCGGACCGAATAAAAAAGTCTTTACGTTTCTTGATAAAATTGACACTACCTTCAAACACCCGTAAGTCGGTACTACATACAACATTATCGGTTAAAAGTATTAAATATCTTGACGTCATTAGTATGACTATCGAATGACACTTACTAGGGCCTAAGTACTAAAGACTTTTCCTTCTTAATTGAAGTCTTGGTGCCCGGTACGAAGTCAAAGAGTCTTGAATGAATGACACCGTCTTCAAGTATTGTCACTTCTTCCTGTCTCTTGCGAAGACTGTATCTGTAGTCTTCCCCCGCCTCTCGCGAGGCGGTGATCAGAATCGTTCCGTCGATATATAAGAAGTAGACGAATAATTGTTCTTTAGTTTTCTTACAGAGTTCCAACATTTCCAGAATGATCTGGGTGAGAGTGTTATGTGTAAAATTCTATTATCCTAATCTTGATCGTTATCTTTCTAGAATGGTCTAGAGGGTGTCGTGTGTGACATTCTACTGTCCTAATCAGTCGTCCAAGAGTTCTTCCTCTTTGTATAGGAGACAGGACTCGTTCTATGTAAACAACAATATATTAGTGACCATGTTTCAAATTCCTTTTTGTATGGGAACTCGTTCTACTCAACAAAACAACATATTAGTAAAGGAGAACCGAATTTCCTTTTTTTTTCAAAATACACTGAATTTACGTCCTTACCTCTCTTTTTTTTACAAAGAGGAAAAGAGGAAGAACTCTCAGGGTCTAGGGAAGGAAGAGGAGGAGGAGAGGGAACCCCTGGGACATGAAGAATAGTCGGATGGACTCTCAATTGAGAGAGTTATTAACGTACCACCACAATTTTCTTATCTACGTCTTTAATTACCTTTTCTTATCTCTATAGTCTTTATTTAAGTACGTGTATATGAGTAAAAAATAAAAACTGTTTCCAACTGACGTTACTTTTTCTGTAAAATCGTTTTGACAATTTGTTTCATTTTATATAAAATACGGTCTATATAGATTCTATCAAAATCAAAATCTTAGTGACTGGACTTAAATTCTATGACACAATTCTTTCGAAACCAGACACGATTAAACTTTGTCTTCCTTTTTCTTGAACATCTTCAACTCAAAGGAATCCTTTTTCTACTTACATACATTATTCTCGACGGTACCTTTTGTAAGTTTTAGAATTTTAACCTTGATTAGTTCAAGGTTCTATATATTTTATGATATACATGTCTTCCCTCTTTCCAAACCCCGACCACACAGAATGACGTGTCCATGTATCTCTCTTTGAGAACTTTTTTAAATTCCACCGACATCGTATATCAATATACGTGTTAGGGAGATTAAAGTCACGGAGAAGGTCTCATTCCCTCTTCCCCCGTCTCTCTCTCTCTCTCTCTCTCTCTCTCTCGCTCTCTCTCTCTCTCTCTCTCTCTCTCTACCTCCCCTCACCACTCCTCCCTTCGTCTTCCCTTATTTCTTTAAGGACTGTTTCTTTGACTAGTGTTTTATTTTGTCAGGGACGGAAATGAAGAAGGATCCGGTTTACAGTGTAATGAAAATTTTCGACATCCGACGATTCCTTATCCCTTTTATATATATATACATAGATGATATATAGATTATATATATATGTGTATTATAAACTAAAAGTTTTTCTAAAGTTTTCACAGTATCTAATGTCACTACTCTACAAACTTACTAGTTAATTTAACTATATTTGATCATAGAGTACCTATGTAATTTAGTAATACTAAAGAATAATTAAGTTGACATAAGACCTTGTCTTCCGTACTTTCGGTTTAGGAAATTGACACACCTAGTGTTGTTTGAAACTTTTAAGAAGTTCTCTACCTTTATGGCCTGGTGGACTAGACGGAGGACTCTTTAGACATACGTCCAGTTCTTCCTTGTCAATCTTGTCCTGTACCTTGTTGTCCCTTTCTAACTTCCACCCTCCTCTTCCCCTACTGTCTCCTACTCTACCAACCTACCGCAGTGACTGAGTTACCTGGACTCAAACTCATGTGAGACTTAACCACTACCTGTCCCTACGGACCCCACGACAGGTACCCCAACGTTTCTCAGTTTGTACTGACTCGTTGACTTGACTTGACTTAATTTTATTAACTAAATGTCACAATACAATTAAAGACGATAAGTCGGTTCACTAAGTCAATATGTATATGTATATATGTGTAATAAAAAAGTATAAGAAAATGTCACAAAGAATAGTGTCCTATAGTTTATATCAAAGAAAACGATGTGTCATCCTGGAACAAATAGTCAAGATATATATTATCGAACGTAGACGATTGGGGTTAGAGGGTAAGGTAGGGAGGGGATGGTGTAATATAAAAAAATTTTATCCCCCTTCCCTACCGAGACACCGATTTCCCATATTTTAATATCCAAAACCATGGACACTTCAAAGTATGAACGTCGAATTATTGTATATAGTTCTGGTTTTCGGATATTAAGGGTAATGTCAATTGTATTAAGACATATATTAGAGTTAAACCAAAATCGGTGTATTACGACTTAATTTTTTAAGTTTTAACGAAAATTTCCACCAGTTGTCGTCGTCTTAATCTAGAGCCTAAATTGTAACTCAATCACTGACCAAATAACATTGTAATTGAGTATTTACTCTCTGTAATACGTACTTATTTATTAGTAGCGATCTGTATAATTACCGATGTAACAACAGAACCCTAATAAATTTGTTACAAATTATTGTTTAATAAAGTTTGAAGTTCCATTTTAATGGATTATCCGTCTCTGTAATTGACTTTCAGGATGAGTCGTGTGTGTACACATTATTAAATTTTTACGTTAATCTTATCGTAAAGGAGGTCCTACAACGTCTTCATGTGAAAATTCCTACGAACCTTTTGTCTTTCAATTTTACCAATAACTCTAAAGGGACCACCAGGACACCAATTCTGACACGAAGGCGACGTCTCCCATACCCAAACTAGGGACTAACCCCTGGATTCTAGGACATACGGTACTCCACACGGGGATGGGGGGGTGTGTGTTTTTTTCAATATATATGTCTTTCTACTTTGAAATCAGTCTCGTTTAGATCACTTCCCTACTGTTCTTTTATTAGAATATCTCTACATTAAAAATTTTTTACGTAAAAGGGAGATTAATGTTATGTTCTCTCTGATTATTATTAGATACCTCAAATTTATAAAAAGTCTGATTCTTACTATAAATAACACGATACCCGTAAATTATTTCTTAGAGTCCTGAATAGTATTTTTTATGGTGTAAGGGGACGGTCGTTAAAACCGAATTATATAGGACATCCCTTTTTGTCTCATTTTCGTTCAGGATAAAACCGTAAAAAGGTATAAAAATAAATTACTAATAATACAAAACTGAGAATTCCTCGACGGGACTAAGACAGTCTGTACGTTTTGACCGTTCCACGTCTAAAACAAACTAGAGACACTGTCAATAACCCCAAATCGAATGGGTTCAATCTCAACGATCGTACCGGTAATATTTCCTGATACTTTCCCGTTGAGAACGTCCTTAAAGAGACCGGAGGAGGAAACGAGTGTATGTGTCAAACAAGACTTCTCGTGACTAAGTATGGGAGTAAGTCCTTTACTTACTCTGTGGATGACAAAAGGTCCTTTATTCGATTCCTACAAAAACACTGTCAGTATCTTTAAATGTATAGTTTATGAAATATACGACCTCGGGAAAATTAAAAAATACAACAAATAAGAGACTTGAAATTGGTTCTTGTAATGATTTAGACCATCATATCGCGAGAATCACAATAAACGATCGTAAATAACTTGTTAATAAAACACGGGTTGCGACACCATTCGGGATACCAGTAATAACGAAAGGACAACAAACAACGGAAGACTCAAGAAAGAATCCTCCTACTGTCAGGATGAGAACCTGTAAACTTAACAATTACCCCTCTTGAACTTGTCTTATTCAACCGTAACTAGGGGACACGTTGAAAGGTTCGTAACATTAATCTACCGTAACTGAAAACTCATTTTCAGTGACTGGTACTGGTGTACCAGGTAACAAAAACATAACATTTAATCCGAAAATAAGAGTTGGGACAGTCTCTAAACAAGACCTTTTCTCGTAATTAATCAGTGACTTATTTTGGTATTCTACATTAAACTCAGACTACCTCTTTGTTACTCTAACGAAATCCCTTTTCTCACTTAGTGAATTTAAGTTTCAAGGATCTTTGATTATGATTACGGAATCATTGGGAGTGGAAATGGGACTTATACTAGTCACGACCACGACATTAATCATCTTATTATTTTATATACTATTTACTCGTTATGTCCTATCGTAAATGTATAGTTATGTCCTATCGTTAATGTATAGACATTAAGTTAAACCAGAAAGATATTGTCACCATTTTATAATACGTAACTTACTTTATTAATCGTCATATCACACGGTCACTCGTTTTAATTACAGCTTCACCACCAAAATTTTAATAATATTTTTTATCCGTTACCAGATAACCAAATTATTAATTTTCTTACTTAACTTTTTTATCATTACCTGTACTGTTTCCAGTTAAAAATAGTATTCTCTGTTTAATAGTTTTTTTATAAGTGAAAAGTTGTAGTGAAAATAGTAAAGGGTGTCATACAGTAATGTAGGGATAATACTTAGAAGTATAAAAATTACATCGTATAATTCTTATATATGAAAATAAAGATTATATACTCTATTGAGGACTGAGAGGGAAGAAGGGAGAGACCGAGGGAGGGATCAAGGAATAGGGAAAGAGAAAGAGAAAGGGAGAGATGTCTTCCTGTATTTCTCTAAAATATTCGTATCCGACTTAACCACCGTTGGATATTCGGTTCTCCGGAGTCTTGTCTTGGATGACACGAACGGGAACTAGAACCCAAAGGTATTGTTACTCTTATTTACAACAAATTCGGTGAGTGAAGAATAAATATCGTCGGGTACGTTTGACTTCACCTTCACTGTTTATCTAAGCTACCTAATCTAGACTATCTGTGTCACGGACTTCTAGATACCTGTCTCCAAGGACTGTAACATGTCCTCCTTCTCTAGTTCTGGTAGGGGTTCTTTTTCTTTACGTTTTTTCGTTTTCCCAACAGACTCCTTCGGAATGTTTATCGACTTTTTTCTTCTCCTCGCTTTCCGTTTCCTCTTTTCCTTTCTATATGGTAAACTTACGGCTCAAGGTTTCTTATCGTTCCTCTCTATTCTTTCGGAAGGAGTCACTAGTTACTTTTCTTTATTTCCTTTTGTTATCTTATCCTTTCTGATCTCTAGAGAAGTTCTTTTCATCTCTATGGTTCCCTAGTAAAGTACGTTTCTACCCGTCTTACTTCCTGTCTTTACCATACCTGGATTGTCTTCGTCTTTTATAATTTCTCTCCAGTGTTCTTATGAGTCTTCTTGACATGTTTTTTCTAGAAGTACTGAGTCCATTGGTGCTACCACACTAGTGAGTGGATCTCGGTCTGTAACACCTTACCCTTTAGTTCACCCGGAATCCTTCGTAGTAATCCTTCTTTCGATCACCTCCACTACCTTAAGGTCGAATCGATAAAGTTCAACATTTCCTACTACGACAATTTCACGACGTGAGTTGTACGGTCGTTTAAACCTTTTGAGTCGTCACCGGTGTCCTGACCTTTTACAGTCAAAAGAAAGGTTAGGGTTCATTTCCGTTTCGGTTTCTTACAAGTTTGATGGTATGTTAATGTGAGTAGAGCGTACGATCTTTTCATTACGAGTTTTAAGAGGTTCGGTCCGAACTTGTCATGCACTTGGTACTTTAAGGTCTACAAGTTCGACCTAAATCTTTTCCGTCTCCTTGGTCTCTAGTTTAACGGTTGTAGGTGACCCAGTATCTTCTTCGTTCTCTTAAGGTCTTTTCGTAGATGAAGAGGAAATAACTAATGTGGTTTCGGAAACAGACACACCTAGTGTCGTTTGACACCTTTTAAGAATTTCACAACCCTTATGGTCTGGTGGACTGAACGAAGGACTCTTTAGACATACGTCCAGCTCTTCGTTGTCGATCTTTATTTGTACCTTGTTGTCTGACCAAGGTTTATCCCTTTCCTCATGCAATTCCGACATCTAACAGTGAGAAGAATAAATTGAATATACGTCTCATGTAGTACACTTTATGGTTCGACCTACGTGTTTGATCTTAGTTCCAACGACCTTCTTTATTGTTATTAGAGTCTATACGTCTACTGTGGTGGGAATATCGTCTTTCACTTCTCTTTGATTTCTCAGAGAACTACTTTAACTTTCTCTTCTCCCTTTTTAGATCGAATTTTGAGTTGTAAGTTTATTGTTTCTATTACCGTAGACCAGGGTATCGAAGTACCGTTTATCCACATATTTGTTACTTTTGTCACTCTCTAAAATAAAAGAACCCGACGTTTTAGTGACGTCTACCACTGACATCGGTACTTTAATTTTCTACGAACGAGGAACCTTCTTTTCGATACTGGTTGTATCTTCCGTATAATTTTTCGTCTCTGTAATAAAACGGTTGTTTCCAGGTAGATCAGTTTCGACACCAAAAAGGTCATCAGTACATACCTACACTCTTAACTTGATATTTCTTTCGACTTGCGGTTTCTTAACTACAAAAACTTGAAACCAAGAACCCCTTCTGAGAACTCTCAGGGAACCTGACGTTCCTCTAGGTTGGTCAGTCAAGATTTCCTTTAGTCAGAACTTATAAGTAACCTTCCTTACTACGACTTCGACTTTAAGGTTATGAAACCGGTTGACTATACTTCTTGACTGAGTAACCTTTTATGGGACTACGACCCTTTCTAACTCCCGTCCTCCTCTTCCCCTACTGTCTCTTATTCTACCAACTTACCATAGTGGTTGAGCTACATGTACTCAAACTCGTCCGGGGACCTCAACCACTACCTGTCCCTTCGGACCGGACCAATCCAATTACCCCAGTGTTTTTCAGCCTGTGCTGACTCGCTGACTTGACTACGTTTGACTCTATACGGAACTCCCGCAAACACACCTTCACACACTCTACTTTGTATTTCTCTATTCATCCGGTCATCTTCGTATGACCAAAAGTCTCTCTTAAGGAGTCCCGGAAACACCTTAGGTAAGAATGAAAGGACAAAGAAAGGGTGTCCAACGTTTAATACTCACCAAAGATAACTCATGTCACAAGGAGACGTCGGAAGGCGGAAGTAGTGACCGTAATAGGACGTACAAAAGGGACGTGGGAATTACGGATGAAGGACACTTAGTCAATTTTTATAGAGTCACAGGGTATATTAGAGGACGGGTATTTGAGATTTGAGATTTCCAAAACAAACAAACAAACAAACAAAATGGGAGAGTGCAACGAAAGATGACATACTAAAGTAAACCTAGACCCTACTTATAAAGAAAGAAATTAACTTTATATCACTAAATATTACCGGACAATTAAAGACGATAGGTCGTTCCACTAAATCAATATCTGTATACATCAGAAAACGTAATGCCAAATAGTACTTTATAACTTATGTCAAGGGACACGATATATCATCCTGAAACAACAAATAGGTACGATATATACAATCGAATGTAGACGGTTGGGATTTAAGGGTGAGGTAGGGAGGGGGGTACAGGGGAACCGTTAGTGAAGAGATACAGACATTTAGGTAGAGACAAAATATCTATCCAGGAAAACACAGTATAAAATCTAACTTGTATATGTACTATAGTATACCATAAACAGTAAGAGAAATACTGAATAAAGTGAATTATACTATTAGAGATTCAAGTATGTAAGTAGACGACTACCTGTAACTCCAACGAAGGTACCAAATAGACAACACTTATCACGACGAGACTTGCATCTCCACACACGTTAAAAAACTTAATATCAAACCAGACATATAAATGGGTCGTCACCCTAACGATCTAGTGTACTGTTGAGATAAAAATCAAAAACCTCCTTTGGGAGTAGAACAAAAGGTATTATCGGCAGGGTCGAAAGTAAAGGTCGTTGTCACATGTTTCCAAGGGAAAAGAGGTGTGAGACAGGTCGTAAATAGTAAACACCTGTAAAATTGCTATCGAAAAGACTGAAAAATAGTAAAACTGAATATGAAGAGATTATTAATCACTGTAACTTATAAAAAAGTACACCGATAACCGGTAGATATACAGAAGAAACCTCTTTACAAGATAAAGTCAGAAGACGGGTGAAAAGTTCACAACATAAAAACAACAACTCAACATACTCGAGAAACATATAAAACTTTTTTGAAATTCAAGATACAGACACTAGTTTAAGAAACAGGTTTGAAGAGGATAGGAAAAAAAAAAGGACAAACAGTAATTATAGAGATAAGAACTTCATTGAGTTCGACTCAGTGACAGTATGGAAAAGAGAAAGGTAACGGGGTTTAAGTAAAAAAACAGAGATAGACAAGAATCTAGGCCTCTTCCGTTACCGTGGGATGAGGTCATGAGAACGGACCTTTTAGGGTACCTGTCTCCTCGAACCATCCGACGTCAGGTACCCCAGTGATTCTCAGTCTGTACTGACTCGCTGAAGTGAAAGTGAAAGGTGAGAGTACGTAACCTCTTCCGTTACCGTTAGGTGAGGTCACAAGAACGGACCTCTTAGAGTCCCTGTCCCCTCGGACCACCCGACGGCAGATACCACAGCGTGTCTCAGCCTGTGTTGACTTCACTGAATCGTCGTCGTCGTCGTCAAGAATCCAGAGATTGTGTTGTTGTTAATATAACTCATAACATTGTCTTTTTGAGGATTTAAATATCTTGGAAATGACACATATTCTAAGACATAATTCATCAAAACTTATATAATAGAGTTGAAATCATATATAATAGAGTTGACTATGGTGGTTGTTTGGATAAATTGTCATGACATAAATGTTTATAATAATAGATACTCCTCTAATTCTAACTTTTATAAATTCTACACACAGAATACCAATGTATGTATCGATCTTTTATAGTCTTGGTTTTAAACTTGGGTGAGTAAAATTAAGGGTTTGGTATTGTAAACTATGTATAAAAGATAGGGAAAGGACCGGAGAGATGTAGAGAAGAGTAAAAATAGTTAGAAGGTCTTCGTGTCTTCACTCATCCAGTAACAGAATCCCTTTTTTTATTACAACTAAAAGTATGGGTTTGTGGAATCTTCAGATTAGAGTAGAATCACAAGAACGAAGTAAAGGTCAGACAAATTGTATTTGGACAAGAGTTCAGTGGGGTCTAAGATAAGGTCAGGGTCGTTCCTGAGAAGAAGTGTATACTTACAGTAGTTAGATCGAGAAAAGAAAGGAACGTTATAAAAACTAAGAAACAGAAGGAACACGTTAAGATGAAGAAATTCTGTACAGTTTTTAATATTTGATTGGTTTGTCTATTTAGTCGATTTATTCATTTATTTTGTGACTTACAAGACACATAGTTAGTGTAATCTCGAGACACACAATGGAGTACAGTACGTATAGTATATTGGTGACCGATTCCGAGGGTGGGTTTCGTAATTAATAAGAAAATAAATACAAGAAGAACAAGAAATACGTAACGAAATAATATTGTAAAATTTTAATTTTATCCGAAATAAAGAATCTCATAAAATTCAAAATATCTTTTTATCTTATATTTTACGACTACGATCCTTTCTAACTTCCACCCTCTTCCCTCTTAACCCTCTTCCCTCTTAACCCTCTTCCACCCTCTTAAAAATACTGGTAGGGAAGATCAAGGTCATTTTGATATTGAAAATACTGGTAGAGGAGATCAAGGTCATGAAATGGATCTCCCTTTGTGACAAAAGTAAAGTAAATACAGAAAATTCTTGAAAGGGGATTGGTAAGGATATGTATAATATATGGCATTTATATATCATTAATACACCGGTACAAATAAGTCGTTGAACGAAATGAGTAAGTCTAAGACTTAGAACCCTAACAAAACACTCCATGAACGACGACTATACAATAATGTGTATCACTACAAGGGACGTAAAAAAAAAAATTACACTTTGTCGTTACTCGTAAAAAATTTAGGTTAAAAGACGTGTATACACACCCTAATAGAAAAAATTATAGACTAAGAGATCACGTACTGAAGGAATTTTAGTATCAGAAATAGAAATTAGGAGGTATTGTGACTCGAACCATGAAAGGCGTATCATGCACGTATGACTATATACTTACTCACTACCCGATTATCTGAACGTTTATTTGCTTATAGAACACCGTCGGAAAGTTAAATCGAAATACACACGAAGTCCGAGTAAATTCTAAAAAGATTTGTATACTGATAGTCAAGTCAAGTCAGCAAATCAACACAGACTGAGAAACTCTGGGGTACTTGGACCGTACGGTCCGGAGGGACAGGGAGTGGTTGAGGGTCTCAAATGGGTTTGAGTACAGGTAACTCATCCACTACGGTAGGTTGGTAGAGTAGGAGGTAGGAGGGGAAGAGGAGGACGGGAATTAGAAAGGGTCGTAGTCCCAGAAAAGTTTACTCAGTCGTGAAGAGTAGTCCACCGGTTTCATAACCTCAAAGTCGAAGTTGTAGTCAGGAAGGTTACTTGTGGGTCCTGACTGGAGGAAATCCTACCTGACCAACCGAGAGGAACGTCAGGTTCCCTGAGCGTTCTCAGAAGAGGTTGTGGTGTCAAGTTTTCGTAGTCAAGAAACCGGGGGTCGAAAGAAATATCAGGTTGAGAGTGTAGGTATGTACTGATGACCTTTTTGGTAACTGAACTGATCTGCCTGGAAACAACTGCTTCATACAGAGACGAAAAATTATACGACAGCTCTAACCAGTGTTGAAAGGAGGGTTTGTCACAGAAAATTAAAGTACCGACGTTAGTGGTAGACGTCACTAAAACCTCGGGTGGACTGGACGGAGAATTCTTTGGATATACGTCCAGTCCTTCGTTGTCAATCTCGACCTGTACCTTGTTGTCTGACCAAAATTTAGTCTTTTCCTCATGCAGTTCCGACATATAACAGTGAGACGAATAAATTGAATATACGTCTCATGTAGTACTCTTTACAACCCGACCTTCTTCGTGTTCGAACTTAGTTCTAAAGGCCTTCTTTATAGTTATTGGAGTCTACACGTCTACTGTGGTGGGAATACGGTCTTTCACTTCTTCTTGATTTCTTGGAGAACAACTTTCACTTTCTCCTCTCACTTTTTCAACCGAATTTCGAGTTGTAAGTCTTTTGATTATAGTACCGTAGACCAGGGTAGTGAAGTACCGTTTATCTACCCCTTTGTCACCTTTGTATACTGATATTGACCTATAATTTTAGTAATCAGAGTACAGATCTTTACTTGATTAAGTTTCGATTAAAATAGAAGAAAACACCAATGTTACGGGAAAAAACGGATGGAAATTTAACCTTTACCGTTGGATGAGGTCATAAGAACGGACCTTTTAGGGTACCTGTCTCCTGGGACCATCCAATGTCAGGTACCCCAACGTTTCTCAACCTGGGCTGACTCGTTTTTTTTTATTTATTTAAAAATTACCATGGACTTGACTTATCTGAAAAAAGATTTTTCCTTTACATGTACCAGTTTTCCATATACTTTTTATTGTAAAGAATTTTTATTACGCACTTTTACAATCAGCGAGTCAGTACAGACTGGGAAACACTGGGGTACCTGACAACATCGAGTAGTCGGAGGAGACAGGTACCCTAAGAGGTCCGTTCTTATGACCTCACCCAACGGTAAAGGAGGAGGTTCCTTTGACCATGGTATAGGGTCACAATTTACAACGAAGGATCATTGTTCACGAAAGTAATTATGTGTAAAACAATGAGTTTCCAGTAACCTCTGTAAAGTCATAAGTGAATGTACTATATAGGGACCGGTGTCCACAACCAAAGACGTTTTTAGGGGACCAGTTATTACACAATTCTGTTAAGAGATGTTATAACCAGAGACACAATCACCTCTTGACTGTTCCCAGAAATCATTCGAATCCCTTAAGTAGTAATTTCTACTAGAAAGTAGAGAAATGAAAATCCCATACAAGATGAATCAAAACAAAAAAACTCTTAATACTCAGATCAGTTGTCGTTCAACTGATCTGAGGTACTGGTGTTCTTTATTTTTATTTTGTCTTTACTTTGATGACTTCACAAATTAAGGTCAATCAAATTAGTCTATCAGTACTTTTCAAGTAACGAGTAATAAGACAAGGAAGAACATCGAGGTGACTCTTTAAAAGGGATCGTTTTAGTAACCGGAAAACGTATTTTAGTTTACTTACATTCAGTTATACGACTTTATATTTCATTCAGGTCGAACGGAGATGCGTAAGCGAATTACGCGTTTTCGTTCTTTTTTTTTAGTTCATGACGATAAAAAAAAAGGAATAAGACACCAAAGAGAATCTGCGAAAGGATTTCTTACACTAAAAAAAAAGGAAAGAAGACAGTCAAAACGAAAGAGAGAACAACAACGACGATGAACAATGATTAAGTTTCTTTACTATTTACTGTTAAACTGATCGTATCACGGAAGTTGTCTGATTCCCTAAAAATCATAAATAATAAAAATTAACTTTATATCATCGGTATGTAATAATATACAAGTCAAGTCAAGTCAGCGAGTCAGTGCAGGCTGAGAAACACTGGGGTACTTAACGTCGTGCGGTGCGGAGAGACAGGTTGTGGTTGAGGGTCTCAAGTGAGTTTGAGTACAGGTAGTTCAGTCACTACGGTAGTTCGGTAGAGTAGGAAACAACAGGGTAAACGGAGGACGGGGGTTAGGGAGGGTCGTAGTCTCAGAAAAGGTTACTCAGTTGTAAACCGTACTCCACCGGTTTCATAACCTCAAAGTCGAAGTCGTAGTCGGGAAGGTTTCTTGTGGGTCCGACTATAGGAAATCTTACCTGGTCAACCTAAAGAAACGTCAAGTCCCCTGAGAGTTCTCAGAAGAGGTTGTGGTGTCAAGTTT
This sequence comes from Capra ibex, assembly GCA_006410555.1. NCBI lineage: Eukaryota > Metazoa > Chordata > Mammalia > Artiodactyla > Bovidae > Capra > Capra ibex. The sequence continues at coordinate 21,460,962 of SJYO01050590.1, read as the reverse complement.
TCGTAGTTAAGAAGTCGTGAGTCGAAAGAAGTGTCAGGTTGAGAGTGTAGGTATGTACTGGTGACCTTTTTGGTACCGGAACTGATCTACCTTGTAACAACCGTTTCATTACAGAGACGAATAATTATACGATAGATCCAACCAGTATTGAAAAGAAGGTTCCTCACAAAAAATTAAAGTACCGACGTAGTGGTAGACGTCACTAAAAACCTGGGGGTTTTATTTCAGACGGTGACAAAGGTGAAAAAGGGGTAGATAAAGGGTACTGCAGTACCCTGGTCTACGGTACTAGAAACAAAAGACTTACAACTCGAAATTCGGTTGAAAAAGTGAGAGGAGAAAGTGAAAGTTCTCCGAAAACTCAAGGAAAAGTGAAAGACGGTATTCCCACCACAGTAGACGTATAGACTCCAACAACTATAAAGAGGGCCGTTAGACCTAAAGTCGAACACGAAGAAGGTCGGGTCGTAAAGAGTACTACATGAGACATATCTTCAATTTATTTGTCCCACTGTTATATGTCGGAACTGCATGAGGAAAAGAAGAAACCTTGGTCAGACAACAAGGTACAGGTCAAGATTGACAACGAAGGACTGGACGTATGTCCAAAGAGTTCTCCGTCCAGTCCACCAGACCATAAGGGTAGAGAAAGTCTTAAAAGGTGTTAAATAACACTAGGTGTGTCAGTTTCCGAAACCGTATCAGTTATTTCGTCTTCATCTACAAAAGGACCTTGAGAAAACGAAAAAGGTACTAGGTCGTCTACAACTGTTAAACTAGAGACCAAGGAGACGGAAAAGATTTTGGTCGAACTTGTAGACCTTAAAGTACCAAGTGCATAACGACTACGGACTGAACCTCTTAAAACTCGTAATGGATTTTCCTACACTCTAATCACGTTAACGTACCATCAAACTAGATAGAAACCGTAACGAAAAGAAACCCTAACCTTACTTTTGACTGGAAAAGGTCAGGACACCGGTGACGACTCAAAAGGTTTAAACGACCGTATAACTCACATCGTGAAAGTGTCGTAGTGGAAAGTCATAAACTTTATCGAGTTGACCTTAAGATAGTGGAGGTGATCCAAACAAGTATCACTACGAAAGTTTCCGGGTGAACTGAAGTGTAAGGTCCTACAGACCGAGATACACTCACTAGTGTAGTGGCACTAATAGAACCAGTACTTCGAGAAAAAACATGTCAATAAGACACATAAGAACGGTGCAGAAGAATGATAGAAGACGAAGACAATCCAGGTATTGTAAAGACAGGAAATAGTTCAGGTAGAAACGTACTTTACAAGGGAACCATAGAAATTAAAAGAACTTCTCTATAGATCAGAAAGGGTAAGACAACAAAAGGAGACAAAGAAATGTAACTAGTGACTCCTTCCGAAAGAATAGAGAGGAACGATAAGAAACCTTGAGACGTAAGTCTACGAATATAGAAAGGAAAAAAAGGAAACGGAAAACGAAGAGAAGAAAAGTGTCGATAAACATTCCGGAGGAGTCTGTCGGTAAAAAGAAAAACGTAAAGAAAAGGTACCCCTACCAGAACTAGGGACAGAGGACGTGTCACAGTGTTTGGAGGTAGGCATCAAGTAGTACGTGAGATAATCTAGATCCGGGAATTTAGATAAAGAGTGAAGGTGACATATTAATATTCCCTAAACTAAATCCAGTATGGACTTACCAGATCACCAAAAGGGATGAAAGAAGCTAAATTCAGACTTAAACCGTTTCTCCTCAAGTACTAGACTCGATATCATTCGTGGACCAGAACAAAAAAGACTGACATACCTCGAAGATGTAGAAACCGACGTTTCTTATGTTAGTTAGACTAAAGCTATAACTGGAAGACCACTACCGCTACACATCTTAGTAAACACAACAACCTTCTCCCACAAACAATACTGGTCACGCAAGAGAACCGTGTTGAGATAATCTGAAACGGGACGAAGTAAGACATAAGGTCCCGGTTTAAACGGACAATGGGGACCCCCAAAGAACTGAAGGAGGAAAACGTAAGGTCAGGGAATATTACATTTTCTGTAGAAAAAACTTACAATCAAGATTTTCCAGAATACAATGTCTACATGTTATATCACTAAGAGTATAAAACTTCCAATCTGAGGTAAATATCAATAATACTTTACAACCAATGTAAGGGACACAACATGTTATATAATAACATCGAAAAAAATATGTATTATCAAACATAGAGAATGAGGAAATGTGAATATAACGGGAGGAGAAAAGGAAGAGGGGTATCCATTGGTTGATATCTGATATCTGTTGAGATATAAACACTCAGACGAAAAAACCCAATATAGGTGATCAAATAACATAAACATCTGAGGGATATATTCATTATTGTATGTTCTAAACAGAAAGAGACGGTCTGAATAAAGTGAATCGTATTATGGAAGGTACCGGTAAGTAAAACGACGGTTACCTTTTTTTAACAAGAAAAATTACAGAATCATCATAAGGTAACACACACATACACACAAATAGTAGGATAAATAGGTAAATGGACAACTACCTGTGAATCTGACGAAGGTATACAACCGTTAACATTCATTTTAACGCTGTCTATAATCAGACGTACATAACAAGATTAATGACAAAACCCCTATATCTAGGTCCTCTTTTGGAGATATGACAAAAGGTGTCACTGACGTAATCAAATGTAAGTGTGGTTGTTACATGTTCCTAAGGGAAAAGAGATGTAAGAGTGGTTGTAAATAATAAACACAAGAAAAACTACTAACACTAAGACTGTTCATATTTCACTATAGAGTAACACCAAGAGTAAACGTTTTGTGACTACTTTCTTTAACTTCTGTTGTGTTTGTCTACCTTTCTATATGACACAAGAATCTGACCCTTTCAATTATAACGATTTTACAAGTATGATGGGTTCCGTTAGATGTCTAAGTCCCGTCAGGGATAGTTTTATGGTTAACGCAAAAGGTGTCTTGATATTGTTTATTAAATTTTTAAACGTAACTTTGAATTTTCTACGTTTATCTGTCTGTCAGAACTTTTTCTAACTTTAGAAGATTTTTTTTTTCTCTTGTCTCGTCCTCATTAATACGAGGTAATGAAGGTTTTGACGTAATTAGTTTTGTCATACCATAACCGTGTGTGTGTGTGTGTTTTTGTGTGTGTGTCTATACATCTCGTTACCTTGTCTTATTTCTCGGGTCTTTATTTGGGTACGTGAATTCCCATCAATTAGATATTATTTCTTTCATTCTTATATGTCACCTCTCTTCTGTCAGAGAAGTTATGTACCATGTCCCTTTTGACCTGTGGATGTATATTTTCTTATTTTAATATTGAGAGAGATCGTGGTATATATTTTTCTTTGAGTTTCACCTAATATCTGGATTTACATTCTGGTCTATGGTATTTCCTATCTCCTTTTGTATCTTGTCAGAAGCTATATTTAACGTCGTCAAAAGAAAAAAAACCTAAACAGAGGATTTCGTTTCCTTTATTTTTGTTTTTATTTATTTACCCCAGATTAATTTGAATTTTTGAAAACGTATCGTTTCCTTTAGTAACTGTTTTCCTTTTCTATTGGTTGACTTACTCCCTTTTATAAATGTTTACTATACTAGTTATTTCCTAATTATATGTTGTATATATTTATCGAGTATGTCGAATTGTAGTTTTTGTTTTTGTTTTTTTTTTAAAATTACCATGGATTTGACTTATCTGAAAAAATATTTTTCTTCTTTACATGTACCAGTTTTCCGTATACTTTTATTGTACAAAGAATTTTTATTACACACTTTTACGATCAACGAGTCAGCACAGACTGAGAAACGTTGGAGTATCTGACATCGGGTGGTCCGAGGAGACAGGTACCTTAAGAGGTCCGTTCTTATGACCTCACCCATCGGTAAGGGAAGAGGTCCTCTGAAAGGACTGGGTCTCTAACTTGGACCCAGAGGATGTAACGTCCGTCTAAGAAATGACAGACTTCGTCGTCCTTGTGAAGGTGACATTCAATCGGAGAATTAGAAAAAAGAGACATTTTACCCCGGAGGTAATTATGTTGTTTTTTATTCACCGAGGTCATTCGGTGTCGAACAAAAGTTACAACCCCATTGTTCTGGGATTGGCATACCACTTGATCACCAAATATAAGTTCTTCACCGTCATCACTACTACTCTCCTTTCTACTACTACTTCTACTTCTTCCCTTCTTTTCTTCACCTTTCTTATTGAACTAGACTCAACACTCTTACTTTGTCCTAGTACTTAAACTTTTATGAGACACATCACTTTCATAATCAACGAATCAGCACCGACTGAGAAACGTTGTAATACCTGACAACGGGAGGTCATAGGAGACAGGTATCTTAAGAGATCCGTTCTTATGATCTCACCTATCGGTAAGGGAAGTACCTAGAAGGGTCGGGTCCTTGACTTGGACTCAGAGGACGTAACGTTCACCTAAGAAATGGACGACTCGGTGGTCCCTTTCGGGGGAGACACATTTCATTACAAATGAGGTACGTGATACATGATACCAAGGTAATATATTAATTTAGTATAAAATTTTGGCGACAGATTTCTTTGTAACATATCACCTCCTTTCTTACTTGACACACTCCATCCGAAACTACACTAGGAAAGAAACAGAGATTGAACCAGTCATCAGGACCTGTTTATTGGGGTCGAAAACATGGTATAAAGAAACAAATATCCTTGTACGACCAACCTGATCTAGTAAACAAATTCGGTATAATTATTTATAATGTCTCCATCTTATAAAGTACAAGGTTTCTCAAATTTGTTTATATATAAAAATGATATCAGTGGAAACTTCTCGGTACCACGGATACTCGTCAGTTCCGAGAATCTTACCAGTACACATTAGTTTCGTATAAAGTGAGACAAATTTGGTTGTAAAGAAACACAGTAAGCTGGACCTACGGATATTCTGTATTGTACTCTATACAGAATGTCTTGACAAATTCCTTGTCTCAAACATTTCGGACCTGATCTTTTCAGGGAGGTTCGATATTTTAAAGATTCTTAAAGGTAAAAGGAAAGAGGACTAACAACCATGAAGAAAATTTTGTAAATAAATAAACAGACACAACCCACAATCAACGCCGTACATCCTAGAAATCAACACCGTACGTTTGACAATCAACACCGAACACACAAGATCAAGGGACTGGTCCTTGGTTTGGGGTCGGGAACGTGACCCTTGTGTCTCAGAAACGGTGACCTGGTGGTCCTTCACGGACAACCAAGAACAATAGGACCAGTTTTACGCATCGTTATTTGTTTAAGTATTTATAGCGGCTATGTCTTCATATCATGGTTCAGTCAAGGGTACGTAAATTTTCACGAACAAGGGATCATTCGTAATGACAAACATAGGATTTACCGTCATTTCTTCCCTTTTATAGTAAATATCGAAAATCAAACCAAACCTTATAGAACTTGTCCTGAGATTTGGAGTCGTTATGACTTTAATACATGTCATATTAAGAAACAGTATCTTCTGAAAGTCCACGTAACACCCTAAAAATCGACACAGAGACCGGAAGGTGGGTACACCACCCGTAGTCAGGAGTTAACCCTAGTAACTCTGTCTGTAACGATTTACAGGACACCCTTCGTTTTAGTGCGGGTCAATTCTTGGTGGTACAACCTCAGTGGGTACAATATTTGGTCGTAGGTCATGTCTACCTTGTAGGATGAAATCTTTACCCGGATCGTGACATTGATTTCGGGGGTCTACCATCGACTACTACCCTTTAAAAGTGAAACACCACCGTAATTACTGACAAAACGGTGGGACACATAAGAACGAACCTCAGTACGAAAACAAAGGTCCAACTTGATGTCGAGACTATAACGACGGTCAGTCTAAATTACCCTTTACTTTTCGTCGACGTTATAAAGTTTCGTGGTCTGTCTAACCCGTCTTCGATACACCTGTTTAGGATCATTGTTTATTGTTCCTCAACACGTGTGTGTCCCGGAGGGTGTGACACGAAACCTTTGGATGTGGTTCGACAAAGATAGTGACAACACGTATTTATTGTCTTTAATATTATTTAACTCCCTTCACAAGAGAGTGTGTGTACTTCCGAGTTTGATGTAAGACTACTACTGATTTCTGTAGAACCTAGTAAAATAAAATTTTTCTGTACACTGTTTTGTTTGGAAAATAGGTCGAAGCAAAAATTCGTCGGTCGAGAGTTAAAGATCAGAATTCGAATTTTTATTATAATTTGAGTAATTACTCTTAGTAATATCCTTTCTTTTCATCATTCATTTTAAGAGACTCACCCTGTCTGCAGTACTTTCTAAACCCCTCTTATTGGAACTTCAAATGAAGGTTTGGACTTGTTGATAATTAAAGGGAAAACCTAAGGATCTTCTGGTTTAACAAAGTTTGATAATGATATAAATTTTTTTTTTTTCGATGATTATAATAGAAGGGAAGGTAATAACTCCATGCGATACGAGGGTCAATACAAATTTCACTATTTACATGACACACTCTGACCATGTAAAGGAAATTACGAAACGATAGTGACATCTGTAACGAATCACCTCCCGGGTTATAGTCTTGACACAGACAATCATTACCTATTTGATACACTACCCACTGAACACTACTTCAATCGTACCAATTTAAAATACTCACGAAATCAAGACTCAGACCTCTTCCTTTACCGTTGGGTGAGGTCACAAGAACGGATCTCTTAGGGTACCTACCTCTTCGGACCATCCGATGTCAGGTTCCCCAAGCGTTTCTCAGCCTGTGCTGACTCACTGAAGTGAGTGAATCAAAACCCATAAACCCTTTTATTGAGATCCATAAACCAGAAAAGTTAAATCATATTACTCACTTGTGAAATCTCTACTTCACACGGATATTTGACTCACTATTGACTATAAACTAATTCTTATGTCCAATTTGTTTACCGTCAAATGAGTCTCTCGAAGTTTTGAGGAGTAATGTAGTATTATCATACATATACGCATCCATGTGTACGTAAGAAGAAAGGAAGGAGGTAAGAGGAGGGAAAAGAAAGTGAAGTAAAGTAATCAGGAAATAAGTAAGCTAGTAAGTAAACTTTCCGTTGTATTACGGGATATTACATTTTCTATTCTCGTCCCTAATGAATCTAATTTTAGAGTCTAGAAGGATGATCAACAGACTTACAGTTAAAGAAATTGAAGTCACCTTACTCATCATAATCGTATATCAAGTGACTAACGATACCTTTTATAATTATTTATTTCAATACGTATCTCATAAACCTTATCAGCCAAGATATCTTCACTATCGACAAAAGTAAGTAAGTAAGTAGTTCCCTAGATACACATGGTTGGAACATATGGTTCTCCCTATTATAACCACTAGTTTTATCAGGAACAAGAGTACCTCGAAAGTCGAATCAACTTGTCTGTTATAATTCGTGTATTTCATTCTTTATTTTAGAGACCTCAACTCATTGTGGTAGGACTCTCTCACACATTTGTTTCCTTTTACGGGATCTATCATCACCCCTAATATGTCACCTTCACTCTTTATCTAAATTCCCGGATCTAGACTATCTATCTCACGGACTACTTGATACCTTACTCCAAACACTGTAACATGTCCTCTGTCCCTAGTTCTGGTAGGGGTACCTTTTCTTTACGTTTTTTCGTTTTACCGACAGACCCCTCCTGAATGTTTATCCACACTTTTCTTCTCTTCGTTTTTCGTTTCCTCTTTTCCTTTCTATATTCGTAGACTTACGTCTCAAGGTTTCTTATCGTTCTTCTCTATTCTTTCGGAAGAAGTCGCTAGTCACGTTTCTTTGTCTCCTTTTGTTGTCTTACCCTTTCTGATCTCTAGAGAAATTCTTTTAATCTCGATGGTTCCCTTGTAAAGTACGTTTCTACCTGAGCTATTTCCTGTCTTTACAATACCTGGATTGTCTTCGTCTTCTATAATTCTTCTCCACCGTTCTTATGTACCTTCTTGGCATGTTTTTTCTAGAAGTGCTGGGTCTATTAGTACTACTACACTCGTGATTAGATCTCGGTCTGTAGAACCTTACACTTCAGTTCACCCGGAATCTTTCGTAGTCATACCTGTTTCGATCACCTCCACTATCTTAAGGTCAACTCGAGAAAGTTTAGGACTTGTTACTACGACACTTTCACGACGTGAGTTATACGGTCGTTTAAACCTTTTGAGTCGTCACCGGTGTCCTGACCTTTTCCAGTCAAAAGTAAGGTTAGGGTTTCTTTCCGTTACGGTTTCTTACTAGTCTGATGGTGTGTTAACGTGAGTAGAGTGTACGAAAATTCCATTACGAGTTTTAAGACGTTCCGTCCGAAGTCGTTATGCACTTGGCACTTGAGGGACCACAAGTTCGACCAAAATCTTTTCCGTACCCTTGGTCTCTAGTTTAACGGTTGTAGACGACATAGTACCTTTTTGGTTCTCTCAAGGTCTTTTGTAGATAAAGACGAAATAACTGATACGGTTTCGGAAACTGACACACCTAGTGTTATTTGACACCTTTTAAGACTTTCTCTACCCTTATGGTCTGGTGGATTGGACGGAGAACTCTTTAGACATACGTCCAGTCCTTCGTTGTCAATCTTGACCTGTACCTTGTTGTCTGACCAAGGTTTATCCTTTTCCTCATGTAGTTCCGACATATAACAGTGGGACGAATAAATTGAACATACGTCTCATGTAGTACTCTTTGCGACCTGACCTTCTTTGTGTTCGACTTTAGGTCTAACGGCCCTCTTTATAGTTATTGGAGTCTATACGTCTACTGTGGTGGGATTACCGTCTTTCACTTCTCCTCGATTTTTCGGAGAACTACTTTCACTTTCTCCTCTCACTTTTTCAACCGAATTTCGAGTTGTAAGTCTTTTGCTTCTAGTACCGTAGACCAGGGTAGTGAAGTACCCTTTATCTACCCCTTTGTCACCTTTGTCACAGTCTGAAATAAAAAACCCCGAGGTTTTAGTGACGTCTACTACTAACGTCGGTACTTTAATTTTCTGTGAATGAAGAACCTTCTTTTCAATACTGGTTAGATCTATCGTATAAGTTTTCGTCCCTGTAATGAAACGACTGATTCCAGACAGATCAGTTCCGATACCAAAAAGGACACCAGTACATACCTATACTCTCAACCTGACACTTCTTCCGACTCACGACTTCTTAACTACGAAAACTTGACACCAACCTCTTCTGAGAGCTCTCAGGGAACCTGACGTTCCTTTAGGTTGGTCACGTAAGACTTCCTCTAGTTGGGACCCTAAAGAAACCTTCCTTACTACGATTTCGACTTTGAGGTCATGAAACCGGTGGAGTACGCTTCTCAAGTGAGTAACCTTTTCTGAGACTACGACCCTCCCTAACCCCCGTCCTCCTCTTCCCCTGCTGGTTCCTACTCTACCGACCTACCGTAGTGCCTGAGCTACCTGAACTCAGACTCACTTGAGACCCTCAACCACTACCTGTCCCTCCGGACCACACGACACTAAGTACCCCAGCGTTTCTCAGTCTGTGCTGACTCGCTGACTTGACTTGACTCATCACCTCTAAGTTGATCCAACTATCCATCCTCCTTCTATCTTTTACAAATTCATTAATATCATCAGACTCAGAAGTCACTATGGTCGAAACCTAACACGTACGTAGGTTCGATTCATTGAAGTCAGTACAGACTGTGAAACGCTGGGGTACACGTGGAACACATGTGGTCCTGGGTCCTCTTTCCTCGTCACTGGGGTGTTCTCTGACTCGGTCCGACGGGTACTCACACGTCCTCAGAGACCACCTCCGCACCCAACCGACACCGACCGACGTCCCAACCGCCATGACTCACCTCGTCACGAACGTACCCTGGAAAATTTCCTCCAGTGATAATAGAAGTAATGGAAGTGGTATCAAACCGGGGTCCATGTATTGTCCCTCCCTTATGTCAAGGTGGGTAGTTGTCTTTTAACCTAATTTCTAAATGACTTGTACCGGGACGGGTAGTCTTGTTCTGGGTGAAAGGGGGAGTCAGTCAGAGAGGGTAGTCCTTCGAAGGTATCGAAGAATAGGAAGAGGTAGTCTCCTGTCTGTCTGACTTTTGGTGTTAGTGTCTTTTGATTGGTTAGACTAGTGTACCTGGTGTTGGAACAGATTGAGTTACTTTGATACTCGGTACGGTATATCCCGATGGGTTCTGTCTACCCAGTACCACATCTCAAGACTGTTTTGTACCAGGTGACCTCTTCCCTTACCGTTTGGTGAAGTTATAAGAACGGAACTCTTGGGGTACTTGTCGTACTTTTCCGTTTTTCTATCCTACGACTTTCTACTTAAGGGGTCCCACCATCCACGGGTAATACGATGAATCCTTCTGACCTCTTTATTGAGGTCTTTCTGACTTCTCTGTCTCGGTTTCGTTTTTGTCCTGGGTCAACACCTACACTGACCACTACCTTCAATTTAGGGTACTACATTTCTCGTTATAACGTATCCTTGGATCTTACAATCCAAGTACTTAGTTCCGTTTAACTTTCACCAGTTTATCCTCTACCGTTCTCACTTGTAGTTGTAAAATTCTTAGTCGTTTGATTTCACCTGACCTTACCCACTTAAATTGAGTCTACTGGTAATATAGATGATGACACCCGTTCTTAGGGAATCTTCTTTACCTCATCGGTAGTACCAGTTATTTTCTCAGACTTTACGTCATGAACCTACGTTAGAGCTTTTACTGTCTTACTAAAGACAAACAAAGGTTCCATTTTGAAAGTCATAGTGTCAGTAGGTTCAGATACGGGCTGGTCATTACGACTTCTTCGACTTCAACTTACCAACATACTTCTGGATGTTCTGGAAGATCTTGATTGTAGGGGTTTTCTATAGGAAAAGTAATATCCCTCAAGTTTTCATCCTTCAGTCCTTTATGGACCTCATTGTCCGTTTAAATCGAAACCTCATGTCTTACTTAGTCCCGTTTCCGATTATTCAAAACGGTTCTCTTACGTGACAAATATCGTTTGTAGGAGAAGGTTATCGTGTTCTCTTCGAAGATGTGTACCTGTACTGGTCCACCAGTTATGACTTTCGCCTGACTATTATAAGAAGTGTCGGTTTCTATCTTTTCAAGATGTGTCAGTCGTTTTTGTTCTGGCCCTCGACTGACACCGAGTCTAGTACTTGAGGAATAACGGTTTAGTCTGAATTTAACTTCTTTCATCCCTTTTGGTGATCTGGTAAGTCTATACTGGATTTAGTTTAGGGAACGTCTATATGTCACCTTCACTCTTTATCTAAGTTCCCTAAGCTAGACTATCTGTCTCACGGACTACTTGATTCCTACCTTCAAGTACTGAAACATATCCTCCGTCCCTAGTTCTGATAGGGGTTCTTTTTCTTTACCTTTTTCCGTTTCCCAACAGACTCATCCGGAATGCATATCGACTCTTTTCTTCTTCACTTTCCGTTTCCTGTTTTCCTTTCTATATTCGTAGACTTACGTCTCAAGGTTTCTTATCGTTTCTCTCTATTCTTTCGGAAGGAGTAAATAGTCACGTTTCTTTATCTCCTTTTGTTATCTTACCCTTTCTGATCTCCATAGAAGTTCTTTTCATCTCTATAGTTTCCTTGTGAAGTACGTTTCTACCCGTTTTATTTCCTGTCTTTACCGTACCTGGATTGTCTTCGTCTTCTATAATTCTTCCTCCTCCGTTCTTGTGTGTCTTCTTGACATGTTCTTTCTAGAAGTACTGGGTCTATTGGTGCTACCACACTAGTGAGTGGGTCTCGGCTTGTAGAACCTCACCCTTTAGTTCACCCGGAATCCTTCGTAGTGATGTTTGTTTCGATCACCTCCACTACCTTAAGGTCAACTCGATAAAGTTTGGTACTTTCATGACGTGAGATATACGGTCGTTCAAACCTTTTGAGTCGTCACTGGTGTCCTGACCTTTTTCAGTCAAAAGTAAGGTTAGGGTTTCTTTCCGTTACGGTTTCTTACGAGTTTGATGGCGTGTTAACGTGAGTAGAGTGTCCGATCGTTTCATTACGAGTTTTAAGAGGTTCGATCTGAACTTGTCATGTACTTGACACTTGAAGGACTAAAAGTTCGACCTAAATCTTTTCCGTTTCCTTGGTTTATAGTTTAACGGTTGTAGACGACCTAGTAGCTTTGTCGTTCTCTCAAGATATTTTAGTAGATGAAGACGAAATAACTGATACGGTTTCGGAAACTGACACACCTAGTGTTGTTTGACACCTTTCAAGAATTTCTCTACCCTTATGACCTGGTGGACTGGACGGAGAACTCTTTAGACATACGTCCAGTCCGTCGTTGTCAATCTTGAACTGAACCTTGTTGTCTGTCAAAGGTTTAGCCCTTTCCTCATACAGTTCCGACATATAACAGTGGGACGAATAAATTGAAAATATGTCTCATGTAATACTCTTTGTGACCCGACCTACCTCGTCTTCGACCTTAGTTCTAACGGTCCTCTGTATAGTTATTGGAGTCTATGCGTCTATTGTGGTGTGAATAACGGTTTTCCCTTCTTCTTGATTTCTCGGAGAACTACTTTCACTTTCTCCTCTTGCTTTTTCAACCGAATTTTGAGTTGTAAGTCTTTTGCTTCTAGTACCGTAGGTCAGGGTAGTGAAGTACCGTCTATCTACCCCTTTGTCACCTTTGTCACTGTCTGAAATAAAACCTCGAAGTTTTAACGACGTCTACCACTGACGTCGGTACTTTAATTTTCTGCGAATGAGGAACCTTCTTTTCAGGATCTGTCGTATAATTTTTCGTCTCTATAATAAAACGGTAATTTTCAGGTAGATTAGTTCCGACACTAAAAAGGTCATCAGTACATACCTACACTCTCAACCTGATATTTCTTTCGACTCGTGGCTTCCTAACTACGAAAACTTGACACCACAACCTCTTCTGAGAACTCTCAGGGAACCTGACGTTCCTCTAGGTCGGTCACGCAGGATTTCCTCTAGTCAGGACCCACAAGTAACCTTCCCGACTACGACTTCGACTTTGAGGTTATGGAACCCATGAACTATGTTTCTTGACTGAGTAAACTTTTCTGGGACTACGACCCTTTCTAACTTCCACTCTCCTCTTCCCCTACTGTATCTTACTCTACCAACCTACCGTAGTGGTTGAGATACCTGTACTCAAACTCATTTGAGGCCCTCAACCACTACCTGTCCCTCCGGACCGTACGACGTCAGGTAACCCAACGTTTCTCAGTCTGTACTGACTCACTCACTTGACTTGACTTAATATCATCTCTAACGTTTTTACTTACCGTAACTACTATTACCAAGAGGGTGAGTTTAGAGCACATGAGGTGTCACTTAAGTAGTGGGTCTACGACAATTCCAGTCGACGTTCGGTCAGTGTATCAGAAGACTCTTAACGGGAACCAACATACATTTGTAGAACAGACCTTTAAGGATCCTCGAAGAAGGGATGGAGGTCCTTTACTTCCCGGTTACTGACTTAACCTACTGTTCCCCGGATATAACTATGTTTTCGGACTTAAAGAACAGAGACGGAGTTCATCAGGTTGAGACATCACGGTAAACACAAGGTCTGAGGAACACCAAACTCTGAATCCGACCTTAAGTCGTCTTGGGTCCGGAAAACGGAGTGAAGAGTAGGAAAGGATAGGACGAAAGTAGTGAGGAGATACTTAGTGAACGAATCTTAAGAAAAGAGTTTGTCATAGTGATCACGTGAACTGGACTCTCGTCTATATGACCTTTTAAAAACCACTCAACTTAACGGACCGTCCCGACTACCGGATAACCTTTAGTCATTAGTACACATGTAGACTAAGTTTCGAGAGATCATACCCACATATAGATCATTTCGAACCTAAAATTTTACGTCTGAATCTCTTTTGTATCCAGTCCTAATTAAATCCTACTGTAAAACGGTCTAACGACACTACATTTTTTTATCTTCACGACACCTCAAACCCATGACTGTATTCATATCTATATCACCAGACACCATAGTTACTTATTCCCTTTTGTATTTATTTATATTTACAACGCCGTATTCCTTTTCGTCTTCCATCTTCTACTTTTCTAGGATGTCCCAGTTCTTAATTCTAGTTTTCTTATTTATTAAGTTGACCTTCCCGACTACCGTCATCGTTTTTATATTGTTTATGTTTAAATACTAATTCACCAAGGTAAAGACCATTATTGTTTAAGGATCTATATTCGAAACGTCTTACACCGACTTAACTATAGTCTCTGAATCTCCAGTTCCTACACTCTCTGGTCCACCACTTTCCTACCCAAATACATACCTACAACTTCCACGACACTACAATTTCTACGAAACCGGACCAAGGTTTCTTAGTCCAGTTGTTTACCTCTTACTCGGTCTCCGAAGTTTTTACTAGTGTCTACTCTTCCCCCTGCTCGTCACATTACTTATCAAACCATCAGTTCCTTCATCCTCAATGAAACGTTCTTCGACTTTCTTTACCAGATCTTCACCTTTACTCTTCGTGTTTCATTTATCTAGGAGGATTGGGAGCGCGTGTATCACCCATCTACCATTTACTTTGTGACCGGCAGTACACTCTGCGTTGGAAGGTTTTCTGACTACAAAAGATGACTCTTGGTCTAAAGTCAATTCTATTCCTGTTCATTCTTGGACTCGTCACCCATTCCTATTTCGGCAAACGACCTGAAAGAGACTTGATCCACCATTTTATATCCGGTACATCGTAGGTCCAATTAACATACGAGTCCTGGTCGACATATTCGACTTCACGTTGTACTTTTACGTATCGAGGAATAGGTTTTTAATAATTATTAGAGTTCTGTCAATCTTTTCTTGGAATTGAATTCATACCCCGGAAAAATATACACCTCGGGACGTATTCTTCTTTTGAACGTTAACCGGAGACCTAAGTCTGACGGGCGTGAGTTTAGGTCTGAGACGGATCATGATCGAAGTAGACCAGTAAATACAAGAGTCAAAGGAGGAGAAGTTTTACTAGTAGAACCATAAGTTTATTCTCCTAAAACTACTTTTAATTTACCCAAGTACACACACGTTACGAACTATACATGATACGTGAGTTATGTAAAAGACTTAAAAAATAATAACCATTATCTTATGTACAATCGATCATATTCAGAGAGTGGTTACTATAATCAACATTTTAAAACTTCAAGTTCCCTCAATTTGACGTTTTCTTTTAGTCAAGAATAAGTGGTAACTGACATTTGGTGGTGCTCCTGTTCAAATTTAAGTACAATAGAAACGTAAAAGAACGTTATCAAACTAGAAAGTTCACCAGTAATGAACTTTCTTCGACGGTATAAGTTAGACAGGAGTTCTCTTTTTGAATTTTACACCAAGTCAGTCAAGACTCAGAAGATAAACACTCTTATTAACCCTAAGACGGTGAAAGTGTCTTCGTTTTCAAACCCATAATACCCTCTCAAAACGATAACAGTACCTCGACTACCGTCTGCCACTGATTGTAGGACGTTTAACCGTCGGTCGTGACGGCGACTTCTGACTGGGTGATTACAATTTCTTACTCGACGGGTGACTAAACACAGGGAGAGGTCTAGGGGGACTTTTGGATGTCTAAAATAAAAAAAGATTCACATTTTGAGGAATCGAAGAGTTCCCTATCTTGACACTCCTGAGACTTACCTCTCAAAACACACCAGGAATTAACCCTCTCCTTGGACAGTTTTTATTATATAAGTGTATATGAGACTCGGCAATACCCGGACCGTTGTGATATCTTTGACAGTGTGTCGACCACCGTCCACCCAACTAAAAAGTTGTTGTGATTCTCGACTGTCCTTACAGAAAGTCTTTAGATGACGGAACTTCTAAAGATCAATTTCATAATCCTCTCCACACTTCCCATATTCCCCTCTGTCCTACGCTTAATCTACCGACCCATGGACGACACTTTATAACCTTGACACTGTCGACTAAAGGCAAATTAAACCCCTTCGTTGATTAGACGAAACTTTAGTCTTCAACATCATTCAAGCGTATAACGCAGCGATCTAAATCTGATACCTAGTAAACCCCTTGTGATTACTCTCTTCTTCGGCCCATTAGATTCTCTCCTATCTTACCTTTTCTCTCCCCTACGCGGTGAACACAAAAACACTTTTTCGACGATGATAAATATGTGTCCTATCACCGACAAAACACACAGTAAAAATAAAGACAAGAGCACCTTTAGTTACAGAGTAGAGGGAAAGGAAGGACAAGGAGGAGTATTCAAAACCGGTGCATCTGACGAGTGACAGAGGACGTTTTGACGTCCAGTAAAGTTCACTTTATCCCTGTTTTTGAGTTGACTTATTTATAAACGACGGTAAGGAGGAGGAGGAAGAGGGAAGACAATTCCCAAAATTTTGAACAAAACACGGTGTCTGAAGAAACCGTTAGACTTCTTTGGACACCTAATGAAGAGTCTTACTACAAAGATTTACGTATTTTATTTACGTATCGTATATTTCTCTTTGGGTTAATACGACTTTACGTCAAAAGAGGAACTTAGGGAACCTTTTCTCGGGGACGGGATCAAGAACCTGGAAAAATACGTCTAGTATGATTAGTCACCTCCCTTTTAGTCTTATCCCTTAAACTTCACACAGTTCTCATTGAAGATGTTCCCTATTCTTATTTCTCTTTATGTCGTTTCCTTTACTTTTTCCTTTCTGGAGAACCCTACTTAATATAAAACTACGACACAGCTCTTCCTCTTTGTACTTCCCTACGAAGTCCCCTTCGTCTTCCCCCATTTTGTATTTCTTTACCTTTCCTACCGTCTTCTTCCAAAATTTAACTCAGGCAAACTACAAGAAACTCTCTGTTAATCTCTTGACCTTAATAAAAGAGTAATACTGATCTCAGATAAACGAACTTCTGACCGAGTGTACTCCGAGTCTTGAAACAAGCCCAACATGTACCTTAAAAGAGATCAAAGGTGGTAGATAAAGAGAGATTTTGGAAAACTTTAAAATCCTTGGTATATATAGAAGATACTAGTTATGTTAAGGCAGCGAAATCACTATGAATAAAATTGTGAGAGGAAAAGAGTGTGACAGCGTTGATAGAGAAGTAGTCATTAACTAGAGAACGAAACGTGACACCAGTGTACACGACTAAAAGAAGTATAACAACCGGACTCACGGAGTTTGTAACACTACTTACTTAATTACTTATGTAAATAACTTACGTATTACCTATGTATAGTTTTACAGACGGATGTAAAAACCATCCTTACGAGTATTTTCGTCTTCTGTAACAGTAGGATCCTTGACATTAGTACCTGACTCCCGAAAAATCATGGTTTGACGTACAATTGGAGAAGTAGATATACAGAGTATAGTGTTGTTGAGACTTTCTCTTTAAAATAATTAAGACATAATTACTACTCCACACCGATAAAAGACAATTAGTCACCTCTAAACCTGAACTTACTATGTAAGAAGGAAGAATAAATTTTTGAGTTAATAGGTGACATAGTTTGACAGAGGAAATACTATTTTCTCTCTTATCAGAGAGTTATAAAAAAGTAGTCATAAGAATAACTATGAACGAGAATTATAATTGTTCTTTGTAATATAAAAGTATTAATCTTTATATCAGAATGTAGGACTTTTTAGAGTATTAGAAAAGGACCAGAAATATTTTTTTTGAAACATAGGTAGAACTAAACGACATAAAGTCATTTGGAAGTCTTTTCGTTAGACAGTGAAACCTATTGTGACTATCCGATAGGTTGACCAGGAGTGAATTAGTACCCAGATCTAAATAGAAAAAAAGTGGTAACAATCATTCTGTGGTAATTGAATATACCGTCTGAACATTATAAATGTCATAGAAAATAATTAGTCAATGACAAGGACTACAAACACCGACGGTGTCCTAAAAATTCTACTTCTGGTCTTAGTTTAGGGGATTATTGTAAGTCACGATCAGTGAGTCAACACAGACTGAGTAACACTTGGGTACCTGATATCTGACGGTTCGGGGAGACAGGTACCTTAAGAGGTCCGTTCTTATTACTTGACCTACCAGTGAGGGAAGAGGTCCTCTAGAAGGGTTGTTTCCCTAGCTTAGGTCCAGAGGGTATAACGTCTGTCTAAGAAATGGTATACTCGTAGTCTCTTCGGTTTATTGTAATTTTATTGTGACTAATAATACGGTTAAAATATGAGGGATGGATATTCAATCTATACTCCTAGGAATATATATATATATATTCAATTTACTTCCAAGTATGTCCAATCTATTAGGTCAATTCCCTCGCGTCAATCTCGACTTTGTACCTAAACTTTGATAAAAATTCATCCCTAAAGTCAAAAAGAATTAACTGAAACAATAAATCTGTTAGTTTTTATTATAGACAGAAGTTCATAACCGTAGTATTTCCAGATGGACAGTAACTTTGTGTATTCTAAACATTAATGTTTATCAGGGACTGAATGTCACAAAGTTGAATACTATAAAGTTGAAATGTCCACTACACTAAAACAAAAAGTCAGAGACTCACCACAGACCACAGACTGAGAAACGTTAGGGTACTTGACGTCGTACGGTCCGAGGAGACAGGAAGTGACAGAGGACCTCAAACGAGTCTAAGTACAGGTAACTTAACTACTACGATAGATTGGTAGATTAGGAGACGGAGGGGAAAGAGGAAAACGGAAGTTATAAAGGGGCGTAGTTCCAGAAAAGGTTACTCAGTCGAGAAATGTCGTCCACCGGTTTCATAACCTCGAAGTCGAAGTTGCAGTCAGGAGGGTTACATATAAATCCCAACTAAAGGAACTCCTAACTGACCAAACTAGAGGAACGTCAGGTTCTCTGAGGGGTCTCAAACGAGATCGTGGTGTTAAACTTTCGGAGTTAAGAAATCGTGAGTCGGAAGAAATACCATGTTGAGAGTGTAGGTAGGTACTGATGACCTCTTTGGTATCGAAACTGATATGTTTATAAACAACCGTTTCACTACAGAGACGTAAAATTATACGACAGATCTAAATAGTATCGGAAGGAAGGTTCCTCGTTCGTAGAAAATTAAAATACCGATATCAGTGGCAGACGTCAAAAACTCGAGTTCTTTTATTTTAGACAGTGACGAAGGTGAAAATGGGAAAGATAAACGGTACTTCACTACCCTAACCTACCGTACTATAATCAAAAAACTTACAACTCAAAATTCGGTGGAAAAAGTGAGAGGAGAAAATAGGAGTAATCCTCCTATTAATCGGAGTAATCGGAGAAATCAAAGAGAAGTGAAAGACGGTAATCCCACCATAGTAGACGGATAGACTCCAACAACTATAAAAGTGGTCGTCAGAACTAAGATCAAACCTTAAGTAAGTCGGTCCGTAAAGAATACTACATGAGACGTAACTTCAATTTATTCGTCCCACTGTTATATGTCGGAACAACATGATGAAAGGGTCAAACCTTGGTCAGATAACAAGGTACAGATCAAGAATGAGAACGAAGAACTGGACGTACGTCCAAAGAGTCCATTCTACCAAACCTTGAGGGTAGAGAAATTCTTATAAGGTGTCAAACAACACTAAATGTGTCAGTTCCCAAAATCGTATCAGTCACTTCGTTTTCATCTACAAAAAGACCTTAGGGGAAAGAAAGAGATACTAAGTTACTTACAACCGTTTAACTAAAGACCAAGAAGGAAAAGATTTAGGTCGAACATGTAGTCCTTCAAGAGTCAAGTGTATGACGACTTCGGATCGAACTTCTTAAAACTCATATTACAATGATCGTACACTTTATTCGTGTTAATATGTCACCTCAACCTAATGACAATCCAACTTACCAAACCGAACCTTTTCTTTGTTTTAGTAAGGTAGTAAAAACTCTAACGTGGATTCATGACGTAAAACCTGAGAACAACTGATGACCCCGACGAGGTAAGGAAGATTGCTAAGAACGGGTGTCATCGTCTATATTACCAGTACACTTAATTTAAGCGGGTAAGAGCAGTTAAATCAAGTGACTAAGAATTCTACAACTACAAGTGAGAACGGTAGAGGACCAACTAATATAGGTCAATTGGAACTAAGTACCTGGATTGTAAGGTCCAAGGATACGTTATAACAAGAAATGTCGTGACTTGAAATAAAAGTGATGGTCTGTGTAGGTGTTGACTTATAGTAAAAGTAAAACCGGGTCGATGAAGTAACAAAGACCTCGATTATCATTGACGGGAAACGAGAAGGAGTCATCATACAACCTGTGGAAGACTGGAACCCCTCGAGTAAAAACCCACAGTATAGAAAAACGGAAAAGTATGACTAGTACCCTAAAAATGTCGTTCTTATGATCTCGTCAAACGTAAAGGAGAAGGTCACCTGGTACAACACAGTCTTGAGAAGTGATACTGGGGAAACAGAGTCCACCGGGACGTGTCATACCAAGTATCAAAGTAACTCAATACGTTTGGAGAAGAGGTGTTGTTCCGATATTAAGTACTTCCCCCACAATATCACTATACGTTATTCATCTTTGGGATGAAGTTTAAAACTTAAACTTAGAAAAGGGTCCGAGTGCTTTATATCATACCATGAGATTACTAGGACTCACCGTTCGGTGACGAGGGTCAGTCGGTATACTAGTGTTCCCATAATCGTTGTTTATGTTAATGTTTGAAAGACCCGGGTCTATCGGTAAGATAAAAAGTGAAAGTCAAATCAGAAGTTATTTAATGTCATCTATAAGACATGAAATAATATTATATCAGAAACACCCTCTCCGATCACAGGTTGAAATCCGATGACATGTACAAGACTCGTGCACATTCCATCCGATCAGATTCGGTACTATAAGCACTCAAACTACATAATTTACGTACAACTGAATGTCTTCTTCGTACGGAAACAAAATGACAAGAAACGAAGCAACACGAGGGGTCCATTGAACACGAAAAAGGTTTGACTGTTAAACACCGTTGGGAAGTAGGTCGTTCAACTCACCACGGTAAAAGGGTTACCATAAACGAGTGAAGTACAGAGACACAGTGTAAAACCATTAAGAGTGTTTTAAATTTGTAAAATAATGACTCAAACAATACTATGATACCGAAAGGATCACCGAGTTGACCCTTTCTTAGAAGGACGTGACGTCCTGTGTCCAAGCTAGGGAGCTAGGGACCCATTCCTTCTAGAGGACCTCTTTTTTTACCGTTGGGTGAGGTTATGAGATGGGAACTCTTAAGGTACCTGTCTCCTTGGCCCGTCCGATTTCAGGTACCCTAGTGTCTCAGTCTGTGCTGACACGTTGATTGAAAGTGAAAACAAAAAAGTACCACTATACACTAGAAACTCCAACGATGACTTTAACAAACCCCGTAGTACTCTGTATGGGCATGTTCTACCCCTTGAATTAGATATTCACAATATACACAAGACTGTGGAAGTACTTACTCGACAACGGGGAGTAAGACAGGAGACGAACTTGGAGGGATAAGTACCTCTATGTTAATAAAACTTTATCTGGTTAATCATGGGGATACGAAGACGACGACGATTCAGCGAAGTCAGTACAGGCTGAGACACGTTGGGGTGTCTGCCGTCGGGTGATCCGAGGAGACAGAGACCCTAAGAGGTCCGTTTTTATGACCTCACCCAATGGTAAAGGAAGAGGTATTATGGGGATATAACCGGAGATTTACAAGTTCTCTTTCCTTCTCAGTTAACTACGACGTATGAAGTAACAACAGAATAAAGTTCTTTAACGGTGTCTGTGGAGCTGGAAATCGTTGACGGTGGGAGTAGTGAGTCGTCGGAAGTTGTACCTCCGTTCTAGGAGGTGGTCGTTTTTGTATTACTGAGTGACTTCCACGTTTACTATCAAAAAAAATCGCTATTTCGTAAAATAAATTACATACGTGTAAAAACTGTATTACGACAACGTGTGTCGTAACCAACTTTGTGTCGTTATCCGATGTGTCATCATCCGATGGAATATCAGATACAATGTGTTATCACATTTGTATTGAAAGTATACAAAACCCTTTGTTTTAACACACTGAGTCAAATAATTCTATAAACGAAATAACCCCAGTAGATCTTAACTCGGACCTGATGAAGATTCTATACGGATATAAAAGTCAAACGTACTTAAATATACCTATATTGGGGTAACAATCAACTCTCTCTAGACATAAACTTACTCCCCAACCCTTTCTTACTGCCCATTTTTCTTATTGTATATCGTACACATAATATAAGTATACTATGAAAGTATTTCTTAAACAATTACAGTATTATATAGACAAGTCAAGTCAAGTCAAGTCAGTGAGTCAGCACAGGTTGAGAAACGTTGGGGTACTTAGCGTCGTGCGGTCCGGAGGGACAGGTAGTGGTTGAGGGTCTCAAGTGAGTCTGAGTTCAGGTAGTTCAGTCACTACGGTAGGTCGGTAGAGTAGGAGACAGCAGGGGAAGAGGAGGACGGGGATTAGGGAGGGTCGTAGTTTCAGAAAAGGTTACTCAGTCGAGAAGTGTACTCCACCGGTTTCATGACCTCAATTCATCAAAATTAATTTTATCAAATGTATTTATCTAACAAAGGGATAAAATGGTTTTTTTTTCGTATGAAAAAACATTATAATTACTACATTTAAAAGGTATAGGAATAATTATTCGATTTACCTGATACACGGTCCTCTTTCTTCATAAAAACAATGGAGTGGTCGAAACGAAAAGGTTTTATCAGAAAAAGAACTATAAGGTTGACTTAATATTCTTCTTGTAACTTAAGTGAACAATTGTCATCATGTCATTTATAATTATTATACTCCTTAATAAACACCCATAAGTAAAAATTTACAAAGGTACTTATAAGAATAAATTATAAACGTATAAGATCCTCCTTACTGTTTTCAGTATTTAAGAAAAATTCCAACGATTTGTGGAGGTTCACGATTATTAATAAAATTCTCTATTTTGAAAAAATTTTTGGAACGATATCGGAACAGCTTCAATTTTAGAAATATTAAAGGTTAACAACAAATCAGCGATTCAACACAGACTGAGAAGACGTTCGGGCGTCTGACATCTGGTAGTCCGAGGAGACAGGTACCCTAAGAGGTCCGTTTTTATGACCTCACTCAACGGTAAAGGAAGAGGTCCCCTAGAAGGACTGGGTCCCTAACTTGGGGTCCAGAGGATGTAGTGTCCGTCTATGACAGACTTGGTGGTTTCATGAATAGGAGTAAACCGACCAAAGTAAATAAAGGTGTCGTCATTGTAGTGTCATCGTCACTTGTGTGGGACCCTAGTCTAGAACCAGAGATCTTTAATAGGAGGTTATTTTCTTTAGTCCCAAGGAACGTCTCTAACAACTAAAGTCGTGAACTCGTCCCTTTTATACTATACTTGAAGTACACAGAACACTACGGTATCTACCTCCTCCACAATTTTTACTCCTTCTTCTTCTTCCCTGTTTTCTCGTACCCTCGTACACTTTACCCGTGTCTTCGTTGAACTTTTGAGAGGGTATTGGTTTCGACCTCACTATTTTCGTTGGTTAATTTATTAATATCATGACCTTATATTGGGTTTCTTATTTTACTTATAAACGTTTAGACATGACAATATTAATGTACTAACTGACTTATTTGTTTATTTACACAATTTGGAAGGTATATCTTAATAAGATCAATCACTTATATCTGTCTTACTCCCTTTACACTTCCGATGGAAATTTGGCACTATCATTATCAACGACGTCCGTTCCAGGTGACCACTTTCGATTTTAATCACCATTTTTAAAGTTCCTGTTAGTCGTATCAATATATCAGAATTTCACACAATATGAGTTTCTTAAATAATTGTGACACTATCACAATTGTATACAGGTGTCTAAATAACTTTAAGAAAGTACCCTTTACAATGGATTAAAAGGAGGGGAATTCATACTCTATCTGAATTACATAGTGAAGATTTTCCCTCTTATATCCTTTTCTTTTTATCATTGAAATATAACTTTTGAGACCCTCTTTGATAGAATTGGTTTCCTAGTTCCAATTGTAAGGATCAGTATTTCTTCGGACCATCCGATGTCAGGTACCCCAACGTTTCTCAACCGGTCCTGACTCGTTGAAGTGAACTATGATACGTGGGAGAATATACTGTAGTAATCTTCTCGTGACCTATCATGACAAAGGTTTTAATGTATTGGAGTCAAATTGGTACTCTTTCATAATCTAGGTTTAAATTCCGATAAGATGTTTTACAGGTTAATCATAAGAAAATTTCACAGTTTCAATACTTTTGTGTTCCTTTCTACTTTCTTTAAAGTCCAATCTCCTTTCTCTGGTTCCGTTATATTCCCCGAATGGACCAGCGAGTCTGACTACGACTTCGAGGTTATCAAACCGGTGGACTACGTTTCTTGGTTGAGAAACCTTTTCTGGGACTACGACCCTTTCTAACTTCCGTTTTACTCGTCTCCCGTAGTCTCTTACCCTACCAATCCATCGTAGTGGCTTAGTTACCTATTTTTAAACTCGTTTGAGACCCTCTATCACATCCTTTGGACGACGTCAGATATCGTAACGTTTCTCAGACTGTACTGAATCGTTGACTTGTTGTTGTTGTTTCCCTTATATTACTCATTTACTTATACTATTGGACCTAACCTAGGACCTTGTTCTTTTCTTCCGTAATCACCTTTTACACCCCTTTAGGTTTATTACTAATATCAAATCAAGTATTTTAACATGGAAGAATTAAAACGTTACAACTATTACCATGGTACCGACTTCTTGTATTCCTTTGAGAGACATGATAGAGATGTTGTAACGATATTCGTCTTTTAATGAAGGTTTAGTGTTCAAAATTTGTCAAGTTCGGATCTTTGTTAATTTAAAAATGGAAAATTCATTCGTTTTTGTTTACTCACTATTTACCGTTTTTGTCTAACACACATTACGATTCTTCTTCTCGAAATTTACTCACACTGGATAGAAACAAAATCATAGTAAGGCTTTACTATTGTAATATTCATTGATAACAACCGACTTCGTAATTACAAAATAAACACAATTCATTTCAATACTTATCTCTACTTCGTACAGGTCCTTTGTGGTCACATACAAAAGTTTTGTTTTATTTTGTTTGTTTTTTATATATATATGTGAAACTTTCTAAACCATTGTTGTTTAGATTAGAAATTTTCTCGACAATAATTTTAATGTCTCTTCTTTTATTAGGAAGATAGTCTATGATTCTCAAAATTTTATGAAATTACTTAAAGTAAACACATACATTTCTACATTATCTGATAATTCAATAGATTCAACTACAAAAGGGGTATAGTAAATTGTCATT
Organism: Capra ibex; assembly: GCA_006410555.1. Taxonomy (NCBI): domain Eukaryota; kingdom Metazoa; phylum Chordata; class Mammalia; order Artiodactyla; family Bovidae; genus Capra; species Capra ibex. The sequence continues at coordinate 21,435,534 of SJYO01050590.1, read as the reverse complement.
CGTATTCAAACAACATAAGAGTAACGTACTAACACCTTGGATCCGAAGGTTATTTAAAATAAGAGGAAGGAACTTTGTACAAGGGTCGTTTTATTAAAGGGTACGTGAGGAGTGATAGGTGTAGTATAGGGTTGAGGAGGAACCTCGGAAACTATTAATGACATCAGGAATAAAAAACAGTTTTGAAATATAGAGTAAAAAAGAGGACAATCAATTGTACTCACGGAATCAGTTATAAAGTATGAATTCGTGTCCGTGATGGAACATGAATAAAAAAAGAGGTTTCGTGGGTCGTGTCACGACTTGGATTTATTCCGGAATTACTTATTAACTAACAAATTAATTTGAGTTACGAACATGTTGTTCCTATTAGGTAAAAGACTGAGACGTTCTGTTGTGTTTTTGATGACAAATAGTCTCTGACGGGAATAACGACTTGTACATAACATCCGTTTTACGATTTCGATGTTCATGTTTTTAGCACGGTCTAATTACTAGTAGGGACACAATGGGTAATCTTCAATAAACTTGGTCGAAGTCACGTTACTAAAAACTGGATGAAAGGTAAAAAATTTAATTTAATCCTCGATTTGAGACATAAAGAAGGGTAAAAACTTATCGGTTTGTTTGTAGTCGTGAAGGTTTTTATTCATTTATTTATTTTGTCTTTTTAAAGTAATCAATTTTCTGATATTTCATGTCCTAAAAAAGAAAATTTTTACACAAGAGAATAGAGACCTTTTTGAGAGTTACGTCACATAAAAGTATTTTTTTAATCTGTTTTTGTCAATACTCAACTTTCAACTTACCTGAAAAGTTTTCTGGTCTTTTTCCCCACCCTTATTTTAAAACTTGACTTATTTCTTCTTTACCGTTTGTCTACTTTAGTTAACATACATGGACTACGAAAAAGAAAAACTTTTGATGTTTTAGGATTTAGTAAAAGATCAAAGGGAATTTACCCATATTTGGAGTGTTAGAAAATTTTGTATCCCTTATACAGGATGTTGTAATTTTACCTATAGTGACTGTATAAATTCTTAAAGTCGTTTGCACATAAGAACTTGGAACTCCATAGTTGTACAAAAACAAACTCAACTCATTCTTGAGACATTTCCAGTCTTAGAGTGAAGTCTACACTAAAACGAGATCCCATGTTTGGGAATATTGTTCGAGTGAGATTAAAATTAATTACCAACTGTATCTTTGGGACACTTTATTTATTTTTACTAAGTAAACTGTTGTATACCGTTTACGTTCGACCCAAAAAGTAGGAAAAAACATTGTAGGTATAACAATAGTGTTCCATCGATACCTTAAACCGACGGATTCTCTGTTATTGTATTTCCGACGGGGAAAGTTTATAGACACAAAGAGGGTCTTTCTATTTATGATGTCTTCATACGTTTTATTTCTCCTTTTGTTTCTACAAGAATATTAAATAAACTCGAATATAGAACTCGAATTCTTGTAGAATATGTTTCTACAAGAATATTAAATAAACTCGAATATAGAACTCGAAAATAACTTCAAGTAAATGTTAAGATTGCAGAGACTGAGTAACTGAAGAAATTAAATATTTCTGTAATTAAATCGATGATGATGACGTTCGACAATCGAAGGGACCACCGAGTCTACCATTTCTTAGACGGACCTTACACCCTTTGGACCCAAGTTATGGACTCAACGGACCTCTTCCCGTAGTGTTAGGTGAGGTCATAAGTACGAACCTCTTAGGGTACCTGTCTCCTTGGGTCATGTAAACGAACTCCTGTGATAAAAATTTCGTTACGAACCTTTAGTAGTGAAGTTCATAAGTCGATATATAAAAGTCTTACTTTATTTTACCTTTTTAACAAAAAGAACATAAAAACATCTCAGGGTTATTAAAAATTGGTTAAGGAAACTGGGTCTTCGATATGACGAGGAGGACCTTTGCCTACTCTAAAAAAAGGAATCGGGTTTTCATTTCATAGTCTTTATGTTGGTAATTATTCTGTACACCCCGGAGTGACTACCAGGTCATCAATTTGTTTTTGTTTAAGACACGAAGATGACGTCCTCCGTGTCTAAGTTACGGACCAGACGTTTGATCCTAGGGTGTACGGCACGTCTTTTCTGTCCATCGTTCGTATATTAAATGAACTTTGATAGTCATCTCTTTATCAGGTTTTGATAAATCTAAAGTGTCGTCTAAAATTCACAATATGAAGGTTCATAAAATGGTAATCGGTCACCATTACTATTTACCATGGTTATCTCAAGATAGACGAAGGAAATAAACTGACACTTACACTATGGACCCAATGAAATATTTTTACAACCTCCTGAAATGAGAAGGATCTTAAAAAGAAAACGACAAGTAAATAAGTAATTAAATGAGTGAGTATATAAGTTGTTTGTAAATACTTAACGATTTACACTCTCGACGACATAGTCAGAGACCCCTTGGGTACTACTCCTTTTTATCTCGAACCGACGAGAAGAGTACTTCCATTCTCAAATCATTTCATTCATCCATGATTAGTTTGATAATGTCTTTATTTACACCTTAATGTTGAAAACTAGTCACGGTACTTCTTTACCTACACCATGGCAACCTACCATCTGATTCTCTTCCGAAGGGATTCAATTTTTACGTTCCCCTGTAAATGCAACGAAGGTACGGGACCGATAACATTTATCAAGACGTCACTTGTGACCCCACGTACACAGAAAATCTTAACACCAAAAGAGTCCCAAATACAGGTCATCACCCTAACGACGTAGTATCCCATCAAAATAAGGACCAAACAATTCCTCATAGACATGATAAGAGGTATCACCGACATGGTTAACTGTAAGGGTGGTTGTCACGTCATCCCAAGGGAAAAGAGGTGTGGGAGAGGTCGTAACTAACAAATATCAAAAGAACAACTACCGGTAAGAGTAACCATACTGCACTATGGAGTAACATCAAAACTAAACGTAAAGAGATTATTACTCGATCCAACTCGTAGAAATTACACCAACAACCGGTAGACACTCAGAAGAAACCTCTTTACAGACAAATCCAGAAAACGGGTAAAAAATTTAACCCAGTAAAAAGACTATAACTCAACATACTCGAGGAATGTATAAAACCGTTAATTAGACAACAGTCAACGAAGTAAACGTTAGTAAAAGAGAGTAAGATTCCCAACAAAAATTGGAAAAAATTAAAAAAGGAAACGACATGTTTTTGAAAATTCAAATTAATTCAGAGTAAAGAAATAAAAACAAACATAAGGGAAGTGAGATCCTCCACCCACTAACGTTGTGATAAATGTTATCGATCCTGTACCTTCTTTGAATCTACAGGTAGTCGTCTACTTACCTATTTTTCAATACCATATGTGTGTGTGTGTGTGTGTGTGTGTGTGTGTTACCTTATAATGAGTCGGTATTTTTCCTTATTTAAACTCAGTCAACATCACTCCACCCACTTGGGTCTCGGACAACATATCCCATTTCATTCAGTCTTTCTCTTTTTGTTTATAGTATATAATTACGTAGATATACCCTATATCTTTTTATCATGACTATGTAGATTAATGTCTCTTCTTTACTTCTACGTCTGTATCTCTTACCAGGTCACCTGTATCGTCCCCTTTCTCTTCCATCCTGTCCAACTCTTTTATCGTAATTGTATATAGGTACTAGTACACATTTTATCTATTGATCACCCTTCGACGACATATTGTGTCCCTGGGATTGGACCACGAGACACTACTGGATCTCCCCACCTTATCCCACCCCTACCTCCACGTTTATATATATTAATACTGACTAAGTGTGACTACATGTCGTCTCAGGTGGTGTCGGAACATTCCGTTAATATAAGGTCAACTTTTTTCTTACCTTGTATCGTCTTTTTCCTCCATCGTACGTGAGTCAGTAGTATAAAAGTTGATCCATGACTCCATTGTCGACATTACTCTGAACGACTTACCGGAATTCATCTTCTTTCGTGTACTAAAGAATCGTTGACTTTTTTCTAAGTGCCCGAACCTCACACTCCACCTCCTCAATACTTAATCTTGGAGTACCAACAGACCTCTTCCCTATATGTCTCAGAGTATTCGTAACAATGGTAAGATTTTCGTTGTCCTTCGGTGACTCTCAGTTCACCCATCACTATATCACCTCATACAAAGGTTTTCATGGGGGAACCCACGGATAAACCTCTACACGTACTTCCGTTTAATATGTCGGAAAGGGTCCAACTAATGAGAAACTCTTTCAAGGTGGAAGAGAAATAAAAGTCCCTATAAACGTAATTAATCCAACCGAATTTCGAGTTGTAAGTCTTTTACTTCTAGTACCGTAGACCAGGGTAGTGAAGTACCCTTTATCTACCCCTTTGTCACCTTTGTCACAGTCTGAAATAAAAACCCCAGAGGTTTTAGTGACGTCTACCACTGACGTCGGTACTTTAATTTTCTGTGAATGAGGAACTTTCCTTTCAATACTGGTTGGATCTATCGTATAACTTTTCGTCTCTATAATGAAACGATTGTTTCCAGGTAGATCAGTTCCGATACCAAAAAGGTCATCAGTACATACCTACACTCTTAACCTGACACTTCTTCCGACTCGCGGCTTCTTAACTACGAAAACTTGACACCACAACCTCTTCTGAGAACTCTCAGGGAACCTGACGTTCCTCTAGGTTGGTCAGGTAAGATTTACTCTAGTCGGGACCCTAAAGAAACCTTCTTTACTACGATTTCGACTTTGAGGTCATGAAACCGGTGGAGTACGCTTCTCAACTGAGTAACCTTTTCCGAGACTACGACCCTCCCTAACCCCCGTCCTCCTCTTCCCCTGCTGTCTCCTACTCTACCGACCTACCGTAGTACCTGATTTACCTGCACTCAGACTCACTTGAGACCCTCAACCACTACCTGTCCCTCCGGACCGTACGACGCTAAGTACCCCAGTGTTTCTCAGCCTGTGCTGACTCACTGACTTGACTTGACTTGACTTTGCATGTGTTGTGATGAGATAATGACATTTTATGAGGTAAGAAACCTCTATGGGTAGTAGGAAGGAAATATTATTGAGAGTTCGTCAGGTGAACCTATTTGCCTACTTACTTAAACGTAACCTTTGATCTGCTATTTCAGTCAAGTCAAGTCAAGTCAAGTCAAGTCAGTGAGTCAGCACAGGCTGAGAAACGCTGGGGTACCTGATCATCGGATGGTCCGAGGAGGGAGGTACCCTAAGAGGTCCGTTCTCATGACCTCACCCAACGGTCAGTCACACGAGAAATAGATTACAGACACATACACACACTTGCACGTGAACATTAAGAAAAAAGGATACTACTTTTTACAGAGGGACAAGGAAAGTAAATGTAAGTTCAGGAGAAAGGTATTTCTAAAACTCTCTGACTTTTTAGATAAATGGTAGAACTAATCTAACCATATACAAGTAAGATGTAGATCTTACTATAAAATTTACCCAAAAGGGTAAATGTAAGTTAACGTGAAAAATTTTAGACCTGTACCACCACCACCGTGATAAACCGACAGTTTTACCCGATACTACTACACGCAAGCAATTTTGTTGTTCCCTAAAAATTCTTCGAGACGTACGGGAGACGATCCACGAACACACCGAGAGCATCGAAAAATAGTCTACGTCGTAAATAGAACATTAGGTCGATCAAAGAGTGTGTGTGTGTGTGTGTGTGTGTGTGTGTGTGTGTGTGTGTGTGGGTGTCGTCGGTCATAAAAAGGTACGTGTCATAAAAAGGAGAAGATGGAACTTTTGTCAAGTGATACAGAGTACGTCCACAGTTCTGTGACTTTATCTAAAAAAAAACACTCTTTTAGTTTATACAATGACACAGTAAAGAGACCTATATTGACTTCAGACATCACACTTACACCCGAGTGGTTGTACAACAGATATCGGGTATATATATCATTAGAGGCGGGTATTAAACATTTTGACTCTTTACCTTGGTGTCTACTGTGTATTTTTTGTTAATCGAAACACCTTTATTTCACAATATTTTGTCAAGAGTTGATTCCTTCTTTTTTAAAGGGAGATGGGTCCCCGTACTTGTACCTAGATACACGTCCTCTCCGTCTCATTACGTCCCCAATCCACACTCGATGTATCTCCGTCCGACCCACCCGATATTAGGATAGAGGTGGTAAAAAGTGGACGTACGGTAACCGGTTTCAGGAATAAGAGAGACAAAGAGTCAATAGACTCGAGACTTTAACCATGTTAGTGTCTCAAGTGGAGTAGACTAAGACTACTCCTAATCGACTCTCCCTTTGACACTTCCATAATCTTCTCACGGACCGTGTTTCATTCCCTATTTTTATTGTAATTAACTACCATTAGTGCAGTGTAACTAAGTTACTTGACACACTAATTCTGAGTCTGGAACGTCTCCTGAAACGAATCAAAGGTTGACAAACGGACTTTAAGAGACTCACTGTCGTGTCCCTCCTTTTTTTCCATAGCCCTTTCTTACTGATACTTTAAGTCTATTCACTGTAAAGTTCGACGACAAATCAAGAAGTAGTGACTTTTTGTCGAAAAAAAACGTATAAAATTTCTACTTTCTTTTACATACGTATAACTAAAATTTAATCCGAAAGCTTACCCCATCTTAAAAAGTTCCCTAAAGGTAACCACCCTTCTACTTTGTAAGTGTGGGTCCACGTGTAAAATGACAAAATCCGATTTTATTTAGTAATGTTGACTTCCATAGGAGTTTCGAGGAGTGTAACACCTCTTTTCTAACCCCTATACGTATATATATGTATGTAAGAGTTTATGGCCTAAGTTTTATCCATAGTACTGGTATGAAAGTGAGTTACCAAATGGTCGTCACTCCTAACAATCTAAAAAACCATCGTAACTTTAAGAACAATATAATAGGTTTCATTTTTACACTATTTTCCACTATAGATTCCTAAAATTAATCGACATCAGAATGATTATGTCAAGTTTTAAACACAAAAGGATTCATCGTCGAGTCTATTGGAAGACGTCACCTTATTAACATAATTATTAATTTAGTAATCTGTTACGAAAATAGACTTAAGTTGTTTGAAGTCAGAGGGTTCACGAAATTTAGGAAAACACTACTTGGTTACTTTTCAAACTAGTGATGTCTAATTAGAACATGACCAGAAGTACATAACAATACGAGTAGACCCCTCAGGGAAAGGAAAGATCGAAACATTTAAGTTACACTGGTTGGACCAGAAAGAGGTCATGAAGGACAAGATCCTTCGAAGAGCTTGTAAGAGACGATGATTAATATTATTAGTATTTACAAAGATATTAACATTATGATGACGATTATAGTAATGAAGACGACAATGGGTAATTATAGTGACAGTAGTAGTAGTCATGAATAACACACGATTCCCACTCGTTCAAAATACAGGTAGTAATATCAATTAGTAGAGTCATCGTGAGACTTTCTATGTACGATTATAATAAGAGATAAATACACATTCTTTGACTCTGAACCTTTCAAATTTATCAATAGGTTCAAGTAATTACGTTTATTTCTACCTGGGTTTGAAATTTAAGTCTACTAGATTGATGTTCCGAAATTAGAGAATAGATGAGACTAAATGATGGGTTTTATTATTAACTCTATAATCTATAAATTGACCATGAAAGAAATACAAAATTAGAAATATCGACGTTGAAGATAAAGGGGGATTTATAGAATAGAGAGAAAGAAGGAATTTTGATCTTAGATTTTAATCGATCCGTGTACTTATACTGGGATACAGGATTTAAAGGACACGTAGACACATTTAACAGATACATTACTCAACAATCACATTCAAGAGGAATTTTTCCTCTTCAATTTATTTTTCCTCTTCAAGTAGTAGGAAATCAGGAAAGAAGTGAGAGGGTCAACATGACCCCTCGACCGTTACCTGATCGGTAGTCTTATACTATACCCTCGGTGTACGATTCCTACCATCTCTTCGTAACGTCTTCTTGGGATCCACGAACTGCGACACGGTGTGACTCGTTGGGACATGATTGGGAAAGATCCGAATAAAGTGAACCCCCTTTATTCAAAGATGAGACAAATATAGACAATAAAACTCCAAAACAAGAGAATTTATATTGGACTATAACGGATTGTGTGAGAGTCTCTCTTCTCTCAGAAAATATGTTCATACTTATGAGGATTACAAATTTTCCATGAACTATTTGTAGTCTAACGAAATACTATTAATATATAAAGGTTTATAGAAACTCCAGATTTCATCACTTTTAGATCCAGATAATATGTATTTAAATGTTCAAATCATATAAACTTCGAGAATCAAAACCTAGCACATAATCCGATTACAAGTAAAACGTCCCTGAGATCAGTGAAGAAAGTATAATTGTGTACCGTTTCAACTATTTCTCGATGATATGTATGAACCCGTGTGAGTGTCCCGACCGTCTTATTCCTTTTATGTAACTCCCTTTCTACGGGAAAGACTTAATTACAGTAGAGGCAATGTCACCGAAGGGTCCTCCGAGTCACCATTTAGAAAAGATGGACCGTTACGTCCACTACGTCCCAAACTAGGGACCCAGTACTTCTAGGGGACCTTCTCCTTTACCGTTTGGTGGAGTCATAAGAGAGGACTTTTTAGAAAACCTGTCTCCGCGGATCGCCCGATGTTAGGTACCCCAACGTTTTTCTCAACCTGTACTGACTCGTTGACTCGTGACTCGTGCATAATGTCATCAGATGTGACAACAATAATTTCTTGGACAGTCGTTGATGACATATTTTAGAAGTAAAATTATCAATACATATCAAAAGAAGTGGTTGGCTCAAATAACACTATATCGTAATCTTTTGAAGACCTTCAATCGCGTTTGGTTCAGTTCTTCCTTCCGTCAGATTTTTAACGGAAGGTTGTTCTCGACAGTTACCATGTCTCGACTCTAAGATTTATTCTTTTAAGTGGTTCTTAATAATTTCTTAGTTGAAATACGTCAAGTCACAACGAAAATAGAACCCTTACAACAGATTATGAAATGGAATAGTCTTATCTTTTTTAAGACCGTAATTTTATCTTACTCCTTTCATAAGTATAAGTCAAGAAACAAGAAAATAAATAATAGAGTTGAGAATAATTATTCATAAAAGGATCGGGAACCCAAAGTGGAGACCACTACATCCTTATTGGTTATAACTGTATTCAGTACGGACGGACCTCGAATGAAAGACTACCTACTTCCGTCTGTTATTAGTATTTATTAACTTTCTGATTCTATAAATTTTTATCACCAACTCCAATTGTTCTATTACTCTAACTTTCGCTAGTCTCTGTTTCCTTGTAGTCCAGTCTAGAAAGACTCCTACACTAAACTCGACTCTGGATCTACTGTTCTATACGGTTATAATACTTTTAAACCCCTTCTCGGTAAATCTGTTCCCTTTATTCACGTTCGGAACTCCGACCTTGTTCGAAGTCACTGAGTCCTCTAACCTCTATTGAAGTCTCGAAGTCTTCGTTTCATCTTTACTCCTGTCACCACCCACGATTGTAGTCTCCCCATCCGTCCTGACCTAAAACTTCCTGAACCTTTAGTACCCTTCTCCAAACTTAAATTAAAAGTCAAGAAAGTTGTACTCTCCGTCACTTTCATCGTCAAAATACAATTTCTGGATTCAAGAAACCGAGAAATATCGAAGGTTGAATTTGAACCTAAAACCCCTACACTTGAAGATTCAAGAGTAGAGTATAGATATAGATATAAGAAATTAACTGGTAGTCACGACTTTGACAGACTATAAAGTGTTTACGAGTACAATTACCCTTATACTTTCGACCTTGTTCAATACCTAAGAACACCGGATACTATTTAGTACTTAGACTGAGTTAATACTCGAAGAAAAATAAGTACTACTTTCGTATGTCTTTATCATGTGAGTCGGAATGGACAGCTATTATGTAATTCAACTAATTTATAACTAAAAATTAAAATCTAGACAGTAAAGAATAAACTATTATAAAATCTAAACGGAAAAGGATAAATAACGAGATATATAGGTAAAAATTTTTGTATAGTATCCTTTTCGACATCATTCAACAATTTATATACCTATTCTCATCTGTTTACCTCTGTTTCATTATAGTTTAACATATAAACATTTCTACAAGAATATAACAAACGTTTTACACCCTCCATATAAGACGAGTAACCTAAATACAATGCCTTAATTCGTAATCTCCGTCTATGTGACGTAACAAACGTCATAGATTCAGTCTCTTTTATCATACGTGAGTACAGTGGATGAGGAGGGTCCTTGTGTCTGTAGGATGGTCAGTCGAAGGAGGTCATCTTGAGTCGGAGTCGGACTCTTTAGAAAGTAGTTGTACAGGATTCATCGATGATGAGTAGTCACCCAACAGTTCTCTTTACTCGACTAGTCAACGGGAACGGAATTTGACTGTTTCTAGTTTCTTTTATACTCAGAAAAGGTCCATACTTTTAAGAACAAACGTAGAGTGTTATCCCCTATTGAATGTTTCTTATACCCGAGGTTCCCTGAATCCCATTCTAATTATTTTATTAACCGTATACACACGAGTCAACGAATAAGTACAGTCTGAGAAACGCGGGGGTATCTCACATCAGGTGGTCCGAGGAGACAGGTACCTTTAAAGGTCCGTTCTTTTGACCCCACCTAACGGTGAAGGATGAGATCCCTGAAAAGGTGGGATCCCTGGTTTGGACGTAGAGAACGTAGAGGACGGAACCGTCCGTATAAGAAATGGTGATCGTGGTGGACCTCCATAAATTATTTATAATCTAAGACATAAAAAGGACCTTTGAGTTTACTATGATGAAACCGGAGTCGGTATAGTCTCATGATATCTCCAGGTTTTTCCAAAAATGAGAGTTTATTCTGGAAAAGGAGAGATAATAATTATAATAGATCTGAGATTAAATCTCCGTGTAGGTCTCCTTTTATGTGTAGGTGTGGCGTCTAAATGGACAAAAATAAAGTTCAGTCTTTAAATAACGAACAGGTTTATGTAAACGTTCTGAATGTCTATGATTTGTGACACCAGAAGTTTATTCAATATTTCTTTTTCCCTTTTCCTTCTCCCTTCTCTAGTAATTTTTCCGGTAACTAAATCCACTTCTTACGTTTTTTTAATTCCAAAATTCAAATATTATAAACCCGTTTTATAAATTCAATGAAAATATAATTAATACTATAACTTGGATTATAATATGATATTTATACAATTATATAAATATATATAATTTTATATATACTTTATATAAAATAATTTGTATTGTAAGATCGTATTTAATAACAATTTGTATTATAAGGTCGTATTTAATAAGTTGTATTTTATAGTAGATGAGGAACACACCAAACATAATTTCTCCCTTATTTTTAAACCCACTTAAGGGTAAGTAACAATTCTACTAAAAAATATTACCCTATATAAAGATGTATAAAATATATTGAAAAACTTTCATAGAAAATATCATTTACGATTTAATTTTCGGTAGTAAAAAAGAGTCAAAATGACTCTTTATTAATTGTAAATTGGTATATTCAAATTCCGTATACCGTATTACCAACCTAATTGTATCTGACACTTTAATAAGAGTGTTGAGCCAATGGGCTTGTAGATAGAAGAATATATCTATGTTATTTTTCTTTTATTTCCCCTCTCCCCTTAGTTAGGAAGAATAGATACAAAGGACAAGGACGACGACGATTCAGCGAAGTCAGCACCGGCTGGGAAACACTGGGGTATCTGCCGTCGGGTGGTCCGAGGGGGTAGGGACCCTAAGAGGTCCGTTCTTGTGACCTCACCCAACGGTAAAGGAAGAGGTTATGTACTTTCACTTGTTAGTTTCACTTCAGCGAGTCAGCACAGGCTGAGAATCGCTGGGGTACCTGACGTCGGATGGTCCGAGGAGGCAGGTACCCTAAAAGGTCCGTTCTCACGACCTCACCCCACGGTAACGGAAGAGGAAGGACAAGGATCCTCCAATAAAATGAAATAATCTTTGAAAACTTGAAAAATCAAATATTGAAGACCTTTTATATGTCCTGAAAATCGAGGTATCGTTCTTTACAATTAATTCTCTCAGACACTACCTCACTCAATCTCCTACTGAGTTCGAGTACAATCTTAAAAGATCACGAACACTCCATACACTCACTCGCTCACTCACTTCAGCAAGTCAGCACAGCCTGAGAAACGCTGGGGTACCTGACATTGGATGGTCCGAGCAGGGAGGTACCCTAAGAGGTCCGTTCTCATGACCTCACCCAACGGTAAAGGTAGAGGTCCCCTAGAAGGGCTGGGTCCCTAGCTTGGGTCCAGAGGGCGTAAGGTCCGTCTGCGAACTCCGTACACCCATTAATTTTATATAACAATAGAAAACAATTGTAACAAAGTAAACGAAATCTTAAATTTATCCAAATTTATTAACATATCCTTGGGAGAAAATATTTTTACTCCACACCCGACTTTTATTTAACTAAGTCTTTACGTCGTACAATTCTCCTCTGTTGAAAAAAAATAAAAACTCGGGAGTCTAAGTACGACCTGTGAGTTATTTACGAACGACTTATTTACTTATTAGACTTACTTCGATCTTGAGAATTTTGTACTCTACTGACAAGGGGTTTACTTTATATTTACATTTTTACATGAAGACATCTAAAAATAAAGGGATATATGAAGGTTTGACGTTGTCGACAAAATACTTCATATCCTGATAACGAGAATGAGTAAGAGTGGTACTTTTACAGACAATGTTTATTGACTCGAGAGATTATCAAGTATTACTGGACAGGGAAGTTCGTCTTGATTAGTCGCTAAACCTTAGTTGGACGGTTAAGATTTTTACTCTGTAACGAGTATAACTAAAGAATACACCGATAGAAACATAACTTCTTCTTTTAACGTTATTCAATTGTAACTACTTACAATCCTTATTTGAAAGTTTGGTATCCAAAACAACTTATAATGGATGGTATTCCAAGTAAAGAATTGGGGATCACTACTAACAAACGTTACTCTTTTGATCATAATGTAATCTTTTGAGTACAAACACACAATTATTATATTACATAATTATAAGTCAATTCAAGTCAAGTCAACGAGTCAACACAGGCTGAGGAACACTGGGGTACTTAGCGTCGTGCGGTCCGGAGGGACAGGTAGTGGTTGAGGGTCTCGAGTGAGTTTGAATGCAGGTAGATCAGCCACTACGGTAGTTCGGTAGAGTAGGAGCCAACAGGGGAAGAGGACGGGGGTTAGTGAGGGTCGTAGTCTCAGAAAAGGTTACTGTTGAGAAGTGTACTCCACCGGTTTCATAACCTCAAAGTCGACGTCGTAGTAAGGGAGCTTTCTTGTGGGTCCCGACTAGAGGAAATCTTACCTGACCAACCTAAAGGAACGTCAGGTTCCCTGAGAGTTCTTAGAAGAGGTTGTGGTGTCAAGTTTTCGTAGTTAAGAAGTCGCGAGTCGAAAGAAGTGTCAGGTTGAGAGTGTAGGTATGTACTAGGTATCGGAACTGATCTGCCTGGAAACAACCGTTTCATTACAGAGACGAAAACTTATACGATAGATCGAACCAGTATCGAAAGGAAGGTTCCTCATTCGCAGAAAATTAAAGTACCGACGTGAGTGGTAGACGTCACTAAAACCTCGGGGTTTTTTATTTCAGACTGTGACAAAGGTGACAAAGGGGTAGATAAAGAGTACTTCACTACCCTGGTCTACGGTACTAGAAGCAAAAGACTTACAACTCGAAATTCGGTTGAAAAAGTGAGAGGAGAGAGTGAAAGTAGTTCTCCGGGAAATCAAGGAGAAGTGAAAGACGGTATTCCCACCACAGTAGACGTATACACTCCAATAACTATAAAGAGGGCTGTTAGAACTAAGGTCGGACACGAAGAAGGTCGGGTCGCAAAGAGTACTACGTGACACGTATATTCAATTTATTCGTCCCACTAGGTGTGTAGTTTCCGAAACCGTATCAGTTATTTCGTCTTTATCTACAAAAAGACCTTAAGAGAACGAAAAAGGTACTAGGTCGTCTACAACCGTTAAACTAGAGACCAAGGAGACGGAAAAGATTTTGGTCGAACTTGTAGTCCTTCAAGTACCAAGTCCATAACGACTTCGGACCGAACCTCTTAAATAATATGGTGTACTTTATACAGTCCACTTGCTGTTTGTGGCACACACACACACACACACACACACACACACACGTACGTGTACGTACGTACGTGTGCGAGTCAGTGAAGTTAATACAGACAAACATTGGGGTACTTAACATCGGGTGGTCCGATGAGAAAGGTACCCCCAGAGGTCCGTTCTTGTGACCTCACTCAACGTTACGTGAGGAGGTCCCCTAGAAGGGCTGGGTCCCTAGTTTGGGCACAGAGGAAGTAGAGGACGTAACGTCCGTTTAAGAAATGACGACTCGGTGGTCCTTTCGGGTCTTTTTTCAGTATTAAGGTATTTTTAAACATATAAATTCATAATAAAACCCGAAGGGACCACCGAGTCGTCATTTCTTAGGTGAACGTTACGTCCTTTACACACTAGGTAGGGACCCAACCCTTCTGGGGGACGTCTTCCTTTACCGTTGGATGAGAACATTAAGACGGACCTCTAAGGGGTACCCGTCTCCTCGGACCGTCCGGAGTCAGGTACCCCAGTGTTTCGCAGTCTGTAATGATTCACTGATTCATGTCGTGTGTCGTGTAGTACCGAATTTTACAATATATTTATCATTAATATTTTAAATGGTACGAATAACACAACTGAACTCCCATATATGTTCACGGAACTTTTCCACGAAAATTCTCTAAACCTCTAAGTAGTTTGTTAATTCTCATCTTGATAAGGTAAAGACTCATAAATAGTTTTTTTTGTATTTTTGTGATTAAACTCTACATACGTGGTACAGTACCCGAAGGACCTCCAAGTAACCATTTCTTAGACGGACGTCACGTCCTCTACGTCCAAGTTAGGGACCCAGCCCTTCTAGGGGACCTCTTCCTTTACCGTTGGGTAAGGTCATAAGAACGGACCTCTCAGGGCACCTATCTCTCCGGACCACCCGATGTGAGGTACCCAAGTGTTCTCAGTCTGTACTGAATTGTTGATTCGGTGGTGGTACGTGACGATACAGACAATGGCGTTCTATACCTTTGTCGGACAACTACCCACTTATTCATTTCTACTACACCCCACACACACACACACACAAATACACCTTACAATGACTCGGTATTTTTTTTATGTTAGAACACTTGACGTTGTTGTTCCTGGAACTTACATAATTATAATATGATGTACTTTATACAGTCCACCTCTTCCTGTCTATGGTATACTAAAGTGAGTATACACCTTAATTTTTTTTGTTTTTTGTTTTTTGTTCCCTTGTTTTCTTTATTTCGTCTTGGTTTGAGCATCTGTGTCTTTCTTCTAAACACTAATGGTTTTTTATTCTCCCAATCCCCACGTACATTACCCACTTCCCCCAGTTGACATACCACCGACTACCGTCGATCCGAACACCATCACTAGTGAATCATCATATACGTCTACAGTTTAATATTAGTACATAGGAAAGTTAAACGTTTTATTTTGTACGACTATCGATAAAAACATTCCTTCTTAAATATAACAAGACATTTAATAAACATGTCTTATGGACTTGGATAATCAAAAGAATGTGTCTCGTCTCTAGTTACGGTCATTTTAGTAAGAGTACCCCTGTCAATCATAGTGTACCTCTTTTAGAGAACTGGTCAAACGTCGAGTTTAGGATTTGGTGATTGAGTTTTCTAACTCCGACGTTACGTCTCTCTATCATTTCTTGATTGACCGAATTACGTTTCAGTAGTTGTATTTAATATTTGTTATTATTTTGTATTATGAAGCTCAACCTAGTCTTTTCACAATGGAAGTGTAAACTATTTGTAAGATTTTTACCATATATAATATTTACTAATGTTTGAGGTTTAGGGTCTGTCGTAACCATGATTTCAATTACGTGAGAAAATATCACTTATTTAAATAGATACCCTTTAGTTAGATCTCTACACGATGATTTGAGACGCATGGATAGAGGGAGTCCGTTTAAAACTAGAGTTTACGTTTTGTTAATTAGAAGAAATAAAAAGAAAGACTGTAGTAGGCACACTGAAACTCGATTACTAGATATTGAACTATATTCTTTGTCTCATTAACAGTCCAAATAAAAACTAAGTTGAGTTTTTTTTCTAAAAAGTTACTTAATAATATCATGTAGATCTATTCTCGATTTAGGTATACATAATAAGTGATAGTAATTTTTATAGTTTCAAATTCTCGTATATAATGAGTAACATTTCTATACAAAAGATAATAGAAAATTTTTAAATTTTAAACCTTGTATAGATATTTAAATTGTATCATAGATGATGAAAAATATAAATCCACGTACAGATACAAAAAAACTACAATGAAAAATTTTTTCAAATAACTTCATGTTAACTAAATGTCACAACACAATTAAAGATGAAATATCGTTTTACTGAGTCAATATGTGTGTGTGTATGCATATATATGTGTGTATAAGATAAAGTATAAAAGAGGTAATACCGAATATTATTACCGAATATTAAGTTGTCCTATAACTTATATCAAGGGACACGATATGTCATCCTGTAACAAACAGTTTCTACTTAACAAATATCCACACACCGAAATAAAGACCCGAGAGACAAGACAAGGTAACCTCTTCTTTTGCCGTTGGGTGAGGTCATAAGAACGGCTCTTTCAGGAGACCTGTCAACTCGACCCACCGGATGTCAGGTGTCCCAACGTTTCTTAACCTGTGTTAAATCCTGAATCACTGACTTGTTCTTTGTCAAGACAAGGTAGCCAGGTATACATATAAAGACACGATCATGGCGTGATAAAATTAATGATATCGAAACATCACAACAGGTTTCAGACCCTTCCCATACGGAGGAGGAAAGAAGAAATAGGAGTCTTAACGAAACCGTCAATATCAGGAAAATAACAAGGTAAAATCCTAATAAACGAGATCAAGAAACTTTTTACAATACCCCTTAAACTATTTGTAGAGTGATTTAGACATCTAATGAAACCCATCATACACAGATTAATACACAAAAATTGTTACTTTTATTAAGGTATATTAAACTAATAAACAAATCGACGAGTACAAAGTAACAGTTACATGAGAATAATATAAAAGTAATTAATAAGGGTTTCTTATAAACTTATTGACGTACCTTGGTTGAAACTTATGATTATATGACGGAATCTCCTAAAACTCCCAAACAGTTTTAGTCTGAACTTTCTTCGTCACCAAATCTGACTCGAAAAACGGTCAATGGTGTCCAGCGATACGGTTTCGGGAACTGATACACCCAGTGTTGTTTGAGATCTTTTAAGAATTTCTCAACCCTTATGATCTGGTGGACTGGACGGAGAACTCTTTGGACATATGTCCAGTCCTTCGTTGTCAATCTTGACCTGTACCTTGTTGTCTGACCAAGTCCTTTCCTCATGCAGTTCCGACATATAAACAGTGGGACGAATAAATTGAATATACGTCTCATGTAGAACTCTTTGCGACCCGACCTTCTTCGTGTTCGACCTTAGTTCTAACGGCCCTCTTTATAGTTATTGGAGTCTATACGTCTACTGTGGTGGGATACCGTCTTTCACTTCTCCCTGATTTTTCGGAGAACTACTTTCTCTCTCCTCTCACTTTTTCCACCGAAGTTCAAATTGTAAGTCTTTTGCTTCTAGTACCGTAGACCAGGGTAGTGAAGTACCGTTTATCTACCCCTTTGTCACTGTCTGAAATAAAAAACCCCGAAGTTTTAGTGAAGTCTACTACTGACGTCGGTACTTTAATTTTCTGTGAATGAGGAACCTTCCTTTCAATACTGGTTGGATCTGTGGTATAATTTTTCGTCTCTGTAGTGAAACGATTGTTTCCAGGTAGATCACTTTCGACACCAAAAAGGTCATCAGTACATACCTACACTCTCAACCTGATATTTCTTTCGACTCACGGCTTCTTGACTACAAAAACTTGACACCACAACCTCTTCTGAGAATTCTCAGGGAACCTGACGTTCCTCTAGGTTGGTCAGGAAGGATTTCCTTTAGTCAGGACTTATAAGTAACCTTCCTCACTGATAAGGAAGGTCACGACTTCGACTTCCACTTTGACGTTATGAAACCGGTAGACTACACTTCTTGACTGAGTAAACTTTTCTGGGACTACGAACCTTCCTAACTTCCGTCTTCCTCTTCCCCTACTGTCTCCTACTTTACCAACCTACCGTAGTAATTAAGTTACCTGTACTCAAACTCATTTGAGGCCCTCAACCACTATCTGTCCCTCCGGACCGTACGACGTCAGGTACCCCAGCGTTTGTCAACCTGTACTGACTCGCTGACTTGACTTGACTGTCCAGTATAGGATATCTAGAAGGTTTCATCTGTTCTCTCTGTGTCCATACTACGTATAGTATACAGTGTTAGTATTGGTAAAATACTTTCACAGGAGTAGTGATTTCATAATTACTAAACGGTCCTTTCTAAGTAGTTATGTGAATTAAAACAAATACTTTTTTTTCTACAGTCAACTAAGTATGAGTATTTAATCAACAGAAGTCAACTTGTAGTGTACGTTTAGGTAACTGTCACAAACTTGGTTCAAAATCTTTATGTATGACACAACACGAACCGTAACGAGAGACTTACGAAAAAATCGTAAGCCTTAACACACACCGTCTTTGACGGAACTAATACAAGGTATTACTCCTATATAGTCTCTACAATGGTGATGAACACTTAGTGATCCAACCTTATTGATCAAGGACTTTAACCGGTAGAAATAAAGTTTTTTATAGATGTTTAAAATACCTATTGACCACAAAGTCTTTAACAATAATTTGTTGGTCCTAAAAAATCATGGTTCAAAGAGTAAATCTCAATAATACTAGGTGACGTTAAGTTTCAATAACTTGTCTAATTAATTTTGGTAGTACTAAGGAGGTTTCCGGTTCAAAGACCAGGGTGAAAGTCCAATTGGTATGACAGTTGGATCAGTGAATACTTGTAACATTTCTAATACTATCTCTACACTATTAATGTATTACAAATTATTTCTTGGGAATTCTATATTACGAGTTATATCTTGGGAATTTTCTTGTCATGAACAGTTTTTACCTTCCTATAAACCATGATCGTCCTTACTCGTCGACAACTTAGTTCCTTTTACTACAGTTACTTTTACGTTATAAAGTTCAAATATCACGACTTTAACTAAGTATTTCATTAAATAAAAAAATTAGTTCATAGTTATCACAGTCTAAGTCAATCATTATACATGTTCCCAAAGAAACACTTAACTCTTTATAGAAATAAGTTAAACTGTATAAGGTCGGTAAGAATCAGTTATCGTGGGAGAAATCTGTATACCCTCAATAGCTGTAAATAAATACGAAACCTTTTAGTTTAAATGTCCCTGAAAACACATTCATGGAAAACTTTAGATTAGTGATATAATTGAAACTTTGCTTTTTTATATGACTACCTTGTGTATTTTAGATACCCTTATTTCCCAACTTTTACTTACTATCATTATTTCATGACTTTAGTCTCATTTTCAGTACGAATTTATCTAATCAAGGTATGAAATATATCACTAAGGTTACCGTTATTTGGGATTTGTAAAGTTTTCGACATCAGATCAAAGTTAGGTGGACTATTCATTTATAAAGTTTTAGATTTGAACCCCCGAATAAAAATTTAAACCGTTACCAATGAGAGATTGAACAGTCGAAAGTAAGAATATACTCTACCCCAACGGAAGAAAATCAAAGTTACTAACATTCAAAGACAGTAGTTGACCTTATAAGAAATAATGTTAGACTTCGGTAATAATACGAGTTAATTACAACGAAGAGAGAAAGAAAGAGACATTCATTATACAAATAAAGAGACTTAATCTTTAGGTTATCTAAAGTGCCGAAAAAATTTTAAATTTTTAACGGTGTTTTCAAGATTTTCCTCGACTTAATTTATAGTAATAATTAATATGATAACATGTCGATATTGGAGTGTAATGACTTACTTGAAGGAAACCAGACAAACAGATATCTTCATATAAAAACATATTTTAACCTTACTTCGACTTGTATACCAAAACGTAGAAAAGTTTTTTTTAATTATAATATTGTTGTCGGTAATCAATATACGTAAGGGGGGTACATTAATCGATAGAAAATCTTCATGGTCACCTTCAAAGACTTATTACAAAGTAGTTTACTTTTATTGGTTTAACTAAATCTGTAACAGTGTGTAAATCTTACAATGACTCTACTTACAGAAATGTGGATATAGAAACTTACCGAAAGACTAATAAAAGAATTTATCAAAGGACCTTCAGTTCACAAACTCATCTTCCTGTTCTGTGGAAACTATATAACGGTTCATCGAAAAGTCTCACTGACATGTTTCTTAATGAGGATTTTTATCTAAGACTAAACTTACTAAACTAACTAATAAAATTCATTCTTAAATTAAGTGGTTCGGGAGGAGAAGTGTAGGAGTGTGGAGGTTTTATCAGGGGGTGGTATCATTGGTAGAATAACTGACAAATACTTGTGTGACGAAATTTTCTTTCTCTTTTATGTCTAAAGATGATCTTCATACATTATCTATAGGACCACCGTAAATTGACTCCACAAAGGTCAATAATAAATTAAACGTAAAATTTTCGTAAATAATATTCAATTACTTAGTTAACTATGAGGTCCCTTGTAAATTATTCTAAATAACGGAATATTTTAAATATACGGAGAGTCGATTTATTGGTTCTAATATTAATAATCGTCAACGTATTAATGTAAACACCATTAAGATCTCTACTGGTTTCTATCTTTTATAGATATTGTAAAATATAAATTACATCTGTACCTACCGAAATTGTACACTAAATTTTGTATAAGTATTAAAGTCTCATGAACATAAGTAAAAAATTTAAACTTTCCATAAAATTTTTAGATAATTGTTTTTTACATTCAGGAAGCACTATCGTCATCTCGTCTCGTTGACTTTTCCGTTAATTAATCTTGTACAGTTTTAAGTTTCTCAAACTCTACGGTGCAGTACGTTCATTAGATAACAAAGGAGACTGACTTTCCGTCTTCCGAGGATTGGAAGATGTTACATAGAAGACTCACAAAATATTCGACAAGGACCCGGTCAGGAAGAGTAAGTAAGACATGACGTGGAACGTACTGAAGTCCTTGACTTTCGTCGGAATGCTGTATTGGTTTCCTCAAAAAGAGAATCGATGGGTGGGAGAAAGGAGGAGAGGAGAAGGGGACAAGTTGGCGACGACACTCTGCGTGACCTGAGTGAAAGAAGGACTTTGGAAGTCGCAGTGACAGAGGAGTATTGCAACGGAAGGACTAGAAAGTGACATAAGTTAGAATGGCTTGTGGAAGGACAGGAATAAGGAATACGGATCAGTAGATAAGAAGAACATATAGTATACCACGTCTTCTGAACCGGTGGACTGAACGAAACCTGGTACCCCGTATTCGTTTACACTATGTTCGTCTTCGAACTTTTCGTGAACGAACGGTGAGGAGATAACGACGACCTCTGAGAAGATGACGGTCAGTGAGACAAATGGACATTCCAACTCACTGGGTACGTAGGATCTACCCGGTAGGACCAATTACGGAGGGTATGGTTAGTGATGAGTTTGATGGACGATGGATTGACGTCGGCGTACTCTCTGGGAGTTCTCTCTTGTCTATTTTTAAAAAAGGGGACGACACATCCAGGTTTTACGTCCACATTTCTTAGCGTTCATTCATTTTACTACAGTCATTCAAAACTTTATGATAAAAATACATCGTTTACTAATGTTAATAAAAGGTTCGTAGAGTCTAGATAAAGGAGTAGATATGTTACTCCTTAGATTGGGAAACAACTGGCCTGGTTTACTGTATGGTATTATTGTATCGGGCATCTCATATCGTAGACCTGAGTACGACAGATTAAAGTTGGAACCAAGGTAAGTCATGACAAAGTAAATAAGGACAAAAGAATTTTATCGTTTAATAAAACTTAGAGACATCGAGTCAAAAGAGTAAATTTATACACATATTATTCTCACGGAAATATAGTCCTCATGGAAATATCGAAAGTGAAGTTCACTGTCTTTTGGACTAAATCTAACCGAATGCCTTTTATCCTTCTACCGAATTAATTGACTTTTTCCTTTCCTATCGGACAGTGGTCCAGGAAAGACGAAAGTCCTCAAACTTGTTGTGGTAATCTTACAACAGAGAAAGTTCCATGTTTGGGGTGAGAGGTACAATGATAGTAACAGTCAAAGGTACTTCATAACTCTACCGACGGTCATAGAGGTGTAGATGTTGTAAAATCCAATTCAGGACACTTTTTCATTTCTGAAAGTATTTATGGATGCTTTCAGAATAATTCAGGTTAATGCAACACACGGATAGTGCACCAGTCCTGTTTGTTTAGACTGAAAACACAAGTTGGAACTTGGATGTCAATCCTTAACCATCTCCGGTGTTTCTGATTGTCACCTGTTCTCACCAATAGATCTCTTGATAGTCTCATTGCAATGGACTTTTCCGGCTAAATATTTTTGTTACCTACAGAAACGGTAAATGAGGTATGTTTTGTCAATTTACTAGTTACTTACGTTTGTGGATCACGACTCCTACCATGTACCATTCTTGAGTTAATTATAGTAGACATTTATAATTACACTTGTACGTGGTTTTTTACGTATAAAATATAGAACTACCACTACCAGTGTATTTAAATGGGTACAATATTTCAATGTATCCTCTCTCGTTACCGTGGGGTGAGGTCATAAGAACGGACCTTTTAGGGTACCTACCTACTCGGACCACCCGACGTCAGGTGCCCCAGCACTTCTCAACCTGTGCTGACTCGCTGAAGTGAAAGTGAAAAGTGAAAGTACGTAACCTCTTCCTCTACCGTTGGGTGGGGTCACAAGAACGGACCTCTTAGGGTCCCTGCCCCCTCGGACCACCCGACGGCAGATACCCCAGCGTGTCTCAGCCTGTGCTGACTTCGGTGAATCGTCGTCGTATTTTAATGTACCTTGCTTTATGTATGTGTATGTGTGATGACGTACATATCGACCACTTAATTCCAGACTTCATTCCAGTCACAACTAAAAAACGGAGTTATGATACGATATCAATACGTTATACAATGGTAATACTATTGACTCACTTCCCATGGGTCACAGAGGTACAATAAAGAATATTAACAAACAATTAGACGTTAATACTACTACACCCCCCCTTCCACCCCCCAAAGTCTAAACCCTTGTACACATGTGGGTACCGTCTAAATACAACTACACACCGTTTTGGTTATGTTATAACATTTCATTCTTTTTTTTTTATTATTATATTTCTTTTTTTTTTCATTTCGTGGTTCGTATCCTAGTCTGTGTACCAACTGTACTTTCCGTCCATAATTGTTAGTAGAAGACTTAAGATCTCATTACTTATGGAACGGAATTTTTATCTTTGAATCAAGATTGGAGAAGGTTCTTTAGAAAGACCAAAGACGTCGACCTTGGGGAAAAAGATAACACGATAAAATTTTTATCACAAAGACATCGTGGTTGGTCCCTGTCGACTCATAGTCTCAAGAAGTAAATACAGAAACAGAGTTATCTAATACTCAAGGACATTCCGTTCCTTATACAATAAAAACGTATAAATAGGTAAGTACACAAGTAAACGTAAAACATAGAAGAGTTTTGAGAGTCGTGTCCAAAGAAGGTTACAACGTGAAAGTCTTTTTTACAATTCTGAACTATTAGTGTCCGTCCTTGTATATATAAAGTATCAATATTACTAATAGTTGTTTTCTGTGATACATACCAAAAATTAATGTGAAAATAGTCTTGACAAAAAGTCACCGATTATAGAAAAAAAGACTTGGTCAACAGAAACACACAAAAATTTTTAGTCACAAGTTTCTCTAAGACTTCGATCCTCTATAGATGACTCTTTCCCAAAATAAAATGTTCTCGGACCCCTAGACTCTAATCGAAAACTTACTAGTAGTGTCACCTCGAAGTCAAGGGAAAAATAAATCCACAACACCCAAAGACAGTATCTCTAAAATTCATCTTTCCTCAAGTACTAGAGGAGGATTCCTCAAACTCTAAGTTCACTTAAAAATCTTGGTTACCTTTTTTTTCCCGGTTCACTCAAAAAATTATCTCCTAATGAGAAGGTCTTCAGCTGATATTAGGAGTATATATATATCCAAGAGACTGGTACCGACTCACTTGTCTATTATCGGACAAATCTTCGTAAGTGGAAACAAGTCACTTCCCGTAAGACAGGAGGGTGGTTGGTGTGTAAAAAGCAAGTAGTGCGGGTGGTTTATTCTTACTACGGTTCAAGTGTTCATCTTTCTCTCTGGTAATTGTATAGTTCGTGAAGGTTCTAGTTTTATGACGTATGTCGTACACACAAAATTACTTTTAGATCTGTGTCGTCGTCGACTTCAGACGTAACACACTCCAAGGTTCAATTTTCCCGATAAAGTTTCTCTTTTTTTTTTTCGAGAACATTTTATTTTTATTCTTTATTTTTAACGAAGAATATAAACCACGGTTAATCAAAGGATACAATGTTGCATATGTAGTTACACTTTGATGAAAAGTCTTCTTCTACCTCATACGTAAGGAGCCGGACTTGAAGGAAAACGGAAAAACGGTCCCCATAAATGGACGATACAAGACAAAGACGATATTGACAGGACTTTCTACCAGTAAGGTAAATAAACCTTGGGTAAAACCACCCCTCCTTGGCCACAAAGACTACCAGAACAGACACAGGGGTATCAAAACGTAAAGAAGTCAACTACCGAAACTTCGATTACAATAGCTAGTGGTACCATCATCCCGAGTAGTAGGACCCCTTTTACTCCAATGACTGAGGTAAAGGCAAACAGATCGTATACGAAACTACTCAAGTATATAAAAAAGGGGAAAGAAATCGAATGGAAAAAGATAAATGGAAGGGTTGTGGAATGAATATCTCCGTCTCTTTATGTTGGAGTCCGTACTTTCCAATCCCTTAATGTTTTCTTTCCCTTTTATAAAACTCCGACTTCTTAAAGTAGTAAACAGGATGTTTTTTGGACATAATCAAAAGATAACGACACATTGTTTATCGAGATTTGAACCACCAAATTTGGTTGTATGTAAATAATAACACTACAAGGGTACCCACTCCCCAGGTCTATGCCTAATCCACCTATAAGAGAAGTACCAGAGTCTTCGGATGTTTAGTTCCACGACCACCGTCGCCCATCCAGTGAGATTCGACTCCGAGTCCCACCAGAAGGTATGAACAACTTCTATAACTGTTTGTAGTTAAGAAACAACGATAACATGACTCCAGGAGTCGAGAGTCTCCGATGGGAGAGTGATCCATGTACCCTCGATAAACGGAAGAAGGAAGACCGATCGTCTTTCAGAAAGATGTCGAAACGGAAGAAAATTCCTGAGGGTTTTAATTCAGTCTGGTCGGTCATAAAAGAGGGAAAACTAATTGAGTTTTCAGTTGACTAATAATCAGATTACTGTCCTTACTATAGCAGTGTATAAAGGTCCAGAGTGGATGATAATCTTCCTGTAAATATGTTCACGTACTCAGCAGTCCCTGGTCCCTAGTAGAATCTTAAGAGGGATGGTGTTAAGGACGGAACAAGTAGAAAGGGATTAAGAATCTTGCCTTGGACTGTGAAATATACGTTTGGTTTTTTTAAATGATTTTTGACTTAATTAATGAAAAGGGTAAAAAAGTTAATAATATTCCCTATCTTAAAGTTCAAGGAATAATAACTAATAAATAGAATGTCTATTTAGTGAGGCAAATCTGACTGTTCGGAGGGTCTAAAAAGTCACTACCGAATACATTTATAAACGGTGAGATGCGTCTCGTAATGTTCCATCCGTTACAGACCTGACTAATCGCTATCTAAAAATTCTCAATAAGACAATTCTCCTCTCTCGAGTACCAACGAAAAGTAACTACTTTTGGTCACGGGTAGAGATCCGTGTCTAAAGAGACAAGTTAGTGATCTCTTTATACTCACCGATATATAAATAAAGAGACAAAAATGCACAAACGAACGAGCATCGATTGTCTATACGGTACAAAAACTTCCTATTAAACGACACACGATAAAAGTCAGCGAGTCAGTACAGTCTGAGAAGTACTGGGACACCTAACGTCGCGCGGTCAGAGGAGACTGGTGCGTTAAAAAGTCCGTTCTTATGACCTCACCCATCGGTAAGGGAAGAAGTCCCCTAGAAGGGTTGGGTCCCTAGTTTGGTCACGGAGAACGCAGAGGACGTAACCGTCCACCCAAGAAATGGCCATACGGAGCACCCTTCGGATTATAAACGATCAGGGAGAAAAAAATAACACCGAATACCGAGTCGTACATCCCTTATCCAAAGGTGAAAATATTTAACGTTTTCCTCTGTCAGGATTCCAAAGGAAACCCAAAACGTATCACGATCCTTAACGTCTGAACCAATATCTTATTATCGATCCCTGTGACCAGTGTAATCCTTTGTCATAAGAAAACGACTCTCCACGAATCCCTGGTATATATATGAAAATATACAAGTATATGTTTATAGATAAAGTATAAGTGAATACAAATTGTACCTTGTAAAGTATAAGGATATATAAAGGCGTCTCTATTATGTGTACATACATACTCACACTTTCACATACACTTACGTAAAATATGTCGAATCATTTCACACTCAGGGAAATCCTTACTCCGAGACTGATATTTACGTCTGTTAGACCCATTAAGTTCCCGTGACTTCCTTCTCAAGTACACAGAAATTTCTGGAAAGAGTTGAAAAAGCCTGGTCTAAGGTGTGAACCGAACCCGTTAACATCACAATCCTTGTTTGGGTCCGGATCTTCGATGATCATTGGTGGTCGGAAGAATTCGGACTCTCAGGGGTAGACATTTTATCTTCTGTTTTATCGTAATAAAAGAATTCTTCTGTAAACTCTCTCATTCAGTCTTGTGTGTGTAGAGACTTCAAGAATCCTGGATTGTAGAAGTTCGATCTCTTAGGGGTGGAGATTATGTACCACTCATGAGTTATGTTGCCAACATTAACGAGTATTAGCACTAACTCTTCTTACACGAAACATTTAACTTTCGGGGAAATGTCTACAGTCTTGTATAAAGATTTATCATTTCCTTTTCGGACAATGTTCTTTATCGTTGGTTAATCGGAACAAAATGTAATTGTACGAGTGGAATTTCACTATTTTCGTGATTCACCCAAGTTCAGGGTTTCACACGTAGAGTTTAAATGAGTGCAGGAGACGGAGGTACTGGTCATGGGGATCAGGTTTAGTGGATGAATTTTGTTCGTAGAGATTCAGTGAACGATTCTCAATTAATTGTAAAGAGAAGAAATGAAAGGAGTACCCTTATCATTATCGTGGATGGAACATCCTAAACAATACTCGTCAAATATTCAATACTCAATTCATTGAAACTGTTCATGGATCGTGTATCATGTAGTACGCTTTACGACCCCACCTACTTCGTGTTCCACCTTAGTTCTGACGGTCCTCTTTATAATTATTGGAGTCTATACGTCTACTGTGGTGGGAATACCGTCTTCCGTTTCTCTTTGACTTCTCGAAGAACTACTTTCACTGTCCCCTCTCACTTTTTCGACCGAATTTTGAGTTGTAAGTTTTTTGCTTCTAGTACCGTAGACCGGGGTAGTGAATTACCGTTCATCTACCCTTTAGTTACTTTTTGTCACTGTCTAAAATAAAAGAACCCAAGGTTTTAGTGACGACTAACACTGACGTCGGTACTTTAATTTTCTAGGAACGAGGAACCTTCTTTTCGATACTGGTAGGATCTGTCGTATAATTTTACGTCTCTGTAATGAAACGGCAGTTTCTAGGTAGATCAGTTTCGTAAAGGTCATCAGTACAAACCTACACACTCAACCTGATATCTCTTTCGACTCGTGGTTTCTTACCCACGAAAACTTTACACCGCAACCTCTTCTGAGAACTCTCAGGAAACCTGACGTTCCTCTAGGTTGATCAGACAAGATTTCCTTTAGTCAGGACTTATAAGTAACCTCCCTGACTACGACTTCGACTTTGAGGTATGAAACCGGTGGACTACACTTCTTGACTGAGTAACCTTTTCTGGGACTAAGACTCTTTCTAACTTTCGTCCTCCCCTTCCCCTACCCTAATGGTTGAGATACCTGTACTCAAACTCGTTCGAGAACCTCAACCACTACCTGTCCCTTCGGACCACACGACGTCAGGTACCCCAGTGTTTCTCAACCTGTACGGACTCACTGACTTGACTTGATCGTACATCATTCAGGAATAAATTAGAATCGTATTTTACTCCTAAAATTTTCGATTCAGATATCAGTAATATCAGGTTGAGTGTGTATGTGTCCTAGGTCCTTGTACATAAGGTTCTTATCAACACTTATGAAATTAAAATTAAGGTTTTAAAGTAAAAGTCAATAAAGTGAATTAGAAGACTAAACACAGACTAAAAGTGGATGATACTTACAATTTAACATTTGATTTGTCTTTTGATTTAAACACTGGGAGGAGAGTCGGGTTAGGTCTGGAGAGAGCCCGTCCTCCCGAAGAGTACGGGTACGTAACCGGTTTTTTGGAAGGAAAGTAGGTATTCAATTTCCAATGTACCGTCTCACGGGTCAGGGACAGGGGTCCCGGGAACGTAAAATGGAACTGGGGTAGAGATTATTGATACACGGGGACCTGTTCAGTGAATTCTGATAGAGGAGAAGTCAAAAGAGGAAACTTTTTCAACCAAACCATTATTATAATAGATAGTCCATCTTAATTATATTCCAACAAACCCCATAAACATTTTCAACCTTATCATGAACCATAAATGTACCATATACTCACACAAAAGTCAACGAGTCAGCACAGGAAACACTGGAGGGGGGGATCTGACATCGGGTGGTCCGAGGAGACAGGTACCCTAAAGGGTCCGTTCTTATGGCTTCGCTCAACGGTACGGGAGGAGGTCCCCTAGAAGGCCTAGGTCCGTAACTTGGATGTAGAGAACGTAGAGGACGTAACCGTTCTTCTGAGAAATGGTGTCGAGGTGGACACGTCGGGATATACGATATAATCATAAACAATTAGTTAGTATTTCTTTTATAGAAAAATTCTATTTTTAAGGATGTCTATAACCGGAGTCAATATAGAGTGAAATTTGTTGAGAGAATCACCGTTTTTTTCCATATTAAATACGAAATTAAAGACCGTATATTTTAGATTTAAAATCTCTAAACCCTCAAACAGTTTCGAAGAATATCACTTGGGAAAACATATAGTTTCATGTGTTGTTCTGACAGGTCCTTTCTTCTAATTCTACCTTCTGAGTTCAACAGAGAGGATTTTCCCCGTAAAGTGGAAGAGGTAATGGGGGTCCTTCCTCCAGTCACTGACTTCTAACTTCCACTACTTAAAGAATCGTCCCTGAACCATTAACGACATGATAATCTTGAATATGTTGGACTTATTTTCGAAAAGAGACTTAATCTTACCCTGACTCGAAATGGACTAAGAGTACCACACTAATGAGGTGTCAGTGTTTTGGAGTACAGTAGGATTATTACACAAATTTAAACGTTGTGGGTTTTAAGGTCACCGGTATTAGTTCTTCACTTTAGGACCTTTAACACTGTCAGTCATAAAAGGTAAGAAAGGTAAGGAAGGATTCGTGTAGAAGGAAGACAAAAAAGGTTTAAGGTACAAGGGAGTGAAAACGAGGAGAAAGACGAGGTCGATTACATAAGACTTAAGAGGAGATAGGAATCTAGGGACACTTTTGTTTTTTTACTCCTCACACCATCTTTTCTGTATTACGTTATTAAAGAAAATTCGAACACATTAAATAAAATGATCCGAAAGGAATTCAATTAAATTCGAGATCTGTGTAAAAGGTTATGAAAGAAAGTTTTACGTAGGAAAAGGTGTTTATTATGTTTGTCTTCGTATCAGTATTAATGAAAAGAAAGTAAACTAAGAGTTTTATTGAAACGAATTAAACTTCCTTTTTTTAATTCTCATAACAACTTTTTATTGATTACTTTCTCAAGTCCAATAACTTCCCTATAATAAGGTCAAGTTTCTGTAAAGTAAAAACTCTTTAACGTATCGTAAATTTACGGACCCTTAACGATATAATTCATCCACGTGTAAACGACTCAAATCTTATAGTATAAAAAAAATTTTTTCCTTTCTAAATCGACTCACAGTTGTGGACCAGACCCAACGATGTCTTCGTTAGTGAGTATGTAAAATCTCGTAATTGGTAACGGTTGTAAATGGTGACAGATGTTCGATAAGTCCCGAAGAGGTTGTGAGTCGTCATTTCTTAGACGGACACTATGTCCCGGGGGTCCTCTGTATCCAAACTAGGGACCCAACCCTTCTAAGGAACCTCCTCCCGTACTGTTAGGTGAGGTCATAAGAACGGACCACTTAGGGACCTCTCTCCTCAGACCTCCCGGTGTCAAGTATCCCAGTGTTTCTCGACCTATGTTGATTTCATTGAATTGTGAGTACGTGTTCTATAAGTCCGGGAGAAAGTCAAATTACTGGTTGACTTCATCTGTTCTCTGTTATAACGAATCCGTCCGTCAACCAGAATAATCCTCTTTTTTCTTTTCCTAAAGATTCGATTCTTAATTATGGTTTTTACATATTTACTTTTCCGAAAAAAAGGTTAGTTTGTTTCCATATGAAGGTACCTGTGTGTATATATACTTCTGTAAGACTCAAAGGTACAGGAGTTAAACTAGTGACCAAGGAGAGTTTAACGGAGAGTTTACCTGTTCTCTAGTTTAACGGTTGTTAGTAACCTAGTGTCTTTTTTGTTCTCTTAAGGTCTTTTTGTAGACGAAGAAATGCGATTTCGGAAACTGATACACTTAGTGTTGTTTGTCACCTTTTAAGAATTTGTCTACTCTTATAGTCCAGCGGAGTGGACGGAGGACTCTTTAGACATACGTCCAGTTGTTCGTTGTCAATCTTGGTCTGTACCTCGTTGCCTGACCAAGGTTTAACCCTTTCCTCATATAGTTCCGATATATAACAGTGGGATGAATAAATTGAATATACGTCTCATGTAGTACACTTTACGACCCGACCTACTTCGTGTTTGACATTGGTTCTAACGGTCCTCTTTATAGTTACTGGAGTGTATACGTCTACTATGGTGGGAATACCGTCTTTCACTTCTTCTTGATTTCTCGGAGAACTACTTTCACTTTCTCCTCTCACTTTTTCAACCGAATTTTAAGTTGTAAGTTTTTTGTTTCTAGTACCGTAGGTCAGGGTAGTGAAGTACCGTTTATCTACCCTTTTGGTATGTTTGTTACTGTATAAAATAAAAGAACCCGAGGTTTTAGTGACGTCTACCACTGACGTCGGTACTTTAATTTTCTCCGAACAAGGAACCTTCTTTTCGATACTGTTTGGATCTGTCACACAATTTTTCGCCTCTGTAATGAAAAGACTGTTTCCAGGTAGATCAGTTTCAACACCAAAGAGGTCATCAGTACTTACCTACACTCTAAACCTGGTATTTCTTCTGACTCGTGACTTCTTACCTACGAAAACTGGACACCACAACCTCTTCTGAGAACTCTCAGGGAACCCGACGTTCCTCTAGGTTGGCCAGTTAGGATTTCCTTTGATTGAGACTTATAAGTAACCTTTCTGACTACGACTTCGACTTCGAGGTTAAGAAACCGGTACACTACGTTTCTCGGCTGAGTGACCATTTCTGGGACTACGACCCTTTCTAACTTCCGTCCTCCTCTTTGACCCCTGTCTCCTGCTCTACCAACTTACCGTAGTGGCTGAATTGCCTGTACTCAAACTTGTTCGAGACCCTCTGTCATTTCCTGTCCCTTAGGACCACACGACGTAAGGTACCTCAACGTTTATCAGCGTTTGTTGACTCGGTAACTTGCTATTGTTGTTAACAGGAATTATCTTTGTTGTACGTTATTTGACCACTGTAATCGGTCCTATTTTGTTCAGTGATCGATTACTTTACTTGAAGAAATTTCAGACTTCGTTGCAAGGATACTTGAAGTGAACCTCGTTAAATTTACTAAATCCCTTATCTAGACTTCCTCCTTCACCGTTGGTAAGGTCATAAGAACGGACCTCTTGGGGTACCTGTCTCCTCGAACCACCCTTCATCAGGTGTCCCGTGGTTCTCAGCCTGTATTTTCGTGTTTATTATATTTCTTAACCTACTGGCTCTCATCTACTGTACTCACTCTAGACAACGTATTCCCAAACCCTCTCCCGTCCCCTTATTGCATCGAAATTATTTTGACACACGAATCCCACCACAACACGTATCATAAACGGGCAGGAGAGAGGATTATGATGACACCATTTGTTACTTTATAGTCATCAAGTACCAACGAGAAACGGAATGTAGAGGACGTACAATTGTATAGACACCGGACTTTTCGGATCTCATCCTTCACCAAGTGAAAGAACGATTGAAAAAACTACTTAAATAAACCTAACTACCGTTATCGTAGAAAATGCAAGTAAACTATCCACAGGGACTATGACGATTCCTCCGAGTCTAAATGGGATTACCTTATCTTACCTTTTCTCAAGAGTCTTCTTATACGTCGTCAGAGACCATAAACGTCCCTTAACCAATGTCTGGGACCACTTGTGGTTTTAGACGTGTAGTTCCCGGGATATATTTACCACATCATGAACGTATATTGGATTCGTGTAACAGGGTACACGAAATTTATTAGAGATCTAATGAATATTATGGATTATGTTACATTTACGATACTTTTATGAACATTTATGTCACATTTACGATATATTGAGTAACGATCGTACACAGTTTAACTTCGCGACGTAAAAAAAATTGAAAGACTGTAAAAAATTCTTATAAAAACTAGGGTACAATCAATTTAGTTCGTTACATCTTGGCTTCTTTTACCTCCTGGCTGATATAACTCTAACAGGAATGATAAGTCAAGTCAAGTCAACGAATCAACACAGGCTGAGAAACGTTGCGGTACCTGACGTCGTGAGGTCCGAAGGGACAGGTAGGGGTTGAGGGTCTCGAACGAGTCTGAGAACAGGTAGTTCAGCCTCTACGGTAGGTTGGTGTAGGTAGGTTAGAGGAGGAGGGAAGTCAGAAAGGGTCGTAGTCCCAGAAAAGGTTACTCAGTCGAGAAACATAGTCCACCGGTTTCATAACCTCAATGTCGAAGTCGTAGTCAGGAAGGTCACTTATAAGTCCTGACTAAAGGAAATCCTACCTGACCAACCTAGAGGAACGTCAGGTTCTCTGAAAGTTTTCAGAAGAGGTTGTGGTGTCAAGTTTTGGTAGTTAAGAAGTCACGAGTCGAAAGAAATATCAGGTTTAGAGTGTAGGTATGTACTGATGACCTTTTGGTATCGAAACTGATCTGCCTGGATCAGTATCGAAAAGAAGGCTCGTCGTTCGGAGAAAATTAAAGTACCGACGTCAGTGGTAGGTGCCACTAAAAACCTCGGGTTCTTTTATTTCAGAAATGAAATTCTTCTAGTTTTGAACTTCGAGAGTCGGAATCGGAGTGTGACCTTAGTGGTCCCGCCCCTCCTCCCTTGCTCGAAATGTTTTATGGTAAAACATATGGATATGGATGCCAACTAAGTACAACTACATACCGTCTTTGGTTGTGTTATAACATTTCGTTAATAGGAGGTTAGTTTTTATTTATTTAATTTTACGAATTTTTGTTTGTTTGTTTGTTTTTTTTTGGACGACCGACCAACAGAAATAAGAGTAGAATCTGATTCTTGGTAAGGGATTTGTCCTAGACGGACTTCAGAAAGGTCCTTTGGACTACCGTTTGTTACCTTCTACGTCCACCATTGTCCTCCACGACGACGACGACGATTCAACGAAGTCAGCACAGACTGAGACACGCTGGGGTATCTACCGTCGGGTGGTCGGAGGCGACAGGGTCCCTAAGAGGTCCGTTCTTGTGACCTCACCCAACGGTAAAGGAAGAGGTTACGTACGTTCACTTTTCACCTTTACTTCAACGAGTCAGTACAGGTTGAGAATCACTGGGGTACCTGACGTCGGATGGTCTGAGGAGACAGGTACCCTAAAAGGTCCGTTCTCATGACCTCACCCAACGGTAACGGAAGAGGTCATTGTTCTCTGATCTACAGTTGAAATAGAGTCTATCAAGAACTACCGTCCTCTTATAACAATCTTTTCAGGACTTTAATATTGAAATCCTAAACTGATCTTTACTATTTAAAAGAGTATTCCTACACACGGTTAATTTGTGGTTTGTCTCCAATTACACACATCATCTCTCCTTGTCAATCGTATAAGTAATTAGTTCCAGGACAAATGTGTAGACGAGACTTCCTATAAATGAGTAATTAAATTTACTCTGGGATACAATCCATTGTCGACAGTAAGACACTGTCACAACTGAGTTGGACTAAGATGTGTGGAGTTTTAGACTCTGTGTACTTTACATGTGTAATTTTTAATCAGAGGAAAAAAACATTGTTTTAATTATAAGATTAACGTTTTCAATACATCCTTTCTTCTTTTGATTTTATATGGAAGATTGTTGATTTACTAGTAGAGGCAATTAATAAAAACCAAATAAAAGGGAATATAAAATGGTATAAACAGGTACACACACAATTACATACACATATTAATGTGTCAAATATTTTAGTATTAAGTATAAATATCAAAAATTTCCAAAATTTTATGATAAAAATACACTCGTTGATGTTTTGTTAAATAAAATTTTAAGAAAAGTCACATATTTTACTAAGTCGTACCAATTTGTATAAAATGAAAGATCATAAATGAAAAAAAAGAAACAACTACATTAACTGTATCTCGTGATATAGTCAAAGTCCACATATCGTACTACTAAACTGTAAACGTACATAAGAACTTTACTAGTGGTATTATTTAGATAAATAATACACAGTGATATATCTCAATATTGAAAAATGAATATTCTTAAAGTTGTAAAAGAGAGAATCGTTGAAATTTTAACCGGATTATAATAACTGATATTAGGGGTACGACATATTATGTAGGGGTACTGAATAAATAAATATGGACCTTCAGACATGGTGTACTAGGGAAACGGGGTAAAGTGGATGGGGGTCTGGCGAAGAGGACACCGTTTGTTGGTAAACAAGAGACATAGACATTTAGACAAAGTAAAACAAACAACACAAAAGTATAAGACGTTTATTCAGAAAGAGACTTAATAAAACGAATCGTATTAGGTGAGTTCCACGTAGGTACAACAACGTTTACTGTTTCAAAGTAAAACAAAATACTGACTTATATTAACGTGACACATACACATATGGTGTAGAAGAAATAGGTAAATAGACAGAGACCTGTTAATCTAAAAAACGTAAAGTGTCGATAGCATTTATTACGAAGTCACTTGTATACTCACGTAAATAAAAAAGTCAAAAGTAAAAGAAACCCACTTATTACTCTTCATCTTAACGACCTAGTATACCGTCACGATGAAAATTAAAAACCTTCATGGAGACATGATAAGAGTTAAGAGTGGTTGTAACGTACTTGTAAAGGAAAGTGATGTAGGAGTGGTTGTGTAATAAAGAACAAGAAAACTATCACAGGAAAGACTGTTCACACTATTCCATTATACAGGAATAGTACGAAAAGGGACTACTCATCACAACAACTCGTAGAAAGGTACACGGACAACCTGTAGAAATATAAAACTTTTTTACAGATAAGTCTATGTGTCGGGTAAAAAATTAGCCTGATAGAACGGTAATTCAACATACTCAAGAAATGTATAAAATCTATAATTAGGGAATAGTTTATATATGAAACGTTTATAGAAGATAAGTGATCGACGGAAAACTAAAACAACTACCAAAGGAAAGAAGGGGACCACCGAGTCTACCATTTCTTAGACGGACGTTACGCCCTCTGGATCCAAGCTAGACTCAGTCCTTCTATGGGACCTCTTCCTTTACCGTTGGGTGAGGTCATGAGAACCGACCTTTTAGGGTACCCGTCTCCTCGGACCACCCGATGACAGGTACCACAACGTCTCAGCCTGTACTGATTCGTTGTTTGTGAAAGAAAGATGTGAAACGACACGTCTCCAATAAACAAATAAACCACAACAACAACAACAACAAAATAAACCAACCAACCAAAATCATATCAGGGTAACCAAATAAAAACAAAAACAAAGATAACGGAAACCAACACACAATCAATGTTTCACAGACTGATAAACACTAGGGTACCTGACATCGGGTGGTCCGAGGAGACAGGTATCTTAAGAGGTCTGTTGGTATGACCTCACCCAACGGTAAAAGATGGGGTCCCCTAGAAGGACTGGGTGTCTAACTTGGGACTAGAGGAAGTAACGTCCGTCTAAGAAATGGTAGATTCGGTGGTCCCTACGGGATAACGGAAACCTCTTTTTTTTTTAGCGAATTTTACTACAATTCCTCGAATGGTGGATACCAAAGAAGATCTTCAAAATACGAAGACCAGAATGTAAGTTGAGAAATTAGGTAAAACTCAATTAAAAACCACACCACATTCTATCACTGGGTTTCAGTCAGAAGGTGTATGTGACAGGTCAAAAGGGTTCCAGTAAATAACTTCTCTAACAGGAAAGAGTAAAGAAATAAAAACGGAGGAAACAACATTTAATTGACTGGCATATACATACTCAAATAAAGACCCTAGAGATAAGACAAGGTGAGTAAAGACATAGATGAAAATACTATCATAGTACAATCAAACATTATATTAAACTTTAGTTCTTCGTGCTATAGAGGTCAAAAACAAAAAGTTATAAAAAAACCGATTAACCCAATAAAACACTAAGGCGTGTTTAAAGTCTTAAAAAAAAGATAAAAACACTTTTTGTAATATTTTAAAAACCATCCCTGACGTAACTTAAATACCCTACGAAACCTCATCCCTTAAAATTATTATAATTAAAAAGATAGGTACTTGTGTTATTTAGGAGGGTAAACAAAGACAGGAGGAGTTAAACAACATGGTCTGAAAATATCAAAAGTCACATGTTAGGTAAGTGGGGGAGGAACCGATTTAAATAAGGATTTATAAATCAATAAAAACCACGACAATATTTACCTTTAAAAAAGGATTTAAAGAGGTTTACGAAAAAGTACACAGATAACTCTACTAGTATACTAAAGATCGGAAGTAAAACAATTAGACCACGTGGTGTGACTAACTGAGTTTAAGTGATTTGGTAAGAACTAAAGGATATCACATAGTGTGAACTAGTTCCATATTCTAAGAAAATTATGTAACAACGTGAACTAAACGATTATAAAACAACTACCTAAAAACGTAGATCCAAGTAGTCTCTATAACTGGGAATCAAAAGAAAAAACACAAGGGGAACGTTGGGGTACCTAACATCGGACGGTCCGAGGTGACAGATACCTTAAAAGGTCTGTTCTTATGACCTCACCCACTGGAAAGGGAAGGGACCCCCTAGACGGGTTAGGTCCCTAACTTGGACCCGGAATATGTAACGTCCGTCTAAGAAATGGTGACTCGGTGGTCCCTTCGGTATATATATACTCTGTTACAATATCAATATATTATAATATATATTTTACAATTTATTTATGTATACATATATTGTAACATATTTATGTTGTAACAAAGAATTTTTCAAAGTCTGGGTAGCTCGGTCCACGAGATCACCACAGACGACACACTCGACACGTACGGGTCGACTAAAACCACCCTGTCGTCGTCGTTTTACCCCCTACCTACACAGGTGATCGTTTCCTTTAACGTTTTTGCCATGAGTGGTCACGTTATGATCGTTCCATCTACCTTCTACGTTTTTACCATGGACGGTCACGAAGACAGATACCTTTCTTAGGGTTGTTTAAGTACGAGGAGGTTGTCAACGAGATGTTGGTTACTTACTTGGAGAAAGTGTATACAAGATCCACGATAAGTCTGACAACGAAAACGTCACCAAGGACCCCGTTCCGAAACTGCACCTAGTGTTATTCGACACCTTTTAAGAATTTCTCTACCCTTATCGTCTGGTGGACTGGACGGAGAACTCTTTGGATATACGTCCAGTCCTTCGTTGTCAATCTTGACCTGTACCTTGTTATCTGACCAAGGTTTCTCCTTTTCCTCATGTAGTTCCGACATATATCAGTGGGACGAATAAGTTGAATATACGTCTCTTGTAGTACTCTTTACGACCCGACCTCCTTCGTGTCCGACCTTAGTTCTAACGGTCCTCTTTATAGTTATTGTCTAATACGTCTACTGTGGTGGGAATACCGTCTTTCACTTCTCCTTGATTTCACTTTCACTTTCTCCTCTTACTTTTTCAACCGAATTTCGAGTTGTAAGTCTTTTGATTCTAGTACCGTAGACTAGGGTAGTGAAGTACCGTTTATCTACCCGTTTGTCACCTTTGTCACCGACTGAAATAAAAAGACCCGAGGTTTTAGTGACGTCTACGACTAACGTCGGTACTTTAATTTTCTGTGAATGGGAAAATTCGTAGAATTTTTCTTCCTTTCAATACTGGTTGGATCTGTCGTATAACTTTTCGTCTTTGTAATGAAACAGTTGTTTCCAGGTAGATCAGTTCCGATACCAAAAAGGTCATCAGTACATACTTACACTCTCGACCTCATATTTCTTTCGACTCGCGGCTTCTTAACTACCAAAACTTGACACCACAACCTCTTCTGAGAACTCTCAGGGAACCTAACGTTCCTCTAGGTTGATTAGGTAGGATTTCCTTTAGTCAGGACTTATAAGTAACCTTCCTGACTACGACTTCGACTTTGAGGTTATGAAACCGGTGGACTATGCTTCTCGACTGAGTAGACTTTTCTGGGACTACGACCCTTTCTAACTGCCGTCCTCCTCTTCCCCTACTGTCTCCTACGCTACGAACTTACCGTAGTGGTTCAGTTACTTGTACCCAAACCCACCCGAGACCCTCACCCACTACCTCACCCTCCGGACCACACCACACCAAGAACCCCACCGTTTCTCAGTCTTTGCTGACTCGCTGACTTGACTTGATCCCGTTCACTCAGAAACACTCGGAAAATTCTCGTCTGAGAGGTATGTACTCTCGGGTACCAAGAGGACCTGTGTTCGGAGAAACCAAAAGTTTGGGTCTGTAACGTCCCCGAGTAGTTCTCAACCTCACGGATAATACCTCATTTTGGGGGGAGGAGGACTTCTTCGAAGTATAGAAAATTTAGGTAGAGTCATCACCCACGGTGTGGTCCCTACCTTAAAAACCGGTCTGGTACAGAGACGGAGAGGATGCGTATAACTACACCAGGGAAATAAGAAGCAACACCTCCTCTACAAGTTGATCAAAAGTCTGGGAAGAATGTCCCTTAACGAGGAATGTATTGACATCTAAACATCACAGTCACTCTCCTATACTCAAGTCTTAGAGGGTCACGATGATAAAAACTTTGTGGAGGTACCTTATGACAAAAATATAGTAATATAGTACCGTAAAGAGGTGGAATAATATAGGAATCCTATCAATAAATTTAATCCTAAATTTTATCGTAAAATGAAAAGACCGACATAGTATAACAAACATTGGTTCGTGGAAAACACTTTATAGACCAATATGTTAACACGAGAGAAACATTGTGAGGACACTTGAAGGAACTTGTAGTGACTAGAGACTGAAAAAAGGAAGTCATTTTTGAACATCTCCACCTTGTAAAATTTCTAAATTACCTAAAATTTCGAAGAGTAAAAACGACTCTTCAACGAGAGATCCTTTAAACATGGTTCAATTGGAACACTATAGACCTTCGTACGGTAAGACGACATCGTAAAGGTCCTGACTCAAGACGACATATAATCCATAAACAGTCAAACTAAGTCTTAGATGACGGTCCCTGTTTACGTATCGGAAACAAACAGAGTTACAATAGTAAATATTTTTAATAATATTATCATATTATCATTGGTGTGTTTATTCTACCAAAATAATTAACATAATGATATACATCTCAAAACGTATCGTACAAGAATATCTAATGTATAAATTATTTATAATCGTATCTAAGTATAACCTTTTTACCGTAGATCAATATCAAAAGTAGGAAACACAAACAATTATTTGAACTCTAAAAATTATACAAATGATCGATGTATATAGAGAACAAAGAATTTGATGGACAATTTAAGTGTACGGACGGGGTAAAGACAATATCACAAGGGAGAGAAGACAGGTGATTATACCACCGATTCTGACATTTCTTAGACGGACGTTTATCCTACTGGACACAAACTAGGGACCCAACCCTTCTAGGGGATTTCCTCCTGTACCGTTGGTTAAAATCATAAGAACGGACCTCTCAGGGGTACCTGTCTCCACGGACCGTCCGATAGTAGGTACCCCAATATTACTCACTTAATGATTCGTGTGTGTTTGTGTATACTTTATATTAATAAAATACAGTACAAAATTTTACTAGGGGAGTTCAAGATGAAAACAATTCAAAGGATAATTTATAATCCTATAAAGTTGTAACATCCTTATATCCCTTCCCCCGAAGGGACTATCGAGTCCCCATTTCTTAGATGGATGGTTGTGTCCTCTGGACCCAAACTAGGGATCCGACCCTTGTATGGTGTATGGTTTCTCGTTGATGCGGCAACGTGGTGATGATAACTCGGACACGAGGTCTCGGACCCTCGGTGTCGATGACTTGGGTCCGTGGGGTCTCGGGTACGAGGTGTTGTTCTCCCCGGTAACGTTACTCTTCGGGAGGGTGGTGTTCACCTCTCATCTGTGGGGAGTGGCGTAGATCCGATTTCGGACGTACCCTTGCTTCTGGGTTTTGTCGGTTTGTATTTCATTTATCTATTTATTTTAGTAAAACTTTTTACGTCCCTTCCCTAGTTACGATAATGAGTCGTCTTTAGTCACTCTTTCAGACGTATAAGTTCCGATGAAGCGTATCGTATACATATGGCTATACCACTTAAACGGAGATTTATTACAAAAATTTTTACAAACTGGACAGTTCTCACGACTCAAATTCTGACGTGTCAGTAACGACTACAGCTGTACCTGATGGTCGGAAGGTTTATAGGGGGAAGTTAGAAACAGTTTTCCAGATTGAGAGTGAAGTCTGGTGTACACCAGACCTATCCCGAGGTAACGGTCGGAAACCTAACGTCGGTCTTTGGGTTTGAAAATACGGTATGTGTTAAGGACGAGAAAGAGAAGTGAAACGGAAAAAGAACGAAAATGAAAATGGATAAACTAGAAAATAATAAATTTAGTCAACAGTTGAAGAGTCTCTTCCAAAAGGATTACGAGATCCGACCTATCTCAGTATTTGATTTTGTCGGAAATAAAAGAAAAAAAGACGAAGGTGTAACAAGATAGTAACATCCAAATACACAGACATGAGACTTACATGGTACTCGTTGATCTAAGATAGTAGATTATGTAAGACAATATAAGTCACTTATCCGTCAGTCACAAACGACTTCCTGAAAAAAAAAAAAATTCTCTTAATTTACCACTTCTTTCTTTTCCTTTCTTTTATCTCTAACCATTCTCACCTGTACATTTATCTCTATCTACACACGACTCGATGAACTCTTATGATGAGAATGAAATACGTAGTTATACAGAGGAGGATGACTGTTTCAAGGACCGTGTACGTCCTTAAGGTATTTATAAATATCTTTCTTTTTCGATCAGATGTCTGTAGATTCATTTTGGACAGAGAATCACCCCCTCCTGAACATATCGAAGGAACTGAAAGAAGGTTCAGACGAAACTACTAGATTATTTCTACAGACAGAGGAACAAACGTCTTAACACACACACACACACACACACACACACAAAAGGGGGTCACCTTAAGTAGAACCATACGATTCACGAATCTTAATGTTTAAACAAAGGTAACTACGAAATGGTAGTACTAAGATCGTTTTGGTCTCTTCTATAAGAATTGAAGACCAAAACGAAAGATAACGTATGTTTAGAAATAGAAGTAGGTTTAAAGTCAGAATTAAAATACAGTCAAGATATGTACATTACAGAATATATTTTATAGTATACGAGACTCGTCCTTTACATGTGTTAGTTGTCCAACATGAAACTTCCCACTTCTTACGTGTGTTAGAATCATGGAGGTGTTTTACTTGACATTACATATTTGAGTCTTCGATTCTCGATTACACTTTACCAACTTGTATCTACAGTCGCGAAAATTTATCTAACGAAAAAAAAAAAATGACATACGACGTGTAAAAACAGTTCCCTTAAACTCTTAATATTTGACGTTGTTATTACTCCAAAACTTATAAGTATCCGTTAATTTTACGGAGTCACGTAAAATCGTCACGGGACACCTTCACAATGAGTAGAAATCTTTATTGACCCGACATTATTAGATTAAGGATTTATAAGACAATTTTTATCTCTCCCCTTTTCGGATTAAATAATTACAAAAATACATGATCTTTCCAACTATGAACTGAATTAGTTCCAACGACAATAGTACGATTTAAGTACCGTAAACCCCAGTAAAACTGTATTGTATTACGGATATAGAAATGTCTAATGTCTGTACAGAACCCATATAATTTTATTTATAGGTAAGTGACAACATATTTGGACGAGTTGAAACCTCACCATACTCCTATCTCTTGTGTAAATTAAAAACCGTACAGTACCGTCTCTGACCGACTTGAGAGTGGGTGTAGTTGAAGGAGAAGAAAGACGCCTATGTCGATCTGTCATAAAGGTCGTATAAAAGACGACTCCACACGGTTACATCTTCAACGATGAGTGTCTTACCATCTTCCTCACTCCGCGAGGTAAAGGTCATACCAGGTATTTTTGAAGAGTGAGTATCAGGGGGAAAAAGAAAGGAGAGGACCCTATCCTACCGTCTCAGTATTCTACTTTTCTCTGACCTTAAGGACTTAGAGACGGATGTTTTTACGGTGAATTGATTTAGTGGGTATAATCCAAAAATGTTGAGTTTCATTTGCAAGTAACATGGATACTTTAAACTCTAAGACAAATAATATTATCGATTTAAATCGGTCTATTGTGTACTCCCCACCTCTTTATTTGACGGTTGAGACAGAAAAAAGATCGGTTGGAACTTTATTACTTATATCAATGTCGATTTCACTAAGAAACTTAAGAAGACATTACACTATAAAACTTTTTACTTTTATGGAAACTGTGTTAAGTAAAGTGGATTAAATTTATGTATACAAAGGTAAATTAAGTGACAAACTGGGAGAAGTAAAAAATAAATAGAATACAAACATCGTTCTTTTA
The DNA here is from genome assembly GCA_006410555.1 of Capra ibex. Classification (NCBI taxonomy): domain Eukaryota; kingdom Metazoa; phylum Chordata; class Mammalia; order Artiodactyla; family Bovidae; genus Capra; species Capra ibex. Next base: position 21,391,875 of record SJYO01050590.1, on the reverse strand, counting down.
CATTCCCGGTAACGGAACTAAGAAAGAGTTACTTACGAAAAGAATATTAGTAAAGATATATATATATATAAATAGTGAATGTTTATCAAAACTTGTCCAGAATACACAGTTTGGAATATGACCTTAATCCCTTTGTTATTATTTATTCCGTCTATCCCAGAAACGGGAGTACTTGGAACACTAAAATCATCTTCTCCGTCTGAAGTGTGTTGATTAGTATTTAGTATATTTACCAAAAATGAACCGTAATATTGTTCACGGTACTTTCCTTTCAGGTTACTTAACACCGAGCTACATTGTTCTTCAGAATTAGATCCCTGTCACCACCCACCACAGTCCTTTCTGAAAGTTTTATTTACATAAATTTGATTTTGGACTTCCGACTCAGTCGATGAATCGACCCTTTTCTTTCTCTTTCGATATTCTTTTCACCTCACTTTTGTAAACTTTTCCAGAATCATTTTAATAATTCTCGACCGTAAGTAGTAAACGAAAAATCTTCGATTTTTGACGAGACTAAATTAAATTGTATAATAGAGTAAACCCGAAGGGACCGTCAAGTCTACCATTTCTTAGACGGACGTTAAACCTTCTGGACCCAAGTTAGGGACCCAACCCTTCTAGGAGACCTCTTCCTTTACCGTTGGGTAAGGTCTTAAGAACGGTCCCTTTAGAGGACCTGTTTCATCGGACCCGCCCGACGTCAGGAACACCAGTGTTTCTCAGTCTGTACTGACTCATTCGTGTGTACGTATTAGAGTAAGTTAAAGAGTACTTTCCCGATAACGTACTTATTATTATGAGAAAGATAATCTTTTTTTTTTTTTCGAGTAGTGACCTTACTTTACATCACACCAACCTCGTACACTTTTTTTCTTATACTCCCATCTTTTTTAACTACTTCCTTAGCTTTCGTTTAGTACGTTCCGGACACGGTGTTAAATTTCATTGTCCCACATGAAGTTCGTTCTCTCAAACTGTTATAAAAATCATCACAAGCTGGGAGAGAAAACTCCATGTCTTTTAATTTCTTTTATTTTTACTAAATGATATTTAATTATTTAATTAAAATAGATCGATCGATCAATAGTAAATAAATGAATGAGTAAACGAATAAATAGAATAATTAAATAAAATCTTTTGACAGATGACTGGGTCGTAACACTATCTATGAAACCACATATGGTTATTCTTATTCTGGAATAGAAACGAGAGTTCCTATATTGAGACTATGTGAATGATCGTCCTTGACTTATAATGGGTTTAAATCTTTACTCATCTATTTCGAACGACATAATCAAAATAAAAGTCAAGTCAAGTGAAGTCAAGTCAACGAGTCAGTACAGGCTGAGAAACGCTGGGGTACTTAGCGTCGTGCGGTCCGGAGGGACAGATAGTGGTTGAGGGTCTCAAGTGAGTCTGAGCACAGGTAACTCAGTCACTACGGTAGGTCGGTAGAGTAGGAGACAGCAGCGGAAGAGGACGACGGGGGTTAGGGAGGGTCGTAGTTTCAGAAAAGGTTACTCAGTTGAGAAACGTACTCCACCGGTTTCATAACCTCAAAGTCGAAATCATAGTAAGGAAGGTTTCTTTAGGGTCCCAACTAGAGGAAGTCTTACGTGACCAACCTAGAGGAACGTTAGGTTCCCTGAGAGTTCTCAGAAAAGGTTGTGATGTCAAGTTTTCGTAGTTAAGAAGCCACGAGTCGGAAGAAGTGTTAGGTTGAGAGTGTAGGTATGTACTGATGACCTTTTTGGTATCGGAACTGATCTGTCTGTAATCAGTCGTTTCATTACAGAGACGAAAACTTATACGAGAGATCCAACCAGTATTGAAAAGAAGGTTCCTCATTCGTAGAAAATTAAAGTACCGACGTTAGTGGTAGACGTCACTAAAACCTCGGGGGGTTTTATTTCAGACTGTGAAAATAAAATGACTCATTGTTTCATGGTGGTCACACTACCATTAATTTTGTTCTGTCATATGATTGAGTGGTAAAGATACCTATACCTCAGACCCGTGTCGTTCCGAATCCACATAGGAGACGAGTCCAAGAATATCTGACGTTAGTTGTATAATCGGTCCCGACAACAGAGTAAGCTCCGAACCCCAGAAGTCGAGTGACCAACGGCGTTTTCAGTCAAGGACATCAACACCGAATACGTTGTATATGCACACACGTCAACGAGTCAGTACAGGTCGAGAAACACTGAGGTACTCGACATCGGACAGTCCGAGGGAACAGGTACCTTAAGAGGTCCGTTCTTATGACCTCACTCATCGGTAAGTGAAGAGGTCCCCTAGAAGGACTGGTTCCCAACTTAGGTCCAGAGGACGTAACGTCCACCTAAGAAGTGGTAGACTCGGTGGTCCCTTCGGGACCACATACATATGTCAAGGAATCGAAGATCTTCGTAAAGAAGGCACCGTACATTGGACTATATGTTGTACTGTCGAATGAAGGAGTTCTGGTCATCCCTTTTGATAGAGGACGTACGATACTTTGTCAAATTATATTTCCTTGTATTAGTGTTTTCGTTGATAGGGTATTTATATTGGATTAGTTTTCTTACTGAAAGGGTAGTATCAGAGTACTTTCAAAGTCCAATATATGGGGTCCCATACACTGATCTACTCCTTTTTAGAGTACCCAGTAGAACCTCCAGACTGATGATGTGGAGAATTTGTTCTTCTACCAAACGATTTTATACCTCCGTGTCTTTTTACTCTTCGTTAATCTTGACAGAAAAACTTGGAAGAAATCCTTTCTCACCTATGGTGGAAGAAGGACCACAAATTATAGGGATTGTTAGTATACAGGTTCAAACGGATTTTTACCGTGGGGTGAGGTCATGAGAACGGACCTTTTAGGGTACCTGTCTCCTCGGACCATCCGATGTCAGGTACCCCAACGTTTCTCAGCCTGTGCTGACTTACTGAAATGAAGTGAAGTGAAGTTAGAAGTATGGTTAACAGGGTCGTATTAAAATTATCACAGGAAAATTTCTGAGTTCTTACAAAGGCAAAAAATAACGGTCACACAAATATCGGGACTCCATCCTCTCTTTATTGTGGTAGTTTCGGACTACGGTAAGTTATAAAGATAAGGGAACGAGACTAAGGACCCGAATGACTCGTTTGAAGATTGTTAAAAATATAGATGTCTTTTTTTTTTTTTTTTGTGAACCAACCTGATAGTAGTGTCCGTCCAAGTGAGTTACGAACAGGAAGAGTAATATTTAATTACTTGTCTGAATGACTAAATATTTGAAGTTAGGGAATGACCATTCTGTAAAGGATTATGGATAAAGTCTTAGGACTCGTCTGTCTCAACGTTATGTTAGTGGAACATCAACATCTGGTTCTACTTGAGTAGTTCGTTTACTAAGGGATCTTACCGGGTGTACGTCTGGTGACTGAAACTGTCTAAGTGGAACTAATGAGAAACCCCCGGAAATAATATTTGTGAAGATCATTGAAACAACAACAAGTCAGTGATTTAGCAGAGACTGAGAAACGTTGAGGTACCTGACGTCGTGTGGTCCAAAGGGACAGGAAGTGATAGATGTTTTTAAATGTATCTAAGTACAGGTAACTCAGGTGACTACGATACATCGGTAGAATAGGAGACAACAAGGAAAGAGGAAAATGTAAGGTAAAAAGGGGTCGTAGTCCCAGAAAAGGTTACTCCGTCGAGAAGTGTAGTCCACCGGTTTCATAACCTTTAAGGCGACGTCGTAGTCAGGACGGTTACGTATAAATCCCACCAAAGGTAATCCTAACTGATCAAACTAGAGGAACGTCAGTTTTCCTGAGAGTTCTCAGAGAGGGTCGTGTTTTGAGTTTTGGGGGTCAAGAAGTCGTGAGTCGGAAGAAATACCAGGTTGAGAGTGTAGCAACGAACTGATGATCTCTTTGATATCGAAAATGATACATCTGGAAACAGTCTTTTCACTACAGAAACACAAAATTATACGACGGACACAATCAGTGAGTCAACACAGACTGAGAAATGGTAGGGTACCTGACATATATCGGACGGTCCGAGGTGAACAGATACCCTAAGAGGTCCGTTCTTATGATCTCACCCATCGGTAAAGAAAGAGGTCCCTAGAGGGGCTGGGTCCGTAGTTTGGGTTCAGAAAACGTAACTTCCGTCTAAGAAATGATAGACTCGGTGGTCTCTTCGGGTTATACGACAACTCTAAACAGTATCAAAAGGAAGGTTCCTCGTTCGTAGAAAATAATTACTAATGTACTGACGTCAGTGGTAAACGTCCCTAGAACCTCGGGTTCTTTTATTTTAGACAGTAACGAAGGTGTAAAAGGGGAAGATTAACGGTACTTAATTACCTCGGTCTACGGTACTAAAATCAAAAAACTTATAACTCAAAATTCGGTCGGAAATGTGAGAAGAAAGTGGGAGTAATTCTCCGAGAAATCAAGGAGAAACGAAAGACGGTAATCTTACAATAGTAGACGTATAGACTTCAACAACTTGAAAAAGGACCGTTAGAACTAAGGTCGAACACTAAGTAGGTCAGACCTTAAAATGTACTATACAAAACATATATTCGATTCATTGGTCCACTGCTATGTGTCGAAACAGAAAGAAGAAAGGGTTAAAAGTTGGTCAGACAACAAAGTACAGAACAAGATTGACAACGAAAAACTAGACGTAATGTCCAAAGAGTATTCTGTCCATTCCACCAGACCTTAGGAGTCAGAAATTCTTAAAAGGTGTCACACAACACTAGGTGTGTCAGTTTCTGAAATCGTATCAGTTACTTTATCTTCATCTATAAAAAGACCTTAAAGGAATGAAAGAGATACTAAGTAAATTACAACCGTTAAACTAGAGACCAAGGAGACGGAAAAGATTTGGGTCGAACTTGTAGATCATTGAATCTGTCATTTCAGTTTCTCTATTCACTTCTGACTCAACCATCTCTAAACTCCGTTCGGAGGATTCACTCTCCATATATACTTGATTCAGAGGTTCTACCTCACCCAATCTACTTGTCCGTCTTTTTTAGGTAATTCCAGTGAATGTAAGAAGTAATCAAACGGTAATAAACAATCCACTCTCGAAGGTCAATCGATCTCGTACCTGACTAATAAGGTACTTATTACCAAAGGAAAGGTTGACATGGTGGTACAAGTTCTTTTTCTGTTAGAGGAACTGAATCGGTGTCTATTTACAGTTTGGAACCTGCATTCAGTATAAGATAATCCAACTACTTTTTCATTAACGTTAAAGTCTGACACTAAAATTTAGTATTGATCCAAGTTTGTTTAGAGATAATTAGTTTTATCCTCGTTAATGTTAGTTGTGTAAAAACCGTTGCCCTTTATTCACACAGATAATGAAATCGTATTTTTAAGTACGAGACCCTACTTGTTTGGGAACGTTTTGTAAAAGACGGAGGACGACTAACACCTTCGAAAAAGGGACACTTTTCAACATCTTTACGAACTTCGCCATCAGTCAACCGTTCTCCAGTCCACTTATACCTCCTACTCCGTTTTGCGGTATCGAGTTAAGCAAGTTGTAAACTTCGTAACCAACATGTTATGCACCAGTCTACAAGAGTACCTCTTCTTAACCCGGGTGAGACAACTAGTCACGACCGACGTCCGGAATGTCAAAAACCACGTAGAACAGTTAAACGTCTTGTATGACGAGTCTACATTACCAAAGTGACCCTAAGTCTTTCGACATCACCTAGTCTATCCGTCTTCTGGTGGTTTGTCACTGGAACTGGAAAAAAACCACGTTCAAACTGAAACCCTTCACGAAACCTCAAAAAAAAAACCAGGTCGGTGACTCGACCAGTAACGGTCAACATATTTTAGGCTAAAAACAGTGTGCAGTGTTCCACTAACTCTTTACCAAGTAACAACAACGTGTCTTATTCTCCTGTGAACTTTTGTTGAAAAAAAAAAAAGAACACTGGTCGAGTACTCTGTAGGTGAATAGTTCGAAAAAGTGGAAAGGTAAAACGAAGTTTAATTGTCTCCTCGGACCGTCCGATGTCAGGAATCCCAGCGTTTCTCATCCTGGACTGACTCCACTGAATCGTGTGTACGTGTGTACGGTTTACTGTCATCTTACCAGCTACTACTCAAGAACCCGTTGAAGAGTGTATCAACATTCGAAACTACTACCGAGAGTTAACCAGCAACAGTGGAAGGTTACCACCGGTGACGTGAGCAGTAGAAGTTCCGAGAGTAGAGAAAACGAGAGTAGAGAGAACTTGGTGGTGACGTGACTCCCAAACAATCGTCAAGAACCCGGTTTACACAACTATAACGTTCAACAAAGATGACGAAATACTGGGTAAAACTTGAGCTTATTGTTTTAGTGAACTTAAAAGAAAAACAGATTGTAGTAAAGGTATTAGATTTTGTTTATGTTTTATGTTTCGTTCATTACAGTAATCGTTTTTTTTATTTCGTTCTTTGAACGTAACTTTACTATATATTGAATTAGTGTATATAAATTCTTACATAAGGTTATAGTTTGTCGTTTCGAGTTGTTACGATTTGATGTCAATAAAAACGTGGTTGGACTGTCCTAAGACCCTATTACTTACCTAAATAAATAAGTAATTTATAAATAACTCATGGTGACACTTCGTCCACAAGCCGGTTCCACGGCCCTTGGGTCACCACGTCTTCTGTTAACGTACAGGTCGGGAATGTCGGACGTCTCTTTTCAGAATGAAGTAACCCCACTGATACGTTTTGACCTGTCTCACCAAATGTGGGTTCTATGTAAGAATCGTCAATATGCTGACCCTCCAACTATCATACGATACTTTCAAATATTCACCTCCCGAAGTCTCTTTAGATCGGTCTCCATGACTGTGGTAGTACCTTTACACTGGTTCTAATTCCTTCATTCCTCACAAGTTTGTTTGTTTGTTTGTTTTTATTGTTTTCGGGGTTTCAGTCCTTGTCTTGTCTTTAAAATCCTCTCATAAATTAAACGAGTTTAGTCACTCTCGGTTCTAATCCCTTCATTTCACTCTCAGTTCCCGTAAAATCCGGGTAAGACCACAAAGTAAGGAATGGGATTCTTATTACTTCCTGTCGACTTCCCTAGATCGTCGTCTACGTACCGTGGTCTGGGGATTCCGAACGTTACGGGAACTTAAACTTACTGCCCGTCCATCACCAGTCCGGTCAAGTATGGATGTATGTAATAATACTCAAGACACTCTTAAAGGAAGACCGTAAACGATTATATAAATACAAAAAGTCTTCATTTAAGTGTATCATGAAAAACGAAACACTGTTCTATCTACCTTGTCCTAAACCGTCTTAAAAAAAAGAAAAAAATTTTTTTTTTAAAAAAATGAAATGTTATAACATACTTTGTCCAAAGAACCTGTATCAGGGTAAAAGATGTGGAAGATCATTACTAAATTCATACCCTTAGACATCGGGGATGGGGATAGAAGATCCTCTCATATCGTGATAAGTCAAGTCAAGTCAAGTCAAGTCAGTGAGTCAGAACAGACTGAGAAACGCTGGGGTACTTGGTCTCGTGGGGTCCGGAGGGACAGGTAGTGGTTGAGGGTCTCAGGTGGATGTTGGTAGAGGTACCTCAGTCACTACGATAAATTCGTAGAGTAGGAGACAACAGGGGAAGAGGAGGACGGGAGTTAGAAAGGGTCGTAGTCCCAGAAAAAGTTACTCAGTCGAGAAACGTAGTCCACCGGTTTCATAACCTAAAAGTCGAAGTCGTAGTCAGGAAGGTTACTTATAAGTCCTGACTAAAGGAAATCCTACCTGACCAACCTAGAGGAACGTTAGGTTCCCTGAGAGTTCTTAGAAGAGGTCGTGGTGTCAAGTTTTCGTAGTCAAGAAGACACGAGTCGAAAGAAATATCAGGTTGAGAGTGTAGGTATGTACTGATGACCTTTTTTGGTATCGGAACTGATCTACCTGGAAACAACTGTTTTATTACAGAGACAAAAAGTTATACGGTAGATCCAACCAGTATTGAAAGGAAGGTTCCTCATTCGTAGAAAATTAAAGTACCGATGTTAGTGGTAGATGTCACTAAAAACTCGCGTCTTTTTATTTCAGTCGGTGACAATGGTGATAAAGGGGTAGATAAACAGCACTTCACTACCCTGGACTACGGTACTAGAATCAAAAGACTTACAACTCGAAATTCGGTTGGAAAAGTGAGAGGAGAAAGTGGAAGTAGCTCTCCGAGAAATCAAGAAGAAGTGAAAGACGGTATTCTCACCACAGTAGACGTAGTCAAGTCAAGTCAGCGAGTCAGTACAGGCTGAGAAACGCTGGGGTACTTAGCGTCGTGCGGTCCGGAGGGACAGGTAGTGGTAGAGGGCCTCAAGTGAGTCTGAGTACAGGTAACTCAGGCACTACGGTAGGTCGGTAGAGTAGGAGCCAGCAGGGGAATAGGAGGACGGGGGTTAGGGAGGGTCGTAGTTTCAGAAAAGGTTACTCAGTTGAGAAGCGTACTCCACCGGTTTCATGACCTCGAAGTCGAAATCGTACTAAGGAAGGTTACTTATAAGTCCTGACTAAAGGAAGTCTTACCTGACCAACCTAGCGGAACGTCAGGTTCCCTGAGAGTTCTCAGAAGAGGTTGTGGTGTCAAGTTTTCGTAGGTAAGAAACCGCGAGTCGAAAGAAGTGTCAGGTTGAGAGTGTAGGTATGTACTGGTGTCCTTTTTGGTATCGGAACTGATCTACCTGGAATCAACCGTTTTATTATAGAGACGAAAACTTATATGACAGATCCAACCAGTATTGAAAAGTAGGTTCCTCATTCGCAGAAAATTAAAGTACCGACGTCAGTGGTAGACGTCACTAAAACCTCAGGGGGTTTTATTTCAGACTGTGACAAAGGTGACAAAGGGTAGATAAAGGGTACTTTACTACCCTGGTCTACGGTACTAGAATCAAAAGACTTACAACTCGAAATTCAGTTGAAAAAGCGAGAGGAGAGAGTGAAAGTAGTTCTCCGAAAAATCAAGGAGAAGTGAAAGACGGTATTCTCACCACAGTAGACGTATAGACTCCAATAACCATAAAGAGGGCCGTTAGAACTAAGGTCGAACACAAAGAAGGTCAGGTCGCAAAGAGTACTACATGAGACGTATCTTCAATTTATTCATCCCACTGTTATATGTCGGAACTGCATGAGGAAAAGGAGAAACCTTGGTCAGACAACAAGGTACAGGTAAAGATTGACAACGAAGGACTGGACGTATGTTTATAGAGTTCTCCGTCCAGTCCACCAGAACATAAAGGTAGAGAAAGTCTTAAAAGGTCAAATAACACTAGGTGTGTCTGTTTATCCGTATCCGTATCAGTTATATCGTCTTATCCACGCGATGGGTAATCAAAATTTTCATTATCTAAAGAACCGTAATATAAAATATAAAAATCTTCTTAAATGTAAGAAACAACAAAGGGCGTAACATTTCAAACTTTAATCACAATGCGTGTAAGGTAATCTGTTACTTACTCCCTTCTCATGTAAGGGCGAACTGGTACTGACAAGATATGAAAGAGGAGAATACTTAAACAGAACCTATAAAGAATAAGAAAGTGAGTATTTCAATTTGTGTGTTTTTGATACAAGTAGACAACACACGAAAGACAAGTTTGAGTAGTAATAAAACGTCATTGCTTTCTAGAAACATAATTATCGGGGAAGGGACAAAAGATGACCAGCACAAAGTGATGTATTAAATAGGTCTTTGTTTTTATCGAAGAGTTAAATTTAAGTGAGTGTTAGACCAATCGTAAGTCCCCTTTATTGTTGACTGTCTCTTAACCCGGGTCTCTTGAGTTTTCGTACGTTTGAGAAATTTCAAAAAGACGTCTAAGTCGGACCCTTATCCACTTTAGTAAGAGTGTTAAACAAATATGAAGGATTCCTTCACAACGGAGCGGAGTTTCGTAACTTTCGTACTTGTATTACTCCTCTTGTCTCCCGGAACACAAAGACAAACGTCCAAAAAATACATCCTGACTGTCGGATGAGATGGTGTCACATTGGAAGATTAGGAAAGAAGGACAGTAGTATTGATCGTATTTACTATAAAAATATTCTTGACTTGGTGACTTTAAAAGTACTTCTATTCATTTTTCTTCTGTTCAAAACATTCCTTTATTTAGATGTTTACTATTTAAGAAGTCATCAGGAAGGGACCTTTGTAATCTCTACACTATATGGTTGACATGAAATTATTAAATTTTTCACAGATGGCAGAGAAGTGATTGATTAAGAATGTGATCGTTAAGTCCTATGGTGACGGTCTTATGTAAGGATGTTTCCCTATAAAAAGAAAAAACTTCTCCGTGTGTTGGTCAGGGTTTTAGAGATGAACGTTTAGTTACTACGACTACAGTCTCTCTCCCCTCTAGAGATTACAATGGAATTTTTTTTTAAGTTATTTTTACATAATTCTCCTTCACTGGAAACGGGGCAATGGAGTTATTTTTAAAATGGTAAAACATGAAGTCATGAAGTCACTATGGGCCTTGTCCGGTTATTGGTTTTTTGTGGTCTGTTGCTATTCAACGGAAACCAGGGTTATACTCCTTGACTCTACTCTTCTTTTCTTTAATACTCAACAAAAGTTCCATATTCTGGAATTGTTGACCCTGTCTATGAAATCACGTATCCGAGTAAGTATAATAAACAGGGTTCTGAATGAGACAAGATATTAAAAGGGTACTTGACCATTATATAAGTATATATTTATTAATAAGACATAAAAATGGAACCTGTATATAAAAGAGTCAAGTAGAGTTCTTGTCTTATGTAAACAGAGTTCTTATATTATGTAAATAAAAAAGGGTGTTAATAAAAACTAGAATGTATTCGAAGATAGTTTTCTCCCCCTTTTCTATAACAAACTACTATACTAATACAGAAACCGAATTGGAATGTCACTGAGTCTGTAGACATTTGATTCTTATTATTATTATTACCGAAGTAGTCCTTAATCTACTCAATTATGAGTATTTCATAAATTTTCTACCGTACCCTATATTATCCATGAGGTGGTGTCTAACGAGTTATTAATAATCGATAATAATAGATACTTATCAGGGTACCTATGGTGGATTAACAGTATATTAACAATACGTAATATCTTGATTATTTCGAACGAAAGAGACTATCACTTTAAATCGTATTTCACTTTAGACTGAACAAAAAAGGACAACAATGAAGAGTTTTAACGGAACATTTAATCCGTCCCACATTTCACATTTCCGCCTCTTCCGTTACCGTGGGGTGAGGTCATGAGAACGGACCTTTTAGGGTACCTGCCTCCTCGGACCATCCGACGTCAGGTACCCCAACGACTCTCNTACCCCAGCGACTCTCAACCTGTGCTGAGTCACTGAAGTGAAAGTGAAAAGTGAAAGGACGTAACCTCTTCCTTTACCGTTGGGCAGGTCACAAGGACGGACCTCTTAGGGTCCTTGTCGCCTCGGAATACCCCAGCGTGTCTCAGCCTGTGTTGACTTCACTGAATCGTCGTCGTCGTCGTCGTCCTTTCACATTTCCTATTTCCTGACTATTAATGTTTCGGACCTAAGAGTGAATTGTAAGACGATGAGTCAAAGCAATGCATTGACGAATCCAGAGTCAAAGGAACATCGGTTTTATTCTGGGTGTACCAATATTAAGACATCTCTAGAAATGACGAGTACTACACGTACGTACGCACGGACAATTCAACGAAGCCAGTACGGGTTGAGAAACGTTGGGTTACCTAATATCGACTGGTACCTTAAGAGGTCCGTTCTTATGACTTAACTCAACGACAAGGGAGGAGGTCCCCTAGAATGACTGGGTCCCCAGCTTAGTAGTAGAGAATACGGAGGACGTGACCGTCCGCTCAAGAAATGGAGATGACGGTGGACCCTTCGGGTACTACATTGTGTACGATTTTCCTACTGTATAACCTCTGAGAATAAACTATATAGGGGATGGGGTTTAGACAAAAGTGGATTAAAAATTTGGGTGTTAATCTCTTTTGAGTTTTATCTGTGAATCGTTCAGTGGTCCCTAATTAAAGAAGATGTATAATACTACGTAAAAAATATACTGTGTTACAATGTGACAAGGACCTACGGGGTCGTACACCGTTTACTAATATTGAAGTAACGACTACAAACTTTCTAATACTGACTATTCCATTCGGAATACGAAAGTATAAAGAAAACAAAGATGAAGTAAGAGGAATATTTATTAAGTATCTTATTTTAATGACAGGGTCTTTTTATGTCGGACAAAGTAGTCGGGGAAGTCTGAAATAACTAGTCACGTATACTAAAAATTATGCATAGGTACCTTAAATCTTTAGAGTAAAAAGGGAAACGAGACTTCCTGAAATTTTCGTATATCAACATGTTTTATAAATATAAATATTTGAGATATAACGCTTTCGTAATACGGATTAAGGAAGATAAATACAGGATTTAGAGAAACGATGTTCCTGTTGAAAGTGAGTAAACGATATGATTATTTTTTATCGTTAGCAAATAATCCATAAATACTTTAGTGAGTAGAGTAAAAAGGGAGAAATATTATTATGACACTCCATAAAATGATCAACTCTTTGACTCGAGTGACTTTAATTTATTAAAAGGGTTCAATGGATTTCTCAATTACGACTTTAGTCCTAAACTTAATACTTTCAAGTCTGTAGACTCGAGTACAATAATTGGTAATCTGTGTCACGGGAAAAATTTACTTCGGTCGGACTTCCTTACCTCACTTCTAAGGTCGGGTCCGACGACTTTAGACGTAAAGGTAATACGAGAAGGGGTCATTGACAACAATAAATCCAAATTTGGATAGGAAGGTTGTACTAGGTGAACTTTCCAAGATAGTCCAATCTCTTTGGTAAAACATAACGGACTGTTTTTGACAGATAGATCTGAGAGATAAATAAACCTGACTTCCATTGGAAAGTCCGTTTCCGACTCCCACCACCACCATTAGACGTGTCTCTGTCGGTCCGGTCGGTTGGTTGTGTCGGTTAGTCCCCCGTCTAGCTACGAGGTCCCCTTCTTAGTGTAGGAACTTTATTCCTTACAGTCCTATAACTTTTCGTCACCCCGTCTACAATGATGTCATCCTTACTACCTTGACTTGTTAAACCCTCCCCTTTTTCCGTTTCTTTATACTTTGATTTGTTTCTGTAAACCTCGGTACTTGTTGGTGTTGTTTTAGTTTTGGGAAAGAGAGGCAACGTAGAATAATGGAGAAATTATAAAGGTGTCTACACGAAATTTCCGTGTATGCAAACAATAACTCCCACCTAATCTCTAGGAGTATTTTTATAAAACTCACACCTTTCTTCTAAAATCTTGTTTCCTACTAAAATACCTTTTCAATGAACACTTATAGGAGTGTACAAAAATTCGAGATAAAGGAAGTTTAAAGGGACTACCGAGTCTCCGATTTCGTAGACGGAGGTTACGTCCTCTGGACCCAAGTTAGGGACCCAGCTCTTCTGGGGGATCTCTTCCTTTACCGTTGGGTGAGGTCATAAGAACGGACCTCTTAGGGTACCTGTCTCCTCGGAACATCCGATGTCAGGTGTCAAAACGTTTCTCATCCTGTGCTGACTCGCTGAAGTGAAGTGAAGTGAAGTGAAGGATGTTTAAATTCTGATCTAAGGTAAAAGACTCATTTGTAAATGTATGTCAGTCATTTTTGATGGAAAATTGTATTGCAACCAATTTTTATAAAGTTTCATTTACTTCAAGACCTTTTACAATGCCTGTGGGGGATAATAAATAATAAAAGAAATAAATTTCATCTACATATCAAGTAAATGTTACATCACAATCGAAGACCATATGTCGTTTTACTAAGTCTATACATAATTTATATATAATATATACGAATATATAAGAAAAAATCTAAGGATAAGTAATATCAAATAATATTCTATAACTTATATCGAAGGACACGATATATCATCCGGGAAAAACAAGAAGACAAAATATATATGATCACATATAGATGATACACCTCTTCCGTTACCGTGGGGTGAGGTCATGGGAACGGACCTCTTAGGGTACCTACCTCCTCGGACCACCCGACGTCAGGTACCCCAGCGATTCTCAGTCTGTGTTGATTCGCTGAAGTGAAAGTGAAAAGTGAAGGTACGTAATCTCTTCCTTTACCGTTGGGTGAGGTCACAAGAACGGACCTCTTAGGGTCCCTACCCCCTCGGACCACCCGAGGACAGATACCCCAGTGTGTCTCAGCCTGTACTGACTTCACTGAATCGTCGTCTTCGTCGTATAGATGATACTTCTTGATGTCCCGGAAGATCTTGACTGTGTGTTTTTTCTACAGGAAAAGTAGTATCCCCTGACCTTACGTTTTCATCCTTCAGTTCTCTATGGACTTCATTGTCCGTTTAAACTGGAACCTCATGTTTTACTTCGTCCCATTTCCGATTGTCTCAAAACGGTTTTCTTATGTGACCAGGATCGTTTTTGGGTGAAGGTTGTTGTTTTCTCTTCTGAGATGTGTACCTGTAGTGGTCTACTAGTTATGGTTTTAGTTTAACTATTACAAGAAACGTCAGTTCCTACCTCTTCGAGACATTTCAGTCGGTTTTTTTTTCTGACCATCGACTGACACCGAGTCTAGTAGTTGAGGAATAACGGTTTAAGTCTGAATTTAACTTCTTTCATCCCTTTTGGTGATCTGGTGAGTCCATACTGGATTTTGTTTAGGGAATACTAATATGTCATTGTTTATCTAAGTTCCTTAATCTATACTATCTCAGGGACTTCTTGATACCTGTCTCCAAGTACTGTAACATGTCCTCCGTCACTAGTTCTGGTAGGGGTTCTTTTTATTTACCTTTTTCCGTTTCCCCAACAGCCTCCTCCGGAAAGTTTTCGACTCTTTTCTTCTCTTCACTTTCCGTTTCCTCTTTTCCTTTCTATTTGGGTAAACTTACGTCTCAAGGTTTCTTATCGTTCCTCTCTATTCTGTCGGAAGGAGTCGCTAGTTACGTTTCTTTATCTCCTTTTGTTATCTTACCCTTTCTGATCTTTAGGGAAGTTCTTTTAGTCTCTGTGTTTCCCTTGTAAAGTACGTTTCTACTCGAGTTATTTCCTGTCTTTACCATACCTGGATAGTCTTCGTTTTCTATAATTCTTCTTCTCCGTTCTTATGTATCTTCTTGATATGTTTTTTCTGGAAGTACTGGATCTATTGTCACTACTACACTAGTGAGTGGATCTCGGTCTATAGGACCTTACCCTTCAGTTCACCCGGAATCCTTCGTAGTGATACTTGTTTCGATGACCTTCACTAGTTTAAGGTCGACTCGATAAAGTTTAGGACTTTCTACTACGACACTTTCACGACGTGAGTTATACGGTCGTTTACACCTTTTGAGTCGTCACTGGTGTCCTGACCTTTTCCAGTCAAAAGTAATGTTAGGGTTTCTTTCCGTTACTGTTTCTTACAAGTTTGATGGCGTGCGATCGTTTCATTACGTGTTTTAAGAGGTTCGGTCCGAAGTCATCATACACTTGGTACCTGAAGGTCTACAGGTTCGAGCTGAATCTTTTCCTTCTCCTTGGTCTCTAGTTTAACGGTTGTAGGTGACCCAGTAGCTTTTTCGTTCTCTCAAGGTCTTTTTGTAGATGAAGACGAAATAAATGATTAGGTTACGGAAACTGACACACCTAGTGTTGTTTGTCCTTTTAAGAAGTTCACTACGTTTATGGTCTGGTGAAATAGACGGAGGACTCTTTAGAAATACATCCAGTTCTTCGTTGTCAATCTTAACCTGTACCTTGTTGTCTGACCAAGGTTTATCCTTTTCCTCAAGCAGTTCCAACATATAACCGTAGGACGAATAAATTGAATATACGTCTCATATAGTACACTTTAGGGCCCGACCTACTTCGTGTTCGTCCTTAGTTCTAACAGTCTCCTTTATAGTTATTGGAGTCTATTCGTCTACTGTAGTGGGGACACCGTCTTTCACTTCTTCTTGATTTCTCGGAGAACTACTTTCACTTTCTCCTCTCATTTTTAAACCGAAGTTTGAGTTGTAAGTCTTTTGAGTCTAGTACCGTAGGCCAGGGTAGTAGAGTACCGTTTATCTACCCCTCTGTTACCTTTATCACTCTATGAAAACAATGACGTCGGTACTTTAATTTTCTACGAAAGAGCAACCTTCTTTTCAAGACTGGTTGGATCTGTCGTATAATTTTTCGTCTCTGTAATAAAAGACTGTTTTCAGGCAGATCAGTTTCGAAACCACAAAAGTCATCAGTACATACCTGTACTTAACCCGATACTTTTTCGATACTTCTTAACCACGAAAACTTGACACCACGACCTCTTCTGAGAACTCTCAGAGAACCTGACGTTCCTCTAGGTTGGTCAGGTAGGATTACCTTTAGTTAGGACTTACAAGTAACCTTCCCGACTACGAGTTCGACTTTGAGGTTATGAAACCGGTGGACTACACTTCTTGACTGAGTAAACTTTTCTGGGACTCCGACTCTTTCTAACTTCTGTCTTCTTCCCCTACTGTCTCCTACTCTACCAACCTACCGTAGTAGCTGAGCTACCTGTACTCAAACTCGTTCGACACCCTCAACCACTACCTGTCCCATCGGACCACACGACGTCAGGTACCCCAACGTTTCTCATCCTGTGCTGACTCATTGACTTGACTTGACTCACATATAGACGATTAGGGTTAAGGATTAGATAGGTAGGGGTAAATAAAGGAGAAACCATTGGGATTTAAACAAGAGATACACACACAGATAAAGAGAAAACATTCATTCAAGTAAACATATTAAAAAATGTGAGGTGTACATCCACTATAGTATATAAACAGAAAGAATCGAATGAAGTGAATCAAACTATTAGAGATCCAGTAGGTGTAACGACGTTTACATTTTTTATCTGTATGGGAGTAGTCAAGTCAAGTCAGTGAGTCAGCACAGACTGAAAACGCTGGGGTACTTAACGTCATGCGGTCCGGAGGGACAGGTAGTGGTTGAGGGTCTCAAGTGAGTTTGAGTGCAGGTATCTCAAAAGGTTTATGTCGTATAAGGTTAAAAGGGTTCAATAGTTCTCTGTTATTCGGTACTTATAAATAAATGTTCTAATTATAAAACAATATTTATTTAAATTTTTTGTAAATTATTAACACATTTGTAAAAAAAATCCTTTTACATTTACCTTAAAATTAACAATATATCGACAAATAATGGTTACGATAGGAGTCCGGTCGATTAAATTTTCATTTTGAAGGATATGATCCTTTGAGTATATGAACAATTTAGTTACTTAACTAATTTATTTTATATCTAGAAAAAACAGATTTATCAGGGACATTAATATCGAACGTATAAGAGATTTTTTTTACTAAGTATCTTAATCAGTGATGAGAATCATAAAGTAAAATTACACTTGTTATTGTTAATTCTAACATAGTATGAAAAAGAGGTTAAATCGACAAAAATTTGTAAACGAAAGAAAAATTATAAACTAATCAAAAAGTCTACACGGACAAATATTCAAAAATTTTGTAATCTATACTATGTCTCAGACTTTAGGTTCTCGTACTTTATTTACTTCTAAAATACATAATCCTAGTTATCTAATGACAAAAAGTGTTCATGGTCCTTTTTATTTAGAACGTAATCAACAATGTACACTATGTACAAGGTCTATTACTTTGTCATCGAACGAATACAAGGTCAGTGTAAAATTAAGAACTTTTATTTTAAAATTAAGAATTTCAGTTGATATAAATTTTTTAGGAGGGTTGAAAATGTCTTCGTATTGTTATACTTTCTGTCGAAATTTAGTCCAATTAGAAAATACCTCAGTCCAATAACAAGATACAGATAAAGAAAGTCTTGGAAAAAGACGATCTCACCTTAAAAGGGTAAGAGAGTACCTTAGGAATGTGATGACATGAAAGATCAACGAGATACTATGTCTTCGAGTTTTCTAGGTTTAGGTTCACTTCCAATTATCGTAACATGACTCCAAGTTTCGTACGGATAGAAAAAGAGGAGGGGGAGGAAATGGGGTCACTATCCCTATCTTAGATTTCTTCTCTAAGGTTTCGGTTTCTGGTCTCTTTCATAGAGTTCCTTGATTTACAGTTTATGGTAGATGGTTGGGTGTATAGTAGTAAGAGACAAATACTCCTCTAATAATGACTAAGATTGGTCTCAATAACTTCAGTGACTGTTGGTGTCGAAGTAAGCCAGGCATATCTTACAACACTAGTACTAGTGACTGAAATATTATCGTTAAAAGATACTAGGTAGATAATTATAGATGGATAGATAGATAGGTTATACATACAATTTATCGTAATAAACCATTTGGTCTTGTGTTAACGATTGTTCAAATAAGTCTGGGGAAAAGTGGTTGATTAGGTTAATAAAATCATAATAAAATCGGGTCCCCTGGTATCAATGAACGAAGAACACACTAAACTAACAAACTTTCATTCTTAGTCCAATATAGTCGGAACAACGGGAACGATGAGTTTAACACCAGGTACCTGGATGTCTCGAACAGTCTTAACGTCTTCGAAGGCGATACGGGGTCTATTTACTTTGATTTAAGGAATCGAATTGTTCTGGAGGACTACTATCAATGTGTGAAATTTCAAACTCTTCATGATTTGATCTCGTCACTCAGAATGTCGGTCGATATTTAATATCAGTAGACCCCTTTAAAATTGTTGATAAAACAGATCCGAAGTAGAGACTCTGTCAAGGACTCGTAGTCTAATTTTTTTTTTTTTTTTTTTCGTAGAGAGGTCCACTAAGACAACACGTCGGTCCCGACTTTTAGTGACGTGCATTTGTTTACTGAAGTAAGCACTTCATAAATAATACGTACCCCTTACATGTGCTACTCCGACCTGTCTACAATGTTTCGGAGTCACGGAACGATTCCTAGGAACCCTTAGGTCAACATATTAAATGCCCTTCTACCCCAGGTATTACATGTAATGGGGATTTTCGTGTACTTTATGTGTCCTTAGGTAAGGTCCCCTGAAATAATGAGGATTGATACTAAAGAGTACAGGATTGTAATTCACAGGTTAATTTATTATAACACAACCATGTTTCTGACATTACTTGGAAACCGGTCAGGTTATGACAGATTCCTCTACATTTCCTTACATAATAGAAAAAGGAGGGTTCCCAGGAGTAAGAGGAAAATTGATTAGAAGATTAAATTTTATTTTAATTGATTAATTTTTATTTTAAACTAAAATGGATGATTCCTGAGACGAAAAGTTTGTAATTCGTCTTGTTCATATGTTTTAAGTCAGTACTGACTCGTAAAAAGACAGTAAATATGCAAAGAAACAAGATCTTTTAGACCGACCTTTAAATAAGGGGTAAATTATAAAAGAACGAACAGTTAGAAAACTTTTCACTAAATCGAAAATAATATTTTTCGTATCAATGACACTTTTATCTTTTGAAATCTTTTGTAGGTAACCTTATAAATAAATCCTTATGATGAAATCCTTTATTGGTTATTATGACACCAAAATTGGTATCATAAGCGATGGTAATTTCAAGAAATAATTTTTAGTCATAAATATGTACTTTAATTTTTGAGGACACCCTAATAAGACGACCTTTTCACTTGTCTACTAACAAGTTCATTTTGACTTCGTACTTCACACCTACTATATAAAAGTTCACCTATATTTTTCTGGTCAACCGTCAACGAAACTTTCCTGTCTATATCTCCTCTTATTTCGTAATAGACACAGTCTCGTATAACAGCTTAAAATTTGTCCGGAGAGGTAAACCAAAAGAGAAAAGAAGTGGAGGTTAAACCAAATATCTGAGAATTCGGAGTATTCACTCTTGGATCTATAGACTTCTGTTCACTTTATAAACTTTAACTCACAGTATAAGTGACACTTACTTTTCTTACCCCCGAAAGATCAAAGTTCAACTCTGTTATATTGTTTGTTAGCAGAGAGGTGTTGTCCATCACATTATATCCCAATCTAATAGATTTCTCTAAATATGGGACCTACACGAGTCTTCTCTTTAACATTGACCACTAAACAATGTTAACAACAAAAGTAAAAAAAATTGTTATTATGTCATCGGGACTCACATCACTAGAAACAAAGATAGTTTTGAATGGGACACTTCCTTTTTTCAGTCCCTCCACCCACCTCTAACCATGTATTTGCATCTTGTGAGACCAATTTCTTATAGAATTGATTAAAACCAACTACGTTAAAATTCTTTGTATACATTTTGTAAGACACACATAAATATCGTCCCTTTTGTCCGAATTCCTAGAATCTAGATGGTAAAAAATAAGTTTACTAGAACCCGTACAGTGAATTAAAACGAAATGAGATTGATGGAGGAACCAAGTTATTCCTATTATACCAGTAATCTTACCAATTTAATGTATTATATACTGATAAATGGGGATATCCATATACGAAATTTTTAAATCCTCCATCTATTTATTTGACACCCTGTACGTATGATACCTGACAATCACGATTCTTCTTTGTTCGATAATTATGTACTTTTTTGTCTCTCCTTTGAGTTTGTATATAATGATTCACTTTCTTTGAAAAGACTTTTCAGATGTATGACATTCTAATGTTGATAAACGGTAAGTCCTTTTCCGATTTGATTCCTCGGTCATTTTCCTAGTAACCAAGGATTCCCATTTTTTCCTTCCTCTCTACTTATCCACCTTGTGTCTCCTAAAAATCCCACCACCTTGATAAGCTATACTATAATATTACATTTATATACAGTAGAAAGTAACACACTTTTAGGTATCTTCTGTGTTGTGTTTCTCACTTGGGATTACACTTGATACCTGAACCCCTCTATTATTACATAGTCACAATCCAAGTAGTCGACATTGTGGCTGTGGTGACCTGACACCCATAGTCCTCACTACCTCCACCACGTACACACATCTGTTCCACATATACCCTTACGAAACACGAAAAGTGAGTTAAAAAGATACTTAGATTTTGGAGAGATCTTTTGCGTCAAGTAATTAATTTTTCTCTTTCTATAATCGATAATAACAATAGTATCTGAATTTTGCTTAAAATTTAAATAAAGAAACACAAACCAAACACGATCCAGAAGTACCGACACACGTACGGAAGAGACCAACGTCACTCTGTCCCGGTGGGGAGTATCGCCACGTACCCGAAGAGTGACCTTATCACAGAGAAGAACGTCACGTGTCCGTACTCCACGTGTCCGAAGTCATCAACGTCGCGTATACGAGTCATCAACACCGGGTGTCCGAATCAACGGGACGTCGTACATCTTGGAAGGGTCTGGTCCCTAGTTTGGGAACAAGGGACGTAACCGTTCACCTAAAAATAGGATAGTATCTGAAAATTTTAATCACTTTTTAAAGGGATAATTTCTTATATCACTTATTACTTTTCTATTAAACATAGTAAGTATATATAAACTGTTCCGTTCGTCCCTTACCTTTTACTCGATATTCTCTCCCTCTCTCTTTAGTATATCTTGACTAAATGGTCTACAAAGTGAAAGGACTTAAATTATTTGTGGAGATGAACCCTAGGAAATACGACCACCGTTACATCCAGTCTCAACTTGTTGGTCGGAAAAAACACCCCGACCAATCAAATGAAAGATTTTGATCCTGTGTTTAACTATCAGACCTCAGAGACAGAGGAAGAAAGAACCAAAACAACGACGGTCACTAAAACAGAAGTAACAAAACCACATCAAAGACATATAAAGAAAGACTTAAGGTACCTGGCGAGATTTGACGGATCAGGAGATTACAACTGAATGTGGAAACCTCATTTAGAAAGTTTACAATTGAAGGAACTTTTCCAGTCGACTTTTGAACATGTATTAACCAGGAAACCCGTATACATAAGATAGTCTTATTTCCCTTACCGCCTTCCTTTTAAGAGAGTGACTCAATTTACTTGTCTTACCCCCGTTCTCTACTTTCTCTAAAGAAGAATGATAAATATATTAAAACTCCCTTCGATCTTTAATAGAATTTCAACTAACTTGATGAGAGTAATTGCAATTTTTGGCAACTGTGGGTTTCTACGGAACCTTGACCTTATATCAAAATACTAGATTTACCAACAAAAAAAAAAAGAGAAAATGGAATCTAAAAATTTACATAAAAAAGTAAATTACTTTTTTAATTTACATTTAAAAGGTAAGATTAACTTTTCTGACAAGGTTAATCTTCTTTATAAATACCTTGTTAATGACATGAGTTCCCAAACACGTAACAAGATAAGAGGATTCTTTGTATCCTTCATCGACACTTTTATGACAAATTATTAGGGGTAAAACGTCTACACCTTTGAGCAGTATCTATAAGGTATTGAACGGACTTCAGCAAGTTAATATACCACTATAATCCTATATCTTGGATTGAAACGGATTGGATTAATACGACAGTATGTAGGGGATGGTTTCTGAAACTTCATCAAGAATTAAGATGTTCTGTCCTCATTTTTCCTGAATTGCTGTTTAACTAAAGAGTTTCACTTCTCACTGAAATCGATCGTTGTAAATGAAGATACTTGGTGGTCTTTTAAATTTTTTGTGTTTAAGTTATAGAATAATTATCAAGGGTAAATTATAGCGACGAACTGTACTATAAATAACGAAAAATAGTATAAACTCGAGGTCAACTCTCAAAACTTTACAACTTTATTGTAGTGGTATACCTATTAATGATCTACATGATAAAAACGTTGACAAAACTTCCCTTTATTAATCTACGTTACATGGTGAACGAACAAAAAAACAGAAACTAGAATAGGAATCCAGAATATTTTCTTAATTTACTATTAAGTGGTGATTTTTTTGTGTCTTATCTAGTAGCCAAAAATGTTCATTTTGGAACCACTTCACGGTAACTTGATATAAGGATTTAATCCCCTTTATTAGTAACGTAAATTATATCACAATCGTTACTGAATTTCGGCTAACGGAGAAGGAAATAGTCACAGGAAACGTTCAAGTAGATAGTGCCGAAGAAGACAGTCCTTCACCTTAGATAAAGAAGAAGGTGACTTGAACCAATCGGAACACTAACGAAACCGGTTATCTTACACTGTCTTCGTTTCTATACTATGATCAAAGCGTGCACGGAACACGAAGAAAGTCATGAGACCGTATTATCGGTACTCTTGTTCGGACCCAACAATTCCCTACTCTATGGTACACCTTGTCTCTACTCGTCAGGATTAACTTGGTGGAATCTGTCGAGGGTCGTCTATACGGACGACTGATATTTGTGTACTCACTAGGAACGGGTTAATTGGTTCGGATTACCTTTGTTAGCAAGTGTACTCGGACCAGTTCTACCAGTTGGGTGTCTGAGTATTTGGTTTACTTAACAATAAAATTCGGTCATTCAAAATAAACCACCCTTTACCAACAATCAATCGTTTTAACTACATAGACTCAAATTTAGGGTCAAGGTTATGTTATGTTCACACTGGTACCCATCTAATTAAGTGGCAGTAGGTCACTGTATAAACAATAGACATTTTCCCCCTATTACATCACTACTAATTACAACACATCTATGAACATCAGGAGAAAGGAGTCGTGCCATGGCGGTGTCGTACACAGACCAGGGAACCTCAATCTACACCCGTACACTGAACGAAACGGGTCACTATACACTCACTAATAGAACTTTTCACAAATATTTTAAGTCTTAGAAAGAAAGAGAACATTAGTGTTACGAGGTTTATTTCTTCAAGACAGTAAAACTCAGGACTTTATTCTTCGGTAGAGACCTCGGGGTAAGACTGAGTGTTACCTGGAACTTTTGAATTCTAACAAACAATGGTGACATTTAGGGTCGGGTAACACCAACCATGTCTTTAGTTATTATGAGAATATTCTAACAAAATACTGTTATATTTATTTGGAGATTCATGTTAGGTAACTTGTAGATTTCATAAGATATCATTGATTATAATTACGACGGAATTGGTCTATTATTCTACTTTGTTTTGATTTTTTAGGAACCCTCTATCCTACATTTCCAAAGAAAATTTTTATTAACAGAAGAATTAACTATAAGTTTATGGGAAAATTATAGTAAGATATTATTTAATCCCAAATTTTGAAACAAATAGACAAGTGACATGGTTTTTTACGTTATATTAACCTCGAATTATAACAACCGAAGTAGAAGTTGAGATATTTGAATTACATTATAATAAAGAAATTGAAAATTTTAGGTATGAATGAAATTTTAATAGAGTCTCTCAATTCCTAATGCTAATTGTATAAACATTTATAAAAAGGTTACAAAATCTAATAAAAAATTAAATAGTGACAGTGAAACGACATCGTGAGGTCTTTCTAAACCCATACTTTTTCTTATAAATAACGTGTAACAATACACTGAAACCCACCTCATCCTTTACTAGTGAGTGAGGTCATAAGAACGGACCTTTTAAGTCACCTGTCTCTATGGGTCGTCCGATGTCAGGTACCCCGTCGTTTCTCTGTGTTGACTCGTGTATCTACTGAGTAACCTTTTTTGAACCTACGACCCTTTCTAACTCCCGTCCTCCTCTTTCTCCGTTGTCCCTCGTTTTGCCAACTTACCGTACTCTGAGTTACCTGTACTCAGGCTCGTTTGAGACCCTCTATCACTTCCTGTCCCTTCGGACCGTACGACGTCAGGTACCCCAGCCTTTCTCAACCTGTCTTGGATCGTTGACTTGTCGTTGTTGTCATATAGGTAACTCAGTCACACGATGGACTTGTAAAGTAGGAGACGACGGAGGAAAAGGAAAACGAAAGGTAGAAAGGGTTCTGGGGTTTAACCCCATAAAAGGTTAATCAGCTTAAAAACGTAGTCCATCGGTTTCATAAAATATAATCTTGTATCAATAGATCCACTTCAATCAAGATTTTCAGGAACATCCAGAAGTATCTTGGTAAGTTGAAGTCGAAGAAGTCGTAATGACCAACCCTGTATCCGAACCTAATGGTATTATAACTTACCAAATGGAACCTTTGCTTGTCTCTGTAAAGACAGTAAAAACTCTAACGTAGGTTCATGACGTAAAGTCTGAGAAAACAAATGGTGCTTCCGATGAGGTAAAGAAGATTCCCTAAGGACGGGCGTCATCATCTTTATTACCAGTAGACTCAATTTAAGTGGGTAAGGTCAGGTAAAATCAAGCGACTAAGGGTCTTACAGTTACAAGTGAGAACGGTAGAGGACAAACTGGTGAAGGTTAAACGGAACTAAGTACCTGGATTGTAAGGTCCAAAGATACGTTATAACGACAAAGGTCGTATCCTGGAACGAAGATAGTGGTCAGTGTAGGTGTTGACCCATAACAAAAACGAAACCGAGGTAGGGAAGTAAGAAAGACCTCAATAAAGAGGCGACTAGAGGTCATCGTATACCCCGTGGATGGCTGGACCCCTAAAGGAGAAAACCATAGGATAGTAAAACGGAAAAGTATGACAAGTACCCCAAGAGTTCCGTTCTTATGACTTCATCAAAAGGTAAGGGAAGGGGTCACCTGGTGTAAGACAGTCTGGAGAGACGGTACTGGGAGGGTAGAATCCACCGGGGTGTCCCGTACCGTATCAAAGTGACTCAATCTGTTCCGACACCAGGTACACTGGTCTAACCGATCAAAAGACACTCATACCAAAGTCACACAGACGGGAGACTACGTGAGAACGTTGTGGATGGCAGAATGAACTTAAAGAGAATGGAACATGCACCCCATAGAGAAGTGCCGACGAGGTCGTTTCACGTTGGTGATGAGGAATGGAACCTGCTTCCCATAGAGGAGTACCTACGGGGAGGACTGGAACCTGCAAAACTTCGTCCCGTTTCCGATTATCTCAAAATGGTTGTCTTACGTGAATAGTATTGTTTGTGAGAGAAGGTTGTTGTGTTTTCTTCTGAGATGTGTACTTGTAGTGGTCTATCAGTTGTGGCTTTAGTCTAACTAATATAAGAAACGTCGGTCTCTACCTCTTCGAGATATGTCAATCGTATTTTTTTTGGTCCTCGACTGACACCGAGTCTAGTACTTGAGGAATAATGGTTTAAGTCTGAATCTTCTTTCACCCCTTTTGGTGATCTGGTAAGTCCATACTGGATTTAGTTTAGGAAATACTGATATGTCACTTTGACTTTTTATCTAAATTCCCTGATACTTGTCTCCAAGCACTGTAATATGTCCCCTGTCCCTAGTCCTGGTAGGGGTACCTTTTCTTTACGTTTTTTCGTTTTACTGACAGACTCCTCCGGAACGTTTATCGACACTTCTCTTCTCTTCACTTTTCGTTTCCTCTTTACCTTTCTACATTCGTAGACTTACGTCTCAAGGTTTCTAATCGTTCCTCTCTATTCTTTCGGAAGAAGTCGCTAGTTGTGTTTCTTTATCTCCTTTTCTTGTCTTACACTTTCTGATCTCTAGAGAAGTTCTTTAGATCTCTATGGTTCCCTTGTAAAGTCCGTTTTTTAACCGAGTTATTTCCTGTCTTTAGTATACCTGGATTGTCTTCGTCTTCTATGATTCTTTTCCACCGTTCTTATGTGTCTTCTTGACATGTTTTTTCTCGAAGTGATGAGTCTATTAGTGTTACCACACTAGTGAATGGATCTCGTTCTGTAGGACCTTACACTTTAATTCACCCGGAATCTTTCGTAATGATACTTGTTTCAATCACCTCCACTACCTTAAGGTCCACTCGATAAAGTTTAGGACTTTCTACTACGACACTTTCACGACGTGAGTCATACGGTCGTTTAAACCTTTTGAGTCGTCACCGTTGTCCTGACCTTTTCCAGTCAAAAGTAAGGTTAGGGTTTCTTTCCGTTACGGTTTCTTACGAGTTTGATGGTGTGTTAACGTGAGTAGAGTGTCCGATCATTTCATTACGAGTTTTAAGAGGTTCGGTCCGAAGTCGTTATGCACTTGGTACTTGAAGGTCTATAAGTTCGACTAAAATCTTTTCCGTCTCCTTGGTCTTTAGTTTAACGGTTGGAGGTGACCTAGTACCTTTTTCGTTCTCGCACAGTCTTTTTGTAGATAAAGACGAAATAACTGATACGGTTTCGGAAACTGACACACCTAGTGTTATTTGAAACCTTTTAATACTCTCTACCCATAGGGTCTGGTGGACTGGACGGAGAGCTCTTTGGACATACGTCCAGTCCTTCGTTGTCAATCTTGACCTATACCTTGTTGTCTGAGCAAGGTTTATGCTTTTCCTTATGCAGTTCCGACATATAACAGTGGGACGAATAAATTGAATATACGTCTGATGTAGTACTCTTTACGACCTGACCTTCTTTGTGTTCGACCTTAGTTCTAACAGACCTCTTTATAGTTATTGGAGTCTATACGTCTACTGTGGTGGGAATACCGTCTTTCACTTCTCTTTGATTTTTCGGAGAACTACTTTCACTTTCTCCTCTCACTTTTTCAACCGATTTTCGAGTTGTAAGTCTTTTGCTTCTAGTACCGTAGGCCAGGGTAGTGAAGTACCGTTTATCTACCCCTTTGTCACCTTTGTCACAGTCTGAAATAAAATCCCTCGAGGTTTTAGTGACGTCTACCACCGACGTCGGTACTTTAATTTTCTGCGAATGAGGAACCTTCCTTTCAATACTTGTTGTATCTACGATAGAACTTTTCGTCTCTATAATGAAAAGGTTGTTTCCAGACTGATCAGTTCCGATACCAAA
This sequence comes from Capra ibex, assembly GCA_006410555.1. Taxonomy (NCBI): domain Eukaryota; kingdom Metazoa; phylum Chordata; class Mammalia; order Artiodactyla; family Bovidae; genus Capra; species Capra ibex. The sequence continues at coordinate 21,364,059 of SJYO01050590.1, read as the reverse complement.
ATGGTCACCAGTACATACCTACATTCTCAACTTGACACTTCTTTCGACTCGTGGTTTCTTAACTACGAAAACTTGACACCACAACCTCTTCTGAGAACTCTCAGGGAACTGACGTTCCTTTAGGTTGGTCAGGTAGGCTTTCCTCTAGTCAGGACCCACAAGTAACCTTCCTGACTACAACTTCGACTTTGAGGTCATGAAACCGGTGGAGTACGATTCTCAACTGAGTAACCTTATATGGGACTACGACCCTCCCTAACCCCCGTCTTCTTCTCCTTATGTCTCCTACTCTACCGACCTACCGTAGTGACTGAGCCATCTGAACTCAAACCCATTTGACGCCCTCAACCACTACCTGTCCCACCAGACCGTACAACGATAAGTACCCCACCGTTTCTTAACCTGTGCTGACTCATTGACTTGATTTGACTTTCTCTGCTTCTGGACATACGTCTATTGACATTCTGAGCTGAGACTACTTTTTTAATTTATAATGTGTGTGCCTACCTCTCTATATGGTACAAGAATCTAACCTTCTTAGTTATAACAGTTTTATTGATATGATGGGTTAGATGTCTAAGTCACGACAACGACGGTTCAGGGAAGTCAGCACAGGTTGAGACACATTGGGGTATCTACCGTCGGGTGGTCCGAGAGGACAAGGACCCTAAGAGGTCCGTTCTTGTGACCTCCCCCAACGGTAAAGGAAGAGGTTACGTACTTTCACTTTTCACTTTCACTTCAACGAGTCAGCACAGACTGAGAATCGCTGGGGTACCTGGTATCGGATGGTCCGAGGAGACAGGTATCTTAAAAGGTCCGTTCTCATGACTTCACCCCACGGTAACGGAAGAGACTGTCTAAGTTACGTTAGAGATAGTTTAATAGTCACCATAAAAAGTGTCTTAATTTTTCTTTTTAGTGTTAAACATACCTTTATGTTTTCTGGAGCTTATCGGTTTCGGTAGAACTCTTACTTTTACCTCGACTTTCTCAGTAGGAAGGACTGAAGTTTAATACGATGTTTCTATGTCAGAAGTTCTGTCATACAATGACCGTGTTTTTGTCTTTATATCTGGTTGTCCTGTTCAATCTTTCGGGTCTCGATTTGGGTGTGTGGATACCCGTGGAATAGAAACTGTTTCGTTCGTCCTTATATATTGCCTCTTTGTTGTCGGAAAAATTATTTACCACGATACTTTCGACCTGTCGATGAACATATTCTTACTTTAATCTTGTGAAGGATTGTGGTATGTGTTTTTATTTAAGTTTTACCTAATTTTTGAATATGTATTCCGGTCTTTAATTCGAGAATCTCCTTTTATATCCGTCATGTGAGAAACTGTGTTTAACGTCGTTCTAAGAAACTGGGTGGAGGTTCTATTTACATTCATTTTATTTATTTATTTATTTGTTTACCCTGGATTATTTTTAATTCAAAAACGTGTCGTTTCGTTTCCCTTGATATTTGTTCTACTTTCTGAGAAGTCTTACCCTCTTTTATAAACGTTCACTTCGTTTACTGTTTCCTGAGTAGAGGTTTTATATATTCGTCAAGTATGTCAAGTTATAGTCTTTTTGTTTGTTGGGTTAGTTTTTTTTTCCCCCTCCCCCGTCTTCTGGATTTGTCTGGCAAGAGGTTTCTTCTGTATGTCTACTGGTTATTTGTGTACCTTCCTACCAGTTGTGACGAGTAATAATCTTTTTACGTTTAGTTTTGATGTTAATCCATAGTGTGGTCAGTCTTATGAGTAGAACTTTTTAGATGTTTGTTATTTACGACGTCTCGTAAACCTTTTTTTCCTTGGGAGGTCATGTGGACCACCCTCACATTTGACTACGTCGGTAATACCTTTTGTCTTACCTCTAACGAAATTTTTGATCTTTGTTTAGATGGTATACGAGGTCGTTAGGATGGTGACCTGAGATATGGGACTCTTTTGGTGTTAACATTTTTGGTGTACACACGTACGATTCGGCGAAGTCAGCACAGGATGAGAAACGTTGAGATACCTGACATCGGACTGTCGAAGAAACAGGTACCCTAACAGGCCCGTTCCTATAACCTGACCCAACAGTAAGGGAGGAGGTTCCCTAGAAGGACTGGGTCTCTAACTTGGGTGTAGAGAATACAGAGGACGTAACCGTGTATCCAGGAAATGGTTATCGTGTTAGACCCTTCGGGCATCCAAGAAATGGTAATCGTGTTAGACCCTTCGGGGATTCTCTGTGTACATGAGGTTTCAAGTTTCGTCGTTATAAATGTTATCGGTCCTGTACTTTCGTCGGATCTACATACCTATTTCTACTTACCTATTTCTTCAACACCATGTAAATACACTACTTTATAATGAGTCGGTATTTCTCCTTATTTCAACTCAGTCAACATCACTCCATCTACTTCACTCTCGGAGAATTCGTCTCACTTCATTCAGTCCTTTTCTTTTTGTTCACAGTACATAATTGTACAAATTTACCTTAGATCTTTTTACCATGACTACTTGGAACATCTCTTTCCTTAACACCTATGTCGTTCCGTTCCACTATGACCCTTCTTGACTCTGTCGTCGTAATTATATATATTTGATAGTACACATTTTATCAATGACCCTTCAACGATTTATTGTCCCTCGGGTCGGACCACGAGATACTACTGGATCTCCCCACCCTATCCCTCTTCCCTGTCTCTTCTATCTCCCTTTTCTTAAAATACATCTATATAAAATATTTTACAAATATTATTTGTATAATACAAAATATAAAATAAAGAAATAAGATGAAATAACTGGTCTTAGAAACTTTATCATAATTTAGTATAATCACTATCTCAACAGAAAAGAAATGGGAGGGATTTTATCATTATGGTCTTTCATAAAATAACCATTCGTACTACAGTTCACACCCGATTCTCTACATTTGTTAATCATTTTGAAGGACCATGATCGAATTTGTAATGGATCCTTTTGGTCCGTATTAAGTTCCATTTGACTTTCCAGAATTAGTAACGTCGAGTAGACCATTTCTTAGACGGACTTTACGTCCTCTGGGGTCAAATTAAGCAACCAGCCCTTCAAGGAGACTTCTTCCCTATTCGATGGGTGAGGTCATAAGAACCCGAAGGAACCACCAAGGCTACCATTTTTTTAGACGGATGTTACGTCCCCTGGACCCAAACTAGGGACCCAACTCTTCTAGGGGACCTCCTCCTGTACCGTTAGGTGAGGTCACAAGAACGGACCTCTTAGGGAACCCTGTCTCCTCGGACCACCCGATGTCAGGTACCCCAACGTTTCTCAACCTGTGTTGACTCGCTGAGTCGTGTCGCGTCGTATTCATATATATATACTAACTAAATACAACAACGTAACGTCTTTGGTTTTGTTTAAAAATTTCGTTAAAAGGTGGTTAATTTTTTTATTTTAGTTAATTTTTTACCTTCAACCTTCTACCCTCTTTAATATTTGTCTCTGATTCCGGTTTAAAAACGATATACTAATCTATTCTATCTAGTTTATATATTTACCTACCTACTGTCTAGTTAACTAACCCAATTGACACCATCTAAGTCAGTATTATCTCCCTGACCACTCCACTGACTCGATCCTTCGGTGTGTGACCCCAAGTATTAATACCAGGTTATTAACTCCTGACCTAACTTCGTCCCAATATTTATTGTCTTTCTCTGTTCTAAAGATCATTATAGGTCCTTGATTTTAACTAGCGAACAGGACTAATAGACACGCCTACCTTGTATGGACTTTAAAAAAGAGAAATAAAAAAAGACGACAGATGGTAAAAAAGAGAAATGATAAATAAAGTATAAAATTTCGTTTTATTCAACTCTTGTAATATTTTATAGGTTTCATGAGAGTGTGGTGACTGTTGAGATGAGTCTATACATACATAAAACGTGTGAAGACTTGAAAAACTGTTTCTTATGTTTACGTGTCTATAAGGTTATTTTAGTGTTCCGTCATCGGTGATAAAAATATCTATCATTACAAGTTATACGGAAATTCAATTATTTAGATGTAGACACTATAATTATAAGGTGTAGCCTCAAGGATAGTAATTTTTTTGTTGTTCAGTTGTTACTCTCTCAAAGTGGATCTCACATACACCATATAAGTTAAAACAACTTGTATTTAGAACACCCTTTAGTCCATAGAGTCTTTTAAAAGGATATCTATTACTTTTATTTTGATCAGTAATAAAATTTTGTGTAGTATATAATTATATATGTTTCTTCCTTTGAAGTCAATTCAAGTCAGTAAGTCAGTGCAGACTGAGAAACGGTGGGATACGTGGCGTCTTACGGTCCGGAGGGACAGGTTGCGGTTGAGGGCCTCAAGTGAGTTTGAGTACAGATAAGACAGTCACTACGGTAGGTTGGTAGAGTAGGAGACAGCAGGGGAAGAGGAGGACGGGTGTTAGGGAGGGTCGTAGTCCCACAAAAAGTTACTCAGTCGAGAGGCGTAGTCCACCGGTATCATAACCTCGAAGTGGAAGTTGTAGTCAGGGAGGTTACTTGTGGGTCCTGACTAGAGGAAATTCTACTTGACCAACCTAGAGGAACGTCAGGTTCCCTGAGAGTTCTCAGAAGAGGTTGTGGTGTCAAGTTTTCGTAGGTAAGAAGACGCGAGTCGAAAGAAAATTATCAGGTTGAGAGTGTAGGTATGTACTGATGACCTTTTTGGTATCGGAACTGATCTACCTGGAAACAACCGTTTCATTACAGAGACGAAAATTGATACGACAGATCCAATCCAACCAGTATTGAAAGGAAGGTTCTTCGTTCGCGGAAAATTAAGTACCGACGTCAGTGGTAGACGTCACTAAAATCTCGGGTCTTTTTATTTCAGTCGGTGACATAGGTGACAAAGGGGTAGATAAACGGTACTTGACTACCCTGGTCTACAGTACTAGAAACAAAAGACTTACAACTCGAAATTTGGTTGAAAAAGTGAGAGGAGAAAGTGAAAGTAGTTCTCCGAGAAATCAAGAAGAAGTGAAAGACGGTATTTCCACCACAGTAGACGTATAGACTCCAATAACTATAAAGAGAACCGTTGGAACTAAGGTCAAACACGAAGTAGGTCGGGTCGCAAAGAGTACTACATGAGACGTATATTCAATTTATTCGTCCCACTGTTATATGTCGGAACTGCTTGAGGAAAAGGATAAACCTTGGTCAGACAACAAGGTACAGGTCAAGATTGACAACGAAGGACTGGACGTATGTCCAAAGAGTTCTCCGTCCAGTCCACTAAAACATAAGGGTAGAGAAAGTATTAAAAGGTTTCAAATAACACTAGGTGTGTCAGTTTCCGAAACCGTATCAGTTATTTCGTCTTTATCTACAAAAAGACCTTGAGAGAACGAAAAAGCTACTAGGTCGTCTACAACCGTTAAACTAGAGACCAAGGAGACGGAAAAGATTTTGGTCGAACTTTTAGACCTTAAAGTGCCAAGTGCATAACGACTTCGGACCGAACCTCTTAAAACTCGTAATGAAATGATCGGACACTCTACTCACGTTAACACACCATCAAACTCGTAAGAAACCGTAACGGAAAGAAACCCTAACCTTACTTTTGACTGGAAAAGGTCAGGAAACCGGTGACGACTCAAAAGGTTTAAACGACCGTATAACTCACGTTACGAAAGTGTCGTAGTAGAAGTCCTAAACTTTGTCGAGGTGACCTTAAGGTATTGGAGATGATTGAAACAAGTATCTCTACGAAGGATTCCGGGTGAACTGAAGTGCAAGGTCCTACAGGTCGAGATCCACTCACACTCACTAGTGTGGAAGTACTAACAGACCCAGCACTTCGAGAAAAAACATGTCAAGAAGACACATAGGAACGGTGGAGAAGAATTATAGAAGACCAAGACAATCCAGGTATGGTAAAGACAGGAAATAACTCGGGTAGAAACGTACTTTACAAGGGAACCATAGAGACTAAAAGAACTTCTCTAGAGATCAGAAAGGGTAACATAACAAAAAGAGATAAGAAACACAACTAGCGACTTCTTCCGAAAGAATAGAGAGGAACGATTAGAAACCTTGAGACGTAAGTTTACCTATATAGAAAGGAAAAGAGGAAACGAAAAGTGTAGAGAAGAAAAGTGTCGGTAAACATTCCAGAGAAGTCTGTTGTTGAAACGACAAAACGTAACGAAAAGGACCCCTACTAGAACGAGGGACAGAGGACATGTTACAGTGCTTGGAGGTAGGTATCAAGTAGTCCGTGAGTCTAGATCAGGGAATTTAGATAAAGAGTAAAGGTGACATATCAGTATTCCTTACACTAAATCCGGTATGGACTTACCAGATCAACAAAAGGGATGAAAGAAGTTAAATTCAGACTTAAACCGTTATTTCTCAAGTACTACATCGGTAGTATCAGTTGTTTTCTCAGGTTTTACGTCAAGAACCTACGTGAGAGTTTTTACTGTCTCACTAGAGATAAACAAAGGTTCCGTTTGGTAAGTTATAGTTCCATTAGGTTCAGATACGGGTCTAGTCATTACGACTTCTTCGACTTCAACTTGACAAGATACTTCTGGATGTTCTGGACGATCTTGATTGTGGGTTTTTTCTACAGGAAAAGTAATATCCGCTGACCTTACGTTTTCATCCTTCAGTTCTTTGTGGACCTCATTGTCCGTTTAAACCGTAACCTCATGTCTTACTTCGTCCCGTTTCCGATTGTCACAAGACGGTTCTCTTACGTATCGTTTGTGGGAGAAGGTTGTTATGTCCTCTTCTTTCTTTCCTCACCCGTATTTTTTTGTCGTGTATAATTGGATAGATTGTGACGGATACTATTAATCCATTTAAATACTAACGATTCAGAAACCTTTGTAATTCCCAATTTGACTCGGGTCAACCTCGACGTGATAAATACTGTAAATCATTTATCAAAATGAAAGTCGGGTAAAATTTTTAACATTTATAAGAGACTTCATATTTTACCGATGTTAATTCTGTGTACGATAAAATTTAAAAAGTCTCTATGGATTCGGACATTATTGACCCCTGAATAGGGTCTATGATGTTTCAATTAAAAATACGTGACTTGTCCCTTTTTCAACTTTTCTAGTTTTCTTAAAGACTCTGGGAAAAATAAAAATGAAAAGATCAATAAGTCTCGTCGAAATTCTTACAGACACTCATGATACTCCGAAGGGACCACCAAGTCTACCATTTATTAGACGGATCTTACGTCCTCTGGACCCAAGGTAGGGACCCAGTCTTTCTAAGGGACCTCTTTCCTTACTGATGGGTGAAGTCATAGGAACGGACTTTTTAAGGTACCTGTCTTCCCGGACCGGTTGATCTCAGGAACCCCAGTGTCTTAGTCTGAACTGACCCACTCATTGTGAGAGTGAAAGAAGTACTCGTGATGTCTTTCATATATTGTATCTCCGATATATATCCGTGTGATATGCACGAAGGAAAGAAGTCGTAAAATTTACGTAGTTTCAGTCAAAAAGGACAAAGAAAATGAACACTATATACAAAGAAAGAATACTGATAGTAATAAAGTCTAGATATGAAGGTGCTGTCTCGTAAAATAAATCTAGGTCACATTATACCAAGACTAAGATTAATGGTCTAGGATTGACAAACCGGTCAAGGTTTGTAATTGATCCCTCACTGAATCATAGGATAATCATTCCGATACTTTTATCGAAAACTTTAAATTTCTTTGGCGACATTGTGAAGACAGAGTATTGAGTATTTAGACGAATTAGACCACTTATAGTGAGTAGGTCAATATAAATAACTCGTAGATATTACACGGTAAGGATATGTAAAAAGAATAATAACTATACGTTATCCACATCTTTACAACACTAAAATAGGTTCCAATATAAACACCAATAGAATATAAATTCGGTTATGTTTTTATTCGTCGATTATTTAGGTTTACAGTGTAACTAAAAGTACCCAGATCGTGACATGGTGTGTGGTTCTCTCTAATTTTTGTGTATATTTGCCGAAGGGACCACCCAGTCACCATTTCTTAGGAGGAGGGTTACGTCCTCAATTCCCAAGTTAGGGTTAGGTTCTCCTAGGGTGTACGACACCTCGTTGATTCTGGTACACGGTATCGATGACTCGGGTACAAGACGTCGATCACTTTGGGTGTACGAGGATCTCGGGAATGAGACGTTATTCTCTTTGGTGTTGTTACTCTTCGGGTGTGTAGCGTTGATCTCTCATGGGGGATGAACGGTTTTTATCTCTATCGGGTACACGTTGTTACTTCTGGGTCGTGTCGGTTTTTATTTATTTATTTATAGTATATATATACATATATGTGTGTGTAGTACTTGACTAAAAAGTTCCTGGAATCCTAGATAAACCCTTTCCACTAGGTTATATACATCATTCATCTAATATTACAGTTTATCATAATTCATCATAAATTTACGTAGGACTGATGACTTATAGTTCTCTCTTCCGTTAATCACATTCTTCTAATGGAGAGTGTATATCGGTGAAAACCAAACAAGACGTACTACTACCCTAAGGATTTAAAAGGATTTTTACAACAGAAGACTGTGATCAACGTATTAGAGTACCATTAATCGATTATGATTAATTCATTCCACGGGAAACTTGATTCTGTACAACGGTGTCAGAGATTAGTAGTGGTGACACGATGACAAAGAGTCTCGTTTCACGAAGGAGATGAACACAGAGGTCACTTTCTCTTCCATTTTTTCTTTTTTCTTAAACTGTCTAGGAACACAAAATAATTATCTAATTTTACTCTCGGTTAAAGGTCCCTCTTTAATTCCTTATCAGAATGTACGAGTTATATGTCTTCATACGAAAATAAATTTAATACAACGGGTAGAGTGACAGTACACGGAACAGGGATTTCAGTGAGTTAAAACATTGACAACGCCATCTTTTTATAGGACTTTAGAGTTCATTAATCTTTTTAGAATGTACATTCTAACATTCGGTACGTACTGGAACTCCTTACTCCGTCCGTCAGATACGCCTCCTTATGGTTGTATCCTCCTCTGACTCATACACTTTTCTGAACCATCACTTCGGTGATCACAACACACGACATCAAATATCTTTTTGAGTACATCACATTTATCCACTAAGGATTATTTATCATCGTCGTCAGTACTAACCGAGGAGTCTCTCATACCTATTTCTAATCTCCCAGACTTACCAGTAGACCATCTCGACCTTTGACCTTAAGGTCTATAATTATTTACTGATAGTTATGAAGTTGGCACTTCACTAGACTACTCGTACCGGAAATGTCTTCTGTCACGCCCTTGTTATAACCTTACTTATTCTGTCCCTGACTGTACTATTAGTCCATTAAACGTACCAAACCTCTAATAACCTCAAATCTGTACTATACAATTTTAAACTATCACCATCTTTTATACACGTCTTATACGATAAATGTCTTTCCTCTTACTCCCGACTACGTCTCTTTACATGGACCAGTTACGTAGTTCAAACAAACGTTTTTTTCTATCTTTAGTTCGTTTCTTTTATCTATTAGTATCTCTTCTCTTCTTCTTTCATTCCAGTCCATACAGTGTCTTCCATTATCTCCTCACTTAAAATTCGTTCCTTCTATACCAGTCATCACACTTACATAAAATCTGTCCGGTTCCCACTTGTATTTTAAGTTATATAGGAACACGTAAACTTCAGTGTAGGCACCAGTCAAGGAGAATCTCACATTTATTGTTCATCACATGACCAGTCCGAAAGAGTCTTCACGTTATTAGGAAAGTTCAATAACTCGATTGAGAAGTAACACAATCAATACTTATTCTTCTTCGGATAATTGGGGTTTCCAATTAGACGAAATTCTCAAGAAAGGGTCGACGTACTATATTTCATATTCGATTACTTTCTTTCCAGGAAGACTTGTCGTATCCTTTACGTTCCGTTTAATCCATCACTCTCATGTGACACCCAACCTTAGTGGTCCTCTTCCAGTGAACTGGTATACTCCAACTTTGTTCTAAAACCTTCTACCCACCCTTTACTTTTTCGACACTTTCCCGTTCCTATCACGGAATAGTCAACACAAACTGAAATTAATCCCACTCTCTCCTGTTTTACCTTCAAGTTTTTGTATCAATACAAATAATGAAAAAAAAGACTATAAGAAAGGACCATAACTACTATAAACCAAAATATATAGTTTCAACTTTCCCAAAAAGAAAAGAAATAAACTGAAATGATTAGTACTTTAAAATAGAGTGTAGTCGTACGGATTTTAGAAAGGGACCTAAAAAGTCGTTTTCCTTTTTGTTGAAATATTGGATTATTGGTAGAATTACGAAAGGTTACGTTACCGGTGATCAGTGTATACAGATTATTTTAATTTTAATTAATTTTGATTTATTGTATATTTTGAGTGAAGGTGTCAACATGATCGGTTGTAAAGTTCAGGAATAATCAACATACATCGATCACTAATGACTTAACCTGTAACGGTTTACTATAACCTTAATTTACTTGTAATACAGTAGTATCTACTATGGTGGGAATACCGTCTTTCACTTCTTCTTGGTTTCTCGGAGAACTACTTTCACTTTCTCTTCTCACTTTTTCAACTGAATTTTGAGTGGTAAGTCTTTTGGTTCTAGTACCGTAGACCAGGGTAGTGAAGTACCGTTTATCTACCCCTTTATTACCTTTGTCACTCTCTGAAATAAAACCCCCCGAGGTTTTAGTGACGTCTACCACTGACGTCGGTACTTTGATTTTCTACGAACGAGGAACCTTCTTTTCGATACTGGTTGGATCTATCGTATAATTTGTCGTCTCTGTAATAAAATGGTTGTTTTCAGGTAGATCAGTTTCGATACCAAAAAGGTCATCAGTACATACCTACACTCTCAACCTGATTTTTCTTTCGACTCGTGGCTTCTTAACTACGAAAACTTCACACCACAACCTCTTCTGAGAACTCTCAGGGAACCTAACGTTCCTCTAGGTTGGTCAAGTAGGATTTCCTCTAGTCAGGACCCACAAGTAACCTTCCTGACTACGATTTCGACCCGGTGGACTACGTTTCTTGGTTGAGTAACTTTTTCTGGGACTACGACCCTTTCTAACTCCCGTCCTCCTCTTCCCCTACTGTCTCCTACCCTACCAACCTACCATAGTGACTGAGTTACCCGTACTCATTCGAGGCAGTCAACCACTACCTGTCCCTTCGGACCGTACGACGTCAGGTACCCCAGTGTTTCTTAGCCTGTACTGACTCGTTGACTTGACTTGACCTGAAGCTAGTAGTCCCTTACAAGATGACCTATCGTGTTGACTAATGTATTTAATCATCGACGGGACACCAACTTCTGTTGACTAAAACAATATTCTTAACTCTGTTTCCTTATTAAAAACACGACACTGAGATCTACCAGATAAATTAATAGTCAAGTCAAGTTAAGTCAGCGAGTCAGCACAGACTGAGAAACGCTGGGGTACTTAGCGTCGTGTGGTCCAGAGGGACAGGTAGTGGTTGAGGGCCTCAAGTGAGTCTGAGTGCAGGTAGCTCAGTCACTACGGTAGGTCGGTAGAGTAGGAGACAACAGGGGAAGAGGAGGACGGGGGTTAGGAAGGGTCGTAGTCCCAGAAAAGGTCACTCAGTTGAGAAGTGTACTCCACCGGTTTCATGACCTCAAAGTCGAAGTCGTAGTAAGGAAGGTTTCTCTAGGGTCCCAACTAGAGGAAGTCTTACCTGACCGACCTAGAGGAACGTCAGATTCCCTGAGAGTTCTCAGAAGAGGTTGTGGTGTCAAATTTTCGTAGTTAAGAAGCCGTGAGTCGAAAGAAGTGTCAGGTTGAGAGTGTAGGTATGGACTGGTGTCCTTTTTGGTATCGGAACTGATCTACCTGGAAACAACCGTTTCACTACAGAGACGAAAAGTCATACGAGAGATCCAACCAGTATTGAAAAGAAGGTTCCTCATTCGTAGAAAATTAAAGTACCGACGTCAGTGGTAGACGTCACTAAAACCTCGGGGATTTTTATTTCAGACTGTGACAAAGGTGACAAAGGGGTAGATAAAGGGTACTTCACTTCCTATATATATATATATATTATCAGTGATACCTTCCTCTCTCGTTCCGTGTAAGTTTTCTGACTTTCTCTCGTGTACGGACAAGAGAAGAAACTAAAACATAAATTAGAATCCTTTCAACTGAAGTCGTCATGTTTATTTCAAATTTGACCCGAAGGATATTCAAATCATTCTTCATAAACTAAAAATTCAGTTGTGACCTTATGACATATGATCCTGAAATATAAAAGGATTTTGTGGTAACCCATGACTTCAAGGTCGTCATCGACTATCAACTTCTATTCACAACAACTAGATCTTTATTAAGTTTCTTTATCTGTTAAGAATCACTATAACAACTAGGTATTTAATGAACTTCTTTTTCTGTGAAAAATCGTTAATTTAATTAGTGAAAGATGTCATTCTGAAAAAGAGTAACACAAGTGGAGAATTGGTATAACTGGATCTAGTCAGAAGGATGTTTTCTATTAGGTCAAAGTTCAGGACAATTTAATGATGGTAGTAGTTACTCCTTTATTGGGTGCACCTTGTGTGGGACCTTACCTTTTTGTGTAAATATGATTATTATGTTTTCGACATGACACTTTAATCCCATATTACGATCTTAATGACGTCAATTGGATAGGAGACATCACCTTTCAGTGCTTCTGTATCACATGCTGTTTGGGTAGTCGGGTCACAAAGGTACCAACGAGTCCGTTTATTTTACGTCGAGATCCATTTTCTCATTTCCACTGTAACCCTGAACAAGTTTCAGTTTCGTTTTAACACAACGTGGTTAACGAGTGTTTTGTCGGAAAATTTCTTGTCTCACCAAAAGTCAACAAGTCAGTAACCCTAATTTAATTGTGTTGTGTAGGGGAAATACTACACGTTACATAGGAAACACCACCATCTTTATGTGTCTCCACCGTACTATTTAAAATTCTGACGAAACTTTTAGTTCCTTATGTTACTTTGAAAAAGGTACTACAATAATTCCACTGAACTATTAGATCAAATCTTTGAGACTAACAGTCTTAATATTAAGCGAGTTCCTTAAAGTCAGAGACAACCGTAGAATAGGATTGGTCAAAAGGGAAGGTGAAGTCCTAAGGGGGAATTTATCAAAGTAACTCATCAACACAACATAAACTTTTAAAATAAGGGTGGCAGTTACTGTAATGAGAAACCTGGTAATCATTTACTTAACCGTTTACTCATACGATATATATATACGGTAGACATTACAATCATAGGTCCGCTACTCGTTTTATATATAAAACAAACTTATATTTGTGTTATAAATTAAATTACTGGATTTATAATATAATATAAAACCCCACGACAAAAGGGAGAGTGAAAGGAAAAGTCAAGTAAGAGACTAAGAGAGTAGGAAGGAGGAAGGGAAATAGACGGTATGAAATATCCTTTTAGTACGGTTGTTGAATCATATATTTAATGTTAAATTTACATACACAAACAGACATAAACTCATATAAACATACACATAAACACACAAGTCTATAACCACCAAAATATTTACCGTAATATCACTTCGACTTTGAGGTTATGAAACCGGTGGACTACGCTTCTCGACTGAGTAAACTTTTCTGGCACTACGACCCTTTCTGACTTCCACCCTCCTCTTCCCCTACTGTCTCCTACTCTACCAACCTACCGTAGTGGTTGAGTTACCTGTACGACGACGACGACGATTCAGCGAAGTCAGCACAGGGTGAGACACACTGGGGTATCTACCGTCGCGTGGTCCGAGACGGTAGGGACCCTAAGAGGTCCGTTCTGGTGACCTCACCCAACGGTAACGGAAGAGGTTACGTACTTTCACTTTTCACTTTCACTTCAGCGAGTCAGCACAGGCTGAGAATCGCTGGGGTACCCGACGTCGGAAGGTCCGAGGAGACAGGCACCCTAAAAGGTCCGTTACCTGTACTCAAACCCATTTGAGACCCTCAACCACTACCTGTCCTTCCGGACCGTACGACGTCAGGTGTCCTAGCGTTTCTCAGCCTGTGTTGACTCGTTGACTTGACTGGACTTGACTATCATATGTGTTAAAAAGTACAAGAAAGAATATTGAAGGAAAGACAACTATGATACCTTATTTTCTTTTTTTTAAGGTGGGGAATAAAATGACAGTGTACATAAATAACTGGTGTACAGTTATTTAAATAACAGTGTACTGTTAAATAAAAGAGTACATAAATAACTGGTACTTCTCCACCTCTTAAACAAAGTAAATATGTTTATACTATCTAATAAGAATCTTTGTGTAAAAATACCATCTATTAGAATACCTGACAAAACCCATGTCGTACTTTTTCGTGAACCATTCCAAAACATTTCTCTGTTGAAAAAGTATGTCTTCGATAAATATTTTATCTCATCTGATAAGTCCCCGGTCTTTAATGGACAAAGACATACTATAGTTTGGTCCTAAAGTTACTCAGTATAAGTGTAAGTATTTGGTACTCGTCTATTTCGGACTCTTTCTCTTAACAACACAGTACCTGGGTTGTCTTCAACCCAGGGGTTCTCTCATTTGATCTTTTTTTAGAGCAGGGAGGTGTCATCTAATAACTCTGCATACAGAGAGAACCATCATCGAAAAATCTATTAAGGATTTCTTTTCAGTCTTTCGTATATTTAAAGTCCTTTATATATAATAAACACATTCGAATTCGTTTTTAAATCGAAGTTCGTCAATACCTAACTTTCAGTAATTGTGAACTCTCTTCGCTCGTGTTGAAAAAAAATTTTTTTCCTTGTGATCGGTTTTCTTAGGAGTTTGTTAAAAATATCGATCTCAATGTCGTACATACTTAAATTTTTATTTATCCGTTACTTATTGTTACTTTACTTGGTGAAACTTTCAGTCGTCTTTGTTACCTAGTTAGGGTGTCTTACACAGTTATTATCTCGCAAGTTATATCTTGTATTTTACTCACTCAAATTAGTAAAATTTCCGTACTTTCTATTATACACTCTTCCTCGTTTACGATGTAATACTTTTAACGGGTCTCTACAAACTTTTTTTTCTGTATAAACTTTTGACTTTATTAAATTTGTGTTTTGAGTTACCCATACAATTTGTAGTCTAATTTGTTACTACTTCTTTCTTAACTATTTGGTCTTCTATCTAGACTTAATGAGTTCCATCTAAAATTTCAGTTTTTCTATTCTATATTTTCTTCTAACTCTAGATCACCTGTTTTATTGTTCAAATTGTTACTCAGACAACCTCAAGGACTTCCTCTGTCATCTCTGTTTCGTTATAATTTCTTCTTTAACAACTCTTATAGTTCTACTCAACTGTCTGTAGTTAAGAATTCTAGGGTCTCAAGGTTTTATAGTCTATTTATTTTTATTTAGGTAGGATCTGTTTATTTTCCCCGAGGGGATCGTCAAGTATACCATTTCATAGACGGACGTTACGTCCTCTGGAGTCAAGTTAAGGACCCAGTCCTTCTAGACGACCTCTTCCCTATCCGATGGGTGAGGACATAAGAACCCGAAGGGAACACCGAGTCGACCATTTCTTAGACAGACGTTACGTCCTCTGGACCCAAACTAGGGACCCAACCCATGTAGGGGACCTCCTCCCTTTCCGATGGGTGAGGTTATCAGACCGGACCTCTTCAGGTACCTGATGTCAGGTACCTCAGTGTTTCTCAGTCTATGTTGACTCACTGAGAGGGAAAGCCTGTTTATTTTCACTTTACGTCTTATGGTTTTTTGTTTTGTTAGGGGTTTGATTTTGTCTCAAATTTCTTAGACTATTTTCTCTGTCTACTGAATTTTTTTTTTTTTTCGACGTTTCTTCATTTTTCTTTAAAAAATTCTCTTTTTTACTTTCACTCTACTAGAATTATAATTAAAGTTAAACAAGTTATAAAATCTTCAAAATCGAAACATCTTTCTGACTATTCTATTTGTGAGGAAAACAGAAGAGGGGTAGATGAGGGTTATAATTGTATGACGTAATCTCGCCATATAAAAAGTGTTAATTACTTGGTTATAATTATTTAATAATAATTCATTTCAAGTATCAAATGTCACTCCGAGACAGAAACACAACATGTCAAGATCGGGTTTCATCTAAGGTGTATGTATAAACTAATTGAGTGTCGGAAAACCACACATGAAAAGTTGTTCACAACCTTAAAGGACAATGACTTAAGTATCTAGGTGAAGAAGAGTAACTGAAAGACTGTCTGAAACGTGAAGATTTTTACATACCTGTAAAGAAAATTTTTGTGTGTCGTAGTAATTGTAAAGGTTGTTTCATTATTGATACAACCCTGTAGATTTTTTAATGAGTTTTTACTGATCGACACTACTGTCTTATCTTCTTTTTGTTTAAATACAACTCATTATGAATAATGGATACACAGATACTAAAGGACAGTTAAAAGATAAAGTCTTCTTCGTTAACAAAGAAAGGGAAACCCTTTATATTGGAAGCAAAGGGTTTACCTATAGAAACACACAAAATATTTCCGTCCCCATCCTTCCCTTCTCTCTCTTCTACAGTGACCCGTACTCCATTACGGTTCATTCTACTACTTTCCAAAAAATTTTATTCCCAACTTACATAATAACAACATACATTACATAACAGCAACATACCTAGAAAATCATTAACTTTAATACAGTTGCTCATTATCCTATGTTAAAAGAGATTATAGTATAAAATACAAAGTATAAAATGGTAAATGTACGAACTTCCAGTATCTGTACCATTTCTTATAATTTACCTTTAATTTTGATAAAAAGACGTCTAGTAAATCCAATTACTTTTACGACGAACCTAATCAAAACCTCCGTGACTAGTTAACTTTAAGCTTCGTGAAAATGTGAGACTAAATGTCATGTAAGAAAAATGTTGGTAATAACGAGTACCAATAAATGAAAGGACCACTATTACAAGTACCAACTTTCTACAAACTAATATTAAACTTGAGGAGAAGAAAGTACAAACATATGGTTAGTCTGACGAAATAATCATAGTCCCAAATCCATTTCGACAGTGAAAAAACAAATAAAAATTTGAAAGTAAATTTTCAAAAATCCATTTACTTAAATTTTTAAATATGGGTATTAATTTTAGACTATTTATACAAATATTATGAAAGTTAAATAAAAAAATTGTATATACATTTAGTAAAAATGGTATAATGGGATTTTAACCTTGTTTGAAAAATTTTTCCGTTAAAAAAAAAGACATAATGGTAGTATTTAAATCCGTAGTCAGAGTTTGAGAAGTGTTTGACAGAAACGTACTATTCAATTAATGAAAGTAGGTACACATTCGAGAGTCACGGACAAAGTTTATGTAAAATTTTCATTGAGTCTAACAAAAGACTATACGAGATCTGAATCCCAACAGGAAATTAAAACATTAGGTCACAGAAAGCCACTTCAAGGGAAGGATTAATCTTTTGTTTAGTAGTATATTTTATAGTAGTAAGGAGAACAGTCACTTTAGGAGTCAATGTCACTAACGAAACACCGACGACGTCAAATGAGTGAGAAGATGGTTGTAAAGGTACCAGGATCTCCTCTCGTCTCTTTACAAACGGTGCACAAAAGTCAGGGTTTCCTAACAAGGAAGGTATCTTCAGTACAGTAAAATACTAGACAGTATCGTAATGATTGACTAATGATTAACTAACAACATGTAAGAAAACGGTTGGTCGAGAGAGTTTTAATTCAGAACCAACCCAAGTCGACTCGATACGTTATAGAGTAAAGAGTTTTAAATTTACGATTAGAATATTTTCAAGACTTTTTCCTATGATTGTGAATTAATTTAGGTCTTAGAGATTTATGAGTCAATTACTATAGGGAATCTTCCGTGTCACATGTGATTTACGTTCTTTAAAACACTACATAAAAGTGAGTCAATATTTTCACTAGGTAGGACCGTAATTCTATACACTTATTTTGTTGTTGTCACTCAGGTCTAAAAGATTTTTCGTGGTCCCTATTTCAAGGAGAATTTTATTTAGTGTACCTGTAAACTCATGAATTTATTTAAGAATAAAGACCAGTCATCCCATCATTTTTACACGAATCATTTTTACACGAAGCCAGTACAGGATTCTAGGTCATAGTTCGTTTTGTGTAAAACTTTTCCGTTGAACAGTGTTTTATACTTATTTCCCGTTGTTGGAAAGTGAGTACATTTTTGACTACGTCAGTGGAGAACTCGTTTGTAAACCTGTTTTCTCTCCAAACAAGATAGACACCTTTAGCTGGATTACGGACTCGATCGTTTTTTCAGCGGTTCCTTAACTTGTGTCGGAAACCGACTGTATAGTTCGTAATTTATTTTTTTTTTTTTTCTTTGTCGAATTAGTTGGAATCGACTTGGGAAGAGTTCTGTGATTTTATAAAGTACATAATTGAAACGGGAGGAACTTGTGAAACTCCTATAAAGGAGTTGACACAGGTACCGTCTCCGATACACACTTTACGGACGTGACTCTCAACTACATGTGTGACTCTTAAGTTTTCATAGGTTTAGAAATCCCGAAAGACGGTACAACTAAGACACGGAAGAGAGATGTAGGAAAGTAAAACGTGTAAAGAACCTAATTTATGTCGAATGCGTCCAGTAGAAAATACACGAAAAATTGCATACAAGACAGTGAAGTCAACACAGACTGAGAAACGCTGGTGTACCTGGTGTCGGACGGTCCGAGAAGACAGGCACCTTAAAAGGACCGTTCTTATGATATCACCCAACATAACGGGACGAGGTCCCCTAGGAGGACTGGGTCTCTAACTCGAGTACAGAGAAGGTAGACGACTTAACCGTCCACCCAAGAAATGGTGATCACGGTGGACCCTTCGGGGGTTTACGTATATGGACAACAAAAATCGAGATATATAAGTTAAGATGGTGATAGATATAGATACGTAGGACAACCACGAAAAACAGAACTCTTCTGACTGGTCATGTGACTCGAATCTCTTCTTAGGAAAGGGAACGAAAAGGGTCGAAGATTTCGAAGTAACGAACGTAAGGAACCGAGTGTCGGGGAAGGAGGTACAAAGAGACGAAGTTCCACGTCGTCGTAGAACGAAGTCAACATTGTAACGGAAGGAGGTATCAGTTTTGAAGATGGAAGAATCTTTAATCTCAGACAACCAATTAGGTTCTAATAGAGGGGTAAATATTTAGGAATTAATTAATGTAGAAAATATTCCACTGTAAATGTCCAAGGTACCGAAACCTGGATTTATAACAACCCTCGGTAATAAGTCGAATTGTGTAAGATAGTTACGTTACTAAAAAATTTCTAATATAACTAATGACCACTATATTTAGGTCACCTTCAAATGAACTAGTTTTTTCCCTTTAACTAATATTGTTATGTCTTTTTGGTGTTCTCCGGTTTCGGGACCTTGTCTTGACCTTTATTGATTTAAGTCTTTTCACTTGTATAGACTTGAGAATTAAAGGGGGGTAACAAACGTGTGTAGTTGTAGTAAAATTTTTTATTGAAGGAGGAAGAGAGAACGGAGAGGAAGGGGAGGAAGAGATAGAAGGAGAAGGAGGAAGACACAGAGGAGGAGGAGAAAGGAAGAGGAGAGAGAGAGAGAGAGAGGGTGGACGAGGGGAGGGAGAGAAGAGGCAAAGGGAGAGGAGGAGGAGTATATGACAGAAAGAAAAACACAGGGTCTCCTATGGTTTAAATGACTCCTACTGAGGTACCTTCTCCCGAAACGAGAACTGTTTGACTATATGTTCAGGGATTTAGGGTTTAAGTTTTTGATCCTTTCTTCGACGACCAATCTAGTTAAGTATAAGACAGAACTTAGTTAGTTGAGATCGTAGTCTTTTTTTAGAGTAAATTTTATAACCAAGGAGAAACCATTAAATTTATCCGTTCCCTTTTTATTTACCCGTCATTGACCTTTTCACTGTTCTGGTAACGATACTTCTGTTAAGATATCCATAGGAGACGTTGAAATAAGAAATTTTTTTTTTTCTCAAAAGACTCCTATGTACCATCCTTATTGTGTTGTAAAACGTTAACTATTATCTTAAAGTGTATTTTAATAAGGAATTCATAGATATTTTATTCATTCGTAATAGCAAAATTTATCTACTCCTATAATTTTAAGTCTTTACAATACAAGTATCGAACATTTTCAACCGATAATGTCTCGAAGATCGAAATTCTAATGATAAAGAAAGTAATATATAGACGTAATTTATTGTAATCTGACACGTGATCCTCCGGACCCGAATGTAAAAACAGAGACGACATTGATCTACACTTACACTTTTTTAATAAATTTGGGGACATGAAATTAAATGAACGGAGATTTCACCCTTATTTTGAACGAATGGACACCCCAGACCAAAACTTAAAGTTCAATTTATCAAATCCATTCAGGGATATATCAACCATAATTTCTTCTTCATTTATTTACCGTCTTTTAGAGAGAGAATAAGAAACTATCTCGAAGAGAATAAACTTAACAGGATGGAACTTTTCTTAATGTCATCTCAAACAATACTTG
Source organism: Capra ibex (assembly GCA_006410555.1). Lineage (NCBI taxonomy): Eukaryota > Metazoa > Chordata > Mammalia > Artiodactyla > Bovidae > Capra > Capra ibex. The sequence goes on along the minus strand of SJYO01050590.1, from coordinate 21,343,428 downwards.
AATCCGATCATAAGTGTTTCTTAACCTTCGTCTAATTTTCAAAGTCAAACTCATAGTCCCTAAAACTAGACATATAAATCACGACGATGAATAATCGTCTTCTCTCGTAAAAGGTCCTTGTCCAAAGGACTCCCCCTCTCCCTCCACCATACCCTTACAGGGTTTCCCGAAGTGTGAGACCTACCTTTAGGTCTTGTTCGACAAACTAATCTACTCGTTTATGAATATGACAGAGAACTCAATTTAAACAAGTTACGTCAAAAAGACGGTCCTCTCTTTCCACCGGAGAGGTACATTATCTTTGTGACCGTCGTTACTAGACTTTCGTTTTACCATTTGTCCCTTATTCTTCTACTCTTGGTCACAGAATCCGTAATAATATTATCCTACTACATCTATTACAAGACAATTGTCAAGGTTTTACGTACTAAGAAGTAATTTACCTTTAAATTTTTACGTACCCTTACAAAGAGGTGTTTTTTTTTGCATCTAGTAACAATCCGTGTAACGAATCACGATTTCAAAGGGAAACGAACGGAACATCGATACACGTATAACCTATCTATTTGAGTCTTCAAATTCTTATTGGAACCTACACCCTGATCAATGACATAAAATCCAACCTATTCGAACCACCTTTGTAACATATTTTATTATTTCTAATTTTAATGATCTTCAGTATCTTCAAATAGTAGATCCAAAGTGTCTCCTCGTGTCGATGGTCATCGAAAATTTTTCTAAAAATTAAAACAATGTACAAAGGAAAGTTAAGAGCAATTATGTAAACTTATTGTAAAAAAAGAAAGTTCTCGTTAATATTAACAACAAATTAATTTGTACGGTCAAAACAAAAGAACAGACCACCGTAACTCGGTCAAGTTTAGTATATGTAAGGAAGATGTCTTTTTTCATTTCTTATTAATAACTTCATTTCAAATTCAAAAAAAGATTATCTGAGTGTCTGTACCTTTTGTGTGTATTTGTAAATGGTTTACCCTTTCTTTACCCTCCCTATTTAAACCGTAAACCGTAATTGTATATGTGTGATATACATATGTTATCTATTTTAATTCCTGGAGGATCGAAGGGTCCAGCCTCTTCCGTTACCGTGGGGTGAGGTCATGAGAACGGACCTCCTAGGGTACCTACCTCCTCGGACCATCCGACGTCAGGTACCCCAACGATGATCAGTCTGTGCTGACTCACTGAAGTGAAAGTGAAAAGTGAAAAGTGAAAGTACGTAACCTCTTCCTGTACCGTTGGGTGAGGTCCCAAGAACGGACCTCTTAGGGTCCCTACCCCCTCGGACCACCCGACGGCAGGTACCCCAGCGTGTCTCAGCCTGTGCTGACTTCGTTAAATCGTCGTCGTCGTCGTCGTCGAAGGGTCCACCGTGTCACCATTTCTTGGGTGGACGTTTACGACCTCTGAGTTCTCTGTGTCCAAGTTAGGGACCCAGTTCTTCTAGGGGATCTCATACTTTACCGTTGGGTGAGATCCTAAGAACGGACCCTTTAAGGTACCTGTCTCCTCAGTTACCCCAGAGTTTCTCAGTCTGTGTTGACTCGCTGACTCGTGTCGTGTTCCTGGATGACATGTCGTGTCCTTTGTCGTAGGTCGTTAACATTATTATCATTATTACTACCTTATACATATGTACATATTTACTTAGTGAAACGACATATCGACTTTATAACGTTTAGTTCATATGAAGGCATTTTTTTAAAGTTTTTACGTTATCGTTCTTTCGAGATTATAATAACCAATTCAGAAATTTACTTTCGTTCCTCCTACTTAGGTCAGTTTTAATGCAATTTTTTTTTAATCATCATTAACAAATGGAAAAATTCAACCTTTAACTTTTTGGTTCATTGACTTATGTAAGATTTGAGTATAATAAAAATTTAAAAAAAATTTAAAAATAAAAATGAAATAAAATGAAATTTTATGACATAACCAAAACGGTATGTAACTGTACTTAGGTGGTGCCCACATGTACGTAAGGGTTTGTACTTGGGGGAAGGGTGGAGGGAGGGGTATTGTAGAGAGACCCAGTAGTGGCTACCAGTTTAATTTTTTATTTTATTTTATTTAATAACTTCTGTTGACTTTTTTTACTATTATTATTATTATAAAAAATTTTGAACTGTAATAAATTTAGACCATCTTTTTTATATTTCATTTATTTGTAACTATTTAGAAAAAGAAAGGTGTCTTCAACTCTTTTATGAAATTACTTGGACTAAGTGAGTCGAAGTTGTTAATAATCATGTACTGGTTAGACAAAGTATACATGAGGGTGTACGAGGAGAGTGAAGTAATGAAATCAGCCAAAAAAAAAAAAACGAAAACATAAAAAAAATTATATTTAAATAAATAAAATTAATCTCCGATTAATGAAATGTTATAACATAACTAAAACGGTATGTAAGTATACTTAGACGGTACTCACATGTATACGAGGGGTAGGACTTGGGGGGAGGGTGGAGGGAGGGGTAGGGTAGGGAGACCCAGTAGGGTCACGTGGTCAGGGCTCGTAGGACATAGTACGTAGCTTGGACCTGACCGCTAGACAAAGTGTATACTATTATATGTACAAAGGTACGATAAGAGAGTTCAGTATTGTGGGAGTGGAAGAGGGTGTCTCAGGTTTTCTGACAAGATATGTAGACACAGAGAAAACGACAGAGTATATGTCCCAATAGTAATCGTAGAAAGATTTAAGGTATATATACACAATCATATGACATAACCACAAACAGAAAGACCGAACGAAGTGAGACATATTATCCGAGGTAAAAGTAGGCGGAGTAATCTTACCTAAGTTTACATAAGAAAAATTACCGAATCATTATAAGGTAACACATATACATAGTGTCGAAAGAATAGGTAAGTAGACGACTATATATAGATCCAAAGAAGGTACAGGACCGATAATATTTGTCACGACGTTACTTTTACCCCATGTACACAGAGAAAGTCAAGACCAAAGGAACCACACACACCGGTCGTCACCCTAACGACCCAGTATTCCGTCAAGTTAAAGGTCAAAAATTTCCTTAGAGGTGTGACAAGAGGTATCACCAACATGATCAAACGTAAGGGTGGTTGTCACATTCTCCCAAGGGAAAAGAGGTGTGGGAGAGGTCGTAAATAACGAACATCTGAAAACCTATCGTCGGTAAGACTGACCGCACTCTACCATGGAGTAACACCAAAACTAAACGTAAAGAGACTATTACTCACTACAACTCGTAGAAAAGTACACAAACATTCGGTAGACATACAGAAGAAACCTCTTTACAGACAAATCAAGAAACCGGGTAAAAAACTAACCCAGCAAATAAAAAGACCTTAACTCGACGTATTTAACGAACGTATAAAAACTCTAATTAAGAAACAGTCAACTATTTAGAATTGACAATTAACTCACGAATTTCTATTTTATGTATTGAAAGAAGTCAAAAGTCAAAAGGAAGTTTACAACACAAGAGAATATCTGTTATTTAGAAACATTTGTTTTATTTACAAATTACACAATTACGATCAATTATACACTACCCTATCAGGTAGAGGAGATGATGATTAACTTTATTGTACATGAAACTGAATAGGAGAGTCAATAAATATTCAAGAAATTTATCATATAAGATTCGTCAAACACTTACATTGTTTAAAATTTTCTGGATATAAAGTGGAACTAATTCTACGTTCGTCACAAAAGAGTCTGAAAAAAAAAGAAAAACTGAGATTGTTAACGACACCGTTGTCCGATGAGGATAGACACGAACCTTAGAAAGAACGAAAGACGGGATCCTCAGAGGACAACGAAGAATGACTCTACAGATATCTTTTAGAGAGTCGGTAAAACTTCATAAGTCTTAGTTCGTCACGCTCCAGTAATCACCAGGAACACAGAGAGAACTGGTTACTCCCTACCTTCTGAGGTAAGAGCAAACAGGAAATCGACTTCTTAAGACTACACGTAAAACGTAGGGAGGAGACCCCAGGGGTCACGGTTACATGGGGCTAACAGGTGTCATCGAGGTCAGACGTAAGAGACAACCGGAAGTGTGAAGGGGTCGTAGTGAGAAAGGTAGAGGGTGAGGACAAGTAAATCCCAGTGAAGGGGTGTGTTCATGGGAAAGGGTTGGGACGGAAACTAAGACGAAACTTTCTATACTACCACCTTGAATCCAATTGTGTGTCGGTGTGTCGAGTCTACTTATTAAAAGTGGAAGAGGATTTATGAAATTTATACTCCTTAAATCATCTATTAAATATCAATCGTTCAGACCTCCTACCGATCTTAGGAGTACCACTTTATTGGACGATACCATTAACAGATATATCGTTAATTAGACGGAACACACGCACACACACACACACACACACACACACTCACTTATAACAGAAATACGTTTCATTTGTCATTTTGATCATAATTTAGTCTAAACACATTTTCTTGTAAAAAAAGTAACTTGAATAACAATAACTTTTGAGTGATAGACTACACGTGACACGATTCGTGTTCGTAATTTCTATATTTTCCATAACGGGGCCGGAAGTCATTAAAACATTAAATGATTCTTTCTGTTCTCTTATTTGGTCCCTGAGATGATGTCAAACTATCCAGAACAACAATACCATCCCCACGATACCTAAGTGTTTCTTTTACGTATCCACTCGTAGTCTCTCCCGAACATTCTCTTTCCCAATAAAACCATCTCAATACTTTCTGTTACTCTTGTGACTCTCGTTCATCAATAAGTCAGATTCGATACATAACCAACCATGATCACCAAATGTAATAACTTAATGGTATGTGTCTTCTTGACATGTTTTTTCTCGAAGTACTGGGTCTATTAATACTACCACTCTAATGAGTGGATCTCGGTCTGTAGGACCTTTCACTTCAGTTCACCCGGAATCTTTCGTAGTGATGTTTGTTTCGATCACCTCCACTACCTTAAGGTCAACTCGATAAAGTTTAGGACTTTCTACTACGACACTTTCACGACATGAGTTATACGGTCGTTTACACCTTTTGAGTCGTCACCGGTGTCCTGACCTTTTCCAGTCAAAAGTAAGGTTAGGGTTTCTTTCCGTTACGGTTTCTTACAAGTTTGATGGTGTGTTAATGTGAGTAGAGTGTGATGACTTCATTACGAGTTTTAAGAGGTTCGGTCCGATGTCGTTATGTACTTGGTACTTGAAGGTCTACAAGTTCGACCAAAATCTTTTCCGTCTCCTTGGTCTCTAGTTTAACGGTTGTAAACGAACTAGTACCTTTTCCATTCTCTCAAGGTCTTTTAGTGGATAAGGACGAAATAACTGATACGGTTTCGGAAACTGACACACCTGGTGTTATTTGACACCTTTTAAGTAATGAAACGGTTGTTTCCAGGTAGATCAGTTCCGATACCAAAAAAGTCACCAGTACATACCTACACTCTCAACGTGACACTTCTTTAGAGTCGTGACTTCTTAACTACGAAAACTTAACACTACAACCTCTTCTGAGAACTCTCAGGGAACCTGACGTTCTTCTAGGTTGGTCAGGTTGGATTTCCTCCAGTCAGGACCCACAAGTAACCTCCCTAACTACGACTTCGACTTTGAGGTCATGAAACCGGTGGAGTACGTTTCTCAACTGAGTAACCTTTTCTGGGACCACGACCCTCCCTGACCCCCGTCCTCCTCTTCCCCTACTGTCTCCTACTCGACCGACCTACCGTAGTGACTGAGCTACCTGTACTCAAACTCACTTGAAGCCCTCAACCACTACCTGTCCTTTCGGACCTCACGACACTAAGTACCTCAGTCTGTGCTGACTCGCTGACTTGACTTGACTTGTTAGAATATATTACTCTATACGATTGTAAGGGTAAATCGTCTACATCTTTCACTCTGAAATTTTTCAAGTTTCTGAAGGTACTTGTAATCGTTCTTCTTTTTCTTCTTACCTCACTGTCTCCAAAATCCTCTTACATATTTCTGTGTTTTGAAACTCTTTTGGACGGTGAATCCTTGACTGAGTCTGAGGATACAAGTCTTATGTCCTCCGATGATCTTCTAATCTCATCTCTTCAGTTCTCGGTTCAGTATTTCCCAGTACAGATACCATGATTCATCGGACTTTCGACAATTTTCCAGTACCTTTGGGAGACTTTCAATGACACGTCCCTTGACTGGACGAGTCTAGACAAAATTCCTCCTTTTTAGTGGGACCTTACTTAATATTTCCATCTTCTGAACTGAGGTACTCTGTGTCAATAATAATAAAAAAACACCGTACGATCAGACAAAAGAGAGTCGGTGAAGATATGTGAAACACTACGATACCCACCCTATGATTTAAAATAAGAAGAGGAAAATGTCGACTACGAGACAACCAAACGGTCACCTCTTTCCCTCTGACTTCCGTCCCCCACCAACTTTCCCCGGACAATGAAGACGGAACAAGAAAAAGTAAGACAATATATTCGTCACTTGGGAACGAGACCGTCTTCGTCGACGAGTGTCAGACATCAAAAACAGTGACGAAAGTCTTCGTTCGAACAAGACTACTTTTGACTTTAATTCAGTCTAAATCACTCCTTTTGAGTTGTCACCGGTAACCTGACCTTTCCAGTCAAAAGTAAGGTTAGGGTTTCTTTCCGTTACGGTTTCTTACGAGTTTGATGTCGTGTTAACGTGAGTAGAGTGTACGATCGTTTCATTACGAGTTTTAAGAGGTTCGGTACGAAGTTGTTATACACTTGACACTTTGAGGTCTACAAGTTCGATCTAAATCTTTTCCGTCTCCTTGGTCTCTAGTTTACTGGTTGTAAACAACCTAGTACCTTTCTCGTTCTTTCAAGGTCTTTTTATAGATGAAGACGAAATAACTGATACGGTTTCGGAAACCGACGCACCTAGTGTTGTTTGACACCTTTTAAGACTCTCTCTACCCTTATGGTCTGGTGGACTTGACGGAGAAGTCTTTGGACATACGTCCAGTCCTTCGTTGTCAATCTTGACCTGTACCTTGTTGTCTGACCAAGGTTTATCCTTTTCCTCAAGTAGTTCCGACATATAACAGCGAGACAAATAAATTGAATATACGTCTCATGTAGTACTCTTTACGACCTGACCTACTTAGTGTTCGACCTTAGTTCTAACGACCCTCTTTATAGTCATTGGAGTCAATACGTCTACTGTGGTGGGAATACCGTCTTTCACTTCTTCTTGATTTCTCGGAGAACTACTTTCACTTTCTCCTCTCACTTTTTCTACCGAATTTTGAGTTGTAAGTCTTTTGGTTCTAGTACCGTAAACCAGGGTAGTCAAGTACCGTATATCTACCCCTTTGTTACCTTTGTCACTATCTGAAATAAAAGAACCAGAGGTTTTAGTGACCTCTACCACTGACGTCGGTACTTTAATTTTCTACGAACGAGGAACCTTTTTTTCGTTACTGGTTGGATCTGTCGTATAAGTTTTCGTCTCTGTAATGAAACGGTTGTTTGAAGGTAGATCAATTTCGAAACCACAAAGATTATCAGTACACACCTACACTCTCAACCTGATTTTTCTTTTGACTCGTGACTTCCTAACCACGAAAACTTGAAACCACAACCTCTTCTGAGAGTTCTCAGGGAACCTGTCGTTCCTCTAGGTTGGTCAGGTAGGATTTCCTTTAGTTAGGACTTATAAGTAACCCTCCTGACTACGATTTCGACTTTGAGGTTATGAAACTTGTGGACTACGTTTCTTGATTGAGTAAAATAAAAAAATTAAATAAAAATAATAAAAAAAAATAAAATTTTAGAAATTAAGAATGTACGCAAGGGTTTGTACTTGGGGGGAGGGTGGGAGGGGTATTGTAGAGAGACCCAGTAGGGGTACGTGGTCGGGGTTCGTACGACATAGCACACAGTCTGTATCTGACCGCTAAGCTAAGAATGTACTATCATATGTACAATCTTACGGTAAGAGGGTTTAGTAGGGTGGGAGAGGGAGAGGGAGACTCAGGTTTTCAGGCAATATGTGTAGACACAGAAAAAACGACAGAACGTATGTCCCAGCAGTGACGGTAGAAAGATTTAAGGTATATATACACAATCATATGACATAACCACAAAAAGAAAGACCGAATGAAGTGAGACATATTAGCCGAGGTCAAAGTAGGTAGAGTAGTCTTGACTAAGTTTACTTAAGAAAAATTGCCGACTCATTATGAGGTAACACATATACATGGTGTCGAAAGAATAGGTAAGTAGACGACTACCTGTAGATCCAACAAAGGTACAGGACCGATAATATTTGTCACGACGCTACTTGTAACCCCATGTACACAGAGAAAGTTAAGACCAAAGGAGCCACACATACGGGTCGTCACCCTAACGACCCAGTATTCCGTCAAGATAAACGTTAAAAAATTCCTTAGAGGTGTGACAAGAGGTATCACCGACATGATCAAACGTAAGGGTGGTTGTCACATCCTCCCAAGGGAAAAGAGGTGTGGGAGAGGTCGTAAATAACGAACGTCTAAAAACCTAGCGTCGGTAAGACTGACCACACTTCACCATGGAGTAACACCAAAACTAAACGTAAAGAGATTATTACTCACTACAACTCGTAGAAAAGTACACAAACAATCGGTAGGCATACAGAAGAAACCTCTTTACAGATAAATCAAGAAACCGGGTAAAAAACTAACCCAGCAAATAAAAAGACCTTAACTCGACGTATTCAACGAACATATAAAAACTCTAATCAACAAACAGTCAACGAAGTAAACGATAATAAAAGAGGGTAAGTCTTCCGACAGAAAAGTGGAACGAATATAAAAGGAAACAACACGTCTTCGAAAATTAAAATTAATCTAGGGTAAACAAATAAAAACGAAAATAAAGGTCTTAAGACCCTCCACCTAGTATCTCCTAGGACGACACTAAATACAGACTCTCACAAAACGGATACAAGAGGAGATCCTCAAAATATCAAAGACCAGAATGTAAATCTAGAAATTAGGTAAAACTCAAATAAAAACACATGCCACAATCTTTCACTAGATCAAAGTAAGAAAATGTTCACCAACTGGTCAAAAGGGTCGTGGTGAACAATTTCTCTAACAGAAATGAGGTAACATATAAGAACGGAGGAAACAGTTTCTATTCCACAGGTATACACACACCTAAATAGAGACCCGAAAGATAAAACAAGGTAACTAGATATACAGACAGAAACACGGTCATGGTATGACAGAACTACTGACACCGAAACATCATCTCGGACTTCAGTCCGTTCAACTAAGGAGGTCAAGGTAAGAAGAAAGAGTTCTAACGAAACCGATAAGCTCCAAAAAACATAAAGGTATGTTTAGAACTTTAATAAACAAGATCAAGACACTTTTTACACCGACCATCGAACTATCCCTAACGTAACTTAAACATTTAACGAAACCCATCATATGAGTAAAAGTGATATAACTAAGAAGGCTAGGTACTTGTACCATATAAAGAGGTAGATAATCACAGGAGAAACTAAAGAAAGTAGTCACAAAATATCAAAAGATATATATCCAGAAATCAAAGAAATCCATCTATATAAGGATTCATAAAATAAGAAAAGCAACGTTACCACTTACCTTAACAAAGGAATTAAAGAAAAAGATGAAAGAGTAATAAGCACATATCCTTACGTTCCCTAAAGACACACAACTAAAATATAGGACGTTGAAATGATATAAGTAACTAATCGAGATCATTAAAAGACCACCTCAGAAATCCCAAAAGGTACATCTCCTAGTACAGTAGACGTTTGTCACTCTCAAAATGAAGAAGAAAAGGTTAAACCTAAGGAAAATAAAGAAAAAGACGAGACTAACGACACCGGTTTTGAAGGTCTTGATACAACTTATCATCGCCACTTTCACCTGTGGGAACAGAACAAGGACTGAAATCCCCTTTACGAAAGTTAAAAAGTGGTAACTCCTATTACAAACGACACCCAAACAGTATATATCGAAAATAATACAACTCCATACAAGGAAGATAAGGACGAAAGACCTCTCAAAAATAGTATTTACCTACAACTTAAAACAGTTTCCGGAAGAGACGTAGATAACTCTATTAGTATACCAAAAATAAAAAGTTAAACAATTACACCACTTAATGTAACTAACTAAACGCCTATAACTTCTTAGGAACGTAGGGACCCTATTTCGGGTGAACCAGTACCACATACTAGAAAAATTACACAACAACCTAAGACTAACGATCTTAAAACAACTCCTAAAAACGTAGATACAAGTAGTCACTATAACCGGACATCAAAAGAAAAAAACACTGTAGAAACAGTCCAAAACCATAATCCCACTACCACCGGAGTATCTTACTCAAACCTTCAAATGGAAGGAGACGTTAAAAGACCTTCTCAAACTCCTCCTATCCACAATCGAGAAGAGCTTTAAAAACCATCTTAAGTCGACACTTCGGCAGACCTGGACCCGAAAACAAACGACCTTCTAAAGACTAATGGCAAAGTTAAAGGCACGAACACTACCCAGACAATTCTAAAAGATAAAGAAGGACCAAGTCAAAACCTTTTAACATGAAAAGATTCTTAAACAGGTAAAGAAGGTGCAACAGGTAAAATAACCGTATGTTGACGACTATCATCAGAGAATACTAGGAAACATAAAGACACAACAGACAACACTAGAGAGGTAAAAGTAAAGATTAAAATAACTAAACTAAAAAGAGAGAAACGAAGAACTACTCAGACCGATTACCAAACAGTTAAAATAAATAGGAAAGTTTCTTGGTCGAAAACCGAAACAACTAAAAACGATACCAGAGAAAACAAAGAAAACGTAAATAAAGACGGGATTAAAAATTCTAAAGAAAGGAAGATGATTGAGACCCCAAGAGGTTAAGAAGGAAAAGATCAACGAAATCAACATCTCAATCCAATAAATAAACTGAAAAAAGAACAAAGAACTCCATACGGACATAACGATACTTGAAAGGAGAATCGTGACGAAAATATCACAGGGTGTCCAAAACCCAACAACACAAAAGTAAAAGTAATCAAAGATACGTATAAAACTAAAGAAAAAACTAAAGAAGACACTAAACAACCAATAAGTCTTCACACAACAAGTTGGAGGTATACAACCTTAAAAATTATCAAAAAGAGGACATTAACTCTAGATTAGAATTACGTAATACCAGTCTTTTCTACGAACCTTACTAAAGCTAAAAAAACTTAAATAGTTCAAATCTAAATACCGGGTCCTACACTAGATAGGACCTCTTCCAAGGTACTCGTGAACTTTTTTTCCACTTTAAGTAACAAAACCCCACTTTACAGGATATCTATAGTTAATCCAGATTGACTAGATTACATAGTAACTTTCAAACGCAAAGAAACAATTAAAAGACAAATCAACTAGACAGGTATCCACACTCACCCTATAATTTCAGAGGGTGATAATAACACAATAACAACTAAAGGGGAAAGTATGAACAATCGTAAACAGAATGTATAACGCCACGAGGATATAACCCACGTATATATAAATATTAACAATATAGAAGAAGAACCTAACTAGGAAACTAGTAATACATCACCGGAAGAAACAGAGAAAAGTGTCGGAAACAAAATCAGATGAAATAGCCTATACTCATAACGGTGAGGACGAAAGAAAACCAGAGATAAACGCACCATATAGAAAAAGGTCGGGAAGTGAAAGTCAGACATACACACAGGGAACAAAACTCCACCCAGAGAACATTCGTCGTATATCTCCCCAGAACAAAAACATAGGTAAGCCGGTCAGAAACGGAATCTTGATTGAGTAAAATTTTCTGGGACTAAGACGCTTACTAACTTCTGACCTCCTCTTTCTCTACTGTCTCCTACTCTGCCAACCTACCGGAGTGGCTGAGTTACCTGTACTCAAACTCATTCGAGGTCCTCAACCACTACCTGTCCTTTCGGACCGCATGACGCCTTTCGGACCGTATGACGTACCCCAACGTTTCTCGACCTGTACTGACTCACTGACTTGACTTCACTTGATCACTCCGAAGAGGTATAGTTAAAAAATACTTCTTTAATTTATTTACAGAAAGGGAATATCTTATCATTCTTTCGTCGAATATAAACATCTTTAGACTATCTGTCAGCACGTTTGACTTCCTTCAAAAATTACAAAGTCACTAATCGATACATACATTCTGTGAATTGTACAAGTAAGTGAGTGCCTAAATAAAGTAAGAAATTTTGATACTGTTGAACCTTACATAGATATTTATATGTAATACACCTATGTCGGTAATTATCTGTTTTTATCAAAGAAGAAAACAAGTCGATGAGAAAATTACACCCCTCACTCTTTCATTTTGGTCACTCGTCCAAATATTTATTCTATAAGAGTATACCTCTCATTACAATACCTTTATTACTTTTTCTCGTCATTCCATTTTACAATTACCAGCCCTTCCACAAACCGACGTCCTATGGTTTTTTCTGTAGACTTGGTACTGCTACAAATATCAAATGAAATGTTCTTCAACTTTCCATTAACCAGGGTCCTTACCCGACCAACGAGTCATTACAGTATTTTAAGTCCGGTACGAGTGAAGCTCGAAGGAGTCATAAAAACACATAACTGAGTACTAAGAGTACGAACAGGTGAATACTAATGTTCTAAGGATACGGATGTTCGTTGTCGAAGAGTACAGTCCCTCACTTCGTCTCTCATTTTTCGTCCCCGTTTTTAGATCCACGACTAAGTACAACAACATGTCGTCTTTGATTGTTATAATATTACGTTATTAAATTATTAATTTTTGTAAAATTTCACGGTTTTTAATATTTACTTATGAACAAATTATAACCCTTATGAACACAGAAAGTCCCTCCGGACCGTACGACGCTAAGTACCCCAGCGTTTCTCAGCCTGTGCTGACTCACTGACTTGACTTGACTTCTTATTGTGGCTTACGTAATTCTAACTACGTAAAATGACACTACCACCATCAAAACAACGATTCAGCACAGGTTGAAAAGCGCTGGGGTTAAAACATGTAACTTTCGTAGGTAAGAAACAATCTATGTGTATAATTTATGAAAGAGTACTAGATTTTTTTTTAGATACACTCTCAGTCAACACCCACCATTTTGGTTGGTCTGATCAATTTCCATGTTCTATAGACACTCAAACACAAACACTTGCACACACATACACACACAAAGTAATATTTTAATTACACATATGTCTCCATATGAGTTTTAAGGGAAAGAGTTTAAACGTGTGTCGCAAAAGTACTGAAAAAAATTTGTGTCTTATTTTGGAGTTATAAGAAACAAAAGAATTTTGTGTGTGTGTGTGTGTTGTAGTTTTTGTTACACTGTTTTGTACGTTCCCAACAACTTAACATCCTCTATTCTCCGTAAATATCGGAAGGGACCTAAACTACGGATTCGACGATTACCACTGTAAATCAAAACATTTGCAGGACTTCTTTAACCGTTTTGGGGTTCAGACTTTTAAGTGAAGGTATACCCTTGTTGGGTGACCCCCTCCGAACCGATAGGGTCTTTTACTGGAAGACCAGAAATAATAGACCTATTGGAACCCAAACATCTAATTATCAAAAAGTCGCATGACAGAAAGACCTTTACCCATATTAATTTGAACAGTGAGTTCCCATGACATACTAAATTAGTGAATTATAATTCATTTCGAGAGACTCTAGGAATTCGTTTCTAGGATACGTCTACGTCTTATAGTAATACTTCTGTGTTAAGATTGAAGAACGACTCGAGACTCTTTAATGTGACGTCTCTGAGAAAGGTTATGGGTGTCTTTCGATGGGACATTTACAATCATAAATATTTCGTAAAGTTGCATATAATTTACGTAAAATTTCCGTATACTAATACCATATTTAATTCTGTAATTGTTTTTACGGTAAGTTGTGAATAAAGACTGTTACTATTATAATTTTGTAAATCGGTATATTAAGTAAATCCTTATCGAAGTGTGTATGGGAAATAAACTATCTAAGTAAGCCGTTATCATAAATCTTTAAAACCCTGTACATTTTAAGGATGAAGAAACTCATTTAAATAAAGGTTCACGGAGATTTATATAAAAAATAAAGATTCATAAGGGGAGATGTACATCCTAAATAAAAAATAAATAAATAAATAAAAATTAAAATAAATAAAAAAATAAAAAATTTAAAATTTTAGAAATTAAGAATGTACATCCTAAATATCGGTGTCTAGATATTTTAAGTTTTACGAAACGTGTGAATTTACATTTACGATATTAGATTAATTTATTTCATAATCTTATCGGAGTTTTTATAAATAAAGAACTTCTTGAATTCGCTTTCGAGTGGTCTCTGTCTTTTTGGAATGGATTATAGTTTCTGAAACACCCCTTCCTTCCTTTTGTCACCTCTTACTATTGCTAAGGTAAGGAACAGGACCTGGTGTAACGAGGGGACAAACAATTATCGGAAGTATTACTAAAGACATCCGAAACTCTCGAATTATTCGTTCTCATCTGTGTATAAAATATGGATACTACTTATGTGGAAATACATGTGTCTAGTAATGTTTACATAGTAAAGATTGGAAATAAAGATCTCTTTTTTATAATGAAAAAGGGATCGTTAAACTTCTCGACGCAACATATCATAATATCTCACTTAATGTTATTTTTCAACTTCATGTTTTTGTATAGAGAAGGATTACAAACGTACTTGGTACGACAAAGAACCACTCACATACTGTAAATATATAGATGTCATGTATCTATAAGATGTTCCGATCTGCGACCCCTTTTTATATGGGTCATCTATAACGTGTATATAAGAGATGAGACAAATGTTTCTTTTCACTGTATAATTATAATATAGAACGACATCGATAGGTTTTTTGTGGATAAACCCTTTCTTGACAAGTTGTATTACCAGTGACACAAAAATATAGTCGGGACTGTGAAACCCGACTAAATGTATATAACCTCTGAAGCTATTTACCTCACCCGTAATCAATAATAATGAGTAAATTTAAAAACGATCCGTCTGTAGATGTCAGTAAAGTACACGGCTCGTGAATTAGATCCATAACACCTTAAGTCCTTCGTCACATGGATATGAGTACACATGTACTCTCTTTCTATCGTCCTTAAAGTTTTTCGACTTTTCTTTTCTTTTTTACGTGTCAGCGTAGACACGAACACATAGAGATTTCGTTTTTACGGAGAGGTCCATTTCTTTTTTCTTTCCTCTACTAGATTCAGAGTAGTGTACCGGTTTCAATGTAACTGGGGTCTTTCATAAAACTTTTCTTTAATATAAGAACAGTTAAACTCCGACAACAATAAGAAGTATAGTTTGGAACGTTAAAAACAGAGAGTGATGATCGAACGTAAACCGTGTATCTGTATAAAATAAAGGAGGTGTGAAACAACTTATCGTTAAGTTCGTTAAAATTAACCAACGGTTGTTCAAAGTGTGTTTTTTAATTCAAGGTAGAGGAGAAGAATCTGTCAGACTTCGGGCACAAACGTTGTCATCGATGACCACAAGTCATAGTCGACGGTGTCCACCTATAATTTTGTTTGGTACGGGATACGTTGGGGGTGGTACCTGAGGGACTGGACCAAGTGAGGTATAAGAGACGGACTCAGAATCTCTATAGACACAAACCTGAACATCGAATAATTTTCGACGTACAACTTCTAATGCATAAAGTCAGAAATGAGTCGGGAAAACTATAAGAGCGTTATTAGTGGTAAATAACTTGTAATAGATACAGTCTGAAGTCGTTTGGGATGGAAATAGGTTTTTCCTTCTCGACACCGTTTCGTTGGTATCTAACAAATATTTACTACCCACGTCGGACAAGGTTGTCTTGTAATAGACACTGTGACTTCAGACGTAAAGTGTATCGAAAGTACAATAGTTTTGAACAAGAAAACGAAAGGAAGATTGTAATTTTTTATTTTTATTTTTCGTAAGAATTGAAACCGTTATGTTTCGTACACTATCGGACCCAAAACGAACACCCAGAATCAAACGGGTAAGACTAGATACTTATAAGATTAAAGGTAAGGACCGTCAACATTCTTTATTGATAATGACAAATTAAAGTGTCAGTCTTTCCATATCAATAGATTACGACCCTTAAATCAGTTACAACTCGGGTCTAGTAACTCTACCTCTCTGTCCCTCCCTCCTTACCTCACTCCCTCTTTCTTTTTTTCTCACCACTCCTTGATTCAGAAGTTGTTAAGACCTGGAATATCCGACTTGTGTCATCTATGAAGATTCCTATTTGATACGTTAGTTACTTTAGAATTTTATAACTAATTTTCTACTCATACTCGACTTTTAGGAATGGTTTTGACGGACTCAAAAGTAAGAAAAAGTAGGAAGCGAAGGGTCCGCTACAAGGTTATACAGATCAACAAAGTGTCTTCGTATCTTTCTTTCCCGAGAAAATTTAATTCCTAAATAAATATAAGGGAGAACAGTTGGAGTCGGTATAATCTTACGAACGATTTCTCGATCACGGTCGTGCAACGGATCAAATTTAAGGGACCCCCTTACTGAGGAATAATAAGAATAAAGTCGGGGCGACATTACACACACACGTAACAAATGTGTACTTCCTAATTTGGGAAGGTGGAAACACCACAATCAGTAGACTGTATTGGAGGCTCTTAGGAAGTTATGAATTTAGAAAGTTATGTTCAGTGAATGTTTAGATAAAGTATACTACGAGTCCTTTTCCGTAATTTAGTTCGGTCACGAGAAGTGACACCTATATCGCTCTGTCGTAAAACGGGAAATTTTTCTCAGGTAGTCGTTATAATATTGGTCATTTTACTAATAAAACATGTAAGGAGACAGGTGTAATAACGTTCCTTTCCTACTATTGATTACTCGGGTTCATAGAGTGAATAATGAGGCCTTGGTTATGACAAACCGTCTTCAGTATTAAGAAAAACTTCAAACGAGAAAATAGTAGGTAACTCGGTAGACCGGACCAAATTAAAAATGTCTCTTAGTCTTCTTTACTCATCAGGTGAAATCGGTAAGAGAGAGTCGACACAATAAAATTATCGATGTCTCCCTTTCCTAAGGGGAAAAGAAGAGATTCGTGTCTTGTGGAGGCGAAGAGTACTTTCTCCTCTCGGACACGATTAACGTTTTAACAGGGTTAGTCAGTCCGATACTTTTCTTAGTTACTAAGACGGTGTTTTCTAACGTAAATGGAAAATTTAAAAAAGAATTTACCAAGTATTCCTTATTAGTCTATCGTAGTCTCTCATTGAGGTAGACACCTAGTAAGGGCTGAGTTTCTCATTTATTTTTCCAATCAAAAAGTGATTTTATTTTATTTTCTAATCAAAAAGTGATTTCAATAAAAGTGAATTCACAGAGTAAATATAACTTAACCCAAACTTACTATCTTCCACTCTCAGGTACATTTTTCTTATTTGTTAACCCATCTTAAATATCTAATGAAGTATCAATGGAGAAAACAATCTGTACGATAAACAGGTCCCAACATATAAACCTAACGAAAAAGAAAGTCGACCATTGTGACTCTTTTCCTTTTCTAACGAAATTTGAATGGGGATTCTAAAAATGGAGGGTACCACTACCAAATCAGTGATTCAACACAGACTGAGAACACTGGGGTACCTGATATCGGGTGGTCCGAAGAGACAGGTACCCTAAAAGGTCCGTTCTTATGACCTCCCCCAACGGTAAAGGAAGAGGGTCCCTAGAAGGACTGGGTCCCTAGTTTGGTTACAGAGGACGTAAACGTCCGTCCGAGATATACCTGACTCGGTGGTCCCTTCGGGAAATCTCGAAATAAAACCTTCGTCTTTTTAGTCAGTGATCTTCGATTTCCTATGAACATCATAAAAGGGACTGTATAAACGGATGTGGACTTGTTAATTAACCCGTTTTCCTTATTCTTTACCACTTGTTAATCAATCTAGTATTTACACATTGTTGTATTTTAACTTCTGTTTGATACACTCCTTTGTATTACTCTATCTCACCCTCTCAAAGTCCTTCCTTGACTGTCCTTTTTATTTCAATTCTTACACATTGTTATTGTTTACTTCAACTCACATATACTGCTCTAGGTTAAAAATATATCTTTTGATATTTTGTGACCACTTTCTTTAGTTTCTCCTGTGATTATCTACCTCTTTGTATGGTACAAGTGCCTAGCCTTCTTAATTATATCACTTTTAATCATATGATGGGTTTCGTTAGATGTCTAAGTTACGTTAGGGATAGTTCGATGGTCGCTATAAAAAGTGTCTCGATCTTGTTTATTAAAGTGTTAAACATACCTTTATGTCTTTTGGACCTTATCGGTTTCGTTAGAACTCTTTCTTCTTACCTTGACCTCCTTAGTTGGACGGACTGAAGTCCGAGATGATGTTTCGGTGTCAGTAGTTCTGTCATACCATGACCGTGTTTCTGTCTTTATATCTAGTTACCTTGTTTTATCTTTCGGGTCTCTATTTAGGTGTATGGATACCTGTGGAATAGAAGCTGTTTCCTTCGTTCTTATATGTTACGTCTTTTCTGTTAAAGAAATTGTTCACCACGACCCTTTTGACCAGTTGGTGAATATTTTCTTACTTTGATCTTGTGAAAGATTGTGGTATGTGTTTTTATTTGAGTTTTACCTAATTTCCAGATTTACATTCTGGTCTTTGATATTTTGAGGATCTCCTCTTGTATCCGTTTTGTGAGAGACTGTATTTAGTGTCGTCCTAGGAGATACTAGGTGGAGGGTCTTAAGACCTTTATTTTCGTTTTTATTTGTTTACCCTAGATTAATTTTAATTTTCGAAGACGTGTTGTTTCCTTTGATATTCGTTCCACTTTTCTGTCGGAAACCTTACCCTCTTTTTGTTATCGTTTACTTCGTTGACTGTTTGTTGATTAGAGTTTTTATATGTTCGTTGAGGACGTCGAGTTAAGGTCTTTTTATTTGCTGGGTTAGTTTTTTACCNAGAGGTTTCTTCTGTATGTCTACCGATTGTTTGTGTACTTTTCTACGAGTTGTAGTAAGTAATAGTCTCTTTACGTTTAGTTCTGGTGTTACTCTATGGTAAAGTGTGGTCAGTCTTACCGTCGCTAGGTTTTCAGATGTTCGTTATTTACGACCTCTCCCACACCTCTTTTCCCTTGGGAGAATGTGACAACCACCCTTACGTTTGATTATGTCAGTGATACCTCTTGTCACACCACTAAGGAATTTTTTGACCTTTAACTTGACGGAATACTGGGTCGTTAGGGTGACGACCGGTGTGTGTGGTTCCTTTGGTCTTAACTTTCTCTGTGTACATGGGGTTACAAGTAGTGTCGTGACAAATATTATCGGTCCTGTACATTCGTTGGATCTACAGGTAGTCGTCTGCTTACCTATTCTTTCGACACCATGTATATGTGTTACCTCATAATGAGTCGGTAATTTTTCTTATGTAAACTTAGACAAGATTACTCCACCTACTTTAACCTCAACTAATATGTCTCACTTCGTTCGGTCTTTCTTTTTGTGGTTATGTCATATGATTGTGTATATATACCTTAAATCTTTCTACCATTACTATTGGGACATACGCTCTGTCGTTTTCTCTGTGTCTACATATCTTATCTGAAAACCTGAGACTCCCTCTCCCCCTCCCACCCTACTAAACCCTCTTACCGTAACTTTGTACATATGATAGTACATTCTTTGTATAGTGGTCAGATCCAAACTATATCCTATGTCCTACGAACTCCGACCACGTGACCCTACTGGGTCTCTCTATTATACCCCTTTCTCCAACCCCCACCCCCGCACCAAGTCCTAACCCTTGAGTACATGTGGGTACCGTCTAAGTACAGTTACATACCGTTTTGGTTATGTCATAACATTTCATTTTATTTTTATTTATTTATTTATCTTCATAATGTATATATATATATATATCATGTGGTATGATATAATGTTTAAATTACTGATTTGATATATTAATACAATAGAATATACAAAATCAAGACCCGACCTACTAAGTGTTCGATCTTTCTTCTAACGACCCTCTTTATAGTTGTTGGAGTTCATACGTCTACTGTGGTGGAATTAACATCTTTCACTACTCCTTGATTTCTCAAAAACCTACTCCTATTTCTCCTCTTACTTTTCGACCGAATTTTAAGTTGTAAGTTTTTTGATTCTAGCACCGGAGGCCAGGATAGTGAAGTACCTTTTGTCTTCCCCTTTCTGACCTTCGTCACTGTTTAAAATGAAAGAACCCGAGATTTTAGTGACACCTACCACTGACGTCGGTGATTTAATTTTCTAGGAACGAGGTATCTTCTTTTCGACACTGTTTGGATCTATCACATAATTTTTCGTCTCTGTAGTGGAACGGATGTTTCCAGGTAGATCAGTTTCGACACCAAAAAGGTCATCAGTACATACCTACACTCTCAACCTGACACTTCTTCCGACTCGTGACTTCTTAACCACGAAAACTTGATACACAACCTCTTCTGAAGACTCTGAGGGAAGCTGTCGTTCTTCTAGTTTGGTCAGTTAGGATTTCCTTTAGTTGGGACTTATATGTAACCTTCCTTACTACGACTTCGACTTCTAGGTTATGAAACCGGTGGACTACGTTTCTCGGCTGAGTAACCTTTTCTGGGACTACGACCCTTTCCAACTTCCTTCATCCTCTTCCCCCGCCGTCTCTTACTCTACCAACTCAGTATAGCGACTGAACTACCTGTACTCAAACTCGTTTCAGTCCCTCTATTTCCTGTCCCTTCGGACCGTATGACGTCAAGTACTCTGGTGACTCAGCCTGTACTGAATTGCTGATTTGTAGTCGTTATATAATATTAATATATATAAAATATGTCATATTAAATAATGTTTAATAAATTAAAATAAAAATAAGCTGTATATGTTTATATGACTATATATAAATTGATATATTAATATATATTTTTATAAACATAAATGTAAACTTACAGAACATGTATATGATGTCAATCTCAAAAATGTACGTCATATACAATGTCAACCAACCGGACCTCCTTATCCTCACTCCCACACATAGACACACTCACACCTCCCCGACGTGAAACCCTTTGTTCACCTCTATCCCATATCACCCCTCCCAACCTTCGTAAAAGAAAGAACCAAATATACAAATACACAACGAAAATTGTAGTTTATACCTAAATAAAGTATTATTTTTAGTGGATACTCTAAATTTTTCTACTTGTCGTCATTGACACGTGCAGGATAAGAGTAATCTTAAGGATCCTCTTTTCCTTCAGGGTAGACTTAGATTGGTCGAGATCTTGTAGGGGACCCTTTTTACTCCACTCCGTGAATGGGTGGAAGTGTGTCTTGAGTCCCTGTACGACACGGATGGTCTGTCGAGGTAAGGATCACGTACCAAAATCTATACACAACACACACACACACGAATCAACGAGTCAACACAGGCTGATAAACGTTGAGGACCCTAACGTCGGGCGGTCCGAGGAGACAGGTACCCCTAAGAGGTCCGTTCTTATGACTTCCCCCAACGGTACGGGGGGAGGCACCCTAGAAGGGTTGGGTCCCTAACTTGGGTCCAGAGGGCATAACGTCCACCTAAGAAATGTCAGACTTACATAATTCATGAATGATGTATATAAAAATTGGAGACATCCGTAGAACTCTTAATAGAGAAAAATTTTTAGTATAGAGAGTCTATGAGTACCTTTTGACTTAATTTTTATTTCAATATAAAGATTACAAACCCCTATTTGTAACCCTAGAACCTTTTTATAATTCGAAAGAAACTCAATTTATTTTATAGACTCCACAAAACAAAAAGAAACTCAAAAAATCCCGACCTATAAAGAGAAAAGTTAAAAGGAAGTATATTTTTATATTTGGGTAAGTTTGGACAATTTAAACTTTAATTTATAATTACCGAATTTGTTGTCATTACCGTTTGAGACTGTTCTTTTGTGGGAAACACTAACATCTACTCTTACGGAATTGAACTGATTCAACTGATTCAGTATTAGAAGGTAGGGATACCAATATTAACCGTATCTCTTTGTAATTTCCCAGAAAGTCATTAACGACAATTTAATGAGCTAGTATCCAAAAGAGTCGAACTATTAATTTTCATAATGTTTACGGTTTGAATCAAAACATCTATGATTCATAATTTGGTCAGCTACTATTGATCTGGAACGAATCGATAAAATTTTTAAAAAAGGTGAATCAGTAAAATCAATACTGACACTCCATATTAAATAGTTTTCGTGTTACTCTCCAATAGTTTGAGAGTAAAGTCATTTTCTTTCTCCTTGTAATGGGAGTTCTCTATTTAGAAAGTAATTTGAAATGTTTCTGGAATTCGTCAGAGATGGGGTAAATAGTAAAGATCAGAAAATCTTACGTGGTCGACGGATACAAATCTTTCGTCGTGTTCCGTCTGTCGGATGTAGTCCCAACTACCGATCACCTTACCTACTTTGAAGACAAGGTAAAAAAAAATTGTACAAGTAAGTGGAATCTTTTAGTAAAATTTTAGTCGTCACAACCCCGGATTTAAAACCATTACATGATTTGATAATTTATTTACAATTCTAAAACCCTTGATACTGTTTTTAATGAAATAGTACTTTCTTTACACAAGTTCTCTCCCTTTTTAAGGTGTTAAAGAAAATGTACGAGTATTTTTCTTTTTGAACAAACTACAATCGTAAGAGTACGACGACGATTACGACGATTTAGTGAAGTCAGTACAGGCTGAGACACTCTGGGGTATCTGTCGTCAGGTGATTCCGAGGAGACAGGGACCCTAAGAGGTCCGTTCTTGTGACCTCACCCAACGGTAAAGGAAGAGGTTACATACTTTCACTTTTCACTTTCCCTTCAGTGAGTCAGTATGGACTGAGAATCGCTGGGGTACCTGACGTCGGATGGTTCGAGGAGACAAGTACCCTAAAAGGTCCGTTCTCGTGACCTCACCGCACGGTAACGGAAGAGGTCCGTAAGAATATCGTACACAGTTAAACCATAAAAAGAAAAGAGAGATATATATACTCATGTCAGAATACGAATATCAGTGAGATTCAATAACAGAATTTCTCGCGAACAATGGTAAACTTTGATAGGACAAAGTAAATAGATACACGAAAAATATAAGAAGGGAGGGGACATCTTACATTCGAGGAACTTTCGTCCCTGAAACCGGGTAGGTCAAGTGGAGACATAAGACTCGTGGAGATTCTTACTGACTGTGTAGTTTGTGTAGTTCCTATTAAAAGTTATACACTTAACTTACTTAGTTACCTCCTTCTTCCTTACACTTTCACTTTCAGTGAGCCAGGATAGACTGAGAAACGCTTTGGTACCTGACATCAGGTACCTTAAGAGGTCCTCTCCTATGGCTTCACCTACCGACAAGGGAAGAGGTACGTTAGAAGGGTTGGGTCCCTACTTTAGGTCCATAGGGTGTGACGTCCACATAAAAAGTGACCGACTCGGTGGTCCCTTCGAAGTCATCGACATTTCTAGTAATTAGAGTTCTCGTCTTTAGTAGGTCTAAACTTCCCAAAAAATTAAAATATACGTTCCCATTATTTTATTTTTTATGGGAAATTTCTCGTTAATTTATAGTTTCATGTTGAATTCATCGTAAGTAATACAACAACAACAACAACAAGTCAACGATTCAGTACAGGTTGAGAAACGACAGGGTACCTGACGTCGTACTGTCGGAAGGGACAGGAGGTGGTAGAAGGTCTCAAACGTGTTTAAATACAGGTAACTCAGTTACTACGGTAGGTTGGTAGAGTAGGAGACAACAGGGGAAGAGGACGAGAGTTGGAAAGGGTCTTAGTCCCAGAAAAGGTCACTCAACCGAGAAGAATAGTCCACCTGTTTGATAACCTCGAAGTCGGAGTCGTAGCCAGGAAGGTTACTTATAAGTCCTAACTAAAAGAAATCGTAAGTAAATACAATAAAATAAGGGACTCTAATGAATAACTGTAAAATTCAAGTTAAAAACGACACATAAGAATAAGTTGTTCAAATAAATTATAGGTGAGACATAAATCATTGATGTAATCCGTGACTTTAAGTTCTGATTTTATTATATTTCAGAAACCAGAACGTCTTAAGTATTAAAATACCCCCTTTATCTTTTTATTTATTTATCTTCAAGTGTCACTTACACGATTTTACGAAACTATTATCGTTCATTTCACAATATCCTGTTGTCTTCTCTCTGTACTCACTCACTCCTATAACCCGACCGGAGAATCTTCTACACCGTGAAGACTACTTAGCCCTCCTGTTGACCCTACTAAGCCTACTCAAGTTTTATCTTTTTTTGGGTAGATAAGTTTTAGTAATAAGTGTTTTAAGTCCATCATTCACTCTCTACTTACATTTGACCCTTATCGATCTCCACTCCTCTGTGTACATTAGACTTCATACTTCCCAAAATGTACGGAGACCATCTATAAACGTGAAAAATGACTCTTAATGTCATTCAGTGACTTCCTGAAATTTGTCTCTCACTGCAAATGAAAAACAAACGAATAAGTCGGTTTTTTATCAATAATTCGTACACGAAATGTATTCAGTGACACTTTCCACGACCCATATATGACTATTTATTATGTATCAGGACTGAAAACTCTCTGTATTCTCTCACAATCAGTGAATCAGCACAGGTTGTGACATTGGGGTACCTGACATCGGGTGGTCCGAGAAGACAGGTCCCCCTAAGAGGTCCATTCTTATGACCTTACCCAACGGTACGGGAGGAGGTCCCCTAGAAGGACTAGGTCCCTAGTTTGAGTCCAGAGGGTGTAACGTTCACCTAAGAAATGATAAAGTCGGTGGTTCTCTCTGAATCTCTGAACATTTTTAAATTTCGTGTGACAATCAACTTACACTCACATCTACTTTGCCTCAACTCTGTGTTTTTTTCACATCAAGTTTCCTATAAACGTAAAATCTTTATAGTGGGCCTCTTGTGTCACCTCTTAATAAACTTTTGGGTACTACTACGACAAGATCTCTAGATCCGAACTTGATTCCCTTTCTCTCACTCTTTTGCCTTTCTTTTCTGATTACCTTTCCTTTCTGAGGATTCTGATCTGATCTTGGTAAACATACATCCCACTGGTTGAAGAGTCCAATCAGGACCCTTCAAGACTCCCAATTCCCTTCGGGAGTACAAAGTTCTTTGGGAATCAGTTCTACTAATTAGTCGTACCAACTAATAAAATCGACTTATAACCGTTACTTCTTACAAAAACAAATCATATACGGAACTTTATAGTTATTGGAAACTACACGACTACTGTGGTGGGAATACCGTCTTTTGTTCCTCCTTGATTTCTCGGAGAACTACTTCTACTTTCTCCTCTCACTTTTTCAACCGAATTTTAAGTTGTAACTCTTTTGTTTCTAGTACCGTAAGTCAGGGTGGTGAAGTACCGTTTATCTGACCCTTTGTTACCTTTGTCAGAACCCGAGGTTTTAGTGACGTCTACTACTGACGTCGGTACTTTAATTTTCTACGAACGAGGAACCTTCTTTTCAATACTGGTTGGATCTATCATATAAGTTTTCGTCTCTGTAATGACAGGTATATCAGTTGTTTACAGGTATATCAGTTTCGATACCAAAAGGGCCATCAGTACATTCGTATACACTAAACCTGGTATTTCTTCCGATTTGTCGTTTCCTAACTACGAGAACTTAACACCACAACCTCTTCTGAGAACTCTCAGGGAACCTGACGTTCCTCTAGTTTGGTCAGTTAGGATTTCCTTTAGTTGGGACTTATAAGTAAGCTTCATGACTACGACTTCGACTTTGAGGTCATGAAACCGGTGGACTACGCTTCTCAACTAAGTAATCTTTTCTGTGACTACGACCCTTTCTAACTTCCGTCCTCCTCTTCCCCTTCTGTCTCCTACTCTCTACCAACCTACCGTAGTGACTGAGCTACCTGTACTTAAACTCGTTCGAGATCCACAACCACTATCTGTCCCTCCGGACCGCACGACGTCAGGTACCCCCAATGTTTCTCAGTCTGTACTGACTCGTTTACTTGTCGTTGTTGTCGTATACGGAATTCTCCAACCTATCACCACCATAAGGTCATTTATCTTATATATCTTTACAATCTTTTGAACACCTTCTTCGTCTCATCCTCCATTCCTATACTATTGAAATTCTTCTCACCCATGTACGAGTCAGTATAGACTGAGGAACACTGGCGTACTTGATATCGGGTGGTGAGACCTTAAAAAATCCGTTCTTATGACCTCGTCCAACTGTTAAGGATGAGGTCCCTACTATGTAAATCCATTTACACTTAGTCTCCCTGGAAACTCTATAACTCGATGTCCATTGGTGTTCTTTCAAACTGTACTCGGGATTCGAATTTATTCAGTAGACTAACTTACCGTCAGATCTTTAGTGGTTATTCTTTTACTGACATCTTCGGTATCCCTATCTACTCTAGTTGACTTTACTTATGTATCTCTTTACGTGAATACGTCTTGGGATTCCTTATCGTTGTTTGTCTAGATAGAAAAGAAAGTACTACACTGATGTTTAACCCTCTAACATATAAATTCTACATACCAAAGAGACATACAATATTATCATTCATATTTGGTTGTAAAAATTTTAATCCTAAACGTAATAAAATGTATTAAAGGTATTAATTATAAGACTATGAACCATAATTTTATTCGGAATATTATTAGTATTGGGTGAATCACTAACCATAGAAGTATTTTATATATTACTCAGATTTGGAAGGTAAAGGTAACAGATACTAATGTTATCCGAACAGTGTTTTAGAGACGATTTTGATTCTCAATATTAAATTTTTCGGACGGGTACTGATCCAATCTAAAACTAGGTTTTGTATCTAATTCTACAGTCATAAAGTTTAATAGTTAATGACGTGGGATTAAGTGACAGGTAGATCGGATTTGTCGAATTCCTTATCAGGTCAAATTTTGATACTATACCCTTAGTGTCCAATCATTTTACGGAGGGAGGTTAAACCCCCTTTTTTAGTATCTTAAGGTTTTAAAAGAAAATTTTTCATTAGTTTAATTTGGTTACTGTTAAATCTTTTCCGACAAACGGTGATAGAGGTATTAAAAGACTTCATTGTGTACCCTATTAGGATTTTAATGTTACCTGTTTTGGTGTCTTACTTCCATTTATAAAAGTTGACGGATATGTTTCGTGACCGAAAGGACTATCGAGTCAACTATTTCTTAGACGGACGTTACGTCCTCTAGGGTCAAGATAAGAACCCAATCCTTCTAGACGACCTCTTCCCTATGCGATGGTGAGGTTACAAGAACCCGAAGCGAACACTAAGTCGACAATTTTATAGACGGACGTTAAGCTCTCTGGACCCAAGTTAGGGACCCTACCCTTCTAGGGGACCTCTTCCCTTTCCGATGGGTGAGGTAATAAGACCGGACCTTTTAAGGTACCTGAAATATCAGGTACCACAGAGTTTCTCAACCTGTGTTGACTTACTGAAAGTGAAAGTATGTTTCGTAAGACTTTATCATACTTGAATAAAAAGAATTTAATGACCACTGATAAATTTTCACAAAGTAACTGGTCTCCCGTTTTCGAGGGTCTTGTTTCGAACCTTAAATGACTCAATTCTTCGATACCCCTTTTTCTTCTTCTTCTTCTTCAATAATCTTCTTTTTATTAAGATTACATTTTAGCTTAAAACGACATCGTTACTAAAGTATCGAAATACTTGACTGAACGGTGTATTCTGTGAACCCGTTTATAAATCCTTTTAAAATATTAACTCAATTTCACCCTTGATACGTCCAAGTCAAAAAAGAAGAAATTTGTGAGATAGAACAAGGGACTAAAAGGTGAAGTCCTTAAATGTAGTAATGTACAGACGCCCGAAAAATTGTATTGAAAGAGGTAAGGAAGGGATAAGTTAGTATAAACATAGACTTTGATTTCATAGATGACTCCTGAAAACATAAGATCTCGGTTCCTAAACAGGGTAAAAGGTCATAAAGAAAAAAGTTTACAAAAGGTAAGGGGTAAGAGAGTCTATAAAAGATTTATTTCACTTCAGATGTTTTCCATAAATTAGAAATATGTCATAAGAAAAAAAGGATGTTTATTTGTCATTCGGACTTTAGACATTCTAAAAAATGTAGTAGTTTGAAAATTTTGAACACTTACGTCATTTTCAAACATATATTTAGATTAGAATGAGTCACTAGAAGGAGAGGATTGGAATGAGAACCAGAAGGAGGGTTCCGTTGGTTATAATCGTTTAAGTGGACATATCAAAATATATATAAGTGTATATATATACTTATATATATACATATATAGGACAAGAAAAAATACCAACGTTCTGCAAGGTAGTCATAAATGAGTCAATAAAAGAACAACTCACCGTAAATCTAACCGAGTTCTAAAAAACGATGTATACTTTTAAGATATTATTCGAAGGAATACATATGTGAATATACGTCCAGAAATATAATGTAATGAAAATAAAAACTTTCTCTCTAAGATATAAACTCTCAGAGATATAAAATTTAAATTATTCAAAAGGGTCTCTTCAAAAGGTATTCTAACGTAGTTACTTACTAGAGTATTCGTCACATATTTATTTCACTGGTAAGGAAGACTCTTCCTCAAATTAGATTCTTTTCGGTGTTTTTGTAAAAAGAATTGTAAACCTTTGAGTATCACTCCGACTAATGATAGATCATAGTGGTGATGGTAGTAAATGATTATGTTGGTCATGAGGATTTTGATAATGACAATTATGATACAAGTACATTTTCGTCCTCGAGAGTAAACTGTATGTCTCTTATGGAAAGAATATTAAAGAAATGTTCATCACAAAATAGATAAGAAGTATCAGTAACCTACTCGAACCGTAATTGTAGAAATAATTCATCCATTTCTGAAACTTGGAGTCTTACCAACTTGTTATGTGTATTCTAACATGTCAGACTTTGTCGGTGGAGACTCTAAATTTAGTCAAAAACAAAACAAAACAAAACAAAAACAGATTGACTTAAGTTTCTGTCATGTGACTCGAAAAATGTTACTACTGTAGTTAACGAATGAGGTAGGGTTGTGTGTTTGTGTGGATCTTGTTTTACTGGGCTTCTTCAGATCACAGAAGACAAGAGATAATTTTTACTAACTAATCATCTATTGTTTTAAGTTAAGTGAACAAGATAAAAGAAGAGTCTAAACGACGGAGAGAAGAAATATGGTGGTAATAGTAGTAGACTACGAGATTTAGATCACAAGGAACTCATTAAACAGGGTACTTTTCTGTTCTTTGTTTGTTTAGAAGAGAAGACGTCTACTGTACATAGAAGAGTATACATTGATACGTTATAAATGTTAAATAACGTAGAGTCCTTAACTATGATCGGGGACCCACAACTTTCTGGATTCGATTGTGTAGATTGCATCTTCGAACGAAAATTAATTTGGATATAATTATGCAATGAATGACTTGGTTAATTCAAAAAATACATCTTGGTGTTAAAAAAATGTGTCCAAAAAAACAAAACAAAACAAACCGACATACCGTACGTCCTAGAATCAAGGGGTTGGTCCCTAGTTTGAGTACGGGGGACGTCACCTTCATACTACCGAATTGGTGACCTAGTGATCCCTTCAGGGTCTTGGTTTAAGAAACTACTTAGAGGAATCAACTAGATGTCGTACCTCTTCGTACAACCTTGGTTTATTAGTTGTCACAACCAATACAACCCAGACTACTTTATCATCTCTTTTACTCGATTCAATGTGTTAAAAGTTCCACTTCATTGTATCTTTGTCTCTAACTTCATACAGACTTCTCTTTTTTGTTTATAACATACGATTGTGTATATACACCTGAGACCTTTTTACCATGTCTCCTTGGATAGGATAAAAGTCCCCTCCTTATTTCTGTGTCTGTATCTCTTACCCGTAAACCTTCACCACCCCTCCCCTCTTACTTAATCCTCTGACCCTGACTGTATTTATGTACCGTACATATTCTGTCTGTCGGTCACCCTTGGACATTGTCTCGTGTCCCTCGAGTCGAGTCCCAAGACACCACTGGATCTCGTCACCCAAACCCCCTACCTCCACCCTCCCTCTAGGTTCTCCTTCCCCTACGTACATATGTATCTTGACTTAGTGAAACAAATGTCTTCCTTGATTATGTTGTAACATTTTATTGATGTGGAGTTATTTAAATTTTTTTTTACATAAGGATTTAGACTCTTTACAGACTCCCTACATTGGTTTTTGTATCCCCTCTTTCTGTCTATCGAGGAATCTGTCTCGGTTTTTTAATGTCTCGACAAAGGTCTAAACTTGGTTGATTCCGAGTAACGGTTCATGATAGTACCAAGTCCGGACAGTCATATAAGAC
This sequence comes from Capra ibex, assembly GCA_006410555.1. Classification (NCBI taxonomy): domain Eukaryota; kingdom Metazoa; phylum Chordata; class Mammalia; order Artiodactyla; family Bovidae; genus Capra; species Capra ibex. The sequence goes on along the minus strand of SJYO01050590.1, from coordinate 21,312,881 downwards.
CACAATGTGAGGTCCCTTTAAATAGACTTAGAATAACACTGGAGAATAATCTCCGTCCTACCGTCCTATACCCGTCTCCGAGTATTGACTACTCACATTGTATTGGATAAGATCTATGATAAGTTGTATTTTCAGAGATTCTGTAATCTAAAAAAATTAAAGACGAAAATAATTTAAGGGTAATAATGATTTAAAACACGAAGATAAACTATGTAGAATAAGAAGGTATAACGTAAAGTCCACGTTTTATACGATGCGTAGAAATAATAAGTTTTATTCTAACACAAATAGAGAGTCCATGGAGACTGGGAAAAGTCACGTTGTAGGTTACACTCGTCGCTAACAGGTACCTAAATGTGGGAGGGGGTACGTGTGGACGACATCCTTAGAACACGGGGTCTCTGATTAAAATCCTCGTCTAACTTATAGGACTGAGACACACGGGACCTGATCTTGTAGATTTATAAACCGGTTAGGTAAAATGGAGAGTAACTAGTGTAAGGTAGGGATATAAGAAGAACCCTTTTAGAACGAACTTAAAGGATCAATTTCCAGACAGTAGCCGTACACTACAACGTTTTCTGACTCACGTTTCCCTTACACTCTTATATCGGCTCAACGTACTTTTGTCTAAAATTACTCTAAATGTTTCTACATTTGTTTGTTTCGGTGACACACAAAACTTTTTATATTCATAAAAATGATTTTTATAAATATAAATGTACATCAATTAAAAATAAAATTTACTTAATTATTTGTTTCTAGACAGTAACACTCCCACTATTGATTCTCATCGGGTTGGGATGTATTGACTCTTTCTTTGTTTGTTTTCCGTTGAAAGGGGTCTTCGCTCCCAAGGGTGTAAGTGTTTCCGTCATCTTAGACTAATGGAAAGGATACTTATCTCTTTTATTTTTTCAAGTGAAAAAAAAAAAGACAACGATTGAGATAAGGTCATTTCTTCGTTTGTTTTCTCAATAAAGACGTAATTTAACAATTGTACTGAAGGACGGTATATTGGTACACCAAATTAGAAAAGAACAAATCACTTGATATCGATAGATTTTCGTTATTCGTAGTTTAAGGCTGTATCGTTTGTGAGTAACAAACACGTCACTAAGGGTGAAACGGTTAAATCAGTCTATAGTAAGTACCTAGTATAGTGAGAAAGGGCATTAAGATTAGTCTCGGAGTTTCAGGAAGAGTTCTATCGGGGAGTCCGATGATATTAGTAAGTCGACTTCACTGGGTCCTCTATCTTGGGTAAAAGGTGTGCACCGAGTAAACCTTAGAAGATCTCACCGGTTGTGTAACGAAAGTTGGAATATATCTGTGGGTCAGGACAAATTACTTAACGTGGCTTCACTTTTTTTATTTTATTTGAGTTAGTTTAACGTCTTTGAAATGGTAAAATTTTCTTTACCTTCAAGTCATAAGTGCATATTGATGAAACAGGTTGATAAAAAAGATTATTCTGCGAATACGTCGAAGTTATATATAAGTTGTGAACTTTGGTGTGTGAATTTAAAACAACTTTTACAGGGTATATGGTGAACTTGGTTCCTTTTCTCTAGTTTCAGTCGAAACATTTCTTACAATGGGTCCCGTCTCAGTTTCCGGATCTTCTTACTCTTTTCTTATAATCAGTGTGACTGACACGTCATGAATTAAAATACAAGATAAGTCTTGAACCTTCTCTGGTCTGAATTGTGTTTAACTTTGAATTCGAATTTGTTCGTACCTTCTCGTCGTTGAAGTAAAGAAAAGAAGTTTTTTTTTTCTTTTGAGTCAAGAGAAAGAGGTCACCGACGGTGACGACTGAAGTAATCGTATAGGGTAGAAACGCACACACACCCGAACTCGTAAAACTTATTTCCATATTATAAGGAAGTCTTTTATTTTATAACATAGTCGTGACGTTTAGGTAATATCTCCATAGATAGGTACAACTTCATGAAAATATCCAAATAAGACATCGTAACTATAAATACAAAACACATAGTGAGAAAATGAAACTACCAAAATTTAATTTTATCATAAATAAAAATATCAAGGTAGAATAAAAATTTAAAAATAATAAAAATAATAAAAGAATATAAATAATAGAAATAAAAGGTAATTATGGAAGACAAATAAATCGTAAAATAAAACGGTCCGTTATATACTTTGTAAAATTTACCTAAAAAATTTTTAAATAAATAATTAAGTAAATCATATAGTTGTCTACAAGTACTCACTGTTGAGAAAGTCTGAGAACCTATGTCACCGTTAATTCTGTCCCATTTCCTGTATGTATTAGAATGTCTCAATTATAAGATCATTCCATTTTTCTTGATATACCATCTCAAGATAGACTACCTCTATTCCCGATACTTCCTTTATTTCCTTTATCATCCTCAGAATTTCCCATCCACCTACGCTATCTCGTCCATCTACCTGTCCCACCGGTCCTCTTCGGAGAGACCCTTCCTCTATAAACTAGACCTTAGACTTCTAATCTATTGTCGTACACTACTAGTCTCTTTCCCTTTCGTAAATCTCACTTGTCGTCGTCCTGACTCGAATCTCCAACACCCGTTGTCTGTAGTTTGGTTATACTACTTCTTATCATCTCCCATCTCACACTTTAAATTACCTTCAACGTCTTATTTGTCTCCGTTCTTTTAGACTCGGGTGTGTCCAGTACCAAGTTGCAGAACTAAAGTTAATAAAACATTACCTTTCGGTGTATTTTCTCCTTCAACGGACTCCCTTGTTCCCACCTTATCTCTCTTGTTTATTCCGACGATGACATCAGTTCTGTATTTTACTAACTTGATCCCAATTCCTGTATCTTTACCTCCGTCACTTTTCACGAACTTATAAAACCAAATAAAATTTCTATCTCGATTATCATAAACTGACACTGTCAATTTTTACATAGTTTCTCAGTTATCTTAAACTTATACTCTTTGACTCTTTTTAGTTTCACTATTGTTCTAAAACCAAATTCGTAAACCTCCTTGTTTCTAACGGAAAATGACTCTACTCTTTCTGTAGTTTCTTCCACTTTCAAACCCCCGGCTTTAGCTCTCACATAAAAATCCAATATTTAAATATATGTATATATATACATATACATATATATCACTCTCACTTCAGTGAGTGATATCGGATGGTACCCTAAAAGGTCCGTTCTCATATATATATATACATATTTTGTACGAGAACATATATATTTAGACCAGACCCCATCTTAATATGTACATTCTCAAGTCAAATAAGTGTAGGACATTTTAGTACCACGATCTACTCTAGTGGGTCGTTCGTCTCCTTCTTTTCTCCAGTCTACTATCGAACTCTCAAGAGGTCTATAATCTACAACCCTTTTACTCTTATAAGTCCTTTTCTTTGTTTCTTCTTAGTCGGTCTATTCTTCCCTTGACTAGTTCTTTCCTACCTTGGGTCACGTTCACTTCCTCTTTCACTATGGACAATTTACCGATTGTCTCATGGTTCACTTACTTCACTGGTAATCACGAGGTGAACGCCGTATTTTCTAATTAAAGTCAAGCCATCACCTATGTCTTCGAATAGTCCCGCTGGAGTTTCGTCTATCCTTTTTACCTCACTTTTGACATCCTCTTCCTTTACCGTTGGGTGACGTCATAAGAACGGACCTCTTAGGGTACCTGTCTCTTCGGACCACCCGACGTCAGGTACCCCAGTGTTCCTAAACCTGTACTTACTTACTGATTTTGACATCCTCGACTATTAATAACATTACTAATAACGACGTTTACTTTCGTGACTTCCCTACCATATCGACCTCCCTCTTTACTTCAGTTTCCTACCAGAAACAAAAATGGTACACCCACTAAGGTCGTATAAAGTCACAATAACTCTTAATAAAATGTCTGTCTTGACTCTAATCCTTTTAAAACAATATTTCCCGGTCTGTAATGTATAAAAATCGAAACATCGATCTGTAGAAACAACATTGAGAAGTTGAGACGAGAATCTCACACTTTCATGACACCTACTCGTTCCGACACAAGGGTATTCCGAAAGAAATATCTACGATTAGAAACTTATAGTATATTAAAATACACAGTACTTTATAATAAGAAACTAAAAAAAAGTTGTTGAATTTTAAAAATCTTAGTAAAAACTGAATCCACAGGTCGGTTCAAACCGGGGTGTCTGGTATCAAACGACTGAAGGTGTCTTGTATTAAACTCCGACTTTCTTTCTCCCTCCTTCTAAAGTCCTCGGTCTGTACCGTATCTTGTTGGTCATCTAACCAGAATCAACGAAGGTAGATTGTTCCCTCTTTCTCTTCCGTTTCATATACCTATGTCTTCGTTCTATGATTCAACCATCATCTTCTTGTACCCGTAGAATAAGACTAGAAAAAAAAAAAAAATTACCTTTTCAAATTCGTCATGGAAATTGACTCTTTTTGTTCACTTACTTTCTGTACCTTTTAGACTTCTCACTCATTTTCCAAAGTTTCCTCGGTACATCTTACTCTTTCACCTAACTGATCCCTTTACATGAATTACGATCCTTTCGTGATTCTCGGGTGAACTCTAAAGAAAGTTCCTGAATTTATTTTTGAAGAGTTCAACCGACATGTAAAAAGAAGTCCTCATAAGTCGACGAATCTATATCCGGAACTCATCAGTTTCCGAATCTAAATCGGTCTAAACCATGGAACGATCCGTTCTACTGCCTTCCTCTCTCTGGTTCACTCAACTCTTATAAACTTTCTCTTACTAATGACACTGACTGGTACATTAACTCGACCCACTCTCGTTTTCACTCCTGTATTACCCCCACTATTTTTCACCTTTTCACTTTTCCAGTCATTTAACCTTCAGTGTCACTCTTCCTTCTTAAATACCTATGTCCTATACGATCTCTTATTTTACCTTTCTCTCCTCCCTCCTAAACCTCTCCTGTCACAAACTTTGTGTCTAATTCCTTACCTACACGACACGAATCAACGAGTCAGTACAGGTTGAGAAACCTTGGGATACCTGACATCGGGCGATCCGAGGAGACAGGTACCCCTAAGAGGTCCGTTCTTATGACCTGAGCCAACGGTACGGGAGGAGGTCCCTACCTATGTGTAAAAATTAGTATTCTAATTTCCATATTAGTATCTTCATCCATCGTCTTCACACCTCCTATCCTGACAACTTTGTCTACTCCAGCTTCTCCTGAAATCTCTCTGTAGATTATCTACTTTTACAACTCTAGTGATTTAATATGTTCTTCACCTCCTACCCCGTACCCCTGTTCATAGTCAAGTAGTTCCCGATTAAGAATTTATTAAACAGGGAACGGGTTAAATTATGTACATCAATTTACTGTTCTCAGTACAACCTTTAAGTTTAAAGATTTTTATTACGGATAGAGAAATTCATAATATTATACGTTGAAGGGTCGTCCGATACAGACGGACTACATTAAATGTTACTTTCCGTCCGACATAGATAAATCCTTGTTTGTGGACTTATAAGAGTAAATCAGATAAAGTACACGTATGACGAGGGAGGAATTCCTCCGTAGGAGGAAGGACTGGTATAAACAAGATCTCTAGGACAAACTGGAAAAACCTTGGAACGACGACGACGACGACGACGATTCAGTGAAGTCAACACAGACTGACACACTGGGGTATCTACCGTCGGGTGGTCCGAGGGGGCAGGGACCCTAAGAGGTCCGTTCTTGTGACCTCACCCAACGGTAAAGGAAGAGGGTACGTACTTTCACTTTTCACTCTCAGTTCAACGAGTCAGCACAGGTTGAGAATCGCTGGGGTACCTGACGTCGGATGGTCCGAGGAAGTAGGTACCCTAAAAGATCCGTTCTTGTGACCTCACCCAACGGTAATGGAAGAGGAACCTTAGAACTTTGACGGAATTTTCAGAGGAGGACGTGGAGAAATAGTTTTAGGTTTAGGGGAGGTGGGGGAGGAGGAAGGAGAAACAGGACAAATTAAGAACAACGTATTTCTTTAGGTTCTTATAAAATCAACAAAGGTTTGTAGAGAATGTACAACGAGGACAGAAAGGTTGACAGAACATTCAAGACACTCCTTTCTTAGATAAAAAAAACGAAAGGTACAGGGGAATTATCCGAGATTGGTGTATCAGTCTTCATCTTAAAAACTAACTAATTTGAACAGTAGTTCGTCATAGTCTCTTTTTCCAAAAGTTAATAGTGAATTTAAATGATTTGATATTGACTGTGGATTTTTAGATAATTTAGTTATTTATTATTTAAAGTCTTTAGTGTATTTTGAGTCTGTCATAATTTTTCCGAAGTATCACCTAAAACCATAAACCATTTTTACTTGAATTAATATTAAGATACTAAAGTATAACCCACGTGTTAACGTGAACATTTTCTTACAAGTAGAACGAAAAAAATAATAAATTCTCCTTTAGAATTTCCGGTTTTTTGAACACTTCAAGTTATTAATTTCAGTTCATTTACAAGATAGTACAATAATTCCATTAACCTTTAACCTCCGTTAAAACACTTTACCTTGTGATCTCTTTTTAAAAGTCTTCGTCTTACACCTTTACTTCTGTCTTACTGTTTTCTGTTCTCGAGAAGGGTTTACTGAATAAAGTTTGTCAAAAACTTTCTGTCTTTAAACCTAACCAAGTATGAAATATAACAGAGACCTTTCACGACGTCCCCATCAACTCAGTTCCCATCAGTCCTTTTTTGTTTCTGTTAAAAAAGAAGTCTAGGTCATGTATGACCACAAACGCGAGTACCAGAAAAGAAATCTCTTACACTGTTATTACTACTTCATAATTTACCTTGAAATAAGGAAAGGAAGATATCTCTTTCAGAGTTTAACATCAATACACTAATTAACTGAGACAGTATTCAATATACCTTAATATAAAGAAAAAGTCTAAAATGAAAAAGGGAGGTAAATTATCAGACTAAATAAAATTACCGATATTACATAAGACCGTTTTAGGTAAATTAAAACGTAATAGACATAACTTACGGAGATTATTTTCATAATTAGTTTTTTCGTACCCTCTTATAGGACTTTCACTATTTACTTCGAATCCCAAACAAAATACTTTGTCAGGGTAAAATTATTAAAACGTTTAAATATACCAAATCTATTCTTTGGACTCTGTCACCTTACAGGAAGTTATTTTAGTGTGACCGATTTTAATGATACTCCCTTCTCTGTATAAAGAAAGATAAAAAACACAATAAATAAGAATAATCACGAATATCATTAAATTTATAACCTCTTCCACAATCAATTAGATCTTCAAAGAATCATTGATGAAATGAGTTTCCATCATTTTATAATTCCTTGTATAAAAATACACCCTTCTTAAAATAAAAAGTAACCGAATGTTAAATATAAAGTGTATATGGAATAATTTAAGGAAACGAATTAATTAAACTGTTTCTTTCAAATACCTTTATCATTATCGTTTTTATCGTCGTATACATCGTGAATGATACACGGTCTAGGAGAAAGTTCTCGAAAGATCGGTTTTTACTCACGAGAGTTTATTTTACGGAAAGGAATTTCGCACTTTACGATATCACTTTCCGTCTCAAGAAACTACGAAGGATGTAGCAAATTATAACTCCAAGAATGAATATTACAGTAGATGTTGTAGATCGAGGTACCTAATATCAGTAGTGTTACTCCGAAATAACAGAGACTTAAAAAGTAGAAGGGTCACATCATGAACTTCTTTAAAATGACTATTTTAGTACATATCATTGATGTTAGGAAGACCCCCATGCAGTCGAACCATTGGGTGAGGTCACAAGAACGGACCTCTTAGGGTCCCTACCCCCTCGGACCACCCGACGGCAGATACCCCAGGGTGTCTCAGCCTGTGCTAACTTCGCTGAATCGTCGTCGTCGTCGTCGTCGTCGAACCATTCAATCTAGTCCTTATAAAAAATTTATATAAATGTTGTGTACCCATAAAATAAAGACCTGAGTCTTTTTGAAAGACGTCAACCGTATCGAGTAAGCAGGTTAATCAAGATGTCGTAGAAGAAGATATGGAAAGACAAACGTTAAATAAAGAGTACAGATCGCAAAAACCGGTCTAGACTTTATTGTATGGAAGTTTGTTGTGAGTTTACTTATTTACAACACGAATAAGTCTCGTAAAGTTGAAGAGACTTACACCTGTTACGTAAAAAAAGGTTTCTTTAGTAAACGAGAAAACTAAGGAAAGTTGACGAAAATGTCCTATGAGTTATCATCGGGGTGTTCTATAACATTTTTAATCAGTCATTTCGTAAAGGTTTATAGAATAACCTTCGTCAGTTTTTTCTTTGACTGTGAAGTAGAATTAGGGAAAAATTAAAACTATCAAATGACAATCTATCTGTCCTAGTTGTCGTCGAATTATCCCTAGTCCACGTCTCACACAGTTGCACATGACGTTACGTACAACTAATCTTAATAACAAAAAAAAAAGGATTTTTTTCTTTTGAATGACTCATTTACAAAAATAAGAAAGTACCCTTTGTTACATTAAAAATAATAATATACACATAAAACTGTTTAAAGGACTATTAGTACTAGGTTGAACCGTACTTGTACAACGAAGAGGTTGTTATTTACTTTTTAGTACATTGATGGGTGAAAAAAAAAGAAAGTAAAAAACTGTTATATTTCGTCAAGAAACAAATGTTTTGATTACTATTCTGGAACTCCATCTAATTCTAAAAAAGATTCAAAAAAAAAAAAGAAATATTAAAATCGAAAAAGATCCCATTTCACAACACGAAGGACCCATTGAGGCGACCATTTCTTAGATGAACGTTACACGTTCTGGGACCAAACTAAGGACCCAGACCTTCAAGAGGACCTCTTCCCTGTCTGATGGGTGACGTCATAAGAACCCGAAGGGACCACCTAGTCCACCATTTTTTAGGTGGATGTTACACCCTCTCCACCCAAACTAGGGACCCGACCCTTCTAGGGGACCTCCTCCCGTACCGTTGGGTGAGGTCATAAGAACGGACCTCTTAGGAGTACCTGTCTCCTCGGACCACCCGATGTCGGGAACCAAGTGTTGTCAGTCTGTCTGACTTGTTGATTCGTATGGTGTCGTGTCCCATTTATTTCAGTTAATTTATGCGGTCAAATGTCTTTTGTGAAAGTGTCTAACGTTTTGGATATACGAATCAACGTGTGTAAAACTTCATTATATTAGAAATTCTCTTTGATAAGGGGAAGATGAAAGAAATAAAAGGTTAGTAAGAAAACAGAAAGCCCCTTAAAAAAGTGAGTAAATATATTGACAAACTAAAATAATAAAAAAAAAAATTAAAATTTTAGAAATTAAGAATGTACGCAAGGTTTTTAAACCATTCATTGAGGATCAAGCTCTTTATAAAACCCCCTTTTAGTAAATATATCTAATGTCGATAACAGGATATTTTTCTATGGTGATCCAGGAATAGAAACTAAATGGTTTGTTACCCTAACTAAAATAACTAAATTAACTCGTTGGTCAATTAAACCACTCTACAATTGACTTACTAATTAAACCCTGATCCATACGACGACGACGACGACGATTCAGCGAAGTCAGCACAGGCTGAGACACGTTGGGGTATCTGCCGTCGGGTGGTCCGAGGCGGCAGGGACCCTAAGAGGTCCGTTCTTGTGACCTCACCCAACGGTAAAGGAAGAGGGCACTGAATCCATATATCTGGAGTTTAAGGTTAACGAAACAAACTTAGGGTCTTCTAAAATGAGGGTCAAGTGGAATTGTAAATAAAACCTGTTTAGTGACAGACAAGTTGTTTGAAGTTAACTGTATGGCCTACGATACTACCTAAGATCCCTTTCTTTTAATAGTGGGCCTAAAAGGTAGAGACAAGTCTCCTAAATTCAAGTCCAAACACACCTCATCAGTTCAAAAGGTATAAAAGAAGAAGGAACTCAGGTTCCCAGAATTTAGGGTATGACAAAGATGGTCCGAGTGTGTATATTCTACTTATTGACTTTATCTAGAGTCCGGTGTAACAACCCACACCGTCGTTAGGACCGGAGTCCTTTCGTGTACTAGGAAGACTTCATTGGTATCAGTGAGTTTGACTCCCATAGTAACGAAACTCCTTGGTACTCAAATCACGACTGTGCAACTTCAAAAGTGTTATTTGAACTTAACTTCTTGAAATAAACTTCATAGAACTAAAAAAAATTTGTAGTCACTGGTTAAAATTTTAATGGTTTTGTAACACGTATGTTTCCTTTTACAAAGACCTTGATTCACATAGACCCTCGTAGGGTAAACAATAAAAGTATCTACGATATAACCTGTTCTCACAAGTTACCTAAACGAGGCAACAGACCGAAACCCCCTAAAGGAGACTTGACCTTATTGTGTTAGGACTATTGAAAAGACCAAAACACAAATTGAGGATCACAAAACAATGTTTCAAAACCGAATAAAATACCAAATTAAACACTCGAATCAGAACGATTTATACACTTGTTGTTTGTAAACTCACTCAGTATCTTCTAAATTTAATAAACGAGGTGATGGTCATGAACTCTACAAACTTCAGTTAAAAAATAACGATAGATTATCAATTAATGGACCCAAAACGTTGAAGATTGTTACTCAAAAGTCCGACGTAACTTTGACATAAAAAACACTCACACACACACACACACACACACACACACACACACACAAACGTACGTACGTTCAGCAGAGACTGAGAAAAACTGGGACACCTGACATCGGTCGGTCCGTGAAGACAGGTACTCTAAGAGGTCCATTCTTATGACTTCACCCAACGGTAAGGGAGGAGATCCCCTAGAAGAGTTGTGTCTCTAGCTTGGGCACAGAGAATACAGAGGACATAATCGTCCGTCCAAGAAATGGTGAGAACGGTCGACCCTTAGGGGTTATTTCATCAAATTTAAGATGAAGTATGTTTCGGTTTAATCTGTAACGTAAATTACTTGTCGAATTTATTAAAAGTTCTAAAAAACAACAGTTGAATTAATAGGAATAATGAAATTCACCAAATACAAGTATTAAAATCAAGTAGGATCTTGTCATACCTACGGAACTGAAATAAAGACAACTTACTTCTATGTATTTATAATATTTTAGTATATTATCAGTTGGTTTTTATCTTATATTTTTCTTTATTGATGTTCTTCATTTCTAAGGTTTCTTAAAACAACTTTTTTAATAAAATAAAACTTAGTAAAATAAATATATCATGATGACGATTCACCTACCTTTATTATGTAATCCGTGTTTTAGACGAATTATAGTCAAACTGTCCCGATCAAGGTTTTTTCACCGTCTTAATATAAGACGGTAGAATTTTTGGTTCTGACTACAACTGGTATTAATCTGATTAACTTGTCATTCACTTACTACATATTAAGTTAATCAAGTATTTTATTCTCTCAAGGTCGACGAATGAAAACAGAAGGAGATCTTATACAACTAGACCTTGAATTAATGTTACGGTGTAACTAAAATAACACAAAAGTCACACGAACTTTAATGAAAAGTTTTAAATTTTTTTTTTCATAAAATTCTTCCGTTCGACTTCCTCATTGTACCCTCTTCCAACGTTAAGACAAAGTACCCTCTCAGACACTTTCGACTTTAAGAAAAAATAGTACATACCCGTATCGTTTACACTTCATTTATAATAGAGAGGAAAGGAGGGAGGTAGGTGGGAAGTAACGAGGGAGGTGGGTAGGTAGGTAAGTAGATAGGTAGGAGTAGGAGTGGTAGACACCTAAATCTCTGTATTTTATCCGTAAAAATATTCTTTCTATTGAGTAGTAGAAAGGAAGACTATTAGAGTTGAACGGATGTAATCCACTGTAAAGAGTACACACTTCAAAAATAAGTTATAAAAAGTTGATTTTTTTAGGAGTATAATTAGGTTGTCTATGTTAATTTATAAAGATTTACCCAACCCCAACTCAAAAGAGAAGTTCTTATATATAAAAAGTTTCGGATTCCTTTCCGAAAGTTAATATTCCCCGAATAAATTTCTTATATACGAAATACTTTAAACCCTAGTAATTAAATAAAATTTATTGTTTATAAATAACCTATATGTACTATGGGTTCCATAATCGAATGACATCTCGATATTTCCCCTCAGTACTATGTGGGTAGACGGTCTCTCGAGAAAATTTACAGAACCTGAAATTTCGACTTATCTAATTACCTGTATAAATTTCTCTGTTTATTCGGTTTGGACGATGGAGACCTCAGACTTAGACTTGAGTTAATTCTGTACTACGAGGGGACCCTTTAAGACTTATATGACATTTTAACATCAATCATCGAAACTTGTATTCAAGTTATTAACACGTACACACGATTCAGTGAAGTGAGTACAGGTTGAGAAACTCTGGGACACCCGGTATCGGAGGGTCAGAGGAGACGGGTAACCTAAAAGGTCCGTTCTTATGACCTCAACAGTACGGGAGGAGGTCATCTAGAAGTGTTAGGTCCCTGACTTGGGTACAGACATTACATAGGACGTAACTACCCGTCCAAGAAACGGTGATTATGGTGGATCCTTCGGGTGTAAGGGAACCCTTTAAGACTTATATGTCGTTTTAACATCAATCATTGAAGTATACATTCATGTTATTAATGACTCATGGATGATTACAATATACTTACTTGGTTTCTATCTGACACATAATCGGACATCCAATAAATAAAAAAATGAAGTCCGATTCTGGGAAATCGAGTTTTCGAGTAATTATAGTTTGAGTTTGAAAATGTGTAGGTTAAAAAATTTTTTTATTGGGTTTTATTCATCTAAAAACTTGGTGAATCTCGACGGACGAAACGTAAAATAAGAAGTCAGTGAGTCAACACTCGCTGAGAAACACTTTGGTACCTGACGTCGTACGGTCCGAAGGGACAAGAAGTGGTAGAGGACCTCGAACGAGTTTGAGGACAGGTAGTTCAGCCACTACAGTAGGTAGGTAGAGTAGGACAACAGGGGAAGAAGAGGACGGAAGTTAGAAATGGTCGTAGTTCCTGAAAAGGTTACTCGACCGAGAAGTGTAGGCTACGAGTTTCATAACCTCAAAGTCGAAGTCGTAGTCAGGGAGGTTACTTATAAGTCCTAACTAAAGCAAATCTTAACCGACCAAACTAGAGGAACTTCAGGTTCCCTGAAAGTTTCCAGAAGAAGTTGTGGTGTCAAGTTTTCGTAGTTAAGAAGTCACGAGTCGGAAGAAATACCAGGTTGAGAGTGAGAGTGTAGGTTTGTACTGATGACCTTTTTGGTATCGAAACTGATATACCTGGAAACAGTCGTTTCATTACAGAGACGAAAAATTACCCGACAGTTCTAAACAGTATCGAAAAGAAGGTTCCTCGTTCGCAGAAAATAAACGTACCGACGTCAGTGGTAGACGTCACTAAAACCTCGGGTCCTTTTATTTTAGACATTGAGAAAGGGAACAAAGGGGTAAATAAACGGTACTTCACTACCCCGGCCTACGGTACTAGAAATAACTTACGGACGAAACGTATGGAGTTCTTTTAAAACGGAATGTCTTACAGTGGGTAACTATTTTATCTCAGAACATCACTACTCCGGCGTTCGACGATGGTAGGAAATCACGAGAGACTGGGTCTCTAAGGGACGGGACGACGACTGTAAACAGTGGACTTTCGGGGGAGAAGGGGGTGGAGAGGAGGGTGGAAAGAGGGTCCTTTGGAGAATGGGAGGAGGGGAAGACTTACCATCGAGGACCTTCCAGGATACAACGTTCCCCGAAGGAGAGTTTAAGGTAGGATAAATTCACGGTGGGTTATCTGGAACAGACACAGTAGTGAAGACGATCAGTATAAGAAAGGAACTAGTTGGGGTTTAGGGAACTTGGGGACTTTGGATAAACGGTTGATAGACACACTCCGGGATTCTATTTTTCCATTACTCGGTGTCACTGAAACTGAAACTTTCTTACATATCAGACCGACTCCTTAGTCGAAATAATTATCAAAGTAGCATTACATGACTACGGTTTTTGAGTCGGAGACACGTGACTACGGTTCAATTTAGAATCTCTGTCTCAAAACCAACTTCATCTTCTCTTATCTAAGTAACGAAAAGGTCCGTTTCTCCCCTGTGTCCCCCGAGGACGGGAATTTTTGTTACACAAGGTTGGGACCCTCTTAAACCATTCCTCAAAATATCTTTATAAAGTTTCCGTCCTAACGACTATTCTAATTTTACATATATCCTGGACATGAGGAAATTATTGGAGTTCACTAGAGGACCACTCGAAGAGACTAAGGAAATAGACTGGAGTTCACCAGAAGAGACCTTAGTTTTTACGATTGAGGTCCAAAATCAAGATATTTCTCGAGATTCTATAACAATACACATAGGGAACTCCATCTTTGTCCTGGGACGGGGTTCTGACGTGATAAGTCAAGTCAAGTCAGCGAGTCAGTGAGTTAGCACAGGTTGAGAAACGTTGCGGCCCCTGACGTCGTACGGTCCGAAGGGACATGTAGTGGTTGAGGGTCTCGAACGAGTTTGAGTACAGCTAGTTCAGTCACTACAGTAGGTAGGTAGAGTAGGAGACAACAGGGGAAGAAGAGGACGGAAGTTAGAAAGGGTAGTAGTCCCAGACGCGATAGTAAAGGACCAATAAGGAAAGAACAGAGACGTAAGGAAAGGAAGACACTAATCGTTGACAAACTTAGACGTGAACCCCTGAGTCCTTCCCAGTACCTCCGACTTCAGACAAGGGACGTTTTCACCTTCCCCTTGTGTCTTTCCGAAGGAACGGGTCCTCGGGGTGTCGCAGGACGAGGTAAAGTTATGAAAGGGAATTTCTATACGTCTCTATTTTTACACCTTGAGTCGAGTCGGACCCAATACATTTCTTTTACGAGAACTTCGTCTATTTTAGACTCGACATAGGATTGTCAATTACTTTTAACATGTTCCATTTTACTCTCTTATTTTTTAAAAAAAAATCTATCCCTCTTTTGTCTATGTTTTCCTATCGACATTCTTTGGCGATCTATATAATGGTTGCAGTAAAAGAAGTAACAACAGTAATGGTAACTAACTTTCAGATATAGTCGTAAGATATTTTTAATAGAGGAAAGAAAGAGTATTATTTGTTTCTTTCCATTTTCACTAATAAGGACAAAAATCTATACTCCTTTGTACGAATCTTTCAATTAATTGAACCGGTTCCAGTGTTACTAGACGGTGTCACTCGTCATCTCTAATGTGTTCGAGTGTTGACAGAGGTGACTTTTACGTACCAGTGACAAAGGGCCTGAGAATATAGTACCAAGAATTGATAAAATATCAGTGCCGTAATAAACTAGTAATGAGGTCTTTTTAACAAGTGGGACGTGTAGCAAGAATACAGAATATAACAGTTCCTTCACCGACATAGAGACCAATGTTTAATGATGTAATGCATTTCCTTTTCTACCTTCTAATATATCCTTCCTAAGTTTTTCTGACGTCGAAAAGGGTGCACGTCGATTCCTCTAACGAGGGAGGACATCGTAACAATTTTTTATGACTAGAACAGGCTGATAAAAAACAACCACATACCGTCCTTTACTCTATGTCAACCCTTCCTTTTCTGTCCTCCATCTATCCCTAAGCCATGTCTTCCAGGTTTACTTTCATAGTCCCATAATAAGTATATTCTACCTAAGTATATATGTTCCCCTTTTTGTAAAATTAACACCGACTAACTTACCCAACTTTCTTTCACCTCTTCCCTTCGATACAAGTACAGCTTTAAAACTCAATCCAAGTGATCTACCTTAGACTCCAACCCTTATACTTCCTTTATTACCTTATCCCTCTAATGTACAAACAATCAACCCTTACCGCATCGAGTGTCCTCTTCTCGTACCCTTCATTAAACCTGTTTTTTTAGCTTCAAGTCGTCTATGTTGGTACCATTTAGTGAGTCACTGACAACAAATAAAAACCGAAGAGGAAAGTGTAAGGTTTCATAGGGGTGACCTGTTATTTGATATAATTGAAAAATGTTTAGTTACTTTGGACCTCTTCACAGTGAAAATTGATCACTAACATCCTTCTCCTTTAGTACTTCATCAGTTCTTTTTGAAAGTTTCTTCATCCTTCGTTTTGAGATGAATCTATTAAGAGGTATCGGTTCCTTTCAACCACGGTCCTTTTCAAAGCAATTTCTCTTAAATGAATTTCATCTCCTACTCATACAGTGTATTTAAGACTTTTTACAAAACTTTACAATGGACTTTTGTCTTCCATTCTAATACTTTTCCAAATAAAAGAAAATACAATATAAAATAGAATATAACTAAGATAAAGAGAAAATAATTATATCTACTTACCAACAAAGTATAATACAAAGAATTAAAATATAAAATAAAATACTTTACAACCACCCTTACCGTTGATTTTCGACTATGGATTTTATTCGTTCTAAACTCAATATAAATAGAAAAGGATCTTGTAAAAAACACTTTTTTTAAAGAGTACCACACTTTGTTATAAGGAGTGAAAACTAAAAGCTCTTTTACTATGTCTTATAGTATAAAAGTTTTTTATAAGTTCCTGAAGAACTCTAAAGGGTTCCTGAAGAGACTTAGAAAAATATAAATTCAGTAAAAGAAAACTTTACTATCGACACAATAGTAGGGACTGTTACTAACATACAAATTAATAATTGACGAGATGAGTACAATTTCATGACAAATATTTACGGAACTCCAAATTTCTTTAAGAGATTATAGTGAAAACAATTGAAGTACTTTAACATATAAACAACGTTCTGAACTTGGAAGTGGAATTGTAAAGTAACATGACACAAATCAAACCTATCCTCTAAGCCGTCTCTATGTTCGGTCCTAATTCACTATTCTTACAAAAGTACCTCTAATTAAAATATATTAATCTCTTATTTGTAGAATAGAATATTATACGAGTAAAGTGTTGAGGTATTGACACCTCTAAAAAAAAATTAACAAAGTCTGTTAATACTCAAATCTATAACGACTTTCCTGATACTGAGAACTAAAATATAATATGAAAACGACCTCTCACAATAAGTGAAAGAAACGAGGTTTGAACACAAGAAGGAGGTTTTATATATAAAGAAAAATCATATAATGTGAACACAATAAGTTGTGGTGGTAGTGTCAAAATACTGAGATTCTTGAGATTTAATTATTAGACTTAAGATAACTAGTGTACCCACTATTTGAGAAGACCGGATGTATAGAAAACCACCCTTTATATCATAGTAGACTATGTATGTTAAAGTCACAGATTCATCTGGGATGACGTGTCGGGTGAGTATCACCCGACATGGATAGTGGAGACGAAATCCTGTACTAAAGAGGACCAAGACAAGGAGTGAATGAAGTATAGGACANTTTAACATATAAACAACGTTCTGAACTTGGAAGTGGAATTGTAAAGTAACATGACACAAATCAAACCTATCCTCTAAGTCGTCTCTATGTTCGGTCCTAATTCACTATTCTTACAAAAGCACCTCTAATTAAAATATATTAATCTCTTATTTGTAGAATAGGATATTATACGAGTAAAGTGTTGAGGTATTGACACCTCTAAAAAAAATTTAACAAAGTCTGTTAATACTCAAATCTATAACGACTTTCCTGATACTGAGAACTAAAATATAATATGAAAACGGCCTCTCACAATAAGTGAAAGAAACGAGGTTTGAACACAAGAAGGAGGTTTTATATATAAAGAAAAATCATATAATGTGAACACAATAAGTTGTGGTGGTAGTGTCAAAATACTGAGATTCTTGAGATTTAATTATTAGACTTAAGATAACTAGTGTACCCACTATTTGAGAAGACCGGATGTATAGAAAACCACCCTTTATATCATAGTAGACTATGTATGTTAAAGTCACAGATTCATCTGGGATGACGTGTCGGGTGAGTATCACCCGACATGGATAGTGGAGACGAAATCCTGTACTAAAGAGGACCAAGACAAGGAGTGAATGAAGTATAGGACACGAACTACCCTCAAACACTTTACGACGAGACTGTGATAAGTCGATCACAAACAGAAATATGACCACGGGAACGAATGACGCATACAGCGAATGTCGTCGTCAAATTCCCCGAGACGTCCCACCTCTTTGGTACGTAAGTCTTCCGGACACACTTTAACTATTGTCTGGTCAATGTACGGATTACTTTCATCAGTCTTCTGTCCACACATCCAATCGAAGAGGTGTAAGACTATGGTACTCGATTACCTTTGTCTAAATCCCCCGGAATCACACGATTACCCGAAGGGTCGACCGAGTCACCCATTTCTTAGACGGTCGTTACGTCCTCTACGGTCTCTTTACTCAAACTAAGGACCCAACCCTTCTAGGGGACCTCCTCCCATGTCGTTAAGTGAGGTCAGAAGAACGGACCTCTTAGGTACCTGTCTCCTCGGAGCACACGATATCAGATATTCAGTGTTTCTCATCCCGTACTGACTTCGTTGACTCGTGTCGTGTTTCAGAACGATCACATGTTCAAATGTACAGAACGACGACGTCTTCATTCCTCTTTCCCCTTGTGAGACTAGTCCTTGTCAATCGACTCACCCTCGAAAGTAAAGTTAGACGGGGAACGGTATCTTTGTCTTTTGTATGTGTAGACATAGACCTTTATGTACAGACGTCATCGAAAGTTAAAACGCAGACTCGTAGTCGTACGAAAGATCCTGGATTAACATTCCCGTCGTCACTCCTAATATTACTTCCCCTCTCAACCGACAAGTAGAAAATCTTAGTCCTAACTTTTGTTCGAAGGACACCAAAACTTTCTTCCTAAACGAAAACACAAAGGAACACGAAAATTTATGTACGTCAACTAAAAAGAAGAAGAAGGGGTTATTGGTCGTACACTCGAAATTCTATTTACGACACCAACCTTTCAGATGGAGACACAGATTACTTAAAAGTGAGGTCCCCGTGGGAGTAAAGGAGGGACAAAATAAGAGGTAAGTGGGTCTCCACCTGACAAACTTAGAGTCTTTACTAATAGTATAAGTATTGTTTACATACGTGTTACTTAATCTTTTACAATATCTCTTTTTACCTTCCTTTACAGTATCCTCGACACTTCAGTTTTTTAAAACGGAAGGTAACCCCAGGTAGTGTAAGGAAATAAGTCAAGGGATAAGGAACTAACTTATTAATAAACAACTCATGTTTAACTTACGGTCCGTCTTGTAAGTAGGACCTGGTATTTTATAGAAGTTCACGAACCGTCAGAGTTTTCTTTTTCGTCGTAGTTAATTTATTTTATACATTTATTTATAAATGTAAAAATTTATATTATATGGACAATAAATATATAAATAAAATTTTGTTTATACATTTATGTTATTTCTTCCCCTGTATGTCCCTTACCTCCTGTCGACTACCTAGACACAGCCGTTCTTGTTCTTTAGAAGGGTCTTTATCACTGAGACCCGACTTCACTTTACATATTAATCACAAATTGATCCACTTTCAACTGTTTTCGATCCTATTCGAGGAGTTTTTGTTCCTCAAATAAATAAGAGATACAAAAAATATAGAAACGTTTCAGAAGTCAAATCCCAGTCAACTTCAATGTATTTTAGGTCTTCGTCTTTCTATTAAATGTTAGATACTTTATAAATTTACGATTTTAATAAATTGATAAAAGAGTTATACATAAATTATTCTTACCTCCACCCATGTTCAACCTAAGACAAAATTTATCGATAAGTAAGTCCCATAACCATGACCAGAAATAAAAATCCTTCAACATAAAACAGTAAATACTTTTTTTCTGATAATACCCTTTGATTCAAGTCTCCACACGACAAGGGTCAAATAATACCACTATAAAATCGAAGTCAATATCTAAAATGGGACCCATCGACGGGGGACCGGACGGTGAATTAGGTCAAGATAAATCGTATTATATACGAACGGTTTACAAAAGACTTAACCAAACTCTGTACGTCTTTAGGGATCCTCCTTTATCACACTATTGTGACGATTATCACAAAATCCTTCGGAGAAACATAAAGAGTTTCTTTAAGACCTGAAAGTTTAATTTTTTTGTTTACGTTTATGAGAATCTCCGATTAGTGTCGACGACCTGGTTTAAGTCGGACGATGACCCTGAAGGGACCACCGAGTCTCCAATTTCGCAGACGGAGGTTATTCCCTCTGTACCCAAGCTAGGGACCCAGTCCTTCTAGGGGACCTCTTCCTTTACCGTTGGGTGAGGTCATAAGAACGGATCTCTTAGGGTACCTACCTCCTTGGACCACCCGATGTCAGGTACCCCAACGTTTCTCAACCTGTGTTGACTCACTGAATTGAATTGTACACAATACCAAAACAAGACAAAAAACAAAGACAAAAAAAAAAGGGAGATACCCAGATACTTGATCATTACTATAAATATTAAAATTCCCAACTTTTTTTAGTTTTTTCCCTATTATAAAACGATGGGTATTTTCATTTAAGTTTAAAGTAAGGAATTTACTCCAAAATAATCCTGTGTCGGTACGGGTAGACAGTACAGTGTAGAAACCGATAAAAGCATGATGTTATCGTGTTCGCTGATCAACCCTGTCTCGGGTATTTCTGATTTCACCAAAAAAACCAAAAACAAAAAAATCGTGATACTTCATCGTTATTTCTTCCGTTCGTTACAGGAACGGAATCACGGAAAATCCAAGATAACTCTCTCTGTGTATAATACCGTGTCTTTAACGACTTCCTATCTCTGACACCGATCCAATTATTCTGGATGATTCCTTCTATTCTGGGGACTTCCTCCTTGTCTCCGTCGACACTCTTTTCCTTCCTGTAAGGTCTGTCTTTCAAGTTGTTTTCGTTTTCAGGACCGAAAAGGAACCTCCGACCGTACTCGAACTACTAAAGACCTCTTTCCTTTTTTCGGGTTCCATGTTTCCAAATCTTAATTTTCCTTTTGTTGCATTCCACAAGTTCTTCAACCCCACTACAGGGTTCACATTAGATGACTCTGAAAGGGAGGTCTCTGTAACTAAGTTAGTCAGATTACACACTCAAGTTCAAGACACATAAAATTTATAGAGGTCTACTAAGACAACCGACGGTCACAGCGTTTGGTGTCTAGACACGAGAATATCTGACCCTTAAACGTAGAATCAGATTTGTATTACTCTGTGGTGACCCCTTAAGAATCGTCGTCCATTCTACTGGTATAAATATAAAAATTTTCAAGAGAAGCCGATAACACCCCTCTTACCTAATATCCTCCTTTCTACCTCCGTTATTAGACCTCCTCCGACCACAACCTCAATAGGTAGGTTCTCGATTCTCAATGAACATAACACCAACGGCACTATAACCACTCTTCATCTGTCTCAGTCCGGTGTAGTGTCTCCATCTCAGTATTCCTGAGTGACTACCTAACCGTCGACCATCATTCTGAGAATTCTCAGGGAACCTGTCGTTCTTCTAGTCAGTCAGGATTTCCTTTAGTTGGGTCTTATAAGTGACCTTCCTGACTACGACTTTAACTTCGAGGTCATTAAACCGGTGGACTACGTTTCTCGTCTAAGTAACCTTTTCTGGTACTACGACCCTTTCTAACTTCCGTCCTCCTCCTCCTCTGCTGTCTCCTACTCTACCAACCTACCGTAGTTCCGTAGTGAATGAGTCACCTGTACTCAAACTCGTTTGAGGACCTCTATCACTTCCTATCCCTTCGGACCGTACGACGTCAGGCACTCCAGTGTTTCTCATCCTGTGCTGAATCGTTGACCTGTTGTTGTTTTCATTCCCTTTCTCTTCTTAGTTTCGTTGACTTATCGTCCCTCCCATCACCACGGTAAATATTTCTCATTTCTCCCCTCGTTTAAACTTAAACCTTCTATTCTTAGTCGTAAAAATAAGACCTTTTACATTCAACATCGATGTATGCTCTACTGTAAATGAGTTGTTGATTTGGTTTTACATCCCTCCCGAATGATATCCAGTGAGTAGTAAGACCCGTGACCCCTAATATAGTCAACACTTCACTTTACTTTCGGTGAGTCAACACAGACTGAGAAACTCTGGGAACCTGATATGTCAGGTACCTTAAGAGGTCCGGTATTATGACCTCACCCATCGAAAAGGGAAGCGGTCCCCTAGAAGGGTTGGGTGCCTAGTTTGGGTCCAGAGGGCGTAACGTCCGTCTAAGAAATGATTGACTCGGTGTTCCTTCGGGTTCTTATGACCTCGCCCATCGGATAGGGAAGAGATCGTCTAGAAGGACTGGGTCCTTAGTTTGGCCCCAGAGGACACAACGTCCACCTAAGAGATGGTTGACTCGATACTTCCTTCAGGTCCCTAATATAGTCCATTTATGTCTATTTTGTGGGACTGAAACACCTTACAGTCTACCTTACGGCCACATAACTCACACTCGAGTCTCTTCTCTCCGAGACGTCTATACACATCTGAAGGTGCAAAAGACTAAGTGTCTAACGAAACTTAGATAAAACACTACAGTTTGATATACTTACAAAATGCTTTACTACACACGGTAAGTTTGTTTTCTGTTGTGTTGACACCTGACAAAGACCTCTTTGCTCGACTCTATTCGGAGGGTCCCCACGATGAGGGAAACACGGACGGTCATCACCCTCGGTGCAACTTGTTTGGGTGTAAATGCACTCTGTTTCGTGTTCATGCAAAAGTGGGAGTCAAGAACAGTGTCTTTGACTCCTGTAAAAAAAAAAAGACAATCTTACTCAAGACTCGACTGTCTCTTTTTTTCTAGGACGACGGAGTTGTGGTCCTACTTTTTCAGTTCACGTCGTTATTTACCTAAATTTCCGTAGATTGATTGAAATAGACAATGACGACTCTGCAGTTGAAGTTCGGTCGACCTCGTCGTCCCGGACTTTCTTGGGTGGGTACGGACTCGTACGTATTATTACCTATATTATTATGAGACGTAAATATATCGTGAAAATGTGAACCTAGAAGTGTTATTGGGTCTTTCCACCCGACTCGTCCGCAATAATAGAAGTACAATGTTTTTATCGAGGGTCTTTGTCTTCCCATTCCTCTCCCCACTTTCATACAATTACATTGTTGTACTTCGGTTACTCCGAACTTTTATTCTATCCTTTACTCACACAAATCTCTTCTTCCAACGTCCTTTATGGATGCCAAACAAAAATCAATTAGGGACGATGAGTAAAATAAATAAAAGATCAAGTAATATAGTTTATATATTAAAAACTGAGTACTACTGAATTTTATACAAACGAATGGTATCCTCCAGATTTCAAGTTTCCCGGTCTTTCAGACTCGTCTGTTGGACGTACTTACTCCCGATCTGACACGTCACATGGTCACTATTTCCATGTGACCCCACGAAACTCCCTTAGATCTAGGTCCAACCTTTACAATCTTAAAAAACTCTCTTCGACTTTTTGTTAAGACTAGATAATATCTCTTAGAGATATCATAAACATTGATTAAAAATTTAGGTTTGTGGAAGGGGTGGCGGGGGGGGGTTTTTTTTAAGGAACCCTTGCCTAAACTGTGTATTCGACGGTAAAGAGTTGGTGACCGGACACTGGAGTCTTTACAGATACTTAGTCCATGCATACTTTCAGGGACATTAGTCAAGGGTCTCTCTTAGAACGGAACTTCTGAACGAAGGTGATAGTTATCACTTGCAGAAATTTAACTTCAATCCAGACCTTCCTAGAACTCGTAAAAGTTCTGATACTTATTTCGAATAGTTTCGGGAAATGTACTGTAAGATAATTTATGTTGAGTATTAGAAATTGTGGTTTTTAATCCGTTTGGTTATAGATATCCTCTGTACCACCACCGATTCAGTCCAGGCTGAGAACACTGGGGTGTCTGACATCGGACGGTCCGAGGACACAGGTACTGCAAGAGGTGCGTTCTTATGACCTTACCCAACGGTAAAGGAAGAGGTCCCTTATAAGGGTTGGGTACCCAACTTGGGTCCAGAGGGTGTGACATCCGTCTAAGAAATGGCTGACTCGATGCTCCTTTCGGGTGTCCTCTGTGTCTGACAATTTTATTTATACATAAATACAGTCGTCTCACTGATATGGTAGGTACACAGTCATCCAAAACGAAGTTAAAACGATTCAAAATTCCAAGTTCATTAGTTTATCACATTCAATCACCTTTTACTATGATTATAAATAATATTTTTCCCGTGTAGACTAGACTAAATCGGTGACTTGATTTAAATTATGTATTACTTCCGTCTTTCAAACGTCACAAGAGAGTTATACTCTTAAGTTGTATCCTGTTCTTCATACCTAAAACTCAATAGTTATTAGGTTTTTATATATGGACATTCACTTCTTAGTCGGTAGTTATAATAGATCTTCACTTTAGAATCGTGTCGTTGAGATAAAATGTTTATCCCTTTGACTCCGTGTCTTTTTCGTCCTCCACGGAAAGAGTTTAGCTACCGATTGATTACTTTAATTACCAAGTTTACCCCAAAAACAATAAAACAGAGTCAGAGAACCGTTTGTATTTTTATTCGAGACCCAGGTTTTAGATGTGTGTATGAAAACATGTATGTACGTATGTTAGGACACGTGAGCACACGCACACGTGTGTGTATGTGTATTTGTGGAACCCATTTATTTAAAATTTTTAGAATCTCATCGATATCCTTTTATGAGGAAGAAGAAAGGGAGAGTAGAAGCAAAAGAAGTTACGAAGGAAACATAAGCGGAAATAAAAGAGAGAGGGAAAAATCCATGAATTTCTATCTTTTACTCTCTTATCCCTACAGTAATACCAAGACCTTCTTTTGTGTCATCTATTTGGATTATCTCTCCTCCTATGTCAGTTTGTAACTTTACTAAACTGTTATAGATTTTGTAAAGAACTTACTAAAAGTCAATGGTTTTTATATTAAAGGACTTCCTTTTACACGACTACTTCCACTCTGTCTTTCTTCTTTTAATCTTTAGGGTAGTGTCTTTCTCTTGATACCAAATATAAAGTTACATATTAGAAGTACTGAAAAGGTACTTTACATATATAAATGTTTTGTGTAATAATATTATACAATAAGAGTTGGAGTTCATAAAAGTTTGATACTCAATATTGGTTAATCACCTAGTCTTTTACATAAATCACCATTATTGACCGTAATTTTATCAAATTTATCCTATATTCCTTTATCTGATTTGTCACGTTTTAGTTCCACTTATACCAAAGTAAACACACACACACAAACACGTATTTACATAGACCCTAATATTTCGTATTACTAAAAGAATAACAGTCGATTTTATGAATTTTTGGTGACGAAAAGGTAAATCATTAAATTTTAACAATTTAGTACCCTGGTGTAAGAAAAATCGTTTATAACAGTGTGTAATAGTAAAATTTACGATAGACTTACAAAGTTATTGGTTAGGGTATGTAACCTGTTATCCAACTAAGATTAAAAAGTAATAATTTGTGTTGCGACAGGACTTGTAGAAAAGTATCTGAAGGTCGATAAAATCATCTTGTTACATCAAATGTAATCAAGGTATTGGACCAATACAACCTTTAGACAGGGGTCTGTCACATTATAGTTAATTCTTTTGCACGAGAGAATCCAATAACGAGAGACGAAGTACTCTTTCACCGTAGGAAACGGAACCTCCCCCAGTGGGGTTAAAGTTATAAATAAGAGTAAGGTCAGAGTAGAACACCTTTTACAGAAGGTGACTGAAACTAGTGTCATTTCTTTGTTGTCAAAGGTTCTGTAGTATAACCTACAGTCGAATGCCACTAAACCTGAGGCTAGTTTGAGGAGACCTGACCACGAAAAACCAGATCGTTAGTTCGTCGTTTTGCGGTCCCCTAATCCTAAGGAAGTCTGGTCTCTCGACTATGGAACTCTAGTGAAGCAGGAGTACAGTTAGTACTGATGTTCGACTAAGTTCTTATCTCTTCCAGAAATGTAGCGAACAATTACACGAAACAATCCCGTCCACGACGCAACCGAAGAATATGTATCGAGGCGAAAACAGAGAGATGAGAATCGTCCGAAACCAAAACTTTTCTTTTTATTAATACTCAACTTTTCGTTATCCAAATGAACCACAAAAGAGAAGGGAATCGGTGTAAAAGTTAAGTCAGAGTACCTAGTGACGTGAAGCAACTACTAGACAAAACAAAACAAAAAAAGAAGTAAACCGAACGTCCAAAGAAACCCGGTGTAGTCTCTTAATTAGATTAAAGGTTCCTAGTCAAGACTTTAACCCACTGGAGGTAGGGAACATCCCCGTCACTAAAGTCGAGTAGGATTTACGACTGAAAAGAATTATCTTGTGAGATAGGTAACCAGTGATTGATAGAAGAGAGGTCGGTGTCACACCCTAATTTCCGGTACTTCTCACAATGTTCCACTGATTTGGAACGACCGTAAAATAAAGGTACAAAGTTCTGAGGAGATCATTTCCTGTTAAATATTTATAAATGACCTTCACTAGAGTTTTAACGAAATAGATCTGTGTGTCTGCGTGGTATATGTGTATGTGTGTGTACGTTTAATAAGAATATTAATATGTGACACTGTTCAAAGAGATACGTCTGATGTATATTCTATTCGAGGGATTTGAAATAAACTGTATTACTTCTTTTATTTACATAGTCTTCTAGTCAATCAAAAGAGATCTCAAACGGATGTTTTCAACAAGGAAACTTAATTTTAGAGATAAAGGACATTAAACTATTCTCATTCCGATTTTTAACGGATAGTATTATTAATAAAGGTCAACTATCCGATGGTCTCAAAAGACGTTCGACGTTCCTTGTACTGTCGTACACCAGTGATAGAAATTTCCCGAAAGTACAAAAGGTAGGAGTGAGCCTTCGTACTTTTGACAGTCTACTTGAGATGTCTCGTCTCGTCACTTTGATTGTAAAAACTTACATTTATTTTATCCGAGTGTCCGCATCGTCACCCTACAGTCGCAGGGAAAAGGAGACAATTCCAGTACCGATCGATAGTACAGTTTACGTCGTTTTAAAGTGATCGATATCATTCGTCCGTTCCTTAAATTTTATATTATTTACGAGAGGAACATCCTAAGTCCTTATTAAGTCCCACCTCTCTGGAGATCACCCGTAAATCCAAGTATAGACTGTTACCTAGTCGTTTTCTATTTTCGACGAAATTTTTAGTGTAAGTCACAAAGACGTTACTATGTAAGAAAAAATGTATTTCATGTGGAATGATCCTGTCCTATGTCCTATATCGGATTTACTGTGAGAATTTCCTTTTCTTTTTGATTAATTTCAAAAGTTTAATTTACATATATGAGTTTTCCGTTGACGTTAAAAGGAAAAGTTCATGGTGGTTTGGTTTTACAGTCACAGTCATTTTTTAACTTTTCGTCTATAAAAATAGGTGGAATAAAAACGAGAGTGATTTTAGGACGAATTTTAATTAATTTTATATTAAATATATACATTGACAGTAGATAATAATAGAGATTAGTTTGACATGACTTAACGTTGTACCTTTTAAAACGTTTTACCCTTCATTGGTTAGTTAGTTTCGAGGGTAGGTAGTGTGGGACTTGTGTTCCAAAGGACTCTATGATAAACCGTATTATTTTAATCATCGGACTCATTAATACTTTTCAGTCTAGTTTATTTATTCAACGACGAGACGGAAATCCTTCAACTTTCATAGAACCTCTTCTCCGTTGTTTAATGTTCTCCTACACCCACGAATCCCATTTCTACAGGATGCTTCTTAAGACTCGAAGGGTTCGATACGATCTTTTGAAAATTTTCTTTAACATCGGACCTTTAAAAAATTTAGACTTCTTTATGATAATTCGGGTCACATGAGAATAAAGATAGGTAATACCTTTACGTGTAAAGTTTACTAAAGTACTGTATTATTTTAAATACACCCAATCATGAATTAATAAATGAACATAGAGTCTACCGAGTAGAAAAAAAAAAGGGAAGACATCCCTCCCTTCTAGAAACTTATATCCCTTCCATAGAAGAGTATGGAGTGATTGTTTAATAACGAGGGAGTTAAGATACGGTGGGTAAAAGACATGAACCAATACACGTTGGGGAGGAGGCGATACTGAAGAACGTTTCTGTTGTAATATTCCTGAGATCTAAAGGACCTATTCCTAGAGATTTATAGTGAAAGTCAAGTCAAGTCAGAGAGTCAGGACAGGCTGAGAAACGCTGGGGTACTTAGCGTCGTGTGGTCCGGAGGGGCAGGTAGTGGTTGAGGGTCTCAAGTGAGTCTGAGCGTAGGTAGTTCAGTCACTACGGTAGGTCGGTAGAGTAGGAGCCAGCAGGGGAAGAGGAGGACGGGGGTTAGGGAGGGTCGTAGTCTCAGAAAAGGTTACTCAGTTGAGAAGCGTACTCCACCGGTTTCATGACCTCAAAGTCGAAATCGTAGAAAGGAAAGTTTCTTTAGGGTCCCAACTAGAGGAAGTCTTACCTGACCAACCTAGAGGAACGTCAGGTTCCCTGAGAGTTCTTAGAAGAGCTTGTGGTGTCAAGTTTTCGTAGTTAAGAAGCTGCGAGTCGGAAGTGTCAGGTTGAGAGTGTAGGTATGTACTGGTGTCCTTTTTGGTATCGGAACTGATCTGTCTGGAATCAGCCGTTTCATTACAGAGACGAAAACTTATATAATAGATCCAACCAGTATTGAAAAGAGGGTTCCTCATTCTTAGAAAATTAAAGTACCGACGTCAGTGGTAGACGTCACTAAAACCTCGGGTTTTTTTATTTTAAACTGTGACAAAGGTGACAAAGAGATAGATAAAGGGTACCGCACTACCCTGGCCTACGGTACTAGAAGCAAAAGAATTACAACTCGAAATTCGGTTGAGAAAGTGACAGGAGAAAGTGAAAGTAGTTCTCCTAAAAATCAAGAAGAAGTGAAAGACGGTATTCCCACCACAGTAGACGTATAGACTCCAATAACTATAAAGAGGACCGTTAGAACTAAGGTCGAACACGAAGTAGGTCCGGTCGCAAAGAGTACTACATGAGACGTATCTTCAATTTCTTCGTCCCACTGTTATATGTCGGAACTACATGAGGAAAAGGATAAACCTTGGTCAGACAACAAGGTACAGGTCAAGATTGACAACGAAGGACCGGACGTATGTCTAAAGAGTTCTCCGTCCAATCCACCAGACTATAAGGGAAGAGAAAGTCTTCAAAGGTGTCAAATAACAACAGGTGTGTTAGTTTCCGAAACTGTATCAGGTATTTCGTCTTTATCTACAAAAAGACCTTGAGAGAACGAAAAACGTACTAGGTCGCCTACAACCGTTAAACTAGAGAACAAGGAGACGGAAAAGATTTTGGTCGAACTTGTAGTCCTTCAAGTGCCAAGTACCAAGTGCCATAACGACCTCGGACCGAACCTCTTAAAACTCGTACTCTACTCACGTTAACACGCCATCAAACTCGTAGTGAAATCTAGTGAGATTTTTAGATTTCTAGAACCGATTCCCAGAGATTTCTAGTGACCGATTCCCAAAAATTTCCAGTGACTCTGGGACAGATTCTGGACCCGAAAATAATAATAACGATTACAATTTAGTTCTAATTACCCTCTTTATAGTTATTGGAGTTTATACGTCTACTGTAGTGGGAATACCGTCTTTCACTTCTCCTTGATTTTTCGGAGAACTACTTTCACTTTCTCCTCTCACTTTTTCAACCGAATTTCGAGTTGTAAGTCTTTTACTTCTAGTACCGTAGATCAGGGTAGTGAAGTACCCTTTATCTACCCCTTTGTCACGTTTTCCACAGTCTGAAATAAAACCCCCCGAGGTTTTAGTGACGTCTACCACTAACATCGGTACTTTAATTTTCTGTGAATGAGGAACCTTCCTTTCGATACTGTTTGGATCTATCGTGTAATTTTTCGTCTCTGTATTAAACGGCTGATTCCAGGCAGATCAGTTCCGATACCAAAAAGGTCATCAGTACATACCTACACTCTCAACCTGACACTTCTTTCGACTCACGACTTCTTAACTACGAAAACTTGACACCACAACCTCTTCTGAGAACTCTCAGGGAACCTCACGTTCCTCTGGGTTGGTCAGGTGGGATTTCCTCTAGTCAGGACCCACAAGAAACCTTCCTGACTACGATTTCGACTTTGAGGTCACGAAACCGGTGGAGTACGCTTCTCAACTGAGTAACCTTTTCTGAGACTGCGACCCTCCCTAACGCCCGTCCTCCTCTTCCCCTGTTGTCTCCTACTCTACTGACCTATCGTAGTACCTGAGTTACCTACACTCAAACTCACTTGAGGCCCTCAACCACTATCTGTCCCTCCGGACCGTACGACGTTATGTACCCCAACGTGCTGACTCGCTGACTTGACTTGACTTGACTTGACTATAACTATCGTAAACAGAGGGAGAGAAAACTTATAAAGGTAAAGTCCGTTAAAACAGATATTTATCATTGATCGAAGGTCATTGTTACAAATCTTATCTAGTCACTGGGACTTAAATATTTTTTTTTTTTAGCACAATAGTTTCCAATTGCAAAAGAAAACAATTCATACTCACACACGTATAAGTCAACACACCCTGAGAAACGTTGGGGTACCTGATATCGGGTGGTCCGAGGAGAGAAAAGGGTCCGTTCTTATGAACCTACCTAAAAGTAAAGGAGGAGGTCCACTAGAAGGGTTGGGTCTCTAACTTGGACACAAAGAACGTAGAGGACGTAACCGTCCGTCTAAGAAATGGTGACACAGTGGACCTTAAATCCAATTTTTTTATGGGT
Organism: Capra ibex; assembly: GCA_006410555.1. Classification (NCBI taxonomy): domain Eukaryota; kingdom Metazoa; phylum Chordata; class Mammalia; order Artiodactyla; family Bovidae; genus Capra; species Capra ibex. The sequence goes on along the minus strand of SJYO01050590.1, from coordinate 21,282,010 downwards.
ATGTATCATTATAACTGTTATAGATACTAGTTATCTTTAGTATCTAAAAAGTATGACATACTATTAATACCGTCTATATAGTTTAATAAATCCGTGATACATAAATATCAATAATATGAATGGTGGTCTACAACCAGAATTCTTTCTTCGAATACTCCCCCTCCCTTTCTACCGCCTCCTTATCCTGCCCTTCTGGTGAAAGAGGGAGTGCTTAAGGAGTTTTCTTGTAAAGTTGCGGCTCGTTTGAAGTGTTTTGTTGAAGACATCCGACCGTCTCCTGTAGTCCGTTGGTCTTTTCGTCTAGTAACAGAAGTTTTNTTTTTTTTTATTTTATTTTATTTTATTTTTTCTTTCTTCGAATACATAATAGAGTGTTACATTCATAAAATTATATATCTATTAAGAAAGTCATACTAAATAAGAAAAAGTGAGGACTTAACATAAAAAACGAAAACGTGTAGGAAACTCTTCTTATCGACTCCTAGGTGGTCTTTTATAAAGTACTCTGAGTTTTTAGACTAAACGAAGGAGAATGCATGAAAAAGTGTAAAGAAAAATAGGGAGGGGGTTATACACTATTATATGACTATATACTTCCTGCATACGAACAAAATTTCCCGGTTGCTTTCTTCTATAACTGGTTTGACGACGAGACCTCCACCAGGGTCCATTCTCCTCTTTACTGTGTCCATCGAGGACGAAACTTCTTCCCTTCCCTTTGGACTTAAGAACCCCCGTTCGATTTTCCCTTTGTTGACACTCACGGTACCTAACTGACTCTTTGTGGACTACAAGACGTTAGGACCTCCGACACGACTCGAGACTCATCAGTATACGACTTACCAGTAGTCTTGGACGACTTGGGTGAAGTTTCCTTTTGGTCGTAGCTTCGTTTTCCATCACCTTCTTTAGGACTGAATTTCCTTAGTGTGCAAACTCAGGATTGAGTCGATGACAGATCGACCCACCGGAGGACGTTTTTGAAATAGAGAGTCGAAGACAAAGTAAAAGACACTGTACTTCCTCTGTTTAAACTATCAAGAGGTTCGAGGAAAGGTTGAGATATGTAAATACTACCTAAGAGACTGTACGGAACTTTGATATTTGCAATATCTCCGGTCAAATGATCTCTACCGTTTTAGATTCGATAAAGGTCCCTGAAGGGATCACTGAGCCGTCAATTTTTTTTTTTTAGATGGACGTTACGTCTTCTTCGTCCATCTATGTCAGAACTACGGACCTAGTCCTTCTAGAGGACCTCTTCCCGTACCGTTGGGTGAGATCATAAGAATGGACCCTTTAGGGTACTTGTCTCCTAGGACTTTCCGATGTCAGACATCCCAGTGTTTCTCAGTGTACGCTGACTCGTGTATATGTCTTGTTATAAGGTCTTGTTACGATGATTTTGTGGGAAAACGTTTCCCATACCCAAAAACAGTCACTGAAAACAAACCGAAAAAAAAAAAAGGTGAACTCCATAGACTACATGTCCTTTCATAACTCTATAATTCACGAGGTAAACGACTTAAATATGTCTTAACGTAGGGATACGTTAACGTAGCGTCTAGGTTTTATGTCTTTTATATAACATTGGGTCTTCCTAAGGACACAAGGAAGAGTTAAATATTGACGAACTCTTTGTCGTAGAGAGACAGGAGATAATGGTATCAAAGGAGAACGGATACCAACATGAAATATGTTAACTTTAGTATGTCTCACGTAGCAAACAGGTAGGTACCCACCTAACAGATAGAAAGTCAAGTCAAGTCAAGTTAGTGAGTCAGCACAGGCTGAGAAACGTCGGAGTACTTAGCGTCGTGCGGTCCGGAGGGACAGGTAGTGGTTGAGGGTCTCAAATGAGTCTAAGTACAGGTAGTTCAGTCACTACGGTAGGTCGGAAGAGTAGGAGACAGCAGGGGAAGAGGAGGACGGGGGTTAGGGAGGGTCGTAGTTTCAGAAAAGGTTACTCAGTTGAGAAGCGTACTCCACCGGTTTCATGACCTCAAAGTCGAAATCGTAGTAAGGAAGGTTTCTTTAGGGTCCCGACTAGAGGAAGTGTTGCCTGACCAACCTAGAGGAACGTCAGGTTCCCTGAGAGTTCTCAGAAGAGGTTGTGGTGTCAAGTTTTCGTAGTTAAGAAGCCACGAGTCGGAAGAAGTGTCAGGTTGAGATTGTAGGTATGTACTGATGACCTTTTCGGTATCGGAACTGATCTGCCTGGAATCACCCGTTTCATTACAGAGACGAAAACTTATACGATAGATCCAACCAGTAGTGAAAAAAGGGTTCCTCATTCGTACAGATAGAAACGAGTCAGTTATAAGTCAAATACTCTTAATACACACACGATTCAGTGAAATCAGCACAGACTCAGACACGATCGGATACCTGGGAGACATCGGGAGGTCCAAGGAGACAGGAATCCTAAGAGGTCCGTTCTTATGACCACACTCAACGATACGGGAATAGGTCCCCTAGAAGGGTTGGGGTCCCTACCTTGACCGTTAGAGAATACGGAGGACGTAACCATTCACCCAAGAAATAGTGATCGTGGTGGACCCTTCGGGGACCCCTAACTTGGGCCCAGAGGACCTAACGTCCATCTAAGAAATGACGGATTCGGTGGTCGACGACGACGACGATTCAGTGAAGTCAACACAGACTGAGACACGCTGAGGTATCCGTCGTCGGGTGGTCCGAGGGGGTAGGGACCCTAAGAGTTCCGTTCTTGTGACCTCACCCAACGGTAAAGGAAGAGGTTACATACTTTCACTTTTCACTTTCACCTCAGTGAGTCAGCACAGGCTGAGAATCGCTGGGGCACCTGATATCGGGTGGTCCGAGGAGGTGGATATCCTAAAAGGTCCGTTCTCATGACCTCACTCCACGGTAACGGAAGAGACACTGGGTGGTCCCTTCGGGTATTTACACGTACGATGACGACGACGACGATTCAGCGAAGTCAGCACAGGCTGAGAAGCACTAGGGTACCTGACGTCGGATGGTCCGAGGAGGCAGGTACCCTAAAAGATCCGTTCTTATGACCTTACCCAACGGTAACGAAAGAGACTATTTACACATATCCTCACCAAATAAGATAAAGTAACGACACACTATAAGACAGTAATACTTATGTGGTGTTAAGTCCATAGGTAAGACACCAACTACATGTAAACGAAAAAACAAAGGGAATAACCCCTTATAATACTTGTTACTACGACACTTGTAAGAACATGTGTAGCAAACTACCTGTATACGTGCATAAAAACACCCCAAGTGTCACAGATGTATAAATTGAAATAAACTAAGAAGGTTTCATAAAAGGTTTCAACATGGATAAATAGAATGGTAGTCGTCACTCACTCACAAGACGAGTAAGTGTATGAGGGGTTATGACTTATAACAGTCAGGAAAACAACACGGTCACCTACATGTCGTCTTAGAACGACTTAAACGTACAGAGAATCTTTGTAACTATAGAATGAGATTTTCGTTTGTTATAAACCAGAATGGTATTTCCGTTTGCTATAAACCTTTTTTATTTTTTGTCGGTGGTGAAGGAGATTTACGTAAACGAAAGTCAGAAGAACCAAATGGAGACGATTGTTTAATTTACATATTATATATCGGTGTGTCAAAATTAAACTAGCAAATTTTCTCATGAATAAATGATTCTATATTTACTGATTCTTGACAGTCATAAATCCAAAAGAGTCACTCTGAAGGAACGTTCACGATAGTAGGAGGTGAAATTAGAAGGGAAACCCAGACGTAATGTCCTACAGTTTTTGATTTAACACGGTGTATCCTTTAATAAGAAATCAATACTGATACGACACCGACCCTTTCTCTAGAAGAAATTTTTTTATTTTGACAGAGACATTTTATTAAGGACACGAAGGGACGAGGACTATCACTGGGAGAGGACATTCAGTATATGAGACATAGTTATCATCCCTAAGAAAAACGAGAAGGAGTAATACGGGACTCAGGGGTGCAAAACAGACAGAGATCCGGTAATGACAGCATAGATACTGTGTAGTATCCGATGGGTAAGTAATTTTAAACTTTCACGAGAAAACAAGAACGTGGTTAGGTCCTATAAAGTTAACAAACGACGGTTGATAATTATCCGAAAAACCTAAACCCCAGATCAACTCGACAGTCTACCAATTTCACCGATAGATTCTACTCTTTGGTCCAGATTCAACTAATAAAAGTTCATAACGTGTTTTTATAAACTTTTTATGGAAGAATATACTTATATGTTGTGATATCTTGATTTTCTTTTAGTTAAGAGATTTCAGACAAGTATTAAAAGGTTACATTTTACGTATAAATACATAAAAGTGTTATTGATGTTTGTGGAGTCACTTGTTTTCAAAGTATTATTATAGATATTTTAAAACTATAATGTAATTACGTAATTCCACAAAGATTTTCGTAACAGTGTCAATTATTATCGGTATGGTGAGAAATAGAAGTTACTAACGTGTAAACGTTACTCTTCATTAATTTCATGGAAATTTTAATTATCACACATTTCATACGTCATTGACCGAATAGTAAATCTTATTTGGTCTTATGAGAGAGACACACCTATGATAAGTTTTAAAGTGTATATACACTTTATAGGTAAAAAGAGGTACTAAAGTTAACATAAATATGGTTATAACACAAATGTGGTTCAAGGGAGTTGAAGTTAATGAGTTCTTACACAATACGTTACATATTTACATAGATAATTCTAATTTTACGATTCACTGAAATTCCAGTAAAGGACTCTCAAACCAAAAGAATATAAACTCCAATTTTCGACCGAGTTCGGTACGTCACGACCGAAGATTGGACAATTTTGGTTTTTATCTTAACTTAATAACGAGTTTATATCCTCAGTCTTCAAAAGTGTACGGGAGGGTGTGTTTATGTATGTATTTGTATATGTCGAAGAAAAAGGACCAAAATGACTCTTCACTAACTGTACATAGTGATTCAAATTCCCCATGTTGTGCTACCAAACTAAATGTGTACAACACTTTACTAATAGTGTCATCCAGTCAATTGTAGTTAGAAGAGTATACCCATGTTATTTCTATTTTCTTTCTGCATTTCTTATTTCCTTTTTTTAAGAGGAACACTAATATTAAGAATCCTAAATGAGAAAATTTTTCAAAGGATATGTGCACGGCGATCACTATTTCTTTCGGCCGACGGTCACGTCCTATGTATTCTCTGTGTCTAAGGTTGGGACCCAACCCTTCTAGAGGACCTCCTCCTGTACCGTTGGGTGAGGTCATAAGAAGAAACCTCTTAAGGTATCTGTCTCCTCGGGACACCTGATGTCAGACGTCCCAGCGTATCCCAACCTGTACTGATTTCACTGATTCGTGCGTGACAATCGATATCAGTAGTACAAACATTTGGTGCAGGGAAGGTGTGTCAATATTGACCTTCAGACATGGAAAGTCGTTGGAAGGAGCTTAAGGAGGAGGAAGGTGTAGACGAACACCATTATTGTTCAGAGATAAAGAAGGACAAGTGAGAACAATATAAAATACAAAGTTTATTAAAAAGATAAAGAAGATCCAATAGGTTAAACAACCACATATCAACAAGTATCACTGGAGAATATTAGGAAACTTTTAAACACCGTATCAATATTACGGAGGATAAAAAATAAAAATTAAAACAACTAAACCCAGGAAAGAGAAAAAAAGAAATAATCAGACCTAAAAGGAAGCAAACAGTTGAAATAGACAAATTTCTTGGTTAAGAATCGAACCAATCTCAGAAAGGAAATAAAAAGACAAGGGATAAAGTAAATAAAAAGGAGACAAGACACAGTCAAGGAACGAAGACGATTTCATCACAAGTGAAAGAAGGGAACATATTCAAGAGAGAATGACTAGAATTTTAAGAAACAAAAACTGAAGACTATCAAAATAATGTTCCGTAGAACCAATAGGGTTACATCGAATGATTTTAAGGAATTCTCCTGATAAGACTTAAAAAACAGATTGTTCAGGTATCTAGAGGTAAAGGAAAGTCAGTCAATAATTTTGAAATTTTAAAAGGAACTCACCACAGTATAAGTGGAATACCAAAAACTAGGAACTTAACGAAATGTAAGTATATATGTATAGACTCATTACCTTGTGAAGGAGGTCTGAAATGTTTAAACGAAACCGTCCTTGTCAAGAAGTGGTCAGTCGAGTCAACTCCAAAGACCTATAAGACGACCATTACAGAAATTCGTACGTCCCAGACGATAATACCAGGTAAAACCGTCTTCGTTGACAAATTAGAGACTCTTATCACTACCTCATATTCCTCCACCCGATGACTGACTCTTGTCTAGCTATCTTGACGACCAACTTAGGAACGTGGACTCTCGATATTTTACCCGAGACGTCAACAGACTCACGACGTCAGTCCGGAGGACCTACCAGTCCTGACCTATGTTACAAGTCATCATCTACCCTGACACTTAATTGAAGGTACGGGACCATCCAGTCGGACGGTCCCGGGTCCCGGAAATGTCGAGTGATTAACCGTCGAACTCAGTCCGGACTGACACGTGACCTAAGGGACCAGTCCACTCCGGTGGTCGAAACGAGTCGTCTACCTCGCACAGTGACCATACGAGAAACAACTTCATAGTGACAAGTGTCCCGATAACTTACCCGGTATATCGATGAGTACACGAGACCAATCCAAAAGACCAGTCTGACCGACTTCCAAAATAAGTCTCTACTCACCTTGATGTCAAATCTAAGGGACGGATCTGTGTCGGCTTCTTTTGTAAAGTTTTTGACCAAATCGAGAAACAACAGAATTAAGCTCGGCTTGACATGGGTTTCAAGGGACAGGTCTGTCCCGGTGACCGAAAGGAGACGTTTCATGACTGAGACAGACGGGTAGAGAACCGGACTCAGGACGACCGACGTGTCGAAAGTCGACAAAACGGTCAGGAAGAACGGTCTACCCCAGACTTCTGTGTGAGGCACTACCTACTCTGATGCAGACTCGGGGGAACGGACCCTCCTTCCCTTTCCCCGAAGAGGTTCGATGAAAGTCAAAAAGTTCGTCCGAAGAACAAAACCTCCCTGTGCCTCGATGGGAATAGGAACCGATATTTAATTAGGAGGACGGAGACTCTTCGTACTCTTCGGAGGTACGAGTCATGACCGAAACGAGACACCCTCCAGTTAAGACGGATGGACGGAGAGACAAGGTCACGACGACCCGGCGTGAAGACCAGTCTTCCCTGGTTTTCTATAAGAAGTGAACCCACTACGACACTGAAGTTGAAAGGGTACACACCCGTTGGACCTGAGATCCCGGACGTTTTGAACAGTGAACTCCTAAGTTTAGTTCGTCTAGACGTGGGACGTCTCAACCCACGGGGTTTGAACCAAGACGTCTACTCGTTTCGGTGACTAACCATAATGTCGAACCGACGACGTCGAGACTTCAGTCAGGTTCTAGGTGCGTGACTGATAACCTTCGGGGAGGGAGTGAGAGAGAGAGTGTCAGTCTAAGAGTCAAACCTAGAACGTCTAAAGGGACACTAGGGGTACCACGTTCTAGTTTTATCCCCGAAAATGTTTCACTGGTATTCCGTCCTCCTCCGACCAACAGGGGTGACTCAAGAGAAAGAAGTGACCTCCGTGGTCTCCGAGTCCCTTGTGGAGGGACTGACTATTACACGTCCAGACCTCCTACCCGTCACACTAGTAACACGCCGGTGAAGAAAATAGAGGATTACGTCAGACAAACCCAGAAACTCCTTGTTCCCTACGAAGTCCGAGTAAGGGAGTAAGACCCTAAGAGAGTCACCATAGAACAAGAAGTTCTCAACAATCAACAGGGAGAATATTGTTCGTCACTTCAGTCCTTGATTGATACATTCGTAGAACCACGATCACAAGACTAGAGATCGAAGAGAAATTTTTTGCGCCGATAGGACTTTTAAGTCAGAAGGGGGACGGTTTGTTGATATTACGTTTCGAATAACCACAAGGGAATAAACGGTGTGGTGGTGACAGAAAACCTCTACTCATTAGGTTCTGAAAGACAAAATAGAGTAAATGTAAAAGGGACGGTATCTCCTTAAATGTCAACTCGATCTCTCACAAAGTAATAAAATATATAAGTTCAGGAAGATTATCGGACTACTAGTGGAATAAAGAGACTATTATTCTACGGAACTCTTTCTGGTAGATATTAATCTGTGTATTAACTAAATTATCATAAACGTAAAATAATTTACTCTCAAGTGAACAAAGAAAACTGTCAATCTAATATTTTGTGTGAGACTAAAGTTTTTTTCTTTGAAACTGGTTGCAAGGGTAATATCCCAAGGTCTTCTTCTCTCTTTCCTGGATTCTTTTATAAACTTCTCTATTCCGACTTTTGAAGGGAGTGGTTCCCTTTCCTTCATCAGTTGGTTCGGGTCCTTCATGTCTTTCAGGGTCCATCCTATTTGGGTTCCTCCTTGTGAGGTTCTGTGTGTCATTAGTTTTATTGTTTTTAGTTTCTGTTTCTATTTTATAATTTTCGTTGTTTCCATTTTACTGGCTATTGTATGTGTGTTTGATTATTCTAATATTCGACTGAAGAGTTGTCTTTGAGATGTTCGGTCTTCCCTTACCGGGTTATATAAATTTCACTACTTTCCTTTCTTGGATGTTGGTTCTTATGAGACGGATCGGACTTAGAGTAAGTCCAAACTACCTCTTTAGTTTTCGAAGGTCTGTACGTTGTCAATTATCTCAAGTCATGGTGGTTTGGGCGACATGTTGTTTTTACGATTTCCTTAAAGAGATCCAGTTCTTTGTGTTCCGTTCCTTTTTTCTGGATGTTTTTTATTTGGATTTTGTTAATTCTTTTACCATTATCTTAGTGTGTATAACTATTAATGGATTTACCCAATTTACGTGGTTCGTTTTCTGTATCTGACCGACCCATCTACTTTTATACAAGTACGTACGTGAAGGCGAATGGTGTAGTGAGAGGAATTCAGGGGTTTAATACATTAATCGATCCAACGAGGGTAATACCGAACGTTAACATTAATAGAAAATGAAAAACAGACTGATAACTAACATTTTTGACTATTTGTATAAAAATTATAACACTAATACATTGACAATAAGTAAACTATGGTACATAGTACTAACCAGTTGTCTTTTATTATATTAAAAATTAATATATAGTGATATAGTGATTTTGATGGTAAAATTATCTTTTTGGACATTAGTGAAAAATTTTAGATCTACGTGTAATCTTAATAGAATCTTACAAAGTTTTTTACGTTTACGGGTCCATAACTAAAAAAAGAGGTTTCGAGGTTTACACAAAGATTACTCGTCGTAACAAATTTTTGTCGACCTGAAATACTACTGGAAAATGGATCAAACAAAGTGAAAAAAGACAAAGTGTAAGTTACGAGAGTAAATAAAATACAAAAGGTCAAAGGGGTAGTGGAAAAAAAGTCAACAAGAAAGAGTTCGAAAATAGTTCATATCATCTTTTCAAGAAATATGTATGTGTGTATGTATATCTCATACATATTATATATATTAAATCTTTTGTACTTAAAAAGGAATCGATTTTTTTAATACTGTAAGACCAAGGTCAACAGACTGGTTCATACTTATCTTACGATCTAAAAATTAAATATAAGGGATTTTGAAAACTATATCAAGGTAAATAAGACCGTAGATCATAATGACGATTTTCAAATTTTCGAATAATAATTTTTATTCAAACTTACTTCGAACTTTGAAGATGAGTTTAAGACTCTTATATTACTTTATGATACAACATTTCTTTTTTTGTGTCCTTTAAGTGAATACTATGTCGTAATAATCGATATTTCATGTTCAAAACAAGTCTAAAGTGTTTTAAAATACGATCACAGGTAATAAACAAAAATATTGAATAAGTTTAAACTGTAACATAAATCAACGCAATTCGTTGAAGTCAACGTACGTTGTTTAAAACATTTTAATAGAAAAGTAAAAATAAGATAACGTTTATAAAAGATAGAAAGGAACAATGTCGAATATTCTATATGGGTAGTAAATTTTCGTCTGTAAATTAAAGACTTATGTATTCTAAAAATTCTATAGAAACGAGAATTAAAGAGTAGAAATATAATTAAAGAGTTAAACTACAATCAAAAATTTACGAAATTTTAAAAAATCAAAAATTTTTTAGGGAGACACAAAAAAATCAGAAAATTGAAACGACTCCGAAAGTTACCGATTCAGTTTTTAGATAGAACCATTTACAGTGTAACGTGAACTTTTATACACCCAATAAAAGTTTATAGAAAACTATAACTAAAGATTGTATTAAGGTGTCACTACTCTGGTGTCTGAGACACACTGAAGTTATGGAAATCTGGTACTTTAAAAACATGGAACAAAATACAGGGGTACCATACAAGATCACAAAGGACCAAATATCAGATACCCTTGAACTTATCTTAAACATAGGACGACAACACACTTTTAACATATTTAGAATTAAGACAACTTAACCAAGTATCACGAAAAGTCCGGATGACATAGAAAGATGAAAAGACAGATAAGTAAGATAATTAAAAACTCCTAAACTATGACTTTGCGGTTGATTTTTAGAATTAAATAGATAAATATGTTTATTAATTTATATATTACCTTGATATACATTGAAACAAGAGATAAAAGGTTCAGAGGACATTTACACAATAGTATGAAAGTATTAAATTTTTTGTTTTTCTTCTTTTTTCTTTGAAACTTTTTTAGAACGAATTCTTTAGAATGAATTCTTTTATATAAATGGGTATTGTTATCTTTACTCCTACAAATTCATACTTTTTTCGGATCTTCCAAGTGATTCCTTCTGTATGTCGATTTCGATCCTTCTTTAACGTCTAGAAATTAGAAAACAAAGATCCGAAAATGATCTTTTAACGGATGTATGAACCTATCAACCCAAAAAAAAGAAGTCGGAATAAATCCATATTAACTGTTGATTTAACAGTCTATAAATTTCACATGTCACAGTACTAAACTACACAAATATATCTATATATAGTTCTTTCTTAGGGGGAGTAACTGACTGAATGATATAAGTAGTACCCATCTATGAAATTTCGATCTCGTGTTTTAGACACAAAACTTAAACCCAAGATATTAAATATCTTAGAAGTATTAACAGTAGTTTGTATAACCTTAAATGAAAAGTCCAGAGACTAAATTCAGAAGTTTATCGTCTTATAAAGAGTACACAAATTAGTGTCGAAGTAATATTAACAATAATAAAGTTCCGTGATTCTTGTTATGTCCTTAATTTTTATACGGTCGAATTTAATGTCTGAAGTACTCATTAGAAGGACATAACACTTTTATTAAAGGTTCCCTTTGGTTACACCTATTAGTTATACTTTAGTTAGAACCTTACATGAGTCCCTCTCTCTTATATAGAATGAATGACACCATTTCCCTCCACAACTAAGCATCTTCCAATCTGTTTCTTTTTCTCTGTCGATTTGTGTCCCTTGGTATAGTCTATGTGTTTTCCATGTTTTTACGTCCTGTACTTGTCTCCCATAATAGACCTGGACCCCTTTAAGAACTATCTTCATATTCTTAATTCAAACACGTTCATTTAATTTATACCCGAACAGACCACCGAGTCTGTCATTTCTTAGACGGACGTTACGTCCTCTGGGTCCAAGGTAGGGAACCAGTCCTTCGAGGGGATCTCTTCCCTTATTGTTGGGTAAGGTCATAACAACGGACCTCTTAAGGTACCTGTCTCCTCGGAGCACCCAATGTCAAGTCTCTCAGCGCTTCTCAATCTATACTGACTCGTTGATTGTGTGAACACGTTCTTGCGACACTGGTTCAATTCAAATAAGAGAAATAATAGTGTCTTATCGAAAAATTTTCAGTATCTTACAAAAACCTTACCTTTTCTACTTATTTACTTCATTATATTAGTATATTGTTGGTGCATAATTCATCTACTAAACTTTTAGACCAAATCTTCTGAAACTAAGGTTTTACTTACTTTAGTAAGTAACCTTATCCTTGTGGTACTGACGTATAGAAACGAGTAACTTGAATGTCTCGGATGCTACCAAGACCATGTGTCATCGTAAATTATTTATAAATAACTACTCGTTTACGTAGTTACTTACTTGGAAAGAGTTGGTACCTTATATAGTCCCATTGTGAGTATTTAAATAACATTTTTCTTTTTTATTTCAAACATCTGTCAAATCGTCTCATGAGTCTATATGACCCATTTTACTTTATCTATTAATTGTAACTAAATTCTGAAAACTTGTGAAAAAGTATACATCGACGATCTTTTACCTTTTAATGTATGCACCAAACATAATATAAAGAGAACCTGTCGTGACCGAACCTTTGACACTCTAAACTGTACTTAAGAGACTACCTTCTCTAGGTCAACGTAATACACTATCGTTGGTCTAGTATACCTTACGTTTTTTTTTCGACTTGAACTACTTTCTTCTTCTCCTTCTCTACCTCCATACAGTCAACAAAACCTTCCCATTCGTCTACAGTGTAGTTTCGTTCTATCGCATTCCTACAAACGATTACCCTAATAAATGTTTTGACACCAGTCTCCCATACTTTTATAATTCCTGTAGAAGTCATATGTCTAGAAGAAACTGAATGTTGTCCCAGTACAGGGTTATCTAAGTTACATTCAATTTTCATAATATTCGACTTTTACGTAAATTGTGTTGATTGGATTTCTTGTAGTCTCGAATCGGAGTGGATGGAATTTACACGTGTCATGTGAATGTAAACAGATGTCAACCCCTTTAGTAGATTGTGGTTACGGATATAATATTATTTCAAAACTTATAGAGTACCTTAAATAACCTATTACATGACTTTTACTTCTGGTCTCACCAGTAGACCTATGGTTTACCAAGATTCGTACAACCTACAAATGAGAACACTAGGGACCGTCAGACCCTCGACACGAATAACAGTGGCTGGTTGTAGTTCTCTTCCATACCATGACATATAAGGATTGAACCCTTTCCCAGTTTTAAGTTTCATACCAAAGGCGACTTCCACATTCCAAAAGGGTGGTAACATTTTAGTGTTTAGTATTCATCTTGGTAATACTCAACCCCTCGTAGATGTGAATCTAGACTTCCTAATTTCCCTTCCTCGACTTGACCTTGGATCTTCCTTTTCCCTCGATACATCTCGCCCAATCAACGCCTCTTGAGAATGGAGGTCCATTACGAGTGATGTTTGGATGGGGTGTCCCTCCTTCCCTCGGATCCCTTATTTAGGAAACTGGAGTAAAAGGAGAAAGGGAGACTGTGGGTACCCCGACGTGTAGCAGACTTGACTTTCCTTCGGTCTTCTTTTCCTCAGGAAACACTAATAGACATGTCCTGTTCGACACTTTCTCATTCCCTAGAATTTCTCTTTTATCTTTGATAGACCGTTTCTTCGGCACAATGAAAGTATGTTATTAGTCAGAAGGTTCTAGATGTCTGACGGAAATTAAAGGAAGATAAACTACAATCGGGGAGTACGTACGTTCGTGACTTGTTTTTGTAGATTTATACATGGAGATTGAAAGCTTACTCGTATATTGTGACCCTATACTCATCGGTCACTATTATTTTAATGTTAAGGTACAGTTTATGTCAAGTATAATAGAAAGAGCCAGAACTTGATTAAAGAAATGTGTGAAATGTGTATTATTGACATTCTTCTTACCACAAATAAGGTAACTATTGATGTTTACTTTTACAAGATGAAGTAACTCAGAGATGTTCCGATGGAATGATAAGTAGATGTCTGTATGTTCACAAGACAGTTATAATTAAGAGACTTATCAGCATCAATTCTTGACAGGGAAGAGATTTCGAGGTCAACTCTTTGACGACCTAGTGGTCTTCGTCAGTCACCGGACGTGTTTTCTGTATAACGTTTGACGGTAGTCCCACCACTAATCTTAAAGTTCAAGGACTGAATTCGTATCTGTCTAACTGATGTGTTCGGAGGTCTCTCTTTGACGTCGACTGATCGTTTCGAGTGACTTACATCGTCTTAGACCAAATTAAAGTCGAAGGACTCTCTAAACGGATCCCTTGGGTCCTGAGAGTCCCCTCGTCCAGGGAATGACACGACTGTCGTCATCCGGATCAAGTTTCGTGGAGTATCGTTTCTCGTCGAAAGGACCTTCCACCAAGTCACCAAACAAAGTAACGTGAGGGGAACGAAGGTAAAGACACTATTTCAGTGTGTGACTAGACGCCGATTTGTGTAACGACAAATCCCCTTTCGTGCTTAATTACTTTACACGAAGTCGTAAATAACGATGTACCTTTTACACAACATGGTCGCTCGTCTTTGTGGTGTCACTAATGTCAATTATCTTAGTCCCGAGGGACTACAAAGGGAGTTTGACAGGTACAAGTGCAGCGATATCTTCGTGAGTTGGTTAAACCTCACAGACTTCGACCTCTCGAGTTTGGGTCACTACTGAGACCATTCTTGAGTAAAGGGAGTAATAGATAGTAATAGAGGAGACTTTTACATAGTAAATTGCAAACTATAGAGACTTGTATTCAGACCGCGAAAGAAACGTAGTCACAGTTTTATTAAAAATTTTATCGTCTTACCGTTTGGTACAGTCCAAGGAAAAAAGGGACAGGTGTAGTTAATCATCTAGTTTCCACGACTACACTTAAAAGATTTCTCTTTTACCTTTCGTCTACGATAATCCGATTGTTTCTTTCACAAAAAGTTACATTCACTTATATAATTGAAGAGAAAACAATACGTCGTCGCGAGATTTTCAACTAGAAAGAAAACTTTCTCGTTCCCTTTAAATAAATTTCGGAGACGACTTACAATAATAACTTACACACTATTACAATTTTTTTTAAATTTTTAACCAACATCAGGACAAGAGTTCTTCAAATGTCAGAACACCCTTCCTGTCGAGTGCTAAACCAGGAGTCAATAGGGTGACAACAAATCAGTGAGTCAGTACGGGCTGAGAAACGTTGGGGTATCGGGTGGTCCAAGGTGAAAGGTACCCTAAGAGGTCCGTTCTTATAACCTTCACCCACCGGTAAAGGTAATTCGTGACGACGACGACGACGACGACGACGATTCAGTGAAGTCAGCACAGGCTGAGACACGCTGGGGTATCTGTTCTCGGGTGGTCCGAGGTGGTAGGGACCCTAAGAGGTCCGTTCTTGTGACCTCACTCAACGGTAAAGGAAGAGGTTACGTACTTTCACTTTTCACTTTTAGTTCAGCGAGTCAGTACAGACTGAGAAGTGCTGGGGCACCTGACGTCGGATGGTCCGAGGAGGCGGGTACCCTAAAGGGTCCGTTCTCATGACCTCACCCCACGGTAACGGAAGAGACAGGTGATTCGTGATCGTTACACGTTTCGAGATGTGATTGTTGGTCTTAATGTCCTCCTTTTCTCTGAGACGAACGGAAGTTCCACGACTGTCAGATCGACATCTACAAATACCAAATTGGATTTATCCCTGTGACAGAATCCTATACGAGGGGTCTTGGTCTAAGTACACCCTTAAACATACTTCTTCTAAATGACCTATGACACAAACCTTTGTTTACGATAAATCTTCACTTCTTTCGTCCTGACTCATTTTACTTGGGTTCCGGTAGGTATCGGGTGGAGTGTCAGATCTGACCCTTACTGGAAGTCTTAACAGGGTTTGACTTCGTTCCCGATCACGGGGTCTCTTCCCTGTCTTTGTACCTACTTACAGAGTACCTCGAGGGAAGTACTCTTATTTCGGGGTTCTTCCTGTACCGACATTCGGTAATCGTTGTAAGAGACGTCGATCACCGTATTCATTCAAACAAAGTTTTCCGGTGTAGACCCACTACAAGACATATCATATCCAATAGGGAACAAACGAATTTAAGTAAACTAAACGTATACACAAGTAGGATAGACACTTGTTGAAGAGACCCTAAGACCAACCAGAGGAAAGGACGACTTTGAACTCTCTTTCTATGATCTTCCTCGAAGGGACCGACGAGACCCAGACCTCGAACATGGACTCGAAGACCAGTGGTACGTACGGGAAGAGTCCAGTATCGACGACGTGCACACGTAAATAGTCATTCTAAGTCGTACCTCATGGATCTCCGAGGGGAAGCCCCTAGGTACACGTCCAACCTTTTCTTAAAGGTCTGTACTCCGTCTTACTCTTCACTTACTCAAATAATGTCGTCCTCTGTGATACCTTTCCCTCTACGACAATCTTGTAGACCAGTCGAGTTCCCTCTCGGTTGTAGAAAACACCTGATCATCGGCTAAAAAAGTCGGAGTTCTGTATCTTTTAAGGACGACCTTCCCACCGTAATCCACTAACCAATCCTACGATATCCCTCCCATAAAATGGATTATATCTCAGTCACTCCACCGACTAAATCTAGGTCTCCGAGTACCGTTGTCAACGATACCCCGAGTCAGTCAAAACCTCTAAAAACAGGACATTGGAACCATATTCAGAGGTGTGTTAGATGAAATCCGACGAGGAATTACATTGTCGTTGTGACAGAGGAAGGGTTCTAATCCCAGATAATGAGTAAGATCATATAACTAAGAAAAGAAATTGGGATCTGTGTCTCACTTTTTTGAGTCGGTGCCGACATTCAAGTCACTCTGTAAATGAAACGGAGAAGTCTGGTGTCTGGATTTCAACGATTTCATTCTTTGTGTTTAAGGGTCTCCGGTTAAACTTTACTACAATTCACTCAATTCAAAATGGGAAATCTCGGATCTGGCCCATGAAATAGATAACCCCTATAGTATAGTAGTATAGTAAAATCAACTGAATCCCGTATACGAAGTAGGACCTTCTACCGTAGAACAGGAGTGTTCCTTAAGAGAGGACCGACAATAGAATCGACGCCTAACTTCTCGATAAAGCAGTGAGTACCTCGACCATCGAAGACTCACCACGTCCCATCAATCCTGTTCCTCTATCCGATCAGTCCACGTGTGCCCACGGAGGAAACTACATCAGTCACTGAAAACAGGTGACGTCACATTCGCCCTAGGATACAGTCACCCAGAGAGAATTATGACTGCTACATAGAAGGTCGAAAAAAGAAAAATTCTAACTCAAATAATCAAAACTGAAACTCAAAAACATATTAAATTTTTAGTCACACAGTTAAGTGTGTGTCTAACAAATATTAGATGTATCTTAATATCACTTGGATATCTCGATGTACTTCTGTTAACTGTAGGAAAAGTTTAAATAAAAAATTAATTACATAAACAACTGTTAACTGTAGAATTGTTATGACTTAGTAGATATTTTATGTTTGGTATTTGAGTCATATACAGAAATAAATAAATACGGAAATTAAAGAGAGTTATCAAAGACACATATCCAAGATATACAGAAAACAAATTCTATAAATACAATAATATCCTGTATAAAATTAAACTTATTGATAAAATACGTGAAAGACATATCTACAAACGAATAAAATATAACTGATTTATCAGTTATTTGAGCGATTCAAGTGAGTAGTTTAGATTATCAAAATAACGTCTAAGAAATACCTAAAAATATACAACACAGTATACACTTACTACTGTTAAAACACAGAAAGAAAAGATAGGAATACATTAAAAGGGGAACTAAATAAGGTGATCGAACCTAGTCATCCTGTTACTACTCATTTTCATCATTCTTGCTCGTAAAAACAGAATAAGTACCAGAAGTCCCTTTTCTAAAAATTTAAAATGGTCATTTACACTACAAATGACGTCACGAAAACAGGGATAGAAAACAGACTAAGTCCTTTAAAGGAAGATAAGGATCAAGTTATTCTCAAAAATTAGTATCTACACGTAATTTAGAGTAGTCAACTAAATAACACATAAAACTCTTCTAGTATACGAAAAAGAGATATAATTACACTAATTACTCTTGATAACTAGAAAATTTTAATATTTTGTAGAACCTTATCGTATAGATATATATGAACTATTGTATCAACCTACTCTAAAAGACTTAGAACTGTACTTATATTCTTATAAAACATTCATCTTCACCGTGTTTATTAAAACTGGTTCTTTCATCTGACTCAGGACCGTGATAAATGGGAAGAGAAGTTCCCTTTATCGGGAAGGGAAGACGTAGGTCAATTGTAATTAAAAGGTGTATCTAAGGTATCAGAGGTACCGGGGTAACCACTACCTTTCATGAACGGTTGAGGAAGTGAAACCTGAAACGGTCCACCGAAACCACTTACCCACGAATCACCTTTACTATGGTTTCGTCAACTATACGAATGTACCAGATAAAACGTGTGAATACTGAGACCCGACAGTGGGTAAGTCGGACTTGACGTCTTATCTTGTCGGTCTCGTCTTGATGGAGACAACTACATGTTTATACGTTGGATTTTGTGTTGATAGGGTCGACTAGACGTCTCAGTGTCGGAGTCCCCTTTTTTTTTGTGTGATGATAGGTTGAATATCCACACTTTGTTTCTTTATGAGTAACAGAGTACAACGACTCTAACATCCTAACGAACAAAACGTTGTATTAACACCTATGTCGACTGACTATGTAAAGTATACGTACTAAAAAATAATTTACGGTATATAACTCATACTTGATAACGTCTCTGAGTCCTACTACCCTAAAGGAGGTACAACTAAACAATCAACGAGTCAGCACAGGTTGAGAAACACTGGGGTACCTGACATCGGATGGTCCGAGAAGAGAGGTACCTTAAGAGGTTCGTTCTTATGACCTCACTAACGGTACGAGAAGAGATCCCCTAGAAGGACTGGGTCCCTGACTTGGACCCTGAGGACGTAACGTTCGACTAAGAACTGGTATACTCGGTAGTCCCTTCGGGAACTGGACGTTATTCTCATCCATCCCCGTCTAATAGACACAGGTTAGTTCCTGACTTGATTAGAATCTGACTTAATATCAAAAAACAAAAATTCAAGAGAGACAGTAACTATATAAGGATGAAGACCTCACTTCGAGAAGTCCTAAGGTTTACTCTCGAAACACACAAATGAGTCTAAACAAGAGAAACCGTATAGTATTTGATGTCTAAACAAGAGGGATCGTTATACTTTGAAGGCTTTTCTTGAAACGAAAAGTCTATTAAAGCAAACCGAAGAATCTGAAAGTGTGTCAAATCGATTGTAAAGTTCTTTAAGGGCCTTCCCCTTTGTTGACACTACCGTTACAGTGAATAAACGTTGCACAAAAGGAGATGTTAGAATCGGGGAGGACGACTGACAGGACAACAATAAGACAGTGATTCAGAACAGACTGAGAAACGTTCGTGGACCTGACGTCGTGTGGTCCAAAGGGACAGGAAGTGATAAAGGGCCTGAAACGAGTTTGAGTACAGGCAACTCACTCACTACGGTAAGTTGGTACAGTAGGAGACGACGGGGGATGAAGAGGACGGGAATTAAAAGGGGTAGTGATCCCAGAAAAGGTTACTCGACCGAGAAACGTTATAAGTCCACCGGTTTCATAACCTCGAAGGAAAACCGTATAGTCTTATGGGTACAAACGGAGGGTTCCTACAACTCCTATATTTCCCTGACGACCAAAAAGACTGAGTATCTTCGAACCTAGACGGGTCAAAAAATCGGAAAACAGGAAGTGGCTTTAAGTACTTTATAAGATACCCCCTTTTTGTCATACTTCTTACAACACGAGTGGAGTTGAAGACAATATAAGTCTTATAGTGGAGAGTTTAGAGTCGTTGAAGTCATCGAATGGTTACAAAATTTGTTAAAATAAAATTAAATCTACCTGAACAATGAGAAAATGTTCGACCAAAGGACATCAACTTTCCCCTCAGTATAATACTGAAAATAAAAAGTATAAGAGATTCTAAATGGTTCAAGATAAATAAAAGTGACCGTATTTTATTAGGCAACACACTCATGTAAATTAAATAGGTAAGAAGATGAGAATTTGTAAGATTTTAGAAAACGACTGTATTGTCTCAATTGTACTTAGAAAAACGAATACAAAAACATCCGTACACATTATTAAAGAGGTCCCATTTTTGAATCCTCATCTTGATAATTCAAAATTCTATATACTGACAAGGTGAATAATTATATTGCACTTCGACAAAAGGTTTCGCCGACAATTTTACATACGTAAAATGGTCGTTTGTGTCAAAATAAAAAGAAGAATCTTAGATAGATTATTATGAGATAACGCATAATTATGTGTAAACCAAAAAAAGGATCTTACAACGAGAATACCTGTTTACTAAGAAAATTGTCAAAATATACAGATACAGAACTATGTATACTTTCTTACATAGAACCCGTATATGAACTTTTATCTTAAAGTCACAGTATCCAATCTCGTCACAAGTTTAATTTTTCGTTACGTTGTGACAAAGGGTTCCATCGATTTAAAAATGAGGGACGATTCTCTATGACGGACACATACAAAAACAGAAACATAAATAGAACTATGTTATAAGATACTGAAGAATTAAAAATTTAAAAAGATATATAAGTGGCACGTGAGATACATTCTAGGAAATCCCTTCTTTGAGACAAATGGGATAGTGGTGTGAATCTTTTTCATCGTGGACCATTGGTGATCTATTTATAAACACCTTACTTAGTTACTCACTTAGTTTTATTCCCTGAACACCCTTCTTCTAAACTCACTCCCTTCTATTAAGTAAACATAGAACTTGTACACGTATTTTATAGTACCTGTTTAGGTACACCTCAAAGGTTATCCGTGGAATCACCTTCCACTTAAAGTTCCGATCCTTTATCCAGTGATAAAAAAAGTAATACATAAGAATTGGTTAATTGCAGAGGTAGTTTTGATAAGAACGAAAGAGACCCAAATACGATGTATCCGATCATGTAAATTAATAGAAATTAAAATAAAACAGAGAATCCTACTAGTACTTACACACATGAAGATATGATATTTGACAGACCACAGTGAAGACACAACATCATTATGTTATAATACCAACACGGTTGAGCTCAAGTAGACGGAACTAAGTTGATAATTAAGAAATTTTCAGACCCAAATCTTTTCTCTTGTCTCAGTGACACTTATTCACTATATTATTATACCCTTAGTTATTAATTCGGTTAACATTTTTAGTGTTGTTTAAGAAAAGACGAAGTAAGTATGGGTACCTCCATGAGAGGTTATCACTCTGACTCAAACCGGTATACTGTACGAAACCGGTAACCGTATTATAGTTTATTTTACGTTCTTATATAAACTTCTCAAGGGCTTATTTCCTTATGGGACAAAAAGAGAACGACGGTAGACGTTAGGAAATTGACGGAACACTTCTTTGGGTTCGACAAGACGACGTCCTACTGTTCGGTACACCTTTTTTTTTTTTTGAATCTGTGGGACCATCTCTCGGATGGCTCACACTTTGTACATTCACTCTGGTCGGTTATAGTAGGTCGAAGGTCGGTTAGACCCTAGACTCGCTTCTATGTACTCCTTTGGGTTGTCACTGGTTGGTTCGACTGAGTCTGGTCAATTGGTGATTCGACAGGGGTTACTGAACACTCGACTTATTTACCACAACGAAATTAAGTGACTTAAAACCTCACTAAACAAAATCTCGTTTTCGACTAACCATATGTCATTCACGATGTAACTTCTACCCTCCTCTTCCCCTACTGTCTCCTACTCTACCAACCTACCGTAGTGACTGAGTTACCTGTACTCAAACTCATTTGAGGTCCTCAAACACTACCTGTCCCTCCGGACCGTACCGAGCCAGGTGCCCCAACGTTTCTCAGTCTGTGTTGACTCGTTGACTTGACTTGACTTGACTTCAGGATGTATACTTACTCAAGGTAAGGTTCTCACACGAGGATTCAGGTTAAACAAGATCCATGGGTTTATTGTGTTAACCGATATATCATGACATGATATTATCCGAATATTACGAAAAATGTGTTTCTTATGTATTTGGGTTTGTTTTTTCAAATTTTTTTAAGAAATTTAGAATGTCACATCATTCATGGAACTTTTCATGTAATCGTGTCATCTTAGTGTTGATTTCGTTGGTCGTGAGTGTCATCTTGTCGACCGTATGTCCCCGACCGTAGTTGACTTGTCCGTTCCTCTCAAAAACGGACCTCCTCTCTCTCCTATACCTTGATTTTACGAAACTTGAGGTTCACAATTGTAGAATCGTAAGGATACAAAACATGATTCCTCCCACTTATCTGAACCTCGTCGACGACGTCCCTTAAGATACGTCTCAAGTGGCCTCTACCCATTACAAAGGAATTGTCGAAAGTCATTCGTACTTATACATGGTATTTCTTAGAAGTACGTATATCAAACAAGAGAACGGTCACAGAGACTTCTTATCTCCCCAGTTTTAACTGTAAATTTAAGTAAAAATTATAGAGATAATACACTTCCTTAAACAAAAGGTTGAGATAATTCTAAAATTAAAACTATAGAAAAAAAAGTTTTAATTTACAATATGAAAATGAACTTTAAAAGTTTTCTATTCTTCTATCCATTGAAAGATCAAGTCCATTACAAAAGTCCAAAACAGTGAAAGTACTTACATTCTGAACACACGATTGACCCAGTCCGGTAATTAGTTTTCTCTAGTTTGGATAAAATTTTCTTTCTTTCTTTCTTTTCCTTAGAAGAGTGACACCACGACACGTACTTTGACGACATTTATAAGTTAATTCGTTGTTGTTACATCACTGTATCTCTGATAAAGAGACGTGGTAGAGGTTGTGACTGTAAATTCTTTTCAGTGACTTTCCTTAAATTTTAAAAAACTCCCCGAAAAAGTCGTCTAATCGTTCTTATTTCTGATTTTATCTTTACTTACTTTTTATAATTCATCACTCTTTATATTTGACATATAAACTCTGTACCTTTCCCTTTACCTTCTTTTGTCATCTCTCTTCTACTACTCTAAGACTCTATTTACCTTTGGAAGGATCCGGTGGACGGAACTCTTAAGACTCATGACCGAAAAGTTCACCTCAAGATCTTACTTATATGAGTTCTTTCAGGAAATTATACCCTCCGGATTATTACCGTCTTATTCTGTTGGTAGCTCATAAAAGGTCTTCAGAGTTCTTTAAGGTCGGTTCTAGTTCTATCAAGAATATAGTTGTCGAGTTTTGTTGATAACTTGAGCTGAGAACAGAGTTAGAAACTTTCAAGTCAACGGTTGAAATTATAGTAAAGACAATAGAGACTTGAATACGTGACTGTCTTAAGGGACTAGGAACTACTCTTTATTGTTTTTAAGATATCTATCATGAAAACATACGGTAGACGAGACTTCTAGAAGTATAGTAATATAAGGACCTTACTTCGATTTTAACCATACATTCGTTACACCTTTGAACATACTAAAAAAAAAAGATCTTTCGGTTATAACGATGAAACGGTTTGTAGATCTAATTTCTACTTTTCCTTTTATTGGCGTTCTCGAATACTCTTCATCTTTCATAAACTTTCTAATAATGTTTAAAAAAAATTTTCATTTCCTTTGTTGAAACTTAGTCGAAGACTTTTATGACTTTCTCAAAAGAAGTTCGTCATTCTTTTGCAAACACTCTAACGGAAGTCACTCCAAAGTTGAAATGATGTGTCGTTTAGAAGTTTACATCCTTACCTTCACCTCTTTTCCTCCTTACAGGTCCACAAGTAGATGATACTTCACTTCACTTCACTTTCAGTGAGTCAGTACAGACTGAGAAACGTTAGGGTACCTGATATGTCAGGTACCTTAAGAGGTCCGGTCTTAAGACCTCACCCATCGGAAAGGGAAGAGGTAGTCTAGAAGGGTTGGGTCCTTGACTTGACCCCAGAGGACGTAACGTCCTCCTAAGAAATGGTTGACTCGATAGTCATAAGTAGATGATATAATCAGGTAAAATGAATCTACTTCCTTGTAACTTATTAATCTACTCTTGTAGTTATAGTCGTCTTAGATTACAGTCGTCTCGATCAGTTTATAATACATTATATACGGAGGTTATTAGAGTCCACGTTCACTGAGTGATCAATTATAATGTTTACTCATCATCTCATTAGGATTGTGTCGTCTTATAAACAAAGACAGTAGATTATAGTGTTATAATTTAAAATTGATGGTTTTATACATAATTATTAACGTAAAGAAAGACTTTGAATCTAAACTAATACATAGTGTATTGAAGTAAAACAATACCGCTATAAACAAAGACTGAAATCGGAACCGAGTTTGAATTAAAACTAAAACTGAAAAGTTATAAACCGGTTTACACATAAACAACATCAAAATTACCAAAAGGTATATAAGGTCCTCAAGTTTCTTTCCTGAGTTTTTACCCTTTTTAATCACTTAATTTGATACCAAAACTCCGTAGTCTGTTATAGTTTACTCCACTAAAGATACTAACTGGATCAGACAACGGATTTTCATCAAGAATCTTGTGTCACGTTCCTCTTCTTTCGGATTTTTAGTACTCCACTCTCTTATCTTTCGACTGAAACCTAGTCTCTCTCGAGACCTCCTCTCGCAAGATCTCCAAACATGGGTCCCAGGGAAACTCAGAAACAGACTCTTGATTAGATACACACTCGTCCTATTTTAAAAGGTTCTGATCTTTCCTGGTGACCTTTTGTCTGGTTTACTAAGTCATGAGTGTGCCCTGATCTTTATAAACACAAGGGTTGTCAGTTTCACCTTTACAGAAAATTACCTTCTTGACGACTTCACAAGACTTCTCCGTGTGGAATCACCGTCCCGATTTAATCAATATCTAATTCAGATGTGACCTAAACAGTATTGTTCCGAATTTTCTTTCGGAGTTTTTATATTTTAAATAGGTGTTCATCCGTGGGGATACCCTTTTGTTTTAACGTGTGAGAAACTTCGTTATTTTGTTTTAGGTTGTAAGTTGTTGTATTTCGTTTGTTACGAATTTGAATTTGTTTTGTAATGGTCTATAAAGATATCTTTATCTGGGTTTATATTTCTTATTAAAACTTTATCAATACCGAAGGGACCATCGAGTCGACCATTTTTTAGACGGACGTTACGACCCTCTGGGACCAAGCTAAGGACCTAACCTTTCTAGGGGACCTCTTCTCTATCCGATGGGTGAGGTCATAAGTACCCGAAGGGACCACCGAATCGACCATTTCTTAGACGGACGTTACACCCTCTGACCCAAACTAGGGACCCAACCCTTCTAAGGGACCTCACCCAGTACCACTGGGTGAGATCATAAGAACGGACCTCTTAAGGGTACCTGTGTCCTCGGACCACCCGATGTCAGGTATACCCCAGTGTTTCTCAACCTGTACCGACTCGCTGTATGTATTTAGATTTTATACAAGTTTCTACACTCTTTATTATACTGATATAATTCTTTCTTTATCTTTTGGAGTCTTTCTAGGTTTACTTAAAGATCTCTACTTGTTGAGTTATAGTCTTTATATTTTTACTGTGACCTATTCTAATTACCTTCTCATCTATGGGGTCTTTTTTTCGGGTCTCCTTCACTTTCGGATCATTATCTTTTATAGGTTTTAATTCGTGGATCTTTTTCCTGACTTGTTTTTTTCCATGTCTTTATTACTTGACACTCCGTTATAGTTAGACAGATTATTTCCATAATGACTCTGGGGTTTCATCCTCCACCTGTTTTTATTTTATATTCCTTTTTATTACCATTTTATAAACGTTTAGACTACTTTTGATTTTGGTGTCTTAGTTTTTAAAATTGTTTGGGTCTGTCTTCATTATATTTCTTGTGGTGCGGTTGAACTTATTGTTAGCTTAATAATTTTTGTTCACTAATTTTTTTTAAGAATTTTCGTCGGTCTGGTTTTTTTTATTTATTTATTTTCTAATGTTTTCGTCGATCTATTTTTTCTGTTAATATCATCTTTTGTTATTACTGAACACTTCTTGACTTTTTTCTTTGAAGTAGATCCTTAAAAATTCATCTTATATAAAGTTTTTACATTCACTATATTTATGTAAGAGTTTGTTTTCGACTCTCTTAAGTAGTGGTCGAGTAGACTTGAGGATCTTTACAATTTGTTTATAAAAAAAAGTCCGTTTTTCTTTTACTAAGATACACCTTTAAAACTAACTGTGTTTCCCTTTTTTCTTACAGTTTTGACTGTCTGGGTATAACCATAGGAGTAACAGATCTATAAAGTGATAATGGAAATTGGCTTGAAAGTGACTTTTACGAGTGTCACAGAACTTATACATTAAGTGATATCTATGTACGTTAAGTCAACGGTTGGGTCAAAAACGACGAACGAGTTGTCATGAAAAAGGTAATAAGAAAGTAAAGACTCATTTAAAGAAGATCTTTAACACGTTAGATGAAACGGTAGAAGTAGACGAAAGATTAAGAAAGTTGATGGTATCCCCATCAAACTGCTATCCTCTCTTAAGATAATGATGACCTGTCAACCGTCATATAAGTCTTTAAATTTCTTTGTTTTGTATCCGTATACATATCCAATGTGAACTTTCCTATTACAGTTACTTCCTTCAGTCCTTCTTTTTCCTTCAGTTCTTATTTCCTGAAGTATTGCGTATGATATATTAAGGTAAGGCATTTTAAAATCTATTTCGTTTTAATATCGACACTTCCTTTGAGTTACTCTTTTTCTGTTAAAAAGGTGTTTCCGACGTCTCTGTTAATCTATACTATATATAAATTACACATATATAACTTTAATCTGGGAATGACGTATAGTACAATTGTTCTTTATTTGTCCTCCGGATTTGTATTCTCGAGTAATAATAATTTTAAATATCCAATCCGTTTATACAAATCTACACCTTGTATTTCTTACTCGGTGTTTTACTTTAATAACTATTAAACCTTTAAGTAGTTTTAAATTTTAAAATGAGAAACTTTCTGTGACAATCGTTTTACTTTTTAGTTCGGTATCTGAACCCTTTTTTATATAAAGTTTTGTATAAAGTTTCCGAATACAGATTCTATATATTTCTTGAGAATGTGGAGTATGATTCTGTTTTACTTTTATAACCCGTTTTCCATTTTCTTTTATATACTCACCATTTGTTTATGTCCGGTCTTCCGAGTTGTAACAATCATGTATACGTCTACTTTTGGTAATTTTCAACGGTGATGTGTAAATGAAAGTACTGATTCTAAATCTTCTGACTGGTGTGGTTCCCGACATTTCTAAGACCTCGGGAACCTGGAGGGTCTGGAACGTCGACCCTGACACTTTTAAGTGTTGGTGAAACCTTTTGTCGACCAGTCAAAGAATTTTGATATGTAAAAGGGTAGTCGAGTTACAAACCATAAATGGAATCTCTTGACTTTTATATACATGTGTGTTTATACTTCGTTGACACCGTCCATTTTGTCACATAGTACTCACTTGTTGAGGATGATATTCCGTAATACCTTACAGAAGTACTTAAAGTTATGTATCTAGCACCGTATTGACACGATTTTCTGGGACCTTATTTCTGTTCCTACCCAAAGACAAAGGTAGTTGGTAAATTATTTTAATTAATTAATTAATTAATTTGTCGTTTCTTAACTTCGTCAACCCTACATACTAACTCTTTCGTTGATCGAACCTCTCAAGTGTTTGCTTATTAGTACTTAACTAACCTAAATTTTATGAACTGGGAGAATCCAGTTATTATTATTAAGTATGAGGTCCAGAGGATTTTCGTGAGCTGACCAACTTATTTTTTGTACGTATAAAGTTCAATTTCCAAATGTGTTTAGAATAAGACACGGTACGACAATCCCAAGTCATGACTTTGTCTTATAGAAAACGGTGACAAAACCTTGTGATTAGAAAAGTTTTCCTTTACGTAAGAGAAACAAGAAAAAATAAAAAAAAAAATTAAAAATAAAAATGAAATAAAATGAAATGTTATGACATAACCAAAACGGTATGTAAATCTGAGGTTATTTAGATTATTAACTTTTCTAAAATTATTAATATTTACGTCTGTAAATAATATGAAATTCTCTTCATATTATATATACTAACTTGATAAACGTAAAAGCATCCATGTTAACTGTAAGTGAATCGTTAAAGTTGTACTAGTTTCTATTAGTCTTAAAAAAGGGAGTCTGAAGTTACGAAACTTGATCGAGAAATTCATATCCGAGACCTTATCAAGATTAGTATTTGCTCACACACAGACACACATACAATTCTTTAATCACTACTGTTTCTTTATCAATGTACGTTGTTTTGTTGCTCTCCCTAAATCATCCAGAGTATTTTACGATGTAGGTCACGACACTGTTCGGGTTATTACAGTCTCTTTACTCTCCGTTATTTCAGAAGGAAATTAAATACTAGCCACTTCGTAGACGATTCTACTCCATGTATTTCATGTTTTCCGCGTTCCTACTCTTACGCATACGGAATGGTAGCCGACGTCAACCCTCCCTATATTTTCTTTGTGACATGTTTTGTCCTTTAAAGCACAGAAGATGTAAATTAGCACGACTCTTAATAACTGAGCACAGGTGTAATGTGTCATAAATGTTCTAATCTGTTGAGGAAAGGGGTGTTGAATCGGAAATTCGTGAATAAAGTAAAAAAATTAAACTACACGGCAAATAACATTACTTACCCATGGAATTCTGAAATAGTAAATATGAACTAACAAGTTGCAAAAAAAGAAGGACCACAATGTTTTATATCGTTTAGAAAATCAGTTTTTATGTAAGGAGACCGTGGACCGAAAGATAGTTTCAATCCAAACTTAGGGATCGTGACACTACTGAGGAATTATTTATGTAACTCACAAATTCTTTAAACTAAATGAAACAAGTCGTAAAAATGTACGGACTTTCCATTAACGTGTTCTTAATAGAAGCTAAGGAATTTAACATCCTTAAACCCCATTATTGTATCCCGTATTGAAACTCTTTAACGATGTTTTATATTTATTGAAATTATAAATTTGGTCACTATGGACCCGAGACTAATAGAAGAATATTTCTTTTCACTTTTCACTTTCACTTAAACGAGTCAGCACAGGTTGAGAAACACTGTGGTACCAGACATCTGATGGTCCGAGGAGACAGGTACCCTAAAAGGTCCGTTCTCATGACCTCACCCAACGATAAAGGAAGAGGTCCCCTAGAAAGACTGGGTCCCTAACTCGGGTCCAGAAGACGTAACGTTCCGTCTACGAAATGGCAGACTCGGTGGGCCCTTCAAGTTTTCACTTATCCGAACTTTTGGGGAGGAATTAAGGGATGACTTTTGAATAAATTTAAGGTTTTGAGCAAGAATAAAGTCATAAAATTTATTTACTTTAAAATATAGTGTAGATTATCGTTACGTTCGAGGGTGTCTACAGTCGAACGTGTCCGTCTAAACCGTTCTCCAGGGACTGTTTAAAAACACTACTATAAGTAACTTCTGAATTTGATTCGTTTAGTGTCTCTTCACCTAAACTCATATAAGAATTATAAGAATTATAATCTACAAGAATTATAATCTACTTAAAGGAAGTCATAATATGTCTGTAAGATCTCACAAGAAAATGGAACTTTACTTTCCTTCTTCTTTCTTCTAGTTTACATTGTCAAAGGTAAATAAACACGGTTTAAAATGGTCGTCTAAATTTAAAACTAAGGAAAATACAATATCGTAACACGGACGATTGAGACGTATGATTATAACTAATCATAACATAATCTAAATAACTACATCCAAAAGGTTTATATTTCAGAATCTTCACTGATACAAAGTGTTCGTATTTATGCCACTGTATTAAGTCATGACTGAGTATCTGTACCAATAAGGGAAAAGTGTCCCCTCGCGACTCTTTATTGTAATAAGAAGGATACAATGTACTTAACATTTAACATTTTTCCATTAAGTTTACATCGAGAAGTTAAAAGTTTACGTGATCTATAATTGATAAAATAATCAGTTTAACACTTATTAAAAATTAAACTTATTTTCTTAAATTTGACTAAATTACTTTCTTAAATTTGACTAAAGGGATCTTTAGTCGAGAAAGATCCCTTTGACAAAGTCAGGATACTTCCATTTAAAGAACAACTAAGAATACGGATCGTCCCGAAACCTTAGTCAAGTCAAGTCAAGTCAGCGAGTCAGCACAGACTGAGAAACGCTGGGGTACTTAGTGTCGTGTGGTCCGGAGGGACAGGTAGTGGTTGAGAGCCTCAAGTGAGTTTGAGTACAGGTAGCTCAGCCACTACGGTAGGTCGGTAGAGTAGGAGACAGTAGGGGAAGAGGGGGACGGGGGTTAGGGAGGGTCGTAGTCCCAGAAAAGGTTACTCAGTTGAGAAGTGTACTCCACCGGTTTCAAAACCTCAAAGTCGAAGTCGTAGTCAGGAAGGTTACTTGTGGGTCCTGACTAGAGGAAATCCTACCTGACCAACCTAGAGGAACGTCAGGTTCCCTGAGAGTTCTCAGAAGAGGTTATGGTGTCAAGTTTTCGTAGTTAAGAAGTCGCGAGTCGAAAGAAGTGTCAGGTAGAGAGTGTAGGTATGTACTGGTGACCTTTTTGGTATCGGAACTGATCTGCCTAGAAACAACCGTTTCATTACAGAGACGAAAACTTATACGATAGATCCAACTAGTATTGAAAGGAAGGTTCCTCATTCGTAGAAAATTAAAGTACCGACGTCAGTGGTAGACGTCACTAAAACCTCGGGGTTTTTTATTTCAGACTGGGACAAAGGTGACAAAGGGGTAAATAAAGGGTACTTCAGTACCCTGGTCTATGGTACTAGAATCAAAAGACTTACAACTCGAAATTCGGTTGAAAAAGTGAGAGGAGAAAGTGAAAATAGTTCTCCGCAAAATCAAGGAGAAGTGAAAGACGGTATTCTCACCACAGTAGACGGATAGACTCCAATAACTATAAAGAGGACCGTTAGAACTAAGGTCGAACACGAAGAAGGTCGGGTCGTAAAGAGTACTAGTCAATTTCCTTGAATTTTTTTTTTTTATCATTTTTAAGGATCCCTACTTAGGATATCTAAGACTCCGTTCACAACCCACCTCGGGTTGTAAGATAGATATCTTATTCGAGGAAACCATAAAGACAACACATCGGTACACACCTCAAGGACCCTTGATTCTACACACTGAAGAGACTCTTGTAACCCCGAAGGGTTCAAGGACACCGAGAATAACGTGTTCATAAAAGGGGCCGGATTCTCTTCCTAACAAGTGTGTTCCACCATCTAATTTTTTCGAGGGTCCTGAAAGATCTCACCCAATCTGGTAACCGTCTTTAATTTATTCTGTTGTCAATGAAAGGAATTCTAACCGGAGAACAAAAAGTAAGGGGATTTTTTAAGACCAGTGCACGTAATGAATGTGTCATAAAAAGTTATACATATAAGAATAATTCAGTCGTTGATATTTATAAAGGATAAATTACTCGAAAAAGTTGGTATCTCTTTGTATCTTAGATTCCATTGTTTAAGATCTGAATATCTACTTAATACTGAACCACTTATATTTGTAGTCTGTTTTGTGACTGATACTTTAATACAACACGTCTTCTATATACTGTCGTGAAAAATAGGACCAGGTGAAATAACAATAATAAAAAACGGGATAATAAAATTGATCTTTCAAGAGTAACTTGTATTGTTAAACATTGATTCGTTTTATGACGTTTCTTGTATTGGAAAATATAGTATGTCTTACAAAAGAAGTTGTTAGTCAGAAAGGTTTATAAAAACCAAAGTTTTAAAAGTATGGATGTCTTTACGACTTCATCATATTGTGACGTACGTGAAAAGAAACATAAATACCGATAATTTGGTGTGGGAGACGTATAAACAGATAGATTATGAAATGGATGGGTCTGTGTGGAAAAAAAATAGACGATCTGGAATTCTTTTGTTACATATCCATAATTCTAAGAACAGGGATTTGTAAGTTACACGTATGGGATTCCTTATCTGTAACAGGAGGTATTGGAGGTATGGTAATAGTGTGAATCCTTCTAATCGTAATTATTTATAGTAGATTGTATCCGAAATAAATGTAAAGGGGGTAATCAGGGGTCACCGTAAATTTTGATAAAGAAAATTTTTAAGTTAAGTTAGAGTCAGCTCACAGTACGTAAAATTTTTATAAAAAATCAGGGAAAATTGGGTGGGGGAATGACAAAAATAACGAAAAAGTACTCTACTGAAAAAAAAAATTCTTAAACTCGAGTAAAAACAAATAGACAACATTCTTAGTCTGTACTAACTCGCTGAAAGAGAAAGTGAAAAGTGAACCATCTTTTCAGATTTATAAATCCGTGATGTCCGTATGGTCCAAAATGACGTGAACTGACATAATGTGAACGTCTATGACGCAAAAAATTATTTTACTTCTAAAGACCGTTTGGACACAGTTCGTTCCCAACTATCGTGATCGTGATAAAACCTTATAGTAAACGAGTAAAGTACCAGAGACAGTATATTAAGAGTATTATAAAGTTTGAAAACGTAAAAATGGTATAAACATACCACTACATATTAGAAATTACAATGATTTTGAGTCACTTCCGAGTCTGCTACCAGACTTAAAAAATCGTTGTTTTATAAAATTTTAAGTCCATACTTGTAACAAAAGATTCTGTTTTACGATAACGTCTGAATTGTCTGATGGTATGACACAATTGTAATGGAAGTATACGTGACCCTTTGGCTTCCTAAACACGCTGAACGAAATAACGTTATAAGTGAAATAACTCTAACAGACCTTCGCTTCGGTGTTATAAAACAACTTTGTGGACATGTTGTCAAAGGGGAGAATAGTCACTCCCTTTGAAAGGTTCTGGGGGTTACCTACGTACTTTGGTATCTCTCATGACCTGGGATATATACGATACAAAAAAAAGGATATATATGTATTGATATTAATATAAAATTAAATATTTAATCCATGTCATCCTCTACTCGTTATTATTAATTATTATTTTATCCGGTTAATATTGATATATGATATTATTTTAAATATACTTACATCACAGATTCATAGAATAACATGTTTCGACTACGGAAAAGGTAGAATTGATTCGTGAATGGAGTGTGACACCGGTATTGAAAACGTCAAACTCCACTCTATCGTTTTGATCGTACTCCCAAAAAAAAAGAGTGTTAAAGTCACTGTCTTCTAAGTAAGAATCGTGTCTAAAATCATTAGTCGTTTACTAAAAAATTTAAAGGAATTATTCAACTCTTGAAAGTCGAAAAGTGTCTTTTCTTCGTAGAATACCGAAGAAAAGCCGTATTAGGATTAACGATTATAGTGTAGAGAAACGTAAAACGCTAGTAATGACTCGTTTTATTCTCAATGAACTTGTGTTCCGGACATCATGAACCTGTCAGGTCAGGTAGACGATTGGATGTCTCGAAAATTATGATTCACTGATGATACACCCTTTAGGACCTAGTTTCCTTATAAACCCTACGAAGTACAACCCCGTCCCCTGGTCCGACCTCGTTCTAAAGTAGTACGATGAGTCTTATCGTACATTAAATTTTGAATGTCAATAAATAAATACCTTAAAAAGTACATTGTAAACACCTGGATGCAACTGGAGTCCATTGGTTTTGGTATCTTTCCAGTCGCCAGTTATTTCCGCCCCCTTCCTGATGACATTGGAGAGAAGAAAGTAAGAGAGGTAGGAAGCATAGGAGATAGAGAAAAGGAGTAGGAAAATGGGAAGGACAGAAGAAAGAAATAAGATTTTAATAAAAATAAGTATATACGTTGTACATAAAATACGACCGAAGTTTGTATGCGATTTCGTAGAAGTTTTTCATTGTGTTATGTAAAAGACGTTTCTTAAAACTATTCTAGAGGAGTATACCTTTTTATTGTAAACTGAATTCTTATTTCATCGGTCTTATAAACCAAATCTTATGAAAAATTGAAAAGTAAAACCTTGTTAGAGTATGTACTCTTTTCATTACTAGATCAGTTCCTTGAGATGATATGAAAAGTGGGTCTAAAGTCCTTATAGTCATATATTTATAAAATGGTCTATGTAAAAGAGATATAAAAAAAGATTTCAAAGACTCTCATTCCACCTCTGTACTTTGGGGTAAAGAGGATTTAAAAGGTTACGCATAAAGAAACTTTGATTTTATAAAGAGTGTATTGGAGTCATATAAATAATTTTTATCCTTTAGTCGTTACTTTGAAATGATCAAAGATTAGATATCCGTAATAAGTCTAGTTTAAAATTTAAGCTTAAAGGCTCAATAGAGTGATTACAACGCATGTACAATCTTTATGTTGTCCTTTTTATTCGAAAGGACAGGTCCTAAAGTAGGTTGTCACATATAAAGTACAACAACGGTACGAAGAAATTAAAAGAAATTAGACCTTATCAAGGGGTCCGAAATAGAAAGTACGGAAACTGTAAAAAATTCTTTGGCACCGCCTAAGTACAACTACATACCGTTTTGGTTATGTCATAACATTTCATTTTATTTCATTTTTTTATTTATTTATTCATTTTAAAATTTTAAAAAAAATTTTTACATATATTCAGAAAGAAAACAAAGACGAAAACGTCTAACAGGATGTTAAACCCAGACCGTCTATCTAAGTCCAATACGAAACGAAAAAAGGTCCTTATGAAGCTTCCCTACTACACAGGAAGAGTTCCTTCGTTTAGTGATAATTACCACTAAAATTAAAACTAGTGAACAGATTCCTCCATAGACGGTCAAAAGGAGTGATATCTTAAGGACAAAGGGAGAGACAATTATACGAAGAAATCCCTTTTATAATACAAATAGTAGTTAATAAATGGGTCATTAAGATCACTGTTACTACTAAGAAAGACTTTACTAAAAAATGGGACCAAAACGGTTTATCACTAAAAAATTGATGTATCAACGAAGATATAAATAATCGAATGTAAGATTTTGTACCTTATTAAGATGGAATAAATAAGTAAGTGAATATAGTATAACCTGAATATCTAACAATCAAATGAGAGAGTAAAGTCAGTAATGCCCGTGACTCGGCACAGACTGAGAAACGCTGGGGTACTTGGTGTCGTGCGGTCCGAAGGGACAGATAATGGTAGAGGGCCTCGAATGAGTTGGAGTACAGGTACGTTAGTCACTACGGTAGGTTGTTAGAGTAGAAGACAGTAGGGGAAGAGGAGGACGGAAGTTAGAAAGGGTCGTAGTCCCAGAAAAGGTTACTCAGTCAAGAAACGTAGTCCACCGGTTCATAACCTCAAAGTCGAAATCGTAGTCAGGAAGATTACTTATAAGTCTTGACGAAAGGAAATTCTAACTGACCAAACTAGAGGGACGTCAAGTTCCCTGAGAGTTCTCAGAAGTTATGGTGTTAAGTTTTTGTAGTTAAGTTTTAGTAGTTAAAACACGAGTCGAAAGAAAATTCAGGTCGAGAAGTAGGTATGTACTGATGACCTTTTTGGTATCGAAACTGATCTGTCTGGAAACGACGTTTCATTACAGAGACGAAAAATTATACAGAGACGAAAAATTATACGACAGATGTAATCAATATCGAAAAGAAGGTTCCTCGTTCGTACAAAATCAAAGTTTTAGTGACGTCTACCACTGATGACGGTACTTTAATTTTCTGATAAATAGAATGACAAGTGTAAAAGACTTTCCATTAGAAGAGTAATATATATACATAGTTTAGTAGTGTAAAATGGGGAACGACGACGACGATTTAGTGAAGTCAGTACAGACTAACACACGCTGACGTATCTGCCGTCGGGTAGTCCGAGGGACAGGGACCCTAAGAGGTCCGGTTCTTATGACCTCACCCAACGGTAAAGGAAGAGGTTACGTACTTTCACTTTTCACTTTCACTTCAACGAGTCAGCACGAAAATGGGGAATTGGAATATATTATACTAGACAATTAGTATATGGTTATTTGGACTTTTTTAAAAGACTCTCAACCGACTTAAAGTTTACTTACTGTATTAAGGTGATTTTTAATACCCCCTCCTTTAGACTCTTGGGAGTCATCTCTTATGGACTTTGTAGCAAGTCGTTAGGGTTTTCAAATATTGAGAGTGACACTTGGTGATATAAACGGTAGTAGAAAATATGGAGTCAGAGTGTACAAACTAATGACACTTAGACAAGGGACTAAGAAGACACTAAGACAGGGTACTTGATGGTACAAGACGACCATTTAGTCCAAAATCAATGTTTGGATATTTGGTCCTTTGAGACCCCCTCCTTTGTTCGGTCTGAACGACTTCATTCGTTCGGGGAAACCTAGAGGTTTACTCCGAACGATACCAAAAGTTCACAGATCTCAGTACTTATTTAATAAAGTTATTAAAATTACACAACTCATGGAAGATAACAGGTTAGTGATAAAATCCCCGAATGGTCCTCTTAATCTAAGTAGATAGAATGTATAGTTTTTATTTATTAAGAGTTCAAGTGAAAATATATAACGTTGTATATTAGTTGTAATTAAAAATTTGATTTTTTTTTCGGTACTAAGATGTTCTTTATCCATCTTAGACTAATTACTTACACGAGGTATTTTAGGGGACGGTAAGAGATGTCGAATAAAAGACTCTTCATTCTGATTATTTCTGAATATAGTTTATTAGATTTTAGGACTCATAAAAAATCTCTTAATGGAAACTATATATAAACCGAGGGTGACAGTGACGGACTTTCTAAAAAAAAAGAAAACATACTCGTGGAAATTACGGAAAACTAGTCAATTTTTCTTACCTGTTGATATGTTACGTCGTTAGAGAGACGATTCTTAAATGGGGTGTCTACATAAACGTTAACACACGAATTATATATTTAACCCTACGATACATGTCGCAATAAAAATTATCCTTTTTAAACGTATTTTTTACAAATAGTTGTTAACTAATCTATTTTACACCACCACCACCAAATCAACGATTCAACACAGACTCAGAAGTGCTGGGGTACATGACAGTAGGTGGTCCGAAGAGAGAGGTACCCTAAAAGGTCTGTTCTTATGACCGCACCCAACGGTAAAGGAAGAGGTCTCGTAGAAAGGGTGGGTGCCGGACTTGGATTCAGAGGACCCAACGTCCGCTTAAGAAATGGTTGACTCGGTGGTTCCTTCGGGAGATGGTCTACCTCCCTCGTTTATGACGACACAATAATACATGTTTATTTACACATAAATAAATATGGTCTCTGTGAAAAAGTGTAACTTTTACACACATCTGTGTAATTTTCAATCGTAAGACTAGAGAAGGAAAATTTTTAATCAAAAGGTAAATAACTTTTGTGGACGTACTCTAAGGAAAACTCGTGAATAACTTAAAGTCGACGTTTAATACACCATCAGGTCCCGTTATATAAAATAGATCACAAATTGAACAGAAATGAGAAGTTCATTCTACTGAGTGAGTCGTTCCTTAAACGTCACTGTTCATAATAAAATTAGAGTAGAACGAGAATCAAAATGACAGAAAAACACTTCCCACTTTTAGGGATTATAAATTTTTGAATACAATCATAATAGTCTGTCAGAAATTAAGAGATCATTATTATTAACGAGAAATTTTTAACCCAAGACTACGAACGGGACGGTAGATTGATTTTATGATTCTACATGGTAATAAATCCTAACTACAAGAATACACTCCCACCAGGATCCCGAATCATTGTGATTTTGGAAGTTCTGAAATTTTACTTTTTACTTGAGTTAAAGAAGACTTGATTTTCGAAAGAAGGAAGATCTGTCGTGAAAACGAAAATTTTTGATGATAATCACAGAGTTACACGAAACATTCTTGGATTTGTGTTTATGTATCGACTGACGACTTCGACTTCGTTGACGTTCCCCAACTTGTATTCGATGTCCCAAAAAAAAACAAAAGAAAAAAAAATTCACATCATAGGAGAAACAGTCCAAAAAATAAAAGAACTTTAAATCACGTTATCGTATTTGGAAAAAAAAATATCGACTATGTATTACATACTAACGGATATTTAGACTCGAAACAGACCGTTACCTGTACAAGTTCGTGGCCTCGTATTATTTACATAATGTCACTAACTGATATTATCAGGGAGTGTCAGATTCAAGTTTCGTAATCTCGAAAACTTAAAGATTTTGAAAGACACAAGGTGGATAAAGTAGGGGAAGTGGACAAATTTACCGTCATTTGATTAAATACCTCCGAAGGGGTCACGGAGTCTGTCATTTATTTGACGGACGTTACGTCCTCTGGACTCAAACTAGGGACCCAGGCTTTCTAAGGGACCTCTTCTCTTACCGTTGGGTGAGGTCATCAGAACGGACCCCTTAAGGTACTTGTCTCCTCGAACCTCCCGGCATCGGGTGCCTCAATGTTTCTCAGTCTGTGCTGACTTCACTGTAGAAAAGAAAGAAAAGAAAAGATTTTGATTAAACATTTAGTCAATTAGATATTTTCAAACCCAGTGGGTGAACGTGTGTCTTCTGACCACCGGTATTCAGGTGACTGTGATGGTTCAGGATTTTGGGGACTTAAGAAAAGTATTACCACCTTTTTCAATCACAGTAGTAAAGAGTCCTTTACGATTCAATCTTCTTTTAATACGAATTATAAAAAACTACAAGAGTTACATCATCTTCATAGATCGGTAAGGAACAGGGGTCACACCCACTACCAGACGTCAGAGGTCGACTACCCGTTCGTCCCCATCCTGGACGAGAAGTATTCGACCGTCTCGTTACATAGGAGGAGGGGTCTGGTGACTAAGTCAGTTGTCTTCCATGTGGATCTTGAAACGACCCTATGGTACTTGACTCCTCCGTATAGAGGAACTGTACCTCTAAACTTTTATTTCGGACTTAGAAGGTCTCTGGAAGTACTTTTCTATCAACTTGGGGTAGTAACTCATCTTGTCTCGACTGGTTCGTGACCTTTCCTCGGACCTGACCTATCGTAATACACATTAGGACCTAGATCGCAATGGGCTTTTAAAGGACAAGGAACTTAAAAGTAAATACATTCTGTTATTTAAGGGGAGGGAGAGAGTGTGTGTGTATGTGTGTGCGTGTACGTGTGCGCGTGTAAAGGGAAAGATGAACTCGGTCAAACTCCACACGAAAAAAGTAGTTTTCACAGTACTTTTTATATGAAAGACTAAAATAACTTTTTCTCCAACTACGTGAGTCCTCCCGAACAGATTTCGACAAATATTCGTGAAGTGTTTGTCGACCGTTTGTCCCCTTAAAGACTAAGTTTACAGTTCCTTTTCTTACCAGTGTAAATTCTAAAGGGACCACCGTGTCACCTACTCAGGTGGACGGTTACGTCCTCTGACCAGGACCTTCTGAGGTGTACGACGTTTCGTTGATTCGGGTGCACGGTGTTAGTGACTACGACACGAGATCTCGGACGTTCGGTTTGACGACTCTCAAGACGTGCGACGTTGCTGACTTTGGGTGTGGGAGATCCCGGACACTCGACGTTGATGACTTCGAGCGCACGGATCTCGGACGTGAGGTTTTGTTCTCTTCGGTGGAGTCACTTTCGAGACTGTGGCGTTACTTGATCGGTATGGAACTCTTTCGTGCACGTTTCGATTTTCTAGGTCGCATCGGTATTTATTCATTCAAAAAATTTTCTCTTCACACTAGACCTCTGTAGTAGAATTTTTGTTTGTTCCTTCTTACCGGTTTAAATAAAACTGTTCCAGTACGTCCATAAAACATACTGTGAGATCTGAACCCATTTTCTAACTCAAATTCGGGATCTAGATCGTGAATGACCTTTCAGTGAATAAAAGAATCTTGAGATGAATATTTCACCTTTACTATTAACGGAGGATGAAATGTCCTGGCGATATTCTTTTTATTCATTACCTATACATTCTCGAAAATTTTAATACCACACGGATTTTTATCTTACTTAATAATTGTTATTATCAGTGTACACGAAAGGTAAATACAATTTATCGAATAAAGGTAGAAACGTAGATAGAAAAAGGAAATCTATTAGATAAGTCCAAATGGTATGAGAGTCTTAATAATTTAAATCTGGACCTTTTGACTACGTTACGTATTTCGATTGTTACTCATCGTCGAATTGTACCTCACGACTTTTTATAAAAGTGAACTTGTAAAGTAGACTCTCCTAGAAAAACTGTGACCGTATAAAACCCTTTTAAATGAAATTCTAATTATCCTTCTCTCGAAGAAAAGAACTCTGATATTATTCCAAGGGTACTTTGGTTGATTTCAAACTATAAAATTTTTTAAAAAGTCTTTCACTTACATCTTGGGTCGACAAATGAGAGTAATTAGAGTAAGAAATTTGTATTGTCCTCTCGTTTGTCTACCTCGACATTACATTACATTTAGTTTGTGACATGAACTTGTATTGGTTTATTATCCCACAGGTGTAGTTCACTAATCTTTGGGAGTACACCGTCGAGTCTCGTCCTTAAACACGAATTAGTGGATCCCTTAGTTTCAAAACCTTCATAGACTCCATGAACAATTTTAATTTCTAAGACTCGTATTGAAAACTTGGGTTTAACTAGTAATTCAGGCACACAAATCATTTCGGACACGGTACTAGGGAGACAGAAGGTTGAAACTCCTGGTGAAATAATATAACGTAATTCCACTTTTTTTTATCTCAGGTTTATTGTAAAGTCCCTACTTTTATTCATTGTCACTATTATAACTGTTTTAATTCTGTGATTAATTTTTTTGGTATAAGGAGGTGGGGGTAAGGTGGGGGTAGTAGTTTTTGAGACGGTCGTGTTCCTCGTATTGACGGACGAAGAGAGACGGAGAAACTTATGAGTATACTACGATACCGTTGCTACTTCCGTCACGAAGTTTTTGTCACCCATGAACTTAGGGTCTCTCGAACAAGTGCTACGTCAAAGGCACCGAAATGGTACACGGTACAGTCTATTTCCAGAGGTCGTGACCCTGTAGTTTTCTACTTAATATCTGTTTATGGTTCAAACTAAGACTAGACAAACCTCCCGGTCTGAGACCCTTTGATACATGATTTATACTGGAACTGAAAAAGTTGAACAACTACCTAGGACTCCTAGTCAATTCTGATTCTTTCGTTACTAATCCGTTGACGTTATTATGATAGGTATCTGACTACTCACGATTTATATATGGAAATTGGTACAGAAGGGCACTTAAATTTTGAGTATAGGGTTGACTGATGAACTGTAGAGGTTAACCTACGACTTATTCATAGGGAATTAACAAGTCAGTGATTCAGCACGGGTTGAGAAACGGTGGAGTACCAGATGTCGTACGGTCCGAGGAGACAGGAAGTGACAGAGTACCTCAAACGAGTCTAAGTACAGGTGACTCAGCCATTACGATAGATTGGTAGAGTAGGAGACGGTGGGAGAAGAGGAAACGGATGTTACAAAGGGTCGTAGTCTCAAAAAAGGTTACTCAACCGAGAAGAGTAGTCCACCGGTTTCATAACCTCGAAGTCGAAGTCGCAGTCAGGAAGGCTACTTATAAGTCCCAACTAAAGGAAATCCTACCTACCCAATGTGCAGGAACGTCAAGTTTCCAGAGAGTTCTCAGAAGAGGTCGTGGTGTCAAGTTTTCGTAGTCAAGAAGTCACGAGTATGAAGAAATAGCAGGTTGAGAGTGTAGACACGTACTGACGACCTTTTTGGTACCGATTCACTGATGACATTCTTACTAGTGACTGAATGGTACCTGTTTTCTCTTGAGAGTAAGGGAAGGTTGGGTCCTACGACGGAATTGGGTTACGTAGGTGGATTAAAGACTCCGGTCTCTTGATCCTCAGTAACAAGAAAGGAGAGACAGGCACTCGGGAGAACCGATTTTCAAAAGACGAGGGATAATCGTTTAGGACAACGGAGAAGTAAGTTCCTATAGTGAGTTACGACCGTGTACACAAACGAGTCACTTTATTTTACAAGTGATGAAGGTGTGAGTACTTTCGATGATAAGAAAGGGAACATCCAATTACTTTTTTTGAAAAATTAATAAGAGGGAGGAAGGTAAGAAAGAACGACAAGTTAGTGAGAGGACACAGACTGAGAAACGCTGGGGTACCTGTCGTCGTGAGGTCTTAAGGGACGGAAAGTGATAGAGGGACTCAAACGAGTTTGAGTACAGGTAACTCAGTCACAGTGGTAGGTTGGTAGAGTAGGAGACAACAGGGGAAGAGGAACTGACGAGTCGCAAGTCTCATTAGGAACTCGTAGCGTTAGTCCAGTACCGAGTGGTGGAGAAATGTTTATACTAATTGTATAACCTGTGCGAAACGAATCTTACTAAGGTCAAACATGGACAACGGGACTATAGAATTAATCCTTTCTATGGAAAGAAAGAATTTATATAGGACTAAACCCCTTTTTTTATATAACAGTGACAAACGTTGGAAGGTTAACAAAACTTAACATGAATTTTAATTTACATGTATAACTAAGAATCGAAATTGCACGACTTCACAATAGACCGGGACGGACAAGGAATCGAAGTAGAGTACGTGATTTGGGGAGGGTAGTGTGAACGAGAGACTAAGAAGTGGAGTCTCCAAAACATGTTCTTGAAAAGAAAAGGACCCTTGTCAGAAGGTCTCGAAGGGTCCCGATTAAGGTAGAAGAATAAGATCAGAGTCAAAATTACAGTGGATGAGTCTATCGGAGTCGAGAGTTTATTTAAAAGTAAATAATAGATGGTTACGAAACGTAATTAACAATAGATAGAAGATTGGTGGTATAGTATAAAATAAAGTAGTTAATGACCAAATAATGGAGAGAATGATATTAAAGTGTTTTGGTTTTTGACATAGACAGAACAAATGTTAAAATAAGGGTTGTGGATCTCTCGGGAGTTTTTTATACACAGCTTACTTACTTACTCAGGTTTATTACTTCAAGACAAAATAGGGTCATCTCGAATGTCCCAGTCCGTTTAAGACGGAAAGATCGACTTAGTGATCAGTTTTAAAGATTTCGTTTTAAATTATTTCACGGTAAAAGTATAGAAAAATAAGAAACAAAGAGAATAAAAATAAAACGGTTTTACGACATTTTGTAATGAGGTTTAAAAAAAAAGTTAAATCCACCTATGACTTTTCAATGTTTAGACAGAACTTAAACCACGGTTAAGATAGAGGTAGTAAGAAGTCGAGTCTGAGACTCGGAAACAACACTTTTACCATCACGGAGACTTTAAAAAAGACCTGAGACTTTTGAAGATCAGACACCTGAAATACATTCCATAGGACCGTAATATTCTACGGACTCCCGTACTCCCTACTTCATTAAACCAATCCTAGTGACCTAACGAGTTCATCAAATAGGAGAAAAGTGGGTAGAGATAGAAGAAAGTTGTTTGACCCTCAGTATTAATGAGAATGGAAACAGGAATGGAAGTCTCTCATCGTAAATTGGTGGACGAAAAACAGGACCCGGGGAGACATGACACTGGGTTTCTTATGTGTCCACCCTCCATCGTAGGAAAAACAATGTCAAGTCAAGGGTTCCTGCACCTTCTTCGTCCTCTTGCACAAAGTCTCGTTCCCAGGGTCCGACAGGAGGACTATTCAACACTGTGGAACCCAACATAGGGTCAAAGTTTTTCACCGTTATTATTCTCCCGAACGGAGATCCCTTATGTCGAGTTACAATACACCGTCGGACCTATCCTCCCCTCACAGCCCTTCTTACATACACAAATACACATACCGACTCAGGGAAACGACAGATGGACTTTGATAGTGTTGTAACAATTAACCGATATGAGGTTATGTTTAAATTTTCACAAAATGTACACACATATATGTATCTGTTAAATTAAAAAATTTTTTCTCACGAATGACGTAGTCTACAACATTACTCAGTGTGTTTCGTGAATCGTGTTAGTTACCGTAAATAATTTATATTTTATTTATAATAGTCAGGTGAAGGGAATCCTAATATCGAAAATGTGGACGGAGATTGGACGTAAGAAGGACAATCATTGACTTTTTGTAAACTCCATCGTCCTGGTTGTGTTTAGTCTAGGTCCTCAAATTGAACCGTCCTTCCGGGCTCTTGTCGATAGATCAACCGACCTCGTGTCCTCAGTCTCCCGTCTCTCTCGTCTGTCAACAATACACACACCTCCAGACTATCGAGTACCTTGTGGTAATTGTTACTGGTTTCAAAGAAACTCCGTGATTAAAGAGGAGACTAAGCATGTTCTTCTCTGACATATACTCAACTACCCGAAAATAAAGTAAATTTTTTCTTTTTTTTCTTTTCTTTGTTATTCCTTCACAGAATAAGTTTGTACAGTCCAAATTTGCACATATTTTAAACCTTAACCGGACGGATGATAGTAATGGGGACAGAAGAAGTGGTAGGAGATCAGTAGTTTGGTCACAGAGAACCTTAGGGGAACACCAGATCTTCGATCCTGAGACTCGACAGTGGCGGTTCCCACACCCAGTTAGGGACCAGTC
This sequence comes from Capra ibex, assembly GCA_006410555.1. Taxonomy (NCBI): domain Eukaryota; kingdom Metazoa; phylum Chordata; class Mammalia; order Artiodactyla; family Bovidae; genus Capra; species Capra ibex. The sequence continues at coordinate 21,237,459 of SJYO01050590.1, read as the reverse complement.
CCTTGATTCTAGAGAACTTGAAACGTGAAAGTGAAATTAAATTTACTCTAATAACTTCTTGATCTAAAATGAGGACAGACTCGTGTTCCGAAAGGATTTTAAGAAAATATAAAGGAAACTTTTTATACGTAAATCACCAGTTTATATATAGAGGACTTTGGTATACCATTAAACTCAGATACTATCTCCTTAAAAGGTCAAAAATAGGAGGTTCGGACTGGAGTTTGAAGATCCATTGTCTAACGATCCATTAAAAATTAATTGAGAAGTAGGAATCTTCCTAAACAATAATCTGTTTACACGTCAACTGTCGTACGACACGTTATAAGAGTAATCCAAACATTAGATTCCTCTCGAAAGAAATATCGTCAGATGATTTTCGTTTAACCACGATAAAGTAAAGAATTGATGATCCGATCCATACTTGACGAGTCACGTAAGTAACACGTAGTATAAAATTTTATATTTTTGTATATTTTCGATGGACGTCTTACTTTGACTGTTTTTATTTTAAAAGGCTATAACGATCGGAGACAAAAAAGGGAGGAGTCCCCTTTTATGTTAAGATAAATAACGTCATATTGTTATAAACACAGTAAAGTAGTACAGTAAGGTAATAGTGTTGAGTCGTCTGAGTCGACTTAAGCTCTGTTTAAACAACTTTAGTCAAAAAAAAAAAAGGGAAAACCAGAAAGTTTGGTTTACATCCATATTACAGTTTCTTCACGTCTCAACTGTAAATAATTTGATACATTATAAAACCCTACTTTATCATCCCGTATGTATTAAAAGAACGTATTTCGATTAAAATTTTATCCGTCGAACATTACCTATTTAACGTAGAATAACTCATATTACAAACCTTTACCTATACTCTGAAATTAATTCCGATACAAAATGTTACTGTCGACCGAGTCTTAAAAATAAAAAAATAAAAAAAAATGACTTCATGTCAACTAAATGTCACAAAATCCAAATGTCGTTTCACTAAGTCAATCGATATATCTATCTAACGAAAAGTCTTAGGAAGGTAATATACAATAATGTTCTATAACTTATATCAAGGACACGATATGTCATCCAGGAACACGAACAGATGCAAAGGTATATCATAACACATAGACAATTAGGGGTTAAGGAGTAAATAGAGAGGGGGACGAAAGGGTAAACCATTGGTATTTAAACAAAGATTACAGACTCAGATAAAGACAAAACATTTATTTAAGTAAACGTAGTCATGAAAGATTCTAAGGTGTACATTCACTAAAGTATATAAACAGAAAGAGATAGACGGAATAAAGTGAATTACACTGTTAGAGATCCAGGTGGGTACAACGACGTTTACTGTAATAAAGTAAGAAAAATACCGACTTATTATAAGATAACACACACACACACATACATTTTAGTGTATAAGAAATAGGTGAGTTCACAGGTACCTGTGAATCCAATGAAGGTACAGAAGTGATAACGTTTGTCACGACGACACTTGACATGTATGTAAAAGAACCTTAATCTATAAAAACAGGGAAGGTCTATATACGGGTTCTGACCCTAGAGACCTAGTATAGTATTCAGACTTAAATCAAAAAATTTTTGGAGGTATGACAAGAGGTATCACGGGGGGAGGGTTAAGTGTAACTATTAAATATAATGGTTACCACGTCCTTCCAAGGAAAAAGAGGTATTGGAGAAGTCCAAAATAAATAAATAATAAATTTTTTTAAATAATAAATAATAAACAACTGAAAAAACTACTACCGGTAAGATGTCCACACTTTAGTATGGAACAAAATCAAAACTAAACATAAAGAGACTATTAATCGTTGTAATTCGTCGAAAAGGTACACGAATAACCGACATTCATACAGAAAATACCTCTTTACAAATATATCCAGAAGACAGATAAAAAACTAATCCAATAAACAAAAAAACTATAAACTCGACAAATTCGACAAACACCAAAAATCTTTAATTGGGGAACAACCGACGTGACAAACGTTTATAAAAGAGGGTAAGATATCCAACAGATTTTCTAAAATATATATATATATATATATATATATATCAGTATTATTCCCTTCCCTTGTAAAGTACGTTTCAACCCGAGTTATTTTCTGTCTTTACTATACCTGGATTGTCTTGGTCTTCTATAATTGTTCTCCACCGTTCTTATGTGTCTTCTTGACATGTTTTTTCTAGAAGTGCTGGTTCTATTAGTGCTACCACACTAGTGAGTGGATCTCGGTCTGTAGGACCTTACACTTCAGTTCACCCGGTATCTTTCGTAGTGATACTTGTTTCGATCACCTCCACTACCTTAAGGTTATCTCGATAAAGTTTAGGACTTTCTACTACGACACTTTCACGACGTGAGTTATACGGTCGTTTAAACCTTTTGAGTCGTCACCGGCGTCCTGACCTTTTCCAGTCAAAAGTAAGGTTAGGGTTTCTTTTTGTTACGGTTTCTTACAAGTTTGATGGCGTGTTAACGTGAGTAGAGTGTACGATCATTTCATTACGAGTTTTAAGAGGTTCGGTCCGAAGTTATTATACACTTGACACTTTAAAGTCTACAAGTTCGACCAAAATCTTTTCCGTCTCCTTGGTCTCTAGTTTAACGGTTGTAGGCGACCTAGTACCTTTTTCGTTCTCTCAAGGTCTTTTCGTGGATAAAGACGAATTAACTGTTACGGTTTCTGAAACAGACACACCTAGTGTTATTTGACACCTTTTAAGACTTTCTCTACCCATAGGGTCTGGTGGACTGGACGGAGAACTCTTTGGACATACGTCCAGTCCTTCGTTGTCAATCTTGACCTGTACCTTGTCGTCTGACCAAGGTTTATCGTTTTCCTCATGTAGTTCCGACATATAACTTTGGGACGAATAAATTGAAGATACGTCTCATGTAGTACTCTTTACGACCTGACCTTCTTCGTGTTTGACCTTAGTTCTAACGGTCCTCTTATAGTTATTGGAGTCTATACGTCTCCTGTGGTGGGAATACCGTCTTTCACTTCTTCTTGATTTTTTCGAAGAACTACTTTCACTTTCTCTTCTCTCTTTTTCAACCGGATGGTGAGTTGTAAGTCTTTTGCTTCTAGTACCGTATACCAGGGTAGTGAAGTACCTTTTATCTACCCCTTTGTCACCTTTGTTACAGTTTAAAAATAAAACCCCCCGAGGTTTTAGTGACGTCTACCACTGACGTCAGTACTTTAATTTTCTGCGAATGAGGAACCTTCCTTTCAATACTGGTTGGATCTATCGTATAAGTTTTCATCTCTGTAATGAAACGGTTGTTTCCAGGTAGATCAGTTCCGATAACAAAAAGGACACCAGTACATACCTACACTCTCAACCTGACACTTCTTTCGACTCGTGGTTTCTTAACTACGAAAACTTGACACCACAACCTCTTATGAGAACTCTCAAGGAACCTGACGTTCCTCTAGGTTGGTCAGGTAAGATTTCTAGCCAGGACCCACAAGAAACCTTTCTTACTACGATTTCGACTTCGAGGTCATGAAACCGGTGGAGTACTCTTCTCAACTGAGTAAACTTTTCTGAGACTACGACCCTCCCCAACCCCCGTCCTCTTCTTCCCCTGCTGTCTCCTACTCTACCGACCTACCGTAGTGGCTGAGCTACCTACACTTAAACTCACTTGAGGCCCTCAACCACTACCTGTCCCTCCGGACCGCACGACACTAAGTACCCTAGCGTTTCTCAACCTGTGCTGACTCGTTGACTTGACTTGACTTATTCCCTTCTATTTTTTATTATTACATATTTAAATATTTACTAAAGTACCAAAAGGTTTCCAGATTCTTGATACCTTACTCCAAGTACTGTAACATGTCCTCTGTCCCTAGTTCTGGTAGGGGTACCTTTTCTTTACGTTTTTTCGTTTTACCGACAGACCCCTCCGGAATGTTTATCGAAACTTTCTTCTCTTCGTTTTTCGTTTCCTCTTTTCCTTTCTATATTCGTAGATTTACGTCTCAAGGTTTCTTATCGTTCTTCTCTATTCTTTCGGAAGAAATCGTTAGTCACGTTTATTTATCTCCTTTTCTTGTCTTACCCCTTCTGATCTCTAGAGAAGTTCTTTTAATCTCTATGGTTCCCTTGTAAAGTACGTTTCTGTCCGAGCTATTTCCTGTCTTTGCCATACCTTAATTGTCTTCTATAATTCTTCTCCACTGTTCTTATGTGTCTTTTCTTTTTTTTCTTATGTGTCTTCTTGACATGTTTTTTCTAGAAGTACTGGGCCTATTAGTACTATCACACTAGTGAGTAGATCTCAGTCTGTAGGACCTTACACTTCAGTTCACCCGGAATCTTTCGTAGTGATGCTTGTTTCGATCACCTCCACTACCTTAAGGTTATCTCGATAAAGTTTAGGACTTTCTACTACGACACTTTCACGACGTGAGTTATACAGTCGTTTAAACCTTTTGAGTCGTCACCGGCGTCCTGACCTTTTCCAGTCAAAAGTAAGGTTAGGGTTTCTTTTTGTTACGGTTTCTTACAAGTTTGATGGCGTGTTAACGTGAGTAGAGTGTACGATCATTTCATTACGAGTTTTAAGAGGTTCGGTCCGAAGTCGTTATGTACTTGGCACTTGAAGGTCTACAAGTTCGACCAAAATCTTTTCCGTCTCCTTGGTCTTTAGTTTAACGGTTGTAGGCGACCTAGTACCTTTTTCGTTCTCTCAAGGTCATTTTGTAGATAAAGACGAATAACTGATACGGTTTTTGAATCTGACACACCTAGTGTTATTTGACACCTTTTAAGACTTTCTCAACCCTTAGGGTCTGGTGGACTGGACGAAGAACTCTTTAGACATACGTCCAGTCCTTCGTTGTCAATATTGACCTGTACCTTGTTGTCTGACCAAGGTTTATCCTTTTCCTCATACAGTTCCGACATATAACAGTGGGACGAATAAATTGAATATACGTCTCATGTAGTACTCTTTACGACCTGACCTTCTTTGTGTTCGACCTTAGTTCTAACGGTCCTCTTTATAGTTATTGGAAGCTATACGTCTCCTGTGGGGGAAACACCGTCTTTCACTTCTTCTTGATTTTTCGGAGAACTACTTTCACTTTCTCCTCTCACTTTTTCAACCGAATTTCGAGTTGTAAGTCTTTTGCTTCTAGTACCGTAGGTCAGGGTAGTGAAGTACCCTTTATCTACCCCTTTGTCACCTTTTTCGCAGTCTGAAATAAAACCCCCCGAGGTTTTAGTAACGTCTACCACTGACGTCGGTACTTTAATTTTCTACGAATGAGGAACCTTCTTTTCAATACTGGTTGGATCTATCATATAAGTTTTCGTCTCTGTAATCAAACGGTTGATTCNTCAGGGTAGTGAAGTACCCTTTATCTACCCCTTTGTCACCTTTTTCGCAGTCTGAAATAAAACCCCCCGAGGTTTTAGTAACGTCTACCACTGACGTCGGTACTTTAATTTTCTACGAATGAGGAACCTTCTTTTCAATACTGGTTGGATCTATCATATAAGTTTTCGTCTCTGTAATCAAACGGTTGATTCCAGGTACATCAGTTCCGCTACCAAGAAGGACGTCAGTACATACCTACACTCTCAACCTGACACTTCTTCCGACTCACGTCTTCTTAACTACGAAAACTTGACACCACAACCTCTTCTGAGAACTCTCAGGGAACCTGACGTTCCTCTAGGTTGGTCAGGTAGGACTTCCTCTAGTCGGGACCCTACAGAAACATTCCTTACTACGATTTCGACTTTGAGGTTATGAAACCGGTGGAGTACTCTTCTCGACTGAGTAACCTTTTCTGAGACTACGACCCTCCCTAACCCCCGTCCTCCTCTTCCCCTGCTGTCTCCTACTCTACCGACCTACCGTAGTAAATGAGCTACCTGTAGTTAGACTTACTTGAGGTCCTCAACCACTACCTGTCCCTCCGGACCGCACGACGTTAAGTACCCCAGTGTTTCTCAGCCTGTGCTGACTCGTTGACTTGACTTGACATGACTTCGGATATATAATAGGATAAAAATTCGAATATTTTTTCGGTCTTTTACTATTCCATGGATCTTATTACTGACGACTGACAAGACATCTTAAATACCTTTGTACATTTTATCTGTACAACGAGTCAAGTCATTAATCTAATAGACCGGAAAATTCTATATATTATGGGTAATAAGTGATTCCTTTTTTTATCGACGAACTAGTCTAAACTTTGGATGAGTCCTTAATTTATACACTATTTCTACCGTAAAGAGTAACCACCCCTTTCGTGTTAGTAAAACTGTCGCCAACCGAAAGTAAATCCTTTTCGATTTTAAACTACTGGATGTAATGTTTTACATAGTTTTATTTAGTGTCTATAATTAGATATTCATCTGATTAGTTATTTTATATATCTTCCTTTATCCCCGTAAAATACTGGAACTCAATCAGTACTACAACAACTTGTTCTATGTGTGGTGTCCCTTTTATAACTTTGCAAATTAACATATTTTTAAAATTCTACACTACTCTACTTTTATGTCGTTTTTTTTTGTTCGATTAAAACACTGTGATACCTGACATCGGGTGGTCAGAGGAGACAGGTACCCTAAGAGGTCCGTTCTTATACTCTCACCTAACGGTGTGGGCGGAGGTCCCCTAGAAGAGCTGGGTCCCTAGTTCGGGAGTCGAGAATATAGAGGACGTCCAAGAAATGGTGTCCGTGGTGAACCCTTTGAGTGATTCAACATAAGTCTAGAAACACTGAGCTACCTGACACCAGACGGTCCGAGGAGACAGGTACCTGAAGTGGTTCGTTCTTTTGACCTCACCTATCGGTCGGGGAGAGGGCTCTAGAAGGACTGGGTCCCTAGGTAACGTCCGTCTAAGAAATAACAGACTCGGTGTTCCCTTTGAGCATAAATATTTTTCCTACAGAGTCCACTTGAGAATGTCATGACTTTTTAGGGTGAGACCAGAGGAAGTACTCTTTTATGTGAAGAGTCACTCACATACTCTTCTGACCACGGAGTTCTCCTCTTGGACGTGTTACAGGCAACGTGAATTTTCACCGTGAACACGGACTAAGGGGGGACTCTTTACAGCTCCGACTCTTCACCCGAACACTCGGTAGTGTCTTCAACGACAACGTAATCCAAAGCAAACAAGAGGGTCTTACACAGACTGAGTACTCACTCGTCCTAGACCCAGTATCAAACCTTTATCCAACTCACTTCCGCAAAGTCCTGGACAGGTGTTTCCAGTTAGTTTGGGATTATTTTTCCTTGACCTCGACTCAATGATGTCCTAAGGGTCCGTAAACGTGTCCAGTTTTCTAGTCTTCCGGTCCTGAAGTAATCACCCAGTCACCAATTCTTAGGTGGACGGTTGCGCCCTCTGTGCCCAAGTTTGGGACCAGGCCCTTCTAAGGTGTACGGAGTCTCGTTGATTCGGGTACGTCGTGTTGATAACTCGGGTAGGAGATCTCGGGTCTCGGGGTTCGTTACTTGGGCACACGGCGTTGATGACTTCGGGGACGTGGGTTCCCGGTCACGAGACCGAGACATTCTTCTCTTTGGTGACGTCACCCTTCGGACGTTTGGCGTCGATCTCTCATCTGAGCACGTATCGTTACTTCTGGGTCGTTTTGGTTTTTGTTTATTTGTAAAAATTTTTCTCTACTCTCGCGGGTTGTCTTAGGTACGTTCGAGGTGCACTCTCAGACAAAATTAACAGATGGTTCGTCTCTATTGAGGTGGAGTAGAATGACGTCATAGATAGTCAATTCCCGTAAAACGATTGATTGGGGACGGGCGAAGTAAGGGAAGGAGGAGAGAGGTTACGGAGTCGGGATGGCCCCGATCTTTAATTTCAGTCATTTCGACCCTCTTATCTTCTTTCTGACGTTTTCGGTCGGTGTAGGGACAAAAAGATTGACACCGAAGGGACATGTCGAGTCTGTCTCGGGTCTATCCGAGTTTGAAGTTCGGTCAAAGTCAAAACTCATAGTTTACTCCTTCACGTGAAAGATTTAGACACGACAAAGATATGATAGATATATGACAAACGTAAAAGGTTTAGACATGATAAACATATGAAATGATTTAGATACGATAGACATAATGGATTTGTACTGATCTTTACTTCAATGGGTTAAAAAGTGGGTCGTCGATCCCTTCTTGTTCAACGTAAGTTCATTTCTCCTTCGTTCTCACTTTTACTTAATTGGGGGATCTCAGGACGAATAAAGTTTTGACCAGTGTGCAAATCGTATATATTCCCTGTTTTCCCATTCAGACATTAAGAATTTCTAACGGATCTTTTAGTCCGATGAGTAATTCTTTATGTCTAGTGGTCGTTTCTGTCCTTTTATACGAGTCGGGTTGTTCGTTGTATCGTTTACGTTGAGTTTTGTTTAATTCTAAACAAACCCAATAATCTGACCGTGTCTGAAAATTTTGAATCGATACTTTTGACAAATAATTTAACGGCTTTTCGTGTATCAGAGTATGATAAATATCCTGAAATTTTACCAAACTAGTAAAATCTCTTCTTAAATATTCTTTGAGAGTTTAAAATTTACCCAGACAGTCGTCTAGGTCGTTAATGTAACCATACCTAATTTGTGCTCATGAACCCCTATGATTAAATAAGTAACTCGTTATAAAATTTGGTAGACATCACAGGTACTAGACACAATCTTTGACCGTTGCATCTAGTCACTTATTTTCTGTTTTACTTATTGCGAACAGTAGTGACTCGAATAAGATCCCACCCTACTACATATTATGCATGTTAAAAAAAAAATTACTATACGATCAAATATCTTCTTCTTACGACACCTCTGTATTACGTTCGATCACCTGTAGTCCAAACGAAGACACCTCCGTCGTTGTATACTTCACCCCATGACTCCAATATAGACACTCGTTCCACTCGTTCCCTATCACACCATTAGACCTTTTTCCTCTAAAGAACCATTCCATTATGGCTGGTGATCCGGACACTCTATTCCTGTTCACACCTCACAAACTCTTTATCTCTCTGCATGTGAAGTCTTACCCGAAGGGACTACCGAATTTTACCATTTCTTAGACGGACGTTATGTCCTCTAGGTCCAAGTTAGGAACCCAACCCTTCTAGGGAACCTTTTCCCTTACTGTTGGGTGAGGTCATAAGATTGGACCTCTTAAGGTACCCGTCTCCTTGGACCCCTCGATGTCAGGTACCCCAACGTTTCTCAACCTGTACTGACTCGTTGATTGTGTGTGGGTACGTGTGTGTGTGTACGTGTGTGTGTGTGTGAAATCTTAGGTCTCATATTATTCTCCCCGACCTAAAACCACCTTCTTCCTTTTATAGTTATCTTTGACCTCCATTCTTGCTTGTGCATCCACATCTGGAAGACTCTACACAACTACGTTACCGACCTCATCCACCTCGAAAAGATCAAAAAAAAAAAAGACTGACGAAATTACAGTATCCCTTTCCTTACAACCACTAAACGTTTCTGTCCTCCTTCATACTTTACCAGTAGTTCCTCTGGACCTTTCCCTTTACTGATCCACTAAAGAGAATTTTTAATCAATAAAAAAAAATAAGAAAAATTTTACTCTTTATATTTCTATATGATATAAAAGAGATTACATTCGTAATCACTTTTTCTTAAAACAACTGGGTCTCGAAGACCGTTAAAGTGTAGATTAAGGTGTCACATAGAGGGTCTTCGTAAGAGACTTATCCCATTTTGATGACGAGTATGTATTTATGTTACGTTGGTGTAATACGACTCATTTTAACTCGGTATTGAAAATATTCGAAATTCCGTTGATGAAAAAATCACGACGAAACAGAGACGAATAAGTGATAATTAAATACTGAAACTAAAAGGTTGAAAGATATACTACAAATGAATGTGTAAATGTCTTTCCTCAAAATATCGTCGTATGTTAATCTATGCTCCTAATGAAGTAAAAATTGACAAACAAACAAAAATTATACAGAGTACCTCGTGTAAAATAAATCTTTGTTATTTGTTCAACGATGATTTTTTTCTATTAGTAAAGAACCACACAAATACATCCAAACAATTGGTGTCTAATGAAGTTCTTTTCTCCCCTGTAAGTCCTTGGGTTCTTTCACACTTTTAGGAGATAAACATTGTGTTTCTTTCTCCTTCCGTCCCAAATGAATTTGAGTGAAAGCATTTCTAAATATTTTAAATTCGTTTCTTGTAAGCGGGAGATGACCTAATAAAACCTTTCTTATATTCCTTTACAAGAAAAAGAAAAAAAAGAAAAAAAAAAAAACTATTTCCTTTTCCTCCTACCTTCTTATCTTCCCGCCTCTTTCTCTTTCTTTCCTGTCCTCCCCCTCTATCCCTCTCTTCATACAGCTCTCTCTTCCTCCTTCTTTTACAAACACCTTCCTTGATACAATGTAGAATGTAACGACGACAGTTAGAACTTAGGTCAGATATGTATATGTTGAGTTTAAGAAAATAAAACAAAAAAGTAAAGATCAGACCTCTACCAGGGGTCTTATCTTCGGTAAATTGTATGTTGGAAAGACGCCATGACTTACAGTGATCTGATTATCTATTAATGATGGTCAAATTACCTACTGACTCATAGTAACAGCATATTTTCAATTTAAACTAAAACCATTAAATTGTTCTAAAGGGGTTGCAATTAATCAATAAGTAATTATGTCAAATTTTACTAATTACGGAAAGTTATTCATTTTAGACACAAATTTAAACGTAAGTAATAGACTTTCCAATCTTCAAATCACTCTCATAGATGTACAAGTATCCGTTGGACCTCCGTTTTCATTATCCGTTTATCCTGTCCCTTACGGTTCAAGTACCACTAGGTCCGGTCCCTGAGTCTGTAGAAAACCCCGAATTTCAATCACCTCAACCCCCTTAAAGACAAGACAGAGTCCAAGTAATGGGGTTTCTATGATTAACAAATTAGAGTTTCTAAGGACGGGGTTATAGGACAGAAAGTCAGATTCCGGACTTCCTTACCGTACTGGTCTCAAGAGAGGGAGAGGATTCGAAAGGACACGAACAATTCTCTGACTAACTGATTGTGTGACTGGATTCACAGGAAAGGGTCGAAGAGACTAAATCCTCTCCAAGGAGTTGTCTTCTCCCGATTTAAGAGTCTTGTCGGATATTGTAGAAGGAGGGGTTGTAAATAGGAGTACGTTCCACACAAAAGGAAAGGTTTTCCGACCTTGTGACACTTATCTCGTCTCGACTTGAGAGTACAGCTTCAGACAACTACGATTGAATATCATAGGAATTTAGGTGAAATCAAAAGAGGTACAAGGGACATAGTGGTGTCAACTTCGGCACTAGAAGTATCGGTAATTGATACAGAGAGATTAGTGTGGGGGAGGGTTGACAAGATCCTCGAAACCCCGTCGTGTATACCCGTAAGTTTAGAGTCGGGACGCGGAGTAGTCATCAATTAGTATCTGTTCTATTAAGATGGAAACCTGGGTGTCAAAAAAGTACATTTTTACCCTGTATCGATAGAAAATCCACATAAAGTTCGTTATGTCTGTGTTTATGTATATGTATATATGTGTAGTTATGTTTATATATTTATATACAAATATATGGGTCTTAATCGTATATTAAGCTGAGTATCACCAACGAGTTTTAATCGATAATGACGAGACAGTAAAATCATCTGTAAGAAGTTTTTAAAAGGTTTATTCTATACATTTTGATATTATAAATCGATCTTAAGTTATGTTTTATACGACAGAGAATACTTACCGTCCTTCAATCATAAGACTTCTAGACCTCCGATCCTCATAGAAAAGACCGTGATCCTTCTACATGGTCTTCTTCGTTTCTGATTATTCAACCAGGAAAACAGATAAAAAAAATTTGATCTATATATTTACTCATTCTCTCACTGTCACAAGGAATTCTTTATTGTCTTTTGACAATCCTATTTCTTAGGACGTGGGTATTTTAAGACCTCTTTGATAAATAGTGTACTGAAATGGGTGACTTCTATTAAACATACAATCCCCATTATACGTGTTGGTTTGTAAAGTCAAACATACATTTTGTCTGAACCATTTGAGTCCAAGTAAGGAGACAATCTGCACCGACCCTCGTTCTTAACATAACTCAGAGGTAAAACGTGTCGTCACCCACCTTACAAAGAAACCAAACAAGAGGACATAAGGAACACTAAAATAACACAACCCTCTTTAAAGATGGAAAGGAGTATGAACAGAGGTCGACCCCAGTCTCATGACTATTTCGGAAAGAAACAGAGGGGAGAGGGGGTCGAGTCGTGAGGTGGAGGGGAAACCATTATAGTAGTAAGGAGAAGGAAATATCACGGAGATAAAGATGACTCTCATCAAACTTTCCCTACTAATTGGTGAGAGAGGGTGAATGTATAGGTATCACTAATTCAACCTTTACCTATTCTACGGGTTGTCTGAACTAGTGTTATGAAAAGTCTGAAATATCTACCGATAGATCTGTCTCTACAGAAATGAAGAAAGATGGGAAATTTGACTTTACTAAAGTTGGTCGTTTTTAACCACAGACACGAATGTGGATGTACATAGTTGTAAAAGTATCATCTTCCTTTACTCTTATTACCCTTCTTCCCCGTGAGTCTCTACTTCCGTATTTCTCCCTTTCTCTCCTTATAGATTGACTGTGCTAATGAAATCTCAAAATCAAAAGCTAGAGTCAGTCAAGTCAAGTCAGTGAGTCAGTACAGACTGAGAAACACTGGGGTACTTGGTGTCGTGCGGTCCGGAGGGACAGGTAGTGGTTGAGGGTCTCAGGTGGGTGTGGGTACAGGTAACTCAGTCACTACGGTAGGTTGGTAGAGTAGGAGACAGTAGGGGAAGAGGAGGACGGGAGTTAGAAAGGGTCGTAGTCCCAGAAGAGGTCACTCAGTCGAGAAGCGTAGTCCACCGGTTTGATAACCTCAAAGTCGAAGTTGTAGTCAGGAAGGCTACTTGTGAGTCCTGACTAGAGGAAATCCTACCTGACCAACCTAGAGGAACGTCAGGTTCCCTGAGAGTTCTCAGAAGAGGTTGTGGTGTCAAGTTTTCGTAGTCAAAAAGCCGTGAGTCGAAAGAAATACCAGGTTGAGAGTGTAGGTATGTACTGGTGTCCTTTTTGGTTCGGAACTGATCTGTCTGGAAACAACTGTTTCATTACAGAGACGAAAAGTTATACGACAGATCCAACCAGTATTGAAGGGAAAGTTCCTCATTCACAGAAAATTAAAGTACTGACGTCAGTGGTGGACGTCACTAGAACCTCGGGTTTTTTTATTTCAGAGAGTGACAAAGGTGACAAAGAGGTAGACAAACGGTACTTCACTACCTTGGCCTACGGTACTAGAACCAAAAGACTTACAACTCGAAATTCGGTTGTGGAAACTAGACATGGGGAACTTAAAGATCAACACTTATTCCATTCCTAAAATAAAACAAATTCGATCAACCTCAATTTAAAGACAGTGTCTGTCTTCTCAAAGAAAGATTTTGTCTAAAGAAAAATAATTACAATAAATTTAATACGAAAACTGTCATGTAAAAGAAAAAATTGATCTATTTTGAGACGAGTTTTCAGGAATAAGAAGGAACGATATCTTTTTCTATTTGAAAAATAATCGAACTTATTTTGTTTCATAACACAATTGTCTTCTATTTTACAAGAAAAACTTAAACTTCGAGAAATACCTAATAACATCGAGTTTGGTGACTCCAATTATAACTAAATAGGAAATTAAGACGTGTGTTAAAGAAGACGACCGTTTAGGAAAAAACATTCTTCATCTGTCTGATTACATTTGTATACAGGGTCTTTTTGACATAAGTCACTTTTATCGTAATGAGATATAGAGTGGTAGTTTCGTTTCCTGTTGGTAAATGAACAGAAAAGTTCTCCAACATACAGTTCTTTTTAAGTTAGGTCAAGTCAGCGAGTCAGTACAGACAGAGAAACACAGGGGTACCTGACGTTGTTCTTTTGAATCCTTATCTATTTCTCTAGTACCCCCAAAGGGATTACCGAGTCACCATTCCTTAGACGAACGGTCGTGTCCTCTGTGTTCAAATTAGGGAACGAGCCCTTCTAGGGGACCTCTTCCTTTACCGTTGGGTGAGGTCACAAAAGCGTGCCCTTTAAGGTATCTGTCTCCTTGGACCACCCGATGTCAGGTACCCCAGTGTTCTCAGACTGTGTTGACTCGCTGATTTGTTGTTGTTCCTTTAACACTATGATACTCCAACACTTGATCCTCGGATTCCCTTTAATTACCTTGTGAACTGTAAGTAGTCTTCCACGTCCGAACCTGTCTATTTTACTCTCGTGACACATTTAAAAACACTCACTTCTTCGTCTCGATACCCTTTCGAGATGTACCGTCTTGTTGTTCTGGTTACACGTTTCGATCGGATCGTCAGATCACTGGGTCCTGGACGACGGTGTTCTGCTCAACTACCTAGTAAGTTTTAGTTATCAACCGTGACTCTTTTCGACATAAGACAGAGGAAGTCAAAAGTCAGACAAAGGAACTCTTATAATACTACCTATCTCAAGTACTCCTACTTAAGTAATCTCTTTTTACATCACGATGTAGAATTGAAAAAGATCTCTATACCTAATCACCGGTTTATGTTTATGGCTCTTGGGTGAGGTAATATTTTCCTATCTCTTCCCTCCTGTGGACATTCTGAAATTATATTAGACGAAACTCTACGGATTATCCCTGAGATACTTAAGTCTGGTCGGACTAGAATACTTACGAACAGTGGTCTCGTGTCGTGTCTCCTCTCTCCGTGAGTGATCGGTTCGTCATCAGGGGTCTCTCAAAGATCACTACGTCCTACACGACCCGAGTCGGAGTCACACGAAGTGCGAAGGACAACACTCTGTAGTGAGGACCGAGTCGGTTAAAGGGTGAGTTCAAAGACGTGTCCTCCGGAACAGAAAGAGGTCAAGTAGAAGATGTCACTTTACTTTATGCGTTTTACTTTAGGACTGGAGAATCAAATTTTCGGTGGTAATCAAGGACAAAAGTGTGATATTTCAGACCTGTGGACGGAATCGTACTCCGTGCGCTGGAAAGTATAGGGTCAGAGATAAACGGAGAGACCCGAATGGAAGATATAATGTCAAACGGGAAAGTCTTGTGTGCCAACCAGCAGTATGTGGCATAATGTGGAAACCACAACCAATACGAGATCTACGGAGTCTACGGGAGATACGGTAGGAAGGGAACAGGTTATGGATGAGTCGCTCGTCCTGGGGTCCGTTCCGAACTAAAAGACCTCCTTCACAAGAGGTCCGGAAGTTCAAGTATAATTTAAGAGAAAGAGAGATGGAGCTTTCATAGGAATGTGTGAATACCTCTCGAACACCAGGATACAGATAACGAGTAGGTAACGCAAAATGAGGAAGATATCACTTCAGCGAGTCAGTGCAGACTGAGAAAATGTTGGGGTATCTGACATCGGATGGTCCGAAGAGGCAGGTACCCTAAAAGGCCTGTTCTTATGGTCTCACCCAACGGTAAAGGAAGAGGTCACCAAGAAGGGTTGGGTCCCTGACTTGGGTCGAGAGGACGGAACATCAGTATACGAAATGACGGACTCGGTGGTCCCTTCGAGGTACCGAAAATCCCATTCGGTACCAGTTAAATAGAAAGTCACCGGGTCTTCTCCATAAGGTATGTATAAACATTTGACCTTCATTGGTGTCAATGACTATTGAACATTCTACAATGACAGAGGACACACTTGAAGAACTACATGGTCTATTAAACAATCCTTCAATTAGACCCAAAATAAGAAGGGATTAATAATTAAAAGGAAAAGAAGAACGTCGATCGATCTGGAAACGTGAGTGAACATATTATCAAAGAATCCTTAGGATATTGTTTAATGGTATTTCACTCACCAAACTTTGTACAAGAAAATATCAAGATTTCCGATCTTTAGACTTTAGTTCCCGACCCGTCATGGTACGAAGGAGAGTTACGAGAAACTTCTTAGGAAGGAACCGAGAAATCTAAAAGGTCCCCAACGACCGTTATGAATTACAAGGAACAGATTATCAATGTAGTGAGGTTAGGAATTAGGTAAAAGTGTACCGAAAGGGGGTGACACAGAGGTTTATAGATAGAAGAATATCCCTATACGCAGTAACCTAAATCCCGAAAGGACCATTGAGTCGACCATTTCTTAGGCGGACTTTACGTTCTCTGGGGTCAAGCTAAGGACTCAGCTCTTCTAGACGATCTCTTCCCTATCCGACGGGTGAGGTCATAAGAACCCGAAGAGACCACCGAGTCGACCATTTCTTAGGCGGACGTTCCACCCTCTAGACCCAAGTTAGGAACCCAACTCTTTTAAGGGACCTCATCCTGTACCGTTGGGCAAGGTCATAAGAACGATGGGTGAGGTCATAAGCCCGGACCCAGTATCTCAGTCTGTACTGACTCGCTGAAAGCGATAGGTGATACTGGAGTGAAATTTAACTAACATAGACGTTTCGTGAATAAAATTTATTCCAGTATAAGTGTCCATGACCTCTAATCCCTGAAGTTGTATAGAAAACCCCTGTGTCAAGTTAGGTGTTATGAACAGAAACGACTTATGAAACAGTATTGTGGGTTTCGTCTACAACGGAAATGTATGGGGTGGAAGGGACAATAAGAGCGAAAACAAAAGTATTGACTAGTACGAAGAACAACTTTGATTCGACTCTCCTACCAATCACTTAGACTTTCTCCCTGATTCAGTTCCTCTCTCCTCCGTCTTTGTCTTCAAAACTACCTTTCTCTCAGTCACTCTCTCTCTCTCGTTGGGTGTTTGACCTTACCAATCTAGGGTACACGGTGATGATTCCGGGTCACTTTGGTTTGTCTATTTATTAAAAAAAATTTACTTCGGAAAAGGTTACGGTTACCCAAGTGTACAAAAAAACCAGATGGTGTCTTATACGACATTCATTTCTATCCATTTTATAAGACAATATACGTATTTCAAGACAATAAGAATCATACACAACCACCAAGACACAACTGAAACGTCTTCTGGTTTAAAATTCGCTTTTCGGTCACTAGAATTCGTCGACTTCTGACAAAAAGAACCCTCGATTACAAGACAACCGTGACCGACCTCAGATCAGACTTGTGATGTTATAGGAGGATCCCCGACCTGTTCAGTCAGAGAAGAAATTTCATCACCACCCGAAACCACCCACTCCCCCTGTTGTACTTGTGTCATAATTTGTCTTCTCACTGGTTGGGTAGGGACACTCCTGTACAGGTTACGACCTCTCAGACGTCTCCCTAACGACTCTACCGGAGTAATCTCAAAGGACTATTGACCGGTGTTGTCTCAAGGGCTCGGTGGAGTGAACGTTATGAAAGGAGTCATACGAAACCCAAAAGACAATTCTAAATCTATTACTTACAGAAAGAGGGAGAGTGATATATATATAAAGGACACTATCGGTGAAAACTTCCCTTCATGTTAAAGACATCATTGCTTAGACGGACGGTTACGTCCTCTCCTAGGGACCCAGCCCTTCTAGGGGACCTCATCCTTTACCGTTGGGTAAGGTCATAAGAACGGTTTTGGGGTATCTGTCTCCTCGGACCGTTCGATGTCAGTACCCTAAAGTTTCTCGGTTTGTGTTGACTCGTGTGGGTGTGTGTCTTAAAGTTCTCATTTTTGGAATCTTCTTGTTTACCGTCTTTCTATGTCAAAACTCCATTGGTCACCCGTCAAGTCCTGTCTACCACCTACACTTTTTATTACCGTCCAAAGGTTTACTCATTTGTAGTTTTATTTTCAAAAAATAGAAATAAAAAATTCATGGTTTACTATAACATTTTTAGACTTACTGTGTGGACATCTTCTCTAAGAGTACCAAAAGTTGTATATGAGGTAACGCTGCATCAGGATTTTGTAAGAGTTCACTATAGTGTCAAGTTACCAATTTATCGAAACATTTTGGGTTTCCAGTGGAAAGAATGAACTTCAATGTTACGTATAGTTGTTTACTCTGCAAAATTCTTTCAGGACGTCTGCTTTTGACGATTGGATCTCCCAGGTTTTAATAGACCAGTATATAAGGAAAAGACCCGTTGTGGATGTATGTAGGGGTCTTGACCATTATCTCACCACCCTAAGTGTACTTAAATGGGTTTTTTCCGTTTTTTTTCATTTCCGCTTGTTTTACAGAATTCACGGTCCGAGTAGTTACAAGAATATAGTGTATGAAGTGACCCCTTTATTTTTAGTACACCAATATCTCGCGGGATTTTGGAAAGAGGAACAGGAATTGAAAGGATAATACACTGAGTCCACTTGTCCTATTCGTCCACTCTACTATTTCACACACACACGTACGGACGATTTAGCGAAGTCGGTACGGGTTGAGACTCTAGGATACCTGGCTTTGGGTGGTCCGAGGAGACAGGAACCCTAAGAAGTCCGTTCTTATGACCTCACCCAACGGTACGGGAGGAGGTCCTTTAGTAGGACTACGTCCCTAGGTCCCTAGGTTAGGCCTAGAGTACAGAGGACGTAAGCGCCCAACCAAGAAATGGTGATCGCGGTAGACCCTTCGGACCCTACTATTATTCCATAAAATAAATATTCACATTTTTTTCCTAACAATGTGTCGTTACACTCACATGAATTACGGTGTCTTGACATGTGTATTTTATCAATTTTACTAGTCAAAATAAAATAAATAAAATACATTAAAATTTATACTTGAGTCTCTTTCTTTCTTCCCTTCTTTCTTACTTTTTCTTTCTTCCCTCCCTTCCTTCCTTCCTCGTTTGATCACCCCCTCCCCTCCTCCCATTCATCAAAAACCATCGTCACGGAGGTTTTGTCATAAAAGTTCCACCATGTCAGAGGGATATTTTCCTCTCTTCGTCATAAGGTTTTATGTTTTTATTTACAGAGGTGAATAGCGTTGACTTTTGAATTCACAAAAAGAAACTACGTGTAGTACATAGTATTCAAAAACCATTTAATAGAATCGGAAGTAATCAAAAAAATTACTTCGAACGAATTGAGAAATGGAAGAAAAAAGGAAAGAAATCAGTTAAGAAAATAAAATGTTTCTCTTTCTAGTTATTCATTCAGTAGAAACCGAACAGTCTCGAAACTGTTTCCCTTCTAACGGAAAGTGTCATCTTGGTAAAGGGTAAAACAGTATACAACGTTAACGTAGTTTAATTTTACGTGAAAAAAGAACAACGAAAAATTACCTTTGAAAACACCAAACCTCTAAAAATGTTCAACCTCTAAAAAGAGAGAACGATGTTGGAGTAAAATTCCAACACAACGTAAAATTTTACAAAATAATGATAATCTTCTAACTTATCAATTCTCTAAAGATTCGATGACCTTGAAGTACCTACAACAACTGTTCAAATTTTGTAAAAAGTCCCTAAGGAACCACCGAGTTACCATTTCTCCTACTTCGACGATAAGTGGGTCCGACACCACTTATGAGACAGTATTGTGGGTTTCGTCTCCAACGGAAATGTATGGGGTTGAAGGGATAATAAGAGCGAAAACAAAAGTATTGACTAGTACGAAGAACAACTTTGATTCGACTCTCCTACCAATCACTTAAACTTTCTCTCTGTTTCAGTTCCTCTCCGTCGTCTTTGTCTTCAAAACTACCTCTCAGTCACTCTCTCTCTCTCGTTGGGGGTTTGACCTTACCAATTTAGGGTTCACGGTGATGATTCCGGGTCACTTTGGTTTGTCTATTTATTAAAATTTTTTTTTACTTCTGAAAAGGTTACGGTTACCCAAGTGTACAAAAAAAACAGATGGTGTCTTATACGACATTCATTTCCATCCATTTTTCAAGACAGTATGCGTGTTTCAAGACAATAAGAATCATACACAACCACCAAGACACAACTGAAACGTCTTCTGGTCTTAAATTCACTTTTCGGTCACTAGAATTCGTCGACTTCTGACAAAAAGAACCCTCGAGACGGTGACGTCCTCTGTGTCGAAGGTGGGGACTAGGTCCTTCTAGGGCGTACGGAGTCCTATTGATTTGGACACACGGCGTGGACGACTCCGACACGAGATCTCGGGTCTCGACGTTGCTGACTCGGGTGCACCGCGTCGAAGATTTGGGTGCGTGGGATCTCGGACGTGAGACGTCGTTCTGGACGCTACTCGTTGACCCCGTGACGTTGGTCTCTCATCGGGGGTGAGTGGTTTTGGTCTCCTTCGGGTCCGTTGTCTTCTGAGTCGCGTCGATTTCTATTTATCTGTTCTTGTGTACGATGTCTTATTTTATTGGAATCTTTTTAAGTTGACTGGAGACTGTGGGTTAAACTCACTCCGTCTTTCTCCCAATATTATTAACTCATCATACTATCTTTTCGAGATAAACAGAGTTTTTACTTTGAAATTTTATCTTTTAGTAACTTTATAAAATCTTACTATTAAATGGAATAACATTATTTCTGAAACGTACTTTAGTAACACGTTAAAAAGACTCACACCTTCTTAACTATTTGAATGTATATACAAAACTCATTCAAAAATCGAACACTTAGGTTCGTATTAATCGTCGTTTTCTTTCTACCTCTTTTATCAGTGTGTCAAATTCGTATTTAAAGGAAAGAAGAGGGTCTTTATAACGATATCACGTAGTAAGTTAGAACTTATTTTATATTTAAACTAGTATACTGTCGTAGTAAGGGGTCTCCTGAAAGGAAGATAACGTTTATCGAAGGTAAGAATAGAAACCTACCACTATACAGAAGTGATTCTCTTTTCTCGATTGTATAAAAAATCATACAAGATCAGAGTCGGTTGGACATCTCCCCCAAATCTCTAAACCTCAATATGTAGATCAATGATCGGTACTTTCAGACCCGTATAATAAGTTGGTTTTAGAGTCAAAGGAGTAAAAAAAGGAATTCACTTTTTCTTTTAGTGTTAGTACGAATCATCCGTCAAATTGTAAATTAAAAGAATCTTTCATCTACGAGAACCTTTCGTAATTGGTAATAATAATGAATAAGTAAGTGAGTAGACTTTTTATAAAAACCTGTATCCCGAAGAAGACCTATGAGTCCTATGTAGTCACTTGTTCTTTCTATTTCTCAGGGTGAAAGTGACCCGAACATTTATATTATCCTTTCATTATTTAAATTAAAGGTTTACTTGATGTACGTCATAATTTTACACTATTCACGATAATGTCACTTTTATGCTCACAATTGACGAGTCAGTACAGGCTGAAAAACACTGAGGTACTTGACATGGGGTGGTCCGAGGAGACAGGTACCCTAAGAGGTTTATTCTTATAACCTCATCCAATGGTAAGGGAAGAGGTCCTCTAGAAGGGGTGGGTCCCTAGGTTGGGTCGAGAGGACGTAACGTCTAAGAAATGGTAGACTAGGTAGTCCCTTTATTTACGATATCCTTTTTCTTTTCTTTTCTCTTTTTATTACCTTTACGATTCCCGATCTCCACCGTTGATCATCGTGTTAATTTATTCCACGAGGATATCCAGAGAAAGTCCTAAACTTTGTCGAGTTGACCTTGAGGTAGTGGAGGTGATCGAAACAAGGATCACTACGAAAAATTCCAGGTGAACTGAAGTGTAAGGTCCTACAGACGGTCGTTTGAACCTTTTGAGTCGTCACCGGTGTCCTGATCTTTTCCAGTCAAAAGTGAGGTTAAGGTTTCTTTCCGTTACGGTTTCTTACGAGTTTCATGGTGTGTTAACCTGAGTAGAGTGTACGAGTTTTAAGAGGTTCGGTCCGAAGTCGTTATACACTTGACACTTGAAGGTCTACAAGTCCGACCAAAATCTTTTCCGTCTCCTTGGTCTTTAGTTTAATGGTTGTAGGCGACCTAGTTGTTTTTTCGTTCTTTCTAGGTCTTGTTGTAGATAAAGACGAAATAACTGATACGGTTTCGGAAACTGACACACCTAGTGTTATTTGACACCTTTAAGACTTTCTCTACCCTTATCTGGTGGACTGGACGGAGAACTCTTTGGACATACGTCCAGTCCTTCGTTGTCAATCTTGACCTGTACCTTGTTGTCTGACCAAGGTTTATCCTTTTCCTCATGCAGTTCCGACATATAACAGTGGGACGAATAAATTGACTATACTCCTAATGTAGTACTCTTTGCGACCCGACCTTCTTCGTGTTCGACCTTAGTTCTAACAGCCCTCTTTATAGTTATTGGAGTCTATACGTCTACTGTGGTGGCAATACCGTCTTTTACTTCTCCTTGATTTTTCGGAGAACTACTCTCACTTTTTCAACCGAATTTCGAGTTGTAAGTCTTTTGTTTCTAGTACCGTAGACCAGGGTAGTGAAGTACCGTTTATCTACCCCTTTGTCACCTTTGACAGTCTGAAATAAAAAACCCCGAGGTTTTAGTGACGTCTACCACTAACGTCGGTACTTTAATTTTCTACGAATGAGGAACCTTCTTTTCAATACTGGTTGGATCTATCATATAAGTTTTCGTCTCTGTAATGAAACGACTGATTCCAGGTAGATTCCGATACCAAAAAGGTCATCAGTACATACATACACTCTCAACCTGACACTTCTTCCGACTCACGGTTTCTTAACTACGAAAACTTGACACCACAACCTCTTCTGAGAACTCTCAGGGAACCTGACGTTCCTCTAGGTTGGTCAGGTAAGACTTCCCCTAGTCGGGACCCTAAAGAAACCTTCCTTACTACCATTTCGACTTTGAGGTCATGAAACCGGTGGAGTACTCTTCTCGACTGAGTAACCTTTTCTGAGACTACGACCCTCCCTAACCCCCGTCCTCCTCTTCCCCTGCCGGCTCTTACTCTACCGACCTACCGTAGTGCCTGAGTTACCTGCACTCAGACTCACTTGAGACCCTCCACCACTACCTGCCCCTTCGGACCGCACGACGCTAAGTACCCCAGTGTTTCTCAGCCTGTGCTGACTCGCTGACTTGACTTGACTTGCCTATCCAGAGAAATTCTTCTACTCTAAACTCCTTTCTGAATTTCCTTCTTTCTTTTACCCTTCTACAAGGTCCTTCTCTTTTACCATGTCGTTTGAGGTGGGATCTATATGTGTACAGACTGGTAAACTCCTATCGTTCTTCTGGTCACACTGACCTGACCTCTCTGATTCTCCCTCTCTTCCACCTCTACTCCAGCTTTTCTTCCACACCCATCCACATCCCCACCTAGAACTCCAAGAACATTCTTACGCCCTTTAATGAATTACTTTACAACTCTGACATCTTAGGGTTTGTTTTTTTACTGTAAGATTTGACAAATCGATTAATAAAGAAGATCTAGTTTTTTATAATAGAGACCAGGTTGTCGGACGGTCAGTCAGTAAGTCGGTTGTTTATAATTGACTCGTATAAAGGTCTGTAACACTTTACCCCTTACCTGTTTACAAACTATTTTATAGGTGTTAACCGAGTTAGAGGACTTTGTTGTCCTTCTTTTTGTTTTTATGGGTTCTTTTTTAAGAGTCATAAACATAAAAGACTTACTAGGTTTATTCATAGTGATATTTGTATCAAATCTGCTGAGGTGTACGCTACATAAATTAAGGGAAACTATTACAAGATAATGACGTGTAATCTACTCTAATGAAAAAGAGTTTGAAAGGAATTAAAACTTTCAGTTCAAATTAACATATTCCAAATAGTGATATATTGTCTAAAAAATATGAATCTCATGTTTATTCAAAATTAAAAGTCTTGTACCTCTCATTACGTATATTTATTTACACAGTACGAGTTAAGAAGTATTATAATTTGATGATTAATCCATCATTGAGGAGTAGTTATAAAAATTACATTTATGTTGATTCGTTCAAAAAAAAGTAGAAATAGAATATAAAATAGAATAGACTTTCTCTTCTACGTACTATCTCGACTTTCTTATACCCTGGACCTTGTTCAAAAAAACGCACACAAAAAAAAATTAAAGAGACTCAGTAAGGAGTAGAAAATATAATTTTTTTATTATTATTACTAAAATATTCTTAATCAAGTATATTCAAAATATTACAAGATCGGGATACGACCATTTACAATCTAAGGACCATTTATAAACACCTTAATAAACAAAATCGATTTTATTTCAAAAGTAGGTGGACGAAATTTACTTGGTAAAATAGAGAGAAATACGATAAAGGGAAAAGTCGGGAAAAGTAATTAAAGATAAGGGTAGGAAGTCATGTAGAAGATAATTTTGGAGGTGGAAATTTATAAAAGTCCTAGGTGACAGAGTTAGTAAAATTAACTAATTAAGTGAGATGGAGGATATTGGGTTGGGTAGTAAGTATAGTGAAGTAATAGTGAATGGACAACCAACCGAAGGTTATAGGTTCTACAAATTTCCGTAAACCGGAATACTCTTCTAACACTATTAAAGAATCATGGTTCTTAATTTCCCAGATTCAAAGAAGGACCGGAGTCCCTCTACCTCGTGAAACTAGTTTAACAGTATATACTACATACTGTGACTCTTGTTTGGGTTCATTACTACCTATAAACTTACTTTACTACACCGTTATATTTAAGGAGTCCACATTGTTTACATGGTGAGCCACCCATTACGACTATTACCTCCTCGGAGACGAGTACACCCATTTCCGACGTATACCCTTTAGAGACATGGTTGAGTAATTAAAACGATACTTGGAACTTCACGAGATTTATTTGAGAAATTTTTACACTACGGATCATAACCTTTTCAACCCCCTCAAGACTCTATCGTAATCACCATTTCTTGAGTGGACGGTCACACCTTCTTCTCCGTGTCCAAGTTAGGGACCCAGTCCTCCTAGGGGACCTCCTCCCGTACCGGTGGGTGAGTCATA
This sequence comes from Capra ibex, assembly GCA_006410555.1. Classification (NCBI taxonomy): domain Eukaryota; kingdom Metazoa; phylum Chordata; class Mammalia; order Artiodactyla; family Bovidae; genus Capra; species Capra ibex. Next base: position 21,212,531 of record SJYO01050590.1, on the reverse strand, counting down.
AGAACGACCTCTTAGGGTACGTGTCTCCTCGGACCACCCGATGTCAGGTACCCCAGTGTTTCTCAGTCTGTTCTGACTCGCTGATTGTGTTGTGTCGTTAGTAGAAAGGTTGAGGTTAGAACTACTTGGTCGAGTTTAAACTGGAGAAAATTTCGTGGATAAAAGGGACGATATCAAATATAAAGAGAGAGGGAGAAGCTCTGATAATACCATTAATAACTTGTAACGAACAACCTTCTGAATTACTGTAATAAAAATACAGTAGACAACTGTTACATACACATAATATGAGGGGTCCCGTTACCTATTACGACATCAAAGTCTCGGGACTGTCTCTTGTCCTACTCCTATTTTACTAATGAACGTTTACCACTAGTAAACGTTCTTCATAAACGACTAGTAAAAGTCACATTGAGTTGATCTGATAAACGGGAGAATGTTACATCCTTTTCAAAGTATGAAACTTTTATGTAGGTATCTTTGACAAGTAAACGTTTTACTCGATCGTTTCATTTTCTTACACTCTTCATTGTCATATATTCAGTATTGAAACTCTAGAATTCTAAAATCGGAAGGGAATTACGTTTAGAGAGTTTTTATTAAATTCGTTTCTTTTATCCTTGTAACTCACTGTACCATACCAACTTACGTAGAAAACTAAATTGAACAGACAAAACGAAAAAAATTATTATATAAAAAGGAGACAGAAAAGTGTAGTGACTCAAAATCAAATTACCAAAAGTTTCACACACTACCCTGAAATCTTCACTTATATCCGTCTGTTTTTCAAAGAAGTACAAAAACAGGGTACGGATATAAAATGTGTTCCAGTTATTGTCCGAAGTCACAAAAATGTTAATGGTTCTCCTACTCTAAACAATAACACACGTCTATCTACACGACTACGGAGGTAATAAATACCCTACTCTACTTTCAGTACGTCGGAAGACTCTGTTTTCCGTCCACATACAAAATATAGATATAAAAACTACTCAAGAAAGTATCTGTAACATGGAAGGTATCTGGTCACTGATGGATTACATTTAAAGTCCACCTCATTTCGACAGTTGTAAATGACAAAAAATACTGAATGTAAATACCTCGATCCCTTGTTTGTAGAGTGAAACCTTTTGATATACATCGTCCATCTAACTTTACCAAACAAAAATCAAATCAAATCGAAGATCGTGAATACAATCTCTTTTTACTGAGTTTGAACCCCGAGTAGAGATTTCATTAAAATTCTCGAATAGTCAAGTCAAGTCAGTGAGTCAGTACAGGCTGAGATACTGAGGTACCTGACGTCGTGAGGTCCGGAGGGACAAGTAGTGGTCGAGGACCTCAAATGGGTTTGAGTACAGGTAACTCAACCACTACGGTAGGTTGGTAGAGTAGAAGACAGCAGGGGAAGAGGAGGACGGGAGTTAGTAAGGGTCGTAGTCCCAGAAAAGTTTACTCAGTCGAGAAGCGTAGTCCACCGGTTTTATAACCTCAAAGTCGAAGTTGTAGTCAGGAAGGTTACTTGTGGGTCCTGACTAGAGGAAAGCCTACTTGACCAACCTAGAGGAACGTCAGGTTCCTTGAGAGTTCTCAGAAGAGGTGTGGTGTCAAGTTTTCGTAGTTAAGAAACCACGAGTCGGAAGAAATATCAGGTTGAGAGTGAATATGTACCTTCTTTTTACCTAGAGTCACTAATTTCACGAAGACTTTATGAAGTTTTATCTTTCATATCAAAGTACCCAAATCTTTGATCACTTCACCAAAATGTGATTTGTTTTGTGTAACAGTTCATACGTTAGTATAAAAACTGATAGTCGTCTTTGAATTAGGAAAAAGAAGGAACATCATGTAAACTCAAATCCGAACTGGTACCTTGCTTGTACCTCTTCCGTTACCGTGGGGTGAGGTCATGAGAACGNAGTCGGAAGAAATATCAGGTTGAGAGTGAATATGTACCTTCTTTTTACCTAGAGTCACTAATTTCACGAAGACTTTATGAAATTTTATCTTTCATATCAAAGTACCCAAATCTTTGATCACTTCACCAAAATGTGATTTGTTTTGTGTAACAGTTCATACGTTAGTATAAAAACTGTTAGTCGTCTTTGAATTAGGAAAAAGAAGGAACATCATGTAAACTCAAATCCGAACTGGTACCTTGCTTGTACCTCTTCCGTTACCGTGGGGTGAGGTCATGAGAACGGACCTTTGAGGGTACCTACCTCCTCGGACCTTCCGACGTCAGGTACCTCAGTGATTCCCAGCCTGTGCTCACTCATTGAAGTGAAAGTGAAAAGTGAAAGTACGTAACCTCTTCCTTTACTGTCGGGTGAGGTCACAAGAACGGACCTCTTAGGGTCCCTGATCCCCCGGACCACCCGACGGCAGATACCCCAGTGTGTCTTAACCTGTGCTGACTCCGTTGAATCGTCGTCTTCGTCGTCGTCGTACCTTGTTTCTTTCTAATAAACAGAAGTGACCCTGACTCAGACGTAAGAATTAACATACTAGACAACAGATTAACTCTTAATACAGAGGGTACAATTACTTTGAGTAAAAAAAGTAAACTTTTTACTCTCTCATTACAAGTCAACACGTGGATTTAATAAAAAAAAAGTCAAAGACGGTAAAATCTTAACGTATTTATGTAAAATCGTACCTAGCTTATCGGAAAAATATTTGAGTAGTTCTTCAATCCTTAATATTAACATAAAAGGGAGATTTATTATTAAGTTATTAAATTAGAGGATTTTGTCCATGGTATTTTACGTCTGTAATAAAAATTTGTTTATTAATGTCTAATCATTTAATTAAACCCTTACTAATAGAGATCGTCTACTCTTACCTTTATAGTCCTTCCTACTTCCCTCTAAAATAAAAAGACATTACAAATGTATAAATAGTACTGTTACTATTACTCAGTATTGAAAAATTTTTAGTCCATTATATTTTGTTTTCTTTATATTAAGTGGGGGTCACAACCGTACTAACATACCTTTTCTCATAAAAGTCTTTTATAACTGTCATTACGTTTTATAATATTAAAAAGACCCTGGTTTAAAGTACTATATATGGTCTTTCCGATTTTGTCAAGATAAAGAACTTATTAGGTTGTAAATCTTTAAATAGGATTTCGTTATCAAATATAAATTACTACTTTATATCCGTAAAGGAAACTTTAGTCCTTCCTTAATTATGGGTAATTATGACGAACGTTACTTGTAAAATAATATACAGGATCCGTCACGTCATTCTATGTTTGTCCGTATTCTTCGTCGATCTAACCTTTCTTTCTTTGTTTTAGTATTAATATCGAGTATACTAATAGAAGTATTTTTTACACACTTTTAGGTGTCAATTTGATAATCTTTATTATTTTCTAAAATAGTCACAACCACCTACAATCATTCGTAAAGATGTATAGTCGTTAGTTTTGTATATTAAATTTTTATTGATTTAGACGGGGGATCTTGACACATGTAGGTAGAAGCAATGGTGTCATAAATCTAAGTTTTATAAGTTCTTTTGGGATTTACGTTTCATAATCCTTTTATTACATTATTTATTCCTATATCAGGTTATTACCGTTCAACAAAGTCGGTCCCTGGGACTTCTTTTGTCAAAAGTGATCAATTTCGATAAACTGTTCCCCGATCATTTCCACACCCTTTCATTTGGTACTCCTTGGGTCACGACCTCACCCCTCCTTCGTCCTTTACCCTCAGACCTCCCTCTCCCTCAGACCTCCCTCTCTCTCAGAGACTACTCCCGTCAGTCAGTCTCGACTGGGTCGTTCCTCTCTGTTCACCTTATTTGAAGGCACTCGAGACCGACACAATAGACGCCAGGAAGGGCGACTTGGGTGTCCAATTCCTTTGACAAAGTAGAGGAGTCTCTTTCTTTAGGCACATCTTTCTACGTTGTGTGTAGACCTCCCAGTTTACCCTTTGCGTTATGTTAGACGCTTCAAATATATAAATTTTTCACTGGATCACTCACGTCTATACAAGGGAGAGGTACGTCCTTTTTTATTTATTTTGTGGAGATACAAATTATGCTAAGTGTGTAGAAAGAGTTTGTTAGAAGTTCTCTTATTCGTTGATACAAATACCCAAGACGAAACGACAACAAATCAGACATTCGTCACAGACTGCGAGACACTGGGATACCTGAGATCGGTCGGTCCGAGGAGATAGGTACTCTGAAGGGTCCGTTCTTATGACCTCACTTAACAGTAGAGGAAGAGGTCCCCTAGAAGGACTGGGTTCTTAGCTTGGAAGGAAAGGACGTAACTACCTACCCAAGAAATGGTAACCCGGTGGACCCTTTGAGGTACCCAAAACGAATTTTATCAGAACCTCCACTGAAAATTATAAACCTCTTCGAGATATGTCAGTCGTTTTTGTTCTGGTCCTCGAGTGACACCTAGTCTAGTACTTGAGGAATAACGGTTTAAGTGTGAATTTAACTTCTTTCATCCCTTTTGGTGATCTGATAAGTCCATACTGGATTTAGTTTAGGGAGTACTAATATGTCACCTTCACTCTTTATCTAAATTCCCTGATCTAGACTATCTGTCTGACGGACTACTTGATACCTATCTCCAAACACTGTGACATGTCCTCTGTCCCTAGTTCTGGTAGGGGTACCTTTTCTTTACGTTTTTTCTTTTTACCGACAGACTCCTCCCGAATATTTATCGACACTTTTCTTCTCTTCGTTTTTCGTTTCCTCTTTTCCTTTCTGTGTGGGTAGACTTACGTCTCAAGGTTTCTTATCGTTCTTCTCTATTCTTTCGGAAGAAGTCGTTAGTTACGTTTCTTTATCTCCTTTTGTTGTCTTACCCTTTCCGATCTCTAGAGAAGTTCTTTTAATCTCTATGGTTCTTTTGTAAAGTACGTTTCTACCCGAGTTATTTCCTGTCTTTACCATACCTGGATTGTCTTGGTCTTCTATAATTGTTCTCCACCGTTCTTATGTTACTTCTTGACATGTTTTTTTCTCGAAGTACTGGGTCTATTAGTGCTACCACACTAGTGAGTGGATCTCGGTCTGTAGGACCTTAGACCTTCAGTTCACCCGGAATCTTTCGTAGTGATACTTGTTTCGATCACCTCCACTACCTTAAGGTCCACTCGATAAAGTTTAAGACTTTCTACTACGACACTTTCACGACGTGAGTTATACGGTCGTTTACACCTTTTGAGTCGTCACCGGTGTCCTGACCTTTTCCAGTCAAAAGTAAGGTTAGGGTTTCTTTCCGTTACGGTTTTCTTACGAGTTTGATGGTGTGTTACCGTGAGTAGAGTGTCAGATCATTTCATTACGAGTTTTAAGAGGTTCGGTCCGAAGTTATTATACACTTGACACTTGAAAGTCTACAAGTTCGACCAAAATCTTTTCCGTCTCCTTGGTCTTTAGTTTAACGGTTGTAGACGACCTAGTACCTTTTTCGTTCTCTCAAGATCTTTTTGTAGATAAAGACGAAATAACTGATACGGTTTCGGAAACTGACACACCTGTTGTCATTGGACACCCTTTAAGACTTTCTCTACCCTTATGGTCTAGTAGACTGGACGGAGAACTCTTTGGATATACGTCCAGTCCTTCGTTGTCAATCTTGACTTGTACCTTGTTGTCTGACCAAGGTTTATCCTTTTCCTCATGTAGTTCCGACATATAACAGTGGGACGAATAAATTGACTATACTCCTCATGTAGTACTCTTTGCGACCCGACCTTCTTCGTGTTCGACCTTAGTTCTAACAGCCCTCTTTATAGTTATTGGAGTCTATACGTCTACTGTGGTGGGAATACCGTCTTTCACTTCTCCTTGATTTTTCGGAGAACTACTCTCACTTTTTCAACCAAATTTCGAGTTGTAAGTCTTTTGCTTCTAGTACCGTAGACCAGGGTAGTGAAGTACCNCGTTACGGTTTCTTACGAGTTTGATGGTGTGTTACCGTGAGTAGAGTGTGAGATCATTTCATTACGAGTTTTAAGAGGTTCGGTCCGAAGTTATTATACACTTGACACTTGAAAGTCTACAAGTTCGACTAAAATCTTTTCCGTCTCCTTGGTCTTTAGTTTAACGGTTGTAGACGACCTAGTACCTTTTTCGTTCTCTCAAGATCTTTTTGTAGATAAAGACGAAATAACTGATACGGTTTCGGAAACTGATACACCTGTTGTTATTGGACACCCTTTAAGACTTTCTCTACCCTTATGGTCTAGTAGACTGGACGGAGAACTCTTTGGATATACGTCCAGTCCTTCGTTGTCAATCTTGACTTGTACCTTGTTGTCTGACCAAGGTTTATCCTTTTCCTCATGTAGTTCCGACATATAACAGTGGGACGAATAAATTGACTATACTCCTCATGTAGTACTCTTTGCGACCTGACCTTCTTCGTGTTCGACCTTAGTTCTAACAGCCCTCTTTATAGTTATTGGAGTATATACGTCTACTGTGGTGGGAATACCGTCTTTCACTTCTCCTTGATTTTTCGGAGAACTACTCTCACTTTTTCAACCAAATTTCGAGTTGTAAGTCTTTTGCTTCTAGTACCGTAGACCAGGGTAGTGAAGTACCGTTTATCTACCCCTTTATCACCTTTGTCACAGTCTGAAATAAAACCCCCTGATGTTATAGTGACGTCTACCACTAACGTCGGTACTTTAATTTTCTGTGAATGAGGAACCTTCCTTTCAATACTGGTTAGATCTATCGTATAACTTTTCGTCTCCGAAATGAAACGGTTGTTTTCAGCTAGATCAGTTCCGATACCGAAAAGGACACCAGTCCATACCTACACTCTCAGTCTGACACTTCTTTCGACTCGCGACTTCTTAACTACGAAAACTTGACATCACAACCCCTTCTGAGAACTCTCAGGGAACCTGACGTTCCCTGATTGGTCCTCTAGATTGGTCAGGTAAGACTTCCTCTAGTCGGGACACTAAAGAAACCTTCCTTACTATGACTTCGATTTCGAGGTCATGAAACCGGTGGAGTACGCTTCTCAACTGAGGAACCCTTTCTGAGACTACGACCCTCCCTAACCCCCGTCCTCCTCTTCCCCTGCTGTCTCCTACTCTAACGACCTACAGTAGTGACTGAGCTACCTGCACTCAGACTCACTTGAGGCCCTCTACCACTACCTGTCCCTCCGGACCGCACGACGCTAAGTACCCCAGTGTTTCTCAGTCTATGCTGATTCACTGACTTGACTTGATTTGACTTCACTTGTAAATATTTTACATAACATACACCGGAAATGTTTTAAAGTTTGTCAGAACCCTCTCCAATTGTGTACAGTATAAGAAGGACAACCTAATGATGGTGTGATTTTGTTATTTACTTTTATCTCGCATTGAAAAGGAATCGTCAGAAAAATGAATCTTTATAAGAAACCCAAAAAGTTATCGATAGTTATTTAAAAGGAGTGATGTTAAAGTATAATAGAGTCTGTATGAGATAGTCTCCTTTAATAAAGAACAAGAGTCATTATATTGTCATTGAATCTGTATTTCTTTATGGAGAAACTAAGTTGTACTTGTAGGTGTCATTAAAATTATGTCCTCACTCTTTTTTAGACGTAAATCTTAACAAGATTAAAAAGGTCTCTAATTATACATTTCGTGAAGTTTCTTTTGATTAAAGGAAAGGATATTAATTGCAGATAGTGTCATCGTAGATGATTATCTTAAGGAGTGAATTCCGACTTTAAACTTTTATAACGGTATGAGATACTATCAAAAACTAGATGGGAGATACCTGAGACGTAAATTTAGTGTAATTTTAATGTACCATCTAACGAAAAACCTATAAGTAAGTACAGATACATTTATAACCATAGTTTCCACAATAATTAAAAGTGAGGTTGAATACCAGTCCAGGAATCAAATAAGTAAGTCGGACTGAAGGGTTCATCTAGTGATGTGTTTGAAGGTCTCTCGAAAACCTGAAAGATCATTACTCCAGTACCCCACTCAATTAGTCTCGGGTTCATTTCAGGGCTCTGGTCAATCCGTATTGAGAATACCAAGTTTCTCCCTCTAAGATCGACGACTACGTCAGTTCAGACCTGGGTGGAACCCATTTAAAACGGTTACAGGTTTTTATTCTTCATCCTCCACCTGTGTCATTCGTGACCCTCAAGACTCTCAGAGTTTCCTGATGACGTCTGAGTCTTATAAAGGAAGTCCAGGGAAACGGTCTAAAGGGTGAGTCGAGAAATAATCGTCACCTGGGAGAAGGAAGAAATATTTGAAAGAATGATCTGTTATAGGTAAAATAGGAAGAAAAAAATTTAAGTAAAAACTAACCTCTTATTAACGAAATGTAACAACACAACCAAAGACGGAAGGCATGTTGTTACACTTCGTCGGTATTCGTATCAAAATACACCCGTGTGTCGAGGGGTGATCTGGTGACCACTGATGTAATGGGTCGGAAGGAACGTGAACCTACACCGGTACACTGGTTGAAACCCGGTTACCTTACACTTGTCTTCTATGTATTCGTCCATGGAAGTTGTAGAGGATTCATTTCTATTCAACAAACGGTGATTGGAAGAGTGAACAGTCGAAGGACTCCCGACTCAGGACCTACACCGGTACTCCGTCCAAATTAGTGTCTGTGTTCTCGTCGGGAGATCCCCTACTGACTCGTTTTTCTACGTGATCCAGTGGTCGGACCTTTTGAGTCGTGATATCACTATCCCCTTCCCGACACACTGAAGTAAGTGACATAAAACTCGATGGTGTCCACATTCAATAGACTGACCTCACCTAAAGTCCTGAGACCCCGTTGGAAGTAGATTAAAGAGAAGACCCGAAAGGATGACGAGAAACTAAGGTACAGTTAGTGTTCCTCTAAGAAGAAATACGAAAGAAGGGGCAATCAGTGAAAGAAGGAAAATACAAGGGTGGTGAGGGGTTGTTATAACGATAAAAGGAATATTGTAAAGATGTTTAGGATAAGTGTGTTACTAAGGTAAAAGGAGAGTCCTTTTATGTTTAAGAAAACAAGAAAGTTTTATTCGAAACTATAGGAAAATTTGGTACTTAGTTTAAATAGTCATTGAGGTTTTAATAAAAGATAAAGAAACTTCCGGTCCTCTCAGATTAGAAGTCTAGTAAAGTCGAAGTTTCCCCTTGATAAACATTACAAAAAAGACTATACAGTCTCTTTCCTTTCATTCTACGGTTTGTCGTTTAAAGGTATAAGTTAAATATTACGTCATAAAAAGGTTGTGGGTACTCAGGGAGACGTTATAGATTAAAATTTTCGTATACAATAAATACTTTAAATATTTTACGGTATCGTACGTAGAAGGTGGTGACTGACTTTCTCACCGAAAAGAAAGTGTTTTATGAAAAGAGAAAGAAAATTAAGGGTATCGTATGATCTACCCAAATTATTTTAAGATTTTACAATCTCGTATCCCCCTAAATCACCTCGTCAACAAAACCAAAGATATGAAGGTCATTGTCCGGACTCTTGGTCCAATCGACCTTGGTCGAATCAGTTCGACTACTCCACCCCGTCACCGTCTGTTCTTGACTTGACTGACGAAAAAAGATGGAGAGACGCACAAATAACGATAACTTCCCATCAGAACAGTGACTGTCATATTTTCGTTATCACAATACTATCGTTAACTGTCAAACGACTTAAAACACTGTCGGTCATATATTTAATTGTCTCAAGTTTCCAGGGTCAAATTTTGGTGACTCCGTAAGTCGTGAGACTCAGGAAGAGTATAGAACAATTTTGACGTGAGGCTATGTGTGTGTCGTGACTAAGTGTCAGATAAAATTAATTACAGGAGAAATGTTAACTGTTGGCTTGAAGAAAGAGGAAAGAAAGACAACCGTCTTGTACTCGAACAACCCTTCGGAAGAAAAACAAATAGACATGATGTGTGACGTACGAAGAGTAGGAACAGTGAAAGTAAGAGATATTCTTTTACCTTATACCGAAGAAAACTAGAGGAAAATTCTTTGGACAGTTATTACCACCGTGTCACTGACAGAACGCCCGACACACGCTGCCTACGGAAAAACAACAACAAAATCTCAAATTCTGACGACTACCTAACGGACGTATAAGTCACGTCACTGAGAGTGTAAGTCCGTCGACAATAGACGTTATTGGTCTGGACCCCCCGCCGAACAAACGGAGAGGTGAGAGATAGAGTCGTTCTCGTTGTAGTAAACCGGTTAAAGTAAGGAAGGAAAGGTGTCATCAGTGAAAGGAAAATAAAAAGGGTTCAGTAAACAAAGTGTCATGAGTACTCGGAGAGATTTATTGAGTGCTAACAGTACTGTGAGGGATTCCCATTGTCCTCCCTGTAGAGTATACATATCCGTAGAACTGAACTGTAGGAAAGTAAGGGTGTCCATCCCGATCTATGACAGGACAGGTGATAGGACACCGGAGTAAGGGTGGACGCAGAGGTTTGGACTCTCGAACAAACCACGGGCATGAAACAGACAGGATAGCGACCCCTGTTGTGTCTTCTGGGTCTATCAATATATGATATTTTAGACTTGGTAGTCACGAATCTAAAGGCAACGGTTACAATATGAAGTTTGAAGCAAAATTTATTTCTTCAATTTTTACGGTACTTCTTTTACTTCCATAGACTGATGACGGGGTTTAGAGAAGTGAATCTAAGGAAGGGTCTCTATCGGAGATAGTTCTCCAGTAACTTATAGTAAGGTTGGGTTAAGGATATAAAAATTTGTATTTACGTGAACATATTTGGTATATATAACATAACCGAATACTTCTCAGATAAATGTGTTTACCATCGTACCTCTTTAATAATAGAACGTTTAACGAAAAAGGGGTTGTAGTAATACAAAAAATTCTAGATAGATATTATGAAGTTCTACCATTGACGATATTTATAGTCAGAAAAACACTAATATCAGTTAAAATAAATCTGTAAAAGTAGACCTTTATGTAAGTACGACAAAGACTAAAAAATGATAATGGGGTTTACGACATCACTTATGTGAATTAATACAGTCATTTACTAAATATATATATCACTTTAGAGAGTCAGTACAGGTTGTGAAACGCTGAGGTACTTGATATCTCAGGTACCTTAAGAGGTCCGGTCTTGTGACCTCACCCATCGGAAAAGGAAGAGGTCCCTTAGAAGCATTGGGTCCCTAGCTTAGGTGCAGAGGACGTAACGTCCAACTAAAAAATGGTAGACAACTTACTGAGGTACTTATGGATGCAGGAAGATCTTGATTGTCGGGTTTCTATACAGGAAAAGTAATATCCCCTGACCTTACGTTTTTATCCTTCAGTTCTCTATAGACCTCATTGTTCGTTTAAACCGGAACCTCATGTTTTACTTAGTACCATTTCCGATTGTCTCAAAACGGTTCTCTTACGTAACCAGTGTCGTTTGTGGGAGAAGGTTGTTGTGTTCTCTTTACGATGTGTACCAATAGTGGTCTACCAGTTATGGTTTTAGTCTAACTAATATAAGAGACGTCGGTTTCTACCTCTTCGAAATATGTCAGTCGTTTTTGTTGTGGTCCTCGACTGACACCGAGTCTAGTACTTGCGAAAAACGGTTTAATTCTGACTTCAACTTCTTTTATTCCTTTTAGTGATCTGACGAGTCCTTACTGGATTTAGTTTAGGGAATACTAATATGTCACCTTCATTGTTTATCTAAGTTCCCTAATCTAGACTATGTGTCTCACGGACTTCTTGATACCTGTCTCCAAGTACTGTAACATGTCCTCCGTCACTAGTTCTGGTAGGGGTTCTTTGTCTTTACGTTTTTCCGTTTTCTCAACAGACTTCTTCGGAATGTTTATCGACACGTATTTTCTCTTCGGTTTCCGTTTCCTCTTCTCCTTTCTATATGGGTAAACTTACGTCTCAAAGTTTCTTATCGTTCCTCTCTATTCTTTCAGAAGGAGTCAATAGTCACGTTTCTTTATCTCCTTTTGTCTCCTTACCCTTTCTGATCTCTAGAGAAGTTCTTTTAATCACTATGGTTCCTTTGTAAAGTACGTTTCTACCGGTGTTTCTTCCTGTCTTTAACATACCTGGATTGTCTTCGTCTTCTATGATTTTCCACCGTTCTTATGTGTCTTCTTGATATGATTTTCTAGAATTATTAGGTCTATTGGTACTACCATACTGGTGAGTAGATTTCAGTCTGTAGGACCTGACACTTCAGTTCACCCGGAATCCTTCGTAGCGATACTTGTTTCGATCACCTCCACTACCTTACGGTCAACTCGACAAAGTTTAGGACTTTCTGCTACGACACTTTCACGACGTGAGTTATACGGTCGTTTAAACCTTTTGAGTCGTCACCGGTGTCCTGACCTTTTCCGGTCAAAAGTAAGGTTAGGGTTTCTTTCCGTTACGGGTTTTTACAAGTTTGATGCTGTGTTAACGTGAGTAGAGTGTACGATCATTTCATTACGAGTTTTAAGACGTTCGGTCCGAAGTTGTCATGTACTTGACACTTGAAGATCTACAAGTTCGACCCAAATCTTTTCCGTCTCCTCGGTCTCTGGTTGAATGGTTGTAGGCGACCTAGTAGTTTTTTCGTTCTTTCAAGGTCTTTTGTAGATGAAGACGAAGCTGATGCGGTTTCAGAAACTGACACACCTAGTGTTGTTTAACACCTTTTAAGAAGTTCTCTACCCTTATGGTCTGGTGGACTGGACGGAGGACTCTTTAGATGTACGTCCAGTTCTTCGTTCTCAATCTTGATCTGTACCTTGTTGTTCGACCAAGGTTTAACCTTTTCCTCACACAGTTCCGACATATAACAGTGGGACGAATAAATTGAATATACGTCCCATGTAGTACACTTTACGACCCGACCTACTTCGTGTTCGACCTTAGTTCGAACGACCCTCTTTATAGTCATTAGAGTCTATACGTCTACTGTGGTAGGAATACCGTCTTTCGCTTCTTCTTGATTTCTCGGAGAACTACTTTTACTTACTCCTGTCACTTTTAAAACCGAATTTTGAGTTGTAAGTCTTTTGAATCTAGTACGTAGGTCAGGGTTGTGAAATACCGTTTATCCACCCCTTTGTTACCTTTCTCACTCTATGAAAAAAAAAAATACGGAAGTTTTAGTGACGTCTACCACAGACGTTAGTACTTTAATTTTCTACGAACGAGGAACCTTCTTTTCGATCCTGGTAGGATCTATCGCATAATTTTTCGTCTCTGTAATGAAACGGTTGTTTCCAGACAGATCAGTTCCGATACCAAAAAGGTCATCAGTACATACCTACACTCTCAACCTGGTATTTCTTTCGACTCGCGGTTTCTTAACTACGAAAACTTGACACCACGACCTCTTCTGAGAACTCTCAGACAACCTGACGTTCCTCTAGGTTGATCAGGTAGGATTTCCTTTAGTCAAACCTATAAGTAACCTTCCTGACTACGATTTCGACTTTGAGGTTATGAAACCGGTGGACTACGTTTCTTGACTGAGTAAACTTTTCTGGGACTACGACCCTTTCTAACTTCCGTCCTTCTCTTCCCCTACTGTCTCCTAATCTGCCAACCTACCGTAGTGGTTGAGTTACTCAAACTCGTTCGAAGTCCCCAACCACTACCTGTCCCTTCGGACCACAAGTCGCCGGGTACCCCATCCGTTTTTCAGCCTGTGTCGACTCGCTGACTTGATTTGACTATATATACCTCAAACTAGGGACCAAGACCTTCTAGGGGACCTCTTCCTTTACTGTTGAGTGAGGTCTTTAGAATCGACACTTTAGTGTACCTGTCTCTTCGGACCACCCGATACTAGGTACCCCAGTGTTTCTCAGTCTGTACTGACTTCGTTGAACTCGTGTTTCTCTCTCTCTCTCTTTATTTTACCACTTTACTTACCCGGTTTTACTACACACTTAAAGGTAAATGAATGAACGGTTTGTAGAAAGGTTTATCCTGTACATTTGAAATTGAGAATTCCCATCACATACTCTTATGTCAAAGAGGTGAAGGAAGAGTTTTATTTACATTTATCTGAAGGGTTTTACTATATAACTGAGATACCAAAATTGAACGTAACAAGACTAATAAAGAATAATCTTTAGTCTTTATAAAGGATAATAAAACTTAATAACAATTAATTACTTGTGTACTTCACCGTCTATATTGGAATTAAACTTAGAACTTTATGGAGTTAAAAGGAAATTTATATTCTTTCAGAGTAAGTGAGTAAGTAAGAAGGTGAAGACAAATGACTTACAGAAGGTTCAAGGTCTCTGGCGTGCTCACAGAGATTAATCTTACTACGTGTCACCGTGACAAGGGACTTCCTTGTATGATAGAGCTCCTTCTTTGTCTATACGTTCGTTCGTCAGTGTTCCTTTACCGTTGGGTGAGGTCATAAGAACGGACCCTTTAGGGCACCTGTCTCCTCCGACCACCCGATGTCAGGTACCCCACCGTCTCAACCTGTGCTGACCCGCTGACTCGTGTGTGACGTTTCAGTCCACTCACGATAAAATCTCCTGAGGCTTGCCTGTCTCCTGTCAGTACTACGATGTATCCCTAATAGGCCTTTTTTACACTCCCATTCCCTCCACTCTAACTATTTCCGATCCCTTTTTCTCTTGGTCGGTAGTCCTGTTATACGCGTCTACGGACCTCTGGTTCCTCGTATCGGCTAAGAGTCAAGATAGTACCTTTATATGTCGGATAAACCCTCGTTTCGATCTATAACAGACCACAACCTAGTACTGAGTTGAGAAGACTCAGAGTTCTTCTCAAGAACTACGGCAAGTCCTCAAAGCCACCGAGAACGTTTATCGTTCCTACTAAAAAAGAGACAGGTATGGACACGAAATAGCGGAAGGAGGGATGAAGAGGATAGTTACTTCGTCCTCGGACAAGGAGTTTCCTGGTAGATTAGAGTTTGTCCCTCTTGTCTCCGTTCTAAAAAGTCACCGAATAAGGGTGGATAATAAATAAGTTCTCTTCGTCTCCGTTTAATAATAATCAAGTCGTCGACATAGAATAATTAATTGTGTTACGTGATCCTATGATAATAGTAGTTTACCTTTACTAGTCATATACAACAATGAAAACAAGAAGAAACATTATCTAAAAAGATTAGTATTTATCAGACCATAGAAGAAGAGAGAGGAAAGAGAGAAAAAAAATTTTTTTACCTTGTACCTTATTAACGTATAGTTTAAAATCTTTAATAACATTCACGATCTTTCGTGGAACTGTAAACAGGGAATTCTTAAGGTCAAATATCTTAATAATGTTCGATGAGACAGTTGGACAGACGTTGACATTTGAGAATTTTGGATTCGACTCTTAAAACATCGTTTTTAGAAAGTGTTTTCGTGACAAGAGACTGAGATCTTTCATCGGTCTAACACCTCACTTTTCTTTTAATCTCACATTTTCATCTCCCGTACGTAAATAGGTACAAAAAGGGTGTCTCAAAGAAGGATTACTCTGTAACACCATTGGTCCCCCAACGTTCAACTCCTTTCCAATCTGACAAATAGAAGTAATAGTTCTCAGGACCCCTTGAATTATTCGGAGTTCCGTGTACGACTTACGGAAGACAGGATGTATTAGCTCACACGATATGAAGGTTGGTTCTATCTTACATAAAAATTCTGTAAAGACACTTACGTATGATATGAAAGTCTCCTAACTAATTCGAACTACGTTCGGGACAACAGACTTTTACATTGTAGTAAAGACTATTCTCAAGTCAAACAGGTTAGGTCCTTCCTTCTTAGGTAAAGTAAAATTTAACTAGTTACTTAATACTCTAGTGTTCGACTTTTGTTCAAGTAATAGAAATAGAATCATTATTAGTACTTGTCAGAGAAGAGACTTAACACTTCTACTACACCGGTTCGATACTAGTCAGTGATCTTGTTGACATCACAGAAGGGACATTACTACCACTCAAGTAACTCTTGGTCAGGAGTCATAAACGAACAAAGAAAGACACATGGTGAGATGTACTCACTCTAACGACTGAGACGACTTCGACATTAGACTCCGAATGTTACTTCAACTTCAATTTACTCGAACTCAGACATTGGCGAAGTACTTTCCATAGTACCTGTCTACAAACGGTGTACAATTGTGGGTCAATCCCTAAGGTGATAAGTATTTGTAAGAAGAGTCGACCTGTTTTCCCCTGTCCAACCGATCGTGATTGTCACCCAAATATCTAAAACTCTACTAATCATACAGACTCATAAGGTCCGATTTATTTTAATTAAGTTCAACAGTGACTAGTTACGACACAGTTTTTAGGGAATTTTTACCCCTGGAGACGAAAAAATAGGTAGGTAGGTTCTGTAGGTAGGTAGGTGGATGGGTGAGTAGGGACGTAAGTAAGCAATTATCTAGTGTGTTTACATAACTCATAAATAAGATACGGTTGGTACACTTACTCGTACGATTCAACGAAGTCAGTACAGGACGAGAAGCGTTGGGATACCCAACATAGGACGGAGACAGGTATCCTAAGAGGACGGATCTTATGACCTCACCAATCGGTAAAGGAAGAGGTTCCCTAGAAGGACTGGGTCCCTAGTTGGGACCCAGAGAATACAAAGGATGTCACCGTTTGTCCACGAAGTGGAGATCACGGTGGACCCTTCGGGACACGGAAGGTATACTTCGATGTAATCATGTATTCGTATTTGAGAATGGAAGGACCTTGAAGACTTCCCTCTCCTCCTATTTCTCTAATGGTCTCCTTTGTCGACTATGTTACCGGTCCTGTACACGTTTTCATTATGTAAAACTGCTGGACTTTCTTCAAACCGTTGCGACCCGATACCATATGTTTGATCTTTTAGTATAAGGATGTTTCCGTATAAGATGACTAGATGTTAGTCAAGCTAACGTTATTACGACTGTCTCAGTTCCAAAACCCCTAAAAGACTACACCATCCGTCATAGGATTATATCCCCTTCTTAAACATAAACCTCCATCTCAGAAAAGAATTTTATAAACAAATAAATAAATAAACAGACGTAGTCCAGAATCATCGTCGTCCACCTTAGAGACACCGTAGTACGCCCTAGAAAGAAGCCACTCGTCTGAGTCATCAAGACCCGTACCCGTGTACCCTAGAATCATGGCTTTATGTAGTCGTTAGCTTGGACACAGGGGACGTAACGTTTCACCAAAGGATTGGTGACCTGGTGGTCCCTTCAGGGCTCTGAATTCCAATAAGTCCAATTTACTTCAGTAGTACTGGTCCGGGATTGGGTCATCCTGACCAGCGAAAATACGTCTTCACATGAGTGTTTCCTTCCCAGTGTACTCTTGTGTCAGTATTCCCTAACGGACTGGTATGTCATCAAGAGTAAAAGAAAAGTATTCTTTGGATATAGGACGAGTCGTATCACGGATATCATCATTACATTGCAATCAGCGAGTCAGCACAGGTTGAGAAACGCTGGGGCCCCTGACATCTGGTGATCCGAGGAGGCAGGTACCCTAAGAGGTCCGTTCTTGTGACCTCACCCAACGGTAAGAGAAGAGGTCGCTTAGCTTGGGCCCAGAGAGGATAACATCCGTCCATACGGTCAAATATAGGGGTAGTTGACACATCTTCCCAAAGAAAAGAAGGTGCTGAAGGGGCCGTAAATAAGACACATCGTAAAAAGTAATCCCGGTAAGACTGACGACGGTCCCCTGTGGAGCAACAAGAAACCTACCCATGAAGACATTATTAGCCACTAAACCCTGTAGATTAGAATACCAAAAACTTTACCACGCTCCTGTCACATAGACGACTTTAACCGTAGAACATTCAGCCGGGAGAAAACGCCCCGACACGAGACGGGTCCCTGTAAAAAAACTCCCGTCCCCTACAAATGTCGGGACGTCCGGAACACTTCTCGTTCAAGACTCGTCGGCACCAAAATGTCAACATCAACGTACTGTGGTGGTGTTCCTCCGTCGTGAAGGAGTACGGGATGAGAGTCAAGTCAAGTCAAGTCAAATAAAGTCAGCGAGTCAGCGCAGCCTGAGAAACGCTGGGGCTGAGAAACGGAGGGACAGGTAGTGGTTGAGGGCCTCAAGTGAATCTGAGTGCAGGTAGCTCAGTCACTACGGTAGGTCGGTAGAGTAGGACCCAGCAGGGGATAAGGAGGACGGGGGTCAAGGAGGGTCGTAGTCTCAGAAAAGGTTAGTCAGTTGAGAAGTGTACTCCACCGGTTTCATGACCTCAAAGTCGAAATCGTAGTAAGGAAGGTTTCTTTAGGGTCCCGACTAGAGGAAGTCTTACCTGACCAACCTAGAGGAACGTCAGGTTCCCTGAGAGTTCTCAGAAGAGGTTGTGGTGTCAAGTTTTCGTAGTTAAGAAGACGTGAGTCGGAAGAAGTGTCAGGTTGAGAGTGTAGATCAATGACCACTTTTTCCTCGGTCCCTTTCAGCACACGATCCACCATTTAATCACACCTTACGATCCACCATTTACTCACACCTTACACAATCGTATTTGTGGTTTTCCGAACACGGGGAAAGGAAGCAAGAAGAATGGAAAATGTCAGGTGTCTTTATCGTAGTAGACGGCTTGGAGGGATGACTCCTACGACACTTAGACCCACTCCGTGGATGCTTTTTTCTTCCGACCTCGACCCTTGGGGTTGTCGACCTCTACACTTCTGGTCCCCTGAAAAGTTTCGAGAAGGTAGGATCGCACGCGTGGTAGGAACCGGACGGAAAACTAACCAAGTCGATACGAACGTGCGATTCAGCGAAGTCAGGACAGCCTGAGACGTTGGGGTACCTGACATCGGGCGGTACGAGGAGACAGGTGCCCTAAGAGGTCCGCTCTTATGACCTCACCGAACGGTAAGGGAAGAGGTCGCCTAGAAGGGATGATTCATAGTTTAGACACAGAGAATACAGAGGACGTACCTGTCCACCCAAGAAATGGTAATCACGGTGGACCCTTTGGCAGTCTACATTCTTCCCGGTTGACCTAGACCTCAAACACCGTGGTAGGCCTCCCCCTTGTCCGTGAGGTCCGGATTCCCTCCAAGTAAACGACGGGTAAGGGGGTCGAGGGAGTCGGAATCCTGTCAAGTCGGAACCCTGACCTCGGACGTCCGCAGGTCCAAACACTATGGTCGGGTCCAGGGGTTCCGGACTCCCCTATATCATCCGAAACGAAAGACGGAAAAAAATTTTTTTAATGTATTAATAAAGTATAAACTCATAGCAAATAAATGTGACAACAAAAAGAAACGTCACAGTCGTTTACATTGAATAAAGATATATATATGAGTCGATAATTAAAGTGTTAGAAAAAAATTACGCTAACACTGTCACAACTCATGTCAAGGATACGGGATGTCATCCAGGTACAACTAACAGATAAAGTATATATAAACATACACATATAATTGAAGTTTGAGGATTAAATAAGAAAAGCGGCGTACAAAGGAGGAACCCTCGGTAGTCGAACCAAAGATTCAGGAACTCAGAGAAAGAGGAAACCTTTCATCGCGGAAGGATAGTCTAAAATGTAAGATGGACATCCATTTGAGGATTCGATAGTAGAAAGGACAGAGAGAGTCAAGCGAATGACGGACTAGTGGGACTCGAGGGGGTTTAACGACGCGTACCGTCCGGTGGGACGACAACATGCAGACCCATTGTAACGGAACAGATAAAATGGTGTCTAACAAATGGGTAAGTAGAGACCTGCGTGTAAAACCGACGAAGGCCCAACACTGACGACAGCCATCGCGAGGTCACTTACCACCTCACGTCAACAGAAGCACATAACATTAAAAGACACCTATATAGGTTCTCACCCTACTAGACTAGTATTCCGTCGAGAAAAAAAAAAAAAACCATTCTTTGGACAGATGACCAGACGTATCACGGACATGGTCTAATTCAAGGTTTGTTGACACATCCTCCAATGGGGCGGTGGGGGGTGGTGGCGTGGGAGGCGCGGGGGAGGCGGTTGCTGGAGACGTCGTAAATAACACACATTCCAGAAACGACTACCAGTAAGACGGACGACACGCCCCTATGGAGCGACTAGAGACCTACCCGCACACGACGCACGAATCAGCGAAGTCAACTTAGTCTGAGAAACGCTGGGGCACCTGACACATCGGGTGGTCTTAGGAGACAGGTACCCTAAGAAGTCCGTTTTTGTGCATGGGAGGAGATCCTCTAGAAGGGTTAAGTCCCTAGCTTGGGTACAGAGAATACAGAGGATGTAACCGTTCACACAAGAAATGGTGATCGCGGTGGGTCCTTCGGGGAACCTACCCACGCAGAGTATTGACCACCAAATCCCCGTAGGTTTGACCACAAAGAGAAACTTTACCACGTTCCTGTTACATGAACGACTTTGACTGTCGAACATTCAGCCGGGAAAAAGCTTAAGAAGAAGATGACGGGAACTCCCGCCCCCTATAAATGTCGGGAAACCTGGGACACTCCCGAAGGGACCATCGAGTCAACCATTTCTTAGGCGGACGTTACGTCCTCTGGGGCTAAACTAAGGACCCAGCCCTCCTAGGCGACCTCTCGCCTATCTGATGGGTCGGTCATAAACCCCCGAAGGAAACACACCGAGTCGGCCATTTCTTCGGCGGACGTCACTCCTTCTGGACCCAAGTTAGGGACCCAACCCTTCTAGGGGACCTCTTCCCTTTCCGACCGTAAGACCGGACTTCTTAAGGGTCAGGTACCACAGAGTTTCTCAGCCTGTGCTGACTCGTTGAAAGTGAAGTGAGGTGAGACACTTGACGTTCAAGACTTTTCAAAATTTAACATCAACAACCTATAAGGGTGTTCCACCGTCGTGAAGGAGTACGGGGTGAGACCAATGACCGCTTTTCCTTTTGTCCCTTGCAGACAGGATCCCATATTCACTCACACCTTACACAATCCTGTTTGCAGCTTTCCGAACACAGGGAAAGGAAGTAGGGAAAATGGGAAGTGTCAGGCGTGTTTGTCGAAGTCGACGGATTGAAGGAAGGACTCCCACGACATACGATCCACTCGTTGACACTTTTCTCGGATCTCGACCCTTGGGTTGTTGGCCTCTACACTTCTGGTCCCCTGAAAAGTTTCGAGAAGGTAAGGTCTCCCATGTGGTAGGAAGTTCACGGGATGTCAACCGAGTCGACATACGTCTTAGTTGACCTAGACCTGAAACACCACGGTAGGGCTCCCCCGGGTCCGTGAGGTCCAGGTTTTCTCCAAGCAAATGACCGTATAGGAGAGGTCTAGCGTGTCGGAATCCTGTCAGGTCGGAACCCTTACCTCGAACTTACCCAGGTCCACATATTGTGGTCAGGTCCAGGGGTTCCGGACTACCTTATATCCGTCGAAACTAAAGACGGGGGGAAAATTTTTAATGTAATAATAATGTACGAACTCATACTTTATCTTGACGAGAAAAAGAAACTTCATGCGTTGTTACACTAAGTAGAGATCTATATGTACACTGACAAGTAAAGTGGTACGAAAGGATGCTCTAACACTGTCACAACGCATATCAAGGGCACTGGATGGGATATTTAGGTGTAACTAATAGATATGGTATATAACAACACATACATATCATTAGAGTTGGAGAATTAAATAGGAAAAGGTGTGTACAAAGGAGAAACCCTGGGTAGTCGAACCAAAGATTCAGGAACTCAGAGAAAGACAAAACCTTTACTCACGTAAGGATAGTTTAAAATCTAAGATGGATAGTCACTATAGGATTCGACAATACGAAGAACAGAGAGAGAGACAAGTGAATAACGCACTAATAGAGTTCAAAGGGGTAGAATAACGCGTGCCGTCATACACCACGATAAAACATCGGCTCACTATAAGATAGCATACATACAAGGTGTCCAACAAAAAGGTACGTACAAACCTACCTGTAACTAACGAAGATCCAGCACTGATAACAGTTATCTCGATATTACTTATAACCCTACGTCAATAGAAACGTTTAATAATAAAAAAGACCTATATAAGATCTTCACCCTAGTAGATTAGTATCAAGAGAGAGAACAAAACATTCTTTAGAGAGATGACCAGACGTATCACGGACATGTTCAAATACAAGATTTGTTGACACGTCCAACCACACACACACACAAAGTAGGTACTAGAGGAGGCGTAAATAACATACGTCTCAAAAACAATTACCGTTAAGACTGACGAGGGTTCCCTGTGAAACAACTAGAAACCTACCCATGAAGAGATTATTAGTAAACCCCCTAGATTAGACGACAAGAAGAAACTTTACCACGTTCATATTACAAGACGACTGTGACCGTAAAACCTTCAGGCGGAAGAAATGGAAGAATAAGGTGTCGGGACGGGGCCCCATAAAGAACTCCCGTCCCCTACAAATGTTGGGGATGTCCCGACCCCTCATCGTTCAAGACTTGTAGTCACCAAAATTTCAACGTTAACGCTCTACACAGGTGTCCTGCCGTCGTGAAGGAGTATGGAATGAGATCAATGGCCACTTTTCCCTCTGTCCCTTTCAGCACAGGACCTCTCGTACATTCACACCGTACACGGGTGTCTTTGTGGGCTTCCAAACACAGGGAAAGGAAATAGGGAGAATGTGAAATGTCGGGTCTTTTTGTAGTAGTAGACGGCTTAGAAGGGTGACTCCTACGACATATGGTCCACCCGTTGACACTTTTTTGCCTCCGACCTCGACCCTTGGGGTTGTCGTCCTGTACACTTCTGGTCCTTCGAAAAGTTTCGAGAAGGTAAGGTCTCCCACGTGGTCGGAAGCCCACGGGACGTGAACCAGGTCCACACCCTTCTCAGTTGACCTAGACCTGAAACACCACGGTAGTCCGCCCCCTGGTCCGTGAGGTACAGGTTCTCCCTTAAGTAAAAGACCGTGTAGGAGATGTCCAGAGAATTGAAATCCAGTCAGGTCGGAACCCTTACTTCGGACGTACCCAAGTTCAAACACTGTAGTCGGATCCAGGTGTTCCGGACTCACTTTATATCACTCGAAAAGAAAGAAGAATTTTTTTTTTTTTTCTTAACGACGAAAACTCAATCACTAAATAGTGTAAACGTAGAAATTCTGAGGTAATGAAGATTTGGTATTTTCATTCATTGCATTCATTCATTTCAACGAGTCAGCACAGGCTGAGAAACGGTGGGGCACCTGACATCGGATGGTCCGAGGAGGGAGGTACCCTAAGAGGTCCGTTCTCATGACCTCACCCAACGGTAACGGAAGAGGTAGATTTGGTATTTCCTGTCAGGGAAAAAGATAAAAAAAGGTAGAAGACCTCCGGTGAGTGTAGGAAACCGAGTGAGTGACGGAGAAGACGAAGTTTCCACTGGTCCGACCGGACTTGTGAAGACGACGGTAGAAAAAGAAACAGAAGATGTAAATGCTGAAGGAGACTATGTAACCTTCTTGAACTATTAGCACCAATCAGAAAGTTCAAACTCCAATCGACTAATGGTGTGAATTAAAAGGAAACGGTACATTCCATGGTATGAGGATACAGACCCTTAATCCGGTACCTGTAGAGACCCCCTCGTAGTAACATGGATGACATTTATCTATCTACCTTTCTATCTATCTATTTTAATCTATTAAACTGTATCTAGTCATCGTCTCTCTATAAGAAAGAAGTCTTGCATAAACACTCGATCTATAGTCACCAAAATACTCACCCCGTATAAGTTCTAAATCCATCATATCTCGTTCCTTAAATAATCCAAAATTAAAACCGGTAGTTTTATCGTCTGCGTCTAAGGACCTTCGACCAATATAGGTTCTTTCCATGGAACTCGACCCGTTGTTTCTTGACCTAGATATAACCGACTCCGTCCTTCCCTGGAAATACTTTCCCTGTTTCGTCTCCAGTTCTTATGTTGCCTCCCGCTCTTCGTCGAGATCGCCTAGTCTTCCAGGAAGACCATCTATTACTATTTTTACACCGGTCCTTCATACTATGTCAAGACGAGTGAGAATGTCAATCTGTCCCTTAAGATTACAATACGGGTTCAGCGTTTTAGAGGGTTACTGGTGGTCCCTCGGCCATAGGCTACGTTTTCGTTCTCTCAAAAATAATGGTTCGAACTCGACCCCGAGGGTGGTAATGGCTACGTCGCCGATTCCTCTCCTCGGGGCTCAAAACCCAATGTGACGAATATATCCCTTATAAGTCCATTTTCCCACTTTTCCCCCACAAGTCCGAATTCCTGTTGACTAACCAATGGAAGAAGATATCCCAACACACACCTAAGGACTAACCTAAAATGAAAGTTCCACTTAGTGTTCAAGGACTTGCATTTCAGTCCTCCAAATTGGATTCCCGGCTAACCGAGCACTCGTCACCCCGTTCCAACCCATTATAGGTTTCAGATTCAGACAAACGGACCTTGAAATGTTTTACCTCAAGAAAATGTTCTACCTCATCGAATCCGAGAGGTGATTAAATTTTGTTTGGGTTTATATACCATACACTTAATAGGACCCCTAAGTCTTTTGTACGACCGTTAGTCATCTCCTAACCAATCTTGGTATTGTGTACTGTAGTGGTGCAAATATCCTGTTTTTAACAGTTTATGTTCGTCAAACGACACCAAGTGGGATTTTCGGACATCTCCCAGTAGTAATTATTACCACCACCCTCCACTCCTCGTCCACCCCCCTAAAACAGCTTGCAGTAAGAGATTTTAATGGTGTTCTCCCGCCATTCCTTAGTACGAAATAGATGTCTTCTGCTGTCTTACCGAAAAAAAGAAATGTGTGTTTTTAATAAACATCTTACACAATATTTTACCTCGTAACTTTTGACCCAAAAAAAGGAGTGAATATAAAAGAATGAGCACAAATTTTATCGTGACAAACTTAGGAGTCTCACATGGTCCACGATTGACCTGTAGCAAGTACGTCTCTTGTGTATTTTTGTGCGAAGAGGTAAAAGGCATACACACAGACCCGTGTGAATTTTTCGTTGTCTAAGTATGTATTTAATATTCGTGGAGTAGTGACAGTTTGAAGATTAGATACTACTCTTTAAATTTTCTTAAAATTTACCTCTTTAGAGATACAATTCAGGTAAAGGGGAAGGACAAGTACTTTACCTTATAACTTCACTTGAATTTCCCTCATCTGAGCACCGAATACGAGTTTCCATTCAGTTCGGAGATGACAAATGACAAGGATGACTGGAACTAGTTTAACGAGTTGAGACGACCCTTGACTTAACACATAGATCTCCTAATTCGTCACGGTGGGTCGTAAAACCTCAATCTGTGTGGATGGTAGTGAACGATACCGAAACTATGACACAGGAAAAATTAATTTTACCGTTGGAGGTAAGGCGTTTCCCTTCGGAGTCTCCGAGCTTTTGGACCAATAAGATAGGAAAAACATAACTAAAGGGGGAAAGGGGGCAAAGAGAACAAATATTGTTTTTAACTGTTCGAAAAAATAAATTATAGAGATCTTAGAAGACTCAGAAGAATGACAAACACGTGTACACACAGATAGATACACACCCAGATCCAGGTACACACGGAGAATGACACATGTACCCAAGAACGGATTCCGTACGGGTACGTGGAGACACAAGTACGACCACAAGTACAATCGACGTGCACACGCACACACACAACGTACACACTCACACGAACTCACACACAGATATACTTCATACACACACGTACCTGTATGTAACACACGATCCATAGTGTCGCAGATGTAAGTACGCACACTCCCATTCACACGCAACACCAGTCAAGCGTACACTACACACACGTACCCATACACGACCATACACACAAACACATGTACACGTACAAGAACTAAACGTACAGACACATATAAACACCGTAAAACCACCCATCCGTCCCTCTGAGTTTAATGTAAACACACATACACACGTGTTTTTCTATTCTTCGATCTGTAACAGTAGTAGCCTGACAAGTATTAAGCTGTGGAAATAGGCTCGTACTCTCCCACCACACGCCAGACGTGGGTAGACACCCAAGTGTCCTTTACGAAACTTTAGATCGCCGACCTTGATCATGTCTAAATCGGAAACGAGAGAAAGGTGGTACCTTGAGGAAAAATGAGACAACACACTCTTGGTAAAATTCAGGGTCATTGTGAGGGGAATTAGAAGTAAAGACGACACACTTTAAACATCAACTTTGATTCTCTCGAAATCTCATTCTTGTGTCCACTAAGTAGTCACCCACTCCTCTTCCATAAACAAGACAATGAATTATCAGAATGAAACCGTAAAATAAAATGTCAAAAACGAGAATCCACTATATTCCCTGACACTCAGAAGTCTTTTCTTTCCACGTTCGATAGGAAACTTAACCAGTAAAGTGATTGTGTCATAAACTAATTGGAGTTGTCTAAGAACTTATCTTTGTAAAAGTCGATTAACAAATTCCGAGGTAAATACCGTCCTCTGTGTCCTCTAAGTCCAAGTTAGGGACCCAGTCCTTCTAGGGAACCTCCTCCCTCACCACTCTGTCGTTCCACAGGGGACCGGAACGACCCTCTTAGGGATCCTGTTTCCTCGGACCGTCTCAGGTCCCCAGGTACCCCGACGTCTCAGTCTGTGTTGACTTGTACTAAATACGGAGAGACTATTTCTTGTGAGTCATAAGAAAAAGTTCTCTTGCGTGACTAGTATCATTTGTGGGAGAAGGTTGTTGTGTTCTCTACTGAGATGTGTACCTGCAGTAGTCTACCGGTTGTGACTTTAGTCTAACTAATATAAGAAATGTCGGTTTCTACCTCTGTGAGATATGTCAGTCATTTTTGTTCTGGACTTCGACTACCAGCGAATGTAGTACTCTAGGAATAATGTTTTCAGTCCGACTTTAACTTGTTTCTCTCCTTTTGGTGATCCGGTAAGTCGATACTGCATTTAGTTTAGGGAATACTAATCTGTCACTTCCATTGCTTATCTAAGTTCCCTAATTTAGACTACCTGTGTCACGGACTTCTTGATACCTGTCTCCTAGTATTGTAACATATCGTCCGTCACTAGTTTTGGTAGGGTTTCTTTTTCTTTACGTTCTTCCGTTTCACCAACAGACTCCTACGAAATGTTTATCGACTCCTTTCTTCTCTTCACTTTCCGGTCCCTCTTTCCTTTTCTATATGGGTTGACTTACGTCTCAAGGTCTCTTATCGTTCCTCTCTATTCTTTCAGAAGAATTCTCTTGTTACGTTTCTTCGTCTCCTTTTGTTATCTTATCTTTTCTGATCTCTAGAGAAGTTCTTTTAGACTCTATAGCCCTTATAAAGTACGTTCCTACCCGTACTATTTCCTTTCTTTGTCATTCCTGACTTGTTATCGTCTTCTCTAATTCTCCACCGTTCTTATGTGTCTTGATATGGTTTTTTTTTTTAGAGTTCCTGGGCCTATTGGTGTCACCACACCAGTGAGTGGATCTCGGTCTGTATCACTTCACAGTTCAGTTCAACCGGAATCTTTCGTGATGATACTTGTTTCGATCTACCTTAAGGTCGACTCGATAAAGTTTAGGATTTTCTACCACGACACTGTCACGACGTGAGTCATACAGTCGGTTAAACCTTTTGAGTCGTCACCGGTGTCCTGACCTTTTCCAGTCAAAAATAAGGTCAGTGTTTCTACCTCTTACGGTTCCCTACAAGTTTGATAATATGTTAACGTAAGTAAGATATAGGATTGTTCCAATATGAGTTTTAGAAAGTTCGATCCAAAGTCGTTATATACTTGGTTCTTGAAGGTCCACAAGTTCGACCTAAATCTTTTCCGTCCCTTTGGTCTCTAGTTTAACCTAGTATCTTTTTTCGTTCTCTTAAGGTCTTTTTGTAGATAAAGACGAAGCAACTGATACGATTTCGGAAACTGATATACCTAGTGTTGATATCTTTTAAGAATTTCTCTACCCTTATCGTCTGGTGGAATGAACAGACGAATCTTTGGACATCCACCTAGTTCTTCGTTGTCAATCTTCGTCGGTACCTTGTTGTCTGACCAAGGTTCAACCCCTTCTTCATGCAGTTTGGAGATACAACGGTGGGACGGATGCATTCAATATACATCTCATGTAGTACGCTTTACGACCCGACCCTACTCAGTGTTGGACCTTAGTTTTCTCGAAAAACTACTCCCATTTTCTCCTCTCACTTTTCCAACCGAATTTGTGGTCGCAAGTCTTTTGATTCTAGTACCGTAGTCTAGGGTAACGACGACGACGACGATTCAGTGAAGTCAGCACAGGCTGAGACACGCTGGGGTATCTGTCGTCGGGTGGTCCGAGGGGACAGAGACCCTAAGAGATCCGTTCTTGTGACCTCGGGTAATGATGTATCGTTTATCTTCCCCCTTTATACCTCTGTCACTGTCTAAAATAAAAGAACCCGAGGTCTTAGTGACTCCCACCCGTGACGTCGGTCCTTTAAAT
This sequence comes from Capra ibex, assembly GCA_006410555.1. Taxonomy (NCBI): domain Eukaryota; kingdom Metazoa; phylum Chordata; class Mammalia; order Artiodactyla; family Bovidae; genus Capra; species Capra ibex. Next base: position 21,184,066 of record SJYO01050590.1, on the reverse strand, counting down.
TTCTACGAACGAGGAACCTTCCTTTCGATACTCTTTTGATATGTCGTGCAATTTTTCGTCTCTGTATTGAAACGGTTGTTTCCAGGTAGATCAGTTTCGATCAAAAAGGTCATCAGTACATCTACACTCTCCACCTGGCATTTCTTCTGACTACAACTCCTTAACTACGAAAGTTTAACATTACGACTCTGAGACTGATAACTCTCAGGGAACCTAGTGTCCCTCTAGTTTGGTCAGTTAGGATTTTCTTTAGTTGGAACTTATAAGTGGTCTTCCTGACTACGATTTCGACTTCGAGGTTATGAAACCGGTGGATTACGCTTCTTGTGTAAGTAACCTTTTCTAGGACTACGACCCTTTCTAACTTCCGTCCTTCTTTTCCTCACTGTCTCCTACTCTACCAATCTATCGTAGTGGTTGAGTTACTTACACTTTATCTCGTTTGAGACCCTCTGTCACTCCCTGTCCCCTCAGGACACACGACGTCAGGTACCCCAGCACTTCTCAGTCTGTGTTGAATCTCTAACTTGGTGTTGTCGTTTAATAAGAAATCGTTTTTACGGTCTTATCTCGAACGTTCAGGAAAAAGAACCTTTCTTAAAAGAAGCGAGGATCAATTCGATCGAAAGGTTTAATCGAAAACGATCAACTTCTTAACAAAACAAAACAAATTTTTTTCCGTTACCGAAACATCAGTTTCCCCAGGGAGACCTTTTTGGTGTATAAACCAATTTGGGGATTAGAAACTTTGATAAATAAGTACTGTAGTATACTTGTGGGTGTTATAAAACCAGTCAGAACATCTTATTCCTCAATCTAATAAAAAAAAAAATTGGCATAGGGTGTGTCTGTTGTTCAATACATCACTCAAACGATATTTGAATGACAGTAACTTTAAAATACTTCTTTTGAAAGTTTTTTGATCATAATAAGTCGGTCCAATATAAACTTTGTACAACCACATCTACTAAAAGACGTTTCTTGATACTATGAAGTTAAGGTGTAACGGTTTATCTCAGTCAAAAGACGAAGACTTCTTGTGACTTCGAGGACTTACATTTATAAGTCATGAATAACTGCAGTACTCTCTGTTCTAAACTCCTTATTCTATGACGAATTGATGGACTTCAAAGATCTTTACCTGTTCTAAAAGTTTGAAATGAGTTTTCCTCGTCTCTTCAACTCCAGTATAAAATCAAGTATAAGATATCCCCATACTCAAGAGAGAAACTTCTTTTACGTCCGTCTAATACAAAGAATCAACTGTGATAGTTTTGGTTTGCAATCTTTACGCTTATTACACTAGTTCTTAACTAGCTGTCCGGTGGAGGTAGTGTTTCGACTAACTAAAAAGAGCAAGGTACCGATGAGAAAGATAAGAAGACTAAGCCTAAAGAACTAAATAGAAAGGTCTATAGAAGATGAAAGCTAATAAAGCAGGTACTAGGGTATAAAAAGAATGGGTGAACCCGGATATCGATTGGACTATCCCACTAGAGATGACGGATGTACCAAATTTCCTGTGGAAAGTCTAGATATACGTAAAAGGTTTGAGTCAAATTCAGTTGACTACAACTAGTCAAAGGACATACATTTTATGTCCAAGTCTAAAACTTCTATGCGTTACTGCCAAAAGAAGGGAGATGAAGTAAATCAATATTGGGGAATCCGTATTGGTGTTTTGGATCAGTTAGATGCCGAAGGGTACTTAATAGAGTGGTACTCGGAGTCAACGAGTCGCCTCACGAGTTCACGTTTTCGTTTTTGTTTTATAAAAATTATTTTCTTCTTTAAGAGACAAATGAAGTGACGAGAACTCCATCGGATGAGAATACTATAGTCGAAGCACAAATGTGTCGAATCGACTATTTTCGTTCTTACTATCATTTAATAATTGTCGTTCACACACAAAAACACAAGAAAGTCAGGATCGATTAATTAACATGACATTAACAATGACGTAGGTGCACCTTGGTACTGGGACACAGAGTGACTCGGGTCAAGAAATTTCTCAACACGTCAGAAGGGATGAGTTTGAGTGAGAAGATGAAATCCTTACCTTTCTTGTTCCCTTTTAATATGATTTCCAACATCGTTATTTCAACCCACAGTAAAGACTAACGTCTATACAGGACCCATCCTGTCTGTGTAAGTGCTTATTCTACGTCTCTATTCACACATCTCTGGGTACTCACTAAAAATGTGTGTACTCGTTGAACGGACTTTAACAGGAAAGCAAAAGGTCGGAACCACACACACACCACGAGCCAGCAAGTCAGTATAGACTGAGAAACGCTGGGGTACTTGGCATCGGATGGTTCGAGGAGACAGGTACCCTAAAAGATCCGTTCTAATGACCTCACCCACCGGTAAAGAAAGAGGTCCCCTAGAAGGGATAGGTCTCTAACTTGGGTTCAGAGGACGTAACTGTGCGTCTAAGAAAGGGTGACCACGATTGACCCTTCGGGAATGAAGTCGGTATAAATGAAACACGGTGAATAGAAGTTGTTTAAGATGAATTAGTCGTAGATAACTCACCCCCTTTGACACCATTCAAGATCCGTCTACGATTATGTCAACCCACTTGTACATATGTTATTTATCAATTCTGGTTCGTAACTCACTTTTCGATTTATTTCCATCCGTCCCAAAGAGTCTGTACCTTTGAGAACAAATGGAAAGTAACTAGGAACGTACATTGACTATAAATACCCGGGTATCACCTTGACCAAAAAACTACTATACAAAGAACAACCGGGAGACCCGGGACAGACGGACACACCATAAAACCACGGACGGATGAGAGGAGGATCTTAGAAGGTGTATGGAAGAACAGACCTGCAAACGATTGATAAACGATAAACTTTATAAATCGACCTTAGAACTCGATCCTGAACGTACTGGTTCACTAAGACACAACAGACAATAGTTGAAGTTTAAATCCCGTGAGGTATATTTTCCGACTTGGTGAGTTAATAAATTGGTGAGGTTAAAAGTTCTTTTTAGTACTCGTAGATAATTGAAAATCCGGCACGATGTTTTTGCCCTAGGGGAAGTCATGTTCCGTAAAGGATGGACCTTTCACTTGTCTTCCCGTTCCTTTGACAAGTAAAAGTTTAAAGGCTTTCTAGTGGACCGAACTCGTGATTTTTGGACACAATATACATTTTTGTGTCAGAATTTTAGAAATTTTACTAGAGTTTGAACTTTTCATAAGTCACTTACTAAAGACTACTACAGTCACCTATAAACTGTTTCTGGAAAGATAAAAAAAATCTACCGGTTTTGGATAAGATAATCGAGTTGTACCTTAGTCAAGTCAAGTCAAGTCAAGTCAACGAGTCAGGACAGACTGAGAAACGTTGGGGTACTTAGTGTCGTACGGTCCGGAGGGACAGGTAGTGGTCGAGGGCCTCAAATGGGTTTGAGTACAGGTAGCTCAGTCACTACAGTAGGTCGGTAGAGTAGGAGACATCAGGGGAAGAGGAGGACGGGGGTTAGCGAGGGTCGTAGTCCCAGAAAAGGTTACTCAGTTGAGAAGCGTACTTCACCGGTTTCATGACCTCAAAGTCGAAGTCGTAGTAAAGGAGGTTTCTTGTGGGTCCTGACTAAAGCAAATCTTACCTGACCAACCTAGAGGAACGTCAGGTTCCCTGAGAGTTCTCAGAAGAGGTTGTGGTGTCAAGTTTTGGTAGTTAAGAAGTCGCGAGTCGAAAGAAGTGTCAGGTTGAGAGTGTAGGTATGTACTGGTGACCTTTTTGTTATCGGAACTGATCTAACTGAAAACAACCGTTTCATTCCAGAGACGAAAACTTATATGATAGATCCAACCAGTATTGAAAGGAAGGTTCCTCATTCGCAGAAAATTAAAGTACCGACGTCGGTGGTAGACGTCAAAAAACCTCGGGGGGTTTTATTTCAGACTGTGACACAGGTGATAAAGGGGTAGATAAAGGGTTACTTCACTACCCTGGCCTACGGTACTAGAAACAAAAGACTTACAACTCGAAATTCGGTTGAAAAAGTGAGAGGAGAAAGTGAAAGTAGTTCTCCGAAAAATCAAGAAGTGAAAGACGGTATTCTCACCACAGTAGACGTATAGACTCTACTAACTATAAAGAGGGCCGTTAGAACTAAGGTCGAACACAAAGAAGGTCAGGTCGCAGAGAGTACTACATGAGACGTATCTTCAATTTATTCGTCCCACTGTTATATGTCGGAACTGCATGAGGAAAAGGAGAAACCTTGGTCAGACAACAAGGTACAGGTCAAGATTGACAACGAAGGACTGGACGTACATCCAAAGACTTCTCCGTCCAGTCCACCAGACCATAAGGGTAGAGAAAGTCTTAAAAGGTGTCAAATAACACTAGGTGTGTCAGTTTCCGAAGCCGTATCAGTTATTTCGTCTTTATCTACAAAAAGACCTTGAGAGAACACAATAGTTACTACGTCGTCTACAACTGTTAAACTAGAGACCAAGGAGACGGAAAAGATTTTGGTCGAACTTGTAGACCTTAAAGTACCAAATACATAACGACTTCGGACCGAACCTCTTAAAACTCGTAATGAAATGATCGTGCACTCTACTCACGTTAACACGCCATCAAACTCGTAAGAAACCGTAACGGAAAGAAACCTTAACCTTACTTTTGACTAGAAAAGGTCAGGACACCGGTGACGACTCAAAAGGTTTAAACGACCGTACAACTCACGTCGTGAAAGTGTCGTAGTAGAAAGTCCTAAACTTTATCGAGTGGACCTTAAGGTAGTGGAGGTGATCGAAACAAGTATCACTACGAAGGACTCCGGGTAGACTGAAGTGTAAGGTCCTATAGACCGAGATCCACTCACTAGTGTGGTAACACTAAAAGAACCTGCACTTCTAGAAAAAACATGTCAAGACACATAAGAACGGTGCAGAAGAATTATAGAAGACGAAGACAATCCAGGTATGTCAAAGACAGGAAATAACTCGAGTAGAAACGTACTTTACAAGGGAACCATACAGATTAAAAGAACTTCTCTAGAGATCAGAAAGGGTAAGACAACAAAAGGAGATAAAGAAACGTAACTAGTGGCTCCTTCCGAAAGAATAGAGAGGAACGATAAAAAACCTTGAGACGTAAGTCTACCCACACAGAAACGAAAAGCGAAGAGAAGAAAAGTGCCGATAAACATTCCGGAGGAGTCTGTCCGTAAAACGAAAAAACGTAAAGAAAAGGTACCCCTACCAGAACTAGGGACAGAGGATATGTTACAGTACTTGGACACAGGTATCAAGTAGTCCGTGAGATAGAGTCTAGATCAGGGAATTTAGATAAAGAGTGAAGGTGACATATTAGTATTCCCTAAACTAAATCCAGTATGGACTTACCAGATCACCAAAAGGGATGAAAGAAGTTAAATTCACACTTAAACCGTTATTTCTCAAGTACTAGACTCGGTATCAGTCGAGGATCAGAACAAAAACGACTGACATATCTCGAAGAGGTAGAAACCGACGTTTCTTATATTAGTCAGACTAAAGTCACAACTGATAAACCACTACAGGTACACATCTCAGAAGAGAACACAACAACCTTCTCACATAACCGATACTGGTCACGCAATAGAACCGTTTTGAGATAATCAGAAACGGGACGAAGTAAGGCGTAAGGTTCCGGTTTAAAGGGGTAATGAGGTCCACAAATAACTGAAGGATGAAAATGTAAGGTCAGGGGATATTATTTTTCCTGTAGAAAAAACCCACAATCAAGATTTTCAAGAACATCCAGAAGTATCTTGGTAAGTTGAAGTCGAAGAAATCACAATGACCAACCCCGTATCCGAAACTAATGGCACTATAACTTCCCAAACGTAACCTTTACTTGTCTCTAATAAGACAGCAAAATCTCTAACGTAGGTGTATGACGTAAAGTCTGAGAAAACAACTGGTACTACCGATGAGGTAAAGAAGATTCTTATACCTTGTTTACCGTAGTTTGTTTCCTTAACATCATCAACCTTAATGTTCTTAATTTTGTTTCGACGTAAAATGCCGTAGACAAGTCAAGTCAGCGAGTCAACACAGGCTGAGAAACGCTGTGATACTTAACGTCGTGCGGTCCGGAGGGACAGGTAGTGGTTGAGGGTCTTACGTGAGTTTGAGTGTAGGTAGCTCAGCCACTACGGTAGGTCGGTAGAGTAGGAGACAGCAGGGGAAGAGGAGGACGGGGGTTAGGGAGGGCCGTATTTAATTGCGTTTAATCATAGTAATTATTGTATAAGATCTTCTTGATGAATTTACCCATCGATTATTAATAAAGCTAAAAATTCGAAAATTTTACCACGGAGATTTCACTATCGTCTACGAAATATTCTGAAATGAAAGGAGCTCGTCAAACTATATTGAGGTAACTCATCTGTCGTGGGTCAATTTCCAGTGGCGTCGATAACGACGTGCTAGTATTTGAGGTTTACTCACGGAAGATTTACTTACTTTAACATGACGTCTTATTAAGACGAGTAAAGACGGTCCGAGGTACATACGAAAATTTTTAAAGTCCTTGGGTTAGGATTATTCGACGATCCTTGAGTTGAAGTAATGTGTCAATACCAGTGGTTAAAACGGACTCTTACTGTATATTTTGGAGAGTAGACTCGTTTTACTCCGTCTAATTACAACGTATTTTGTATATGTCAGACCTAATGTTTTAGTGGTTGCGATAGAGAACTTATCTTTTCAGTAGGAAGAAAGCGACAGACATTAACTTTCTTTTTAAAGGGATACCGGATTATAAAGAATGAGAATGATTTTCTTTTAAAACGTATCATCTTCATTTGGAACCGTATCCCTTTAAAATCATTTATAACCAAAAACACGAACGAGTCAGTACAGACTGAGAAACGTTGGGGTACCTGAGATCGGGTGGTCCAAGGAGACAGAAACCTAAAGAGGTCCGTTCCTATGACCTCACCCTACGGTAAAGGAGGAGGTCCCCTCGAAGGATAGGGTCCCTAGTTTGGGTACAGAAAACGTAGAGGACAAAACCGTCCGTCTAAGAAATGGTGACGTGATGGACAAACGACCGATCCTTTGTGTTCATAATAAATGGTAAAACTACTTGGGTCAACGTAAACGTGTAAAATAGAAGTTTTGATTTCACGTTAAAGAGTATTCTAAAAGGTTTATTTAACTACTCTAAGTAACCTCAACTTTTTCATTTTATTTTAGTTAAAGTCGTTTATTAATCAAAGTTCATTTTACGACTTTTACCAACTGTACGAACGTTACATTCACGGGTGGACCCTTCGACCGACGCACCTTCCGGTCGACCGGACACCGACTAGAGAAACAGAAAGTAAAGAAGGAGAAGACGTTGGGAAGAGAATTAGGAGAAGTTTACGTCAAAAATAGGACAGTGAGAATATGAATTTTAGAAAGTTGAGATGAAGTCCACGTATAAGAACTCGAAGGTGAACATACGAATTACATAGAAAGGTTGTTCTCCTAACCAGACCTACTAGGTGGGAATTCCCCACGTATCCCATTCATGTCTATGAATCCTCAACACGGTATAACTTTAGGTGTGTAGGACTGTTCGGTGACGTTGGAATCGAAAGGGTCAGAAGTCCTTCCTATTACCCTCTCATACGTCCTATTACCGTCATTGTCGGAGGGGTGAGACCGAAGGAGAGACCCCTCAAATATTGTTCGTGCATTTACGAAGGACGTCCGTTCGTCGACATCCCCCACTTTTCCGAAGTGTTAAGGCATTTCTCCTAATAGTTAAGAACTTATTAGTCCTCGACTAGTAACATTTTTGTCATGGAACTCCGTCTCAAGTTTACGGTGAGTTTTGTCCTTACTTCGGTCATAAGAATATGGGCACGGAATTTTAATATATATATATATATATATATATATACTCATATTAACTAATTTACAACACAATCAAAGTCCATATGTCGTTTCACTTAGTCGACGCCACCATCAAATCAACGATTTAACACAGACTGAAGAAACTCTGGGGTACCTCACATCGTGTAGTCCGAGGAGACAGACTCCCTGAAGGGTCCGTTCTTGGGACCTCACCCAACGGTAAAGGAGGGGGTCCCATAGAAGGACTGGGTCCTTAGTTTGAGTACAGAGGACGTGACGTCCGTCTAAGAAATGGTGACTCGGTGGTCCCTTTGCGTGCATGTGTGTAGGTGAGAACAAAATTCAAGAGAAGGATGTGTCCGGAAATATCTCATGACTCATCTCAAGAGACACGATATGTTGTCCGGAAATAATAATTAGACAGAATATATATCATCATACGTATGTAGTTAGGGTTAAAGGGTTAAACGTAAAGGGGTAGGGGACCATTGGTATTCAAACAAAAGATGTAGACACTGAGATGGAGGCAAAACATTAATTCAAGTACACATGGAAAAAATCTAAGGTGTATATTCGGTACTATAAATAGAAAGAGGTTGAATCGAAGTGAGTCACACTGAGAATTCAGGTAGGATACAAAGACGTTTACCGTATAAAACAAGAAAAAACATTGACTTATTATAAGGTAGCATATGTACATGGTGTAGATGAAATAAGTAAGGAGACAACTACCCGTAAATCAAACGAAGGTACAGGACCGATAACAGGAACGACCACCCCTACATTTAACCACGTCGGTGACACTTCTTGTCATACCTCAAAGGAATTTTTTGGTTCTGATCCTGATGGTATACACGGTCTTTAGGATGAGAATCCGTATATGGGTCTCTTTTGGTATTATGGGTACAAAAGACTCTCCGTCATAATGAATCATAATTGTCTCATCTGAAGTAATCGTGTGACGTACCCAAACTTAGTTTCGAGGTTGAACTTGACCAGTAAACAGGAACTTGTTCAATAAATTTGAGATGAAGAGTCAAAGGAGTAAACAAAGCGAAACTAATACTACTATCGATACATTGTCACTTATATACATTTTACGTATTTTGTCTCGGCCGTGTATCTTTCATCATGTGCAATAAACGACAATAACATTTTCTAACTAAGTGACGTATCATACCAGATCCTTGACACGATCTTTGTTCCCCATTTTACCCCTCCCTAAACCGATAGGACAGGATTTCTAAGGATTCCTTACTTCGCGAACTGGACATTACTTCGTGAATGTCCAATTCCACCATTCACGACACTACTTCCACCTATGTCCTACGAAACCTTCGAGTCCTGTCCCCACGACTTTCGTCCGAAAATCCCTTCTGAATGTCCCTTCCTGACAGACTCACACTGAACTTCCGTCTAAACGGTCTTACGATTCCTTCGTGGGACTACGACCCCTTTTAACTCCCGTCCTCCTCTTCCCCTGTTGTCTTCTACTCTACCGACCTACCGTAGTGGTTGAGTTACCTGTACTCAAACTCGTTCGAGGTCCTGTACCACTTCCTGTCCCTTCGGACCACACGACATCAGGTGTCCCAGAGTTTCTCAACCTGTGCTGACTCGTTGACTTGTTTTTACTGTTTCCTTCGTGGTCGAAAGGTTGGGGAGGGAATCATTCCACGGACCTTTAAGCTCCCCACATGATCGTCCCCTCCTTTAGGTCCTTTGTCAGTCTATAGTAAAGATGAATTTGTAACGACCATTGAACAGATCTCTCTAAGACCACCTCTCACCGGACCTAGAGTTCAGACTTCAATAAGTAAAACCAAATAAAAGAATAAGAATTATAAGTGAAGGTTATATGGACAACATAAATGTTAAAATATAAAAAAGAATTTTATCGGGGAGGTTAGATATATTCGAAGTCCAGGGTGTTTTAGAGACAGATGAAGATGGGGACTTTGTTTATCGAAAGTAAATTCGACCTCCAGGGTCCCCAACTTCAACCATTTGTTCGGAAACAACAGTACCAAACCAGCGATTCAATACAGGTTGAGAGAGAAACGTTGGGGTACCTGACGAATTTCCTTCTCATGTTGGAATCCGGTTTCGAGGTTCAACTTTCTCGAGTCTCGAAACCCATTAGGGTTTCTTTAGACATTATATAGCCGTTATCGTGTAAATTTTCAACGAGGATAGGGACGAGTTCTTGAATTAACGTGTCTCTAAACGTAGGAACGAAATAAATTACGAGTTAAGTGGAAGAGAACTGAAGACGGAAAGAAAGTGGAAACCTTCAGTATGTCTCTCGTCCGAGTCTTATACATCAAAGTACAAAATGTTCGTCGTGACTTCGAATTTCTTTCTCTAGTACTCCGTCACAGAGGAATCTATAGTCAACTTGTTTTTTAGAAGGGGTCTAAAAATGTGACTTGTGGTGTTATTCATTATTTTCCTAGACAGATCCATATATGTTATTATATGTTATACACGTTATCACATATATGTCATTTTAAAGATACGGAATCAGTAAGAATTTTATCCGGTCTTACTTTATGATCTTTTCGGGTAACAAGTGTACTCAGGTAATAAAAACAAATACGGGTATTACCGAAAAATTTATACCCTTTTAACTTACGTGTGTAAAATTAGTCATATGATGGATTACATATTTTAATGAAAAATCTTCCCTTGTTCCTTTTTACTATACGTTTATGATTTTAGAAGTATTACCCCATTTGAAATTTACTTTCGGTCGTTTAATGTAAACTTGAGAAAGTCTTGTTATACAAGACCGGTGTCTACAATTACGTAGAGTAAAAGGATTCTCCCTTTTTCTTTCTTACTCTTTTTGTTTGATTGTTTACGGTACCTTAATATTTAGTTATTCCCAATAATACAAGACACGAAAATTTGGAAATAAACAAGGTGACCTTATATTGTATGGCGAAGAACGGGATCACATCCGACTCTATTCGGTACCTCAGTCCATGTGAGTCTCTGACATGTGTAAGAGTTAGTTAACGACTCTCCGGTTGTTGGAGAAGAAAAAGTTTACTCGAACTCTTTTTAACCCAACAAAAAGGTTTTACCTCCTTCATCTACTCTTCACGAGTAAGAGACTTTTCTTTAGTACAATTACTTTAGTGTTTCTCTCGAAACAAGTAAATTTATGGTATTCCAGATAGTCTTAACCATTATCTGGTGTATTAACAGAGAAAATATAGAGACAGGTTAGAAACGATTCTCCGACCGGAGACAACAGGAGGATTACTCTTTCTTTTGACCTTCCTTGAGTCGAAGTACTATAAATTTTAGAAGGGGTTCCGTGTACCCGAAGTATTGTTGGTGTTTTTAGATAAAGGTGTAATTATATTAAGAAACTTGACAATTCATTTGTTTGTTTTATATAGTCTATTATATGACACGATGATATTTTTTCACTCTGAACATAATACCAATTATCACCAAAAGATTAATCAAATGTTACAGATACATCTAATGAACCAATTAATGAAAAATTTACTTATACGAAAGTTAAACATTTTGAAGGTTATTACAAACTGATGTAAATATAACTATATATACGTTTTCGTCTTACCTTTACTTAGTAAAAGAACAGAGACTGATGACTTTTGAAGGAAACAATAAAAGATAAAATATGTAAAAAGTCTTGTTAGAATATGCGAAGAACAACACATCCTGTCGAAACTAAATTAAAATTTTCGATATGGTTACCATAATAAGTAATTGTATATATGGTCTTATTTCTAATTAAAGTAAAAATCACCTTATAAGGATTTACGATAAAGTAATGTAGTTTACACGATCGAGAGGACCGTACTCTTCCAAGTGGGTCCAATAAAAAAATTAATAGATTGGTGTCCCACTTACACCGAGTACCTTTAATTAACCCTCGTGGACAAGGTTCCATCGAAAGACTGTCTCCTCGTAGTTAGAAGGGTAACGTACATTAGGAAGATTTCTCTGTCCTCTATAGAGAAAAACCATTTCAGTTGTATAAATCGACACCGTCGTCTAAAAAATAAGGTTGTCGGAGGAGATCACGAAGATCGAGGACATTGTTTCCCTACCCAGCTAGTTTCATAAAAATTTACATTCAGTTAACACGTCGTAACAACCCCTTCGGGTAAGTCTTGGACGTCCACATAGGGAACGTAAACTTCATCCGGACGCCCCAAATCTACACTATTACCGTTCACCTATTTACTGTCGAGACCCGTAGTCAAAGTTCCTTTACGAATAGAATTGTTTCTTTAGTTTACTTTCTTTTGTTTATCATGTAACACCTAGGAGTAGAGGGTTCGAACTTAACAAGGAACGAGAAGATACGAAGGACTTTCTTCCGTTTCCAGTTGACAATTGGAAGGAGACAACAACCTCAACCGACCAATAGAAGACAAATACGTTTGATAGAAAGAGTGTGATATATGTGTGTCGAGACTTCCGCACCAATAGTCACGTTTTCAAGGACCAATAAAGTGACTACGTCCCTCTAAGATATGACGAAGTGGTTACTTGTCTTAAAAAAATTTTATACCGAGTTAAGAAAAGTGTCACTAAACTTTAGTGTCAGGTTGACTAACTCGTAACGTTGAAGTCTAAGTCAAAGGAGTAAACATCTTACACTCGGTCTTCCTGATCTTATAGAGATTTTGGGAGGAGAAAGAGGTAAATCATTCCAAACGAAAACTGAGGATACCACATTAATACGTTTAACACGATGTATCTCCACACACAACGTGTTGATCCCCCGTTTTACAACCTCAAGTTTCGGACCGAAAAAGTCAATTATCGGTGTACCGACCCGTTCAATCTAAGGGAGTAGAAATTACTTCTCTCGTCAACAGTCCTAACAACACACTTAGTTCATTCTATAATAACTATGTAGAGTCACATTTTCTTGTCGAGTTGTTTATTGCAGACCAAATAAAAATAATATTCAAAATAATATAGTAATTAGAAGCAAAACGAATCATAGTTAAAGAATAGATATTACACTCCTTTTGGAGAGGATTCCAATAATACTCCTAGTTTAATTTACTCGATTGACGTAAATAATTCATAAATTTACTATCAACGAAATATAATAATACTAATACTAATCATCAACTCCTATACGTTCGAAGTCGTAAGATTTCAAATCAGATACACGATAGTAAATGTATACCTTTCTTTTTCCATCACTTAGATTTATAAGGTACCACGGTATAAATACATGTATACATAATATTTATTGATAGTTTACTATGGATATAATGGTTTAAAAGAAAACATTGTATAAATGAATTTATTTTCTCCGTTCAGTACAACTTGTTTTTAAAATTCCTTTATTAGTAAGGTCACCAAGTTCCCTTACCATTTTAAAAAGGAAAAAAAAAAAAATACATGGTGGGATTCACGGTCACTGTACGATCTGTGATGTGGTGACGACACATTGATCCTGGACGGACGCACTGTTATAAGTGGTAGAGTCTTGACGTGTTACCTAAATTGTGTCACCACACTCTCACGGAATTAGAAATTCGACTTGACGAATGAAATAATGGTGTTGTTGTGTATGGGATGATTGCCCCGACTTTAACGGTCATTCATCTAAGGGTTGTAGTGTATGATTATTTCTAGTTTTACTCTCGTGTACGGTTAATAAGGAGTGAAAAGACGTAGGACCACACTATCTCGCCTAACGTCTTAATAAAGTTTAGGTTAGGTTAGTTGTATCGTCTAGCGTGAAAGAGTGTTCCCTTCGAAATCTTCTAATACCGTAAACTCGTCCCCTGAAAGTATTAGAAATAATGGTGACTCGAACCAATGATAGATCTCCCTTTCTTTCTCAATTCTAGTTCCTTTACGATAGGGTTATCATCTACTTTACTCACTCAAAACGATTCCTTTTGTTATGTACCCCATCAATAGTACCGAAAAACGAAGTCCCTTTCCATTTGGTATCGTATGAAAAGAAATTTCTTTACTTAACACTAACGGATACTGATGTTCTCATTTGTCCGACCCGTACCGAAACGTGTGACAACAACTTATATCTTTGTTCTTTGTCGTTACAGAGTATCGGAAAGACAACGGTTGAGGAAACAGACTTCGTCGCGTCGTGTCGAGAAGAATACGTGCCACTGTTTCTTCGTCTCCTCTCGAGAGTGGTTTTTACGTCTGAAGTCAATGTTACAGTAAACTAAAACGAAGATCTCTATGGGAAAGAACTTTTGCAGGGACGTCAAACTGTCGTGCAGTCATTTTCCTTTAGGTACGTTGTGTTTATGATTTAGATATAGGAACGTTCGAGGTCACATCTACACTTTTTAACGATTTACACAAGTTCTTCTTAGAACTACATTTAATTGGATTTGAAAGAGATACCTATCATAGTTATTAAGTACTGTATTTAATACGTTGTCCCGACTGTCATGAACTATCTTATATGTCTTACTTTATACATATAAATACATGTTTATATGTATGTATAAATATGTGAACAAAGACGTATTTGTAAGTATATGTAAAAGTATATATTTGTTCATATACGTATATATACGTACGAGTACGCATCTGTGTGTATATAAAGACGTGTGTGTGCGTATGTATTTACTCCATACACTTTCTCGTGACTCAAAACTCAGATTTGTGGATCTGACTCCGTGAAACACACTCAGTAAGTGAAGACGAAAATCCGGGAGGTAGTGGAATCACAAACCTGGTCACCAGGAAATTTAGTATTTTAAGAGAGTAAGACACAGGGGGTCCACAACAGAATGGTCTACACCGTTTCCATAGAATAAATCTTATTCGGTTCCAGTAATTCGAGTGTCTGACCATACACAACAAAGCCCCCTCACTCGTCCCAACAGGGGAGTTGAGTGGGAGTGGATAAGTACAGAGTCTGGAAGAGACCTGGAGTGTCTGGAACAGACACCGGAACAAATGTAGAACAACCACAGAAAAGGATTTTCGATCGTTTCACTAAGGTCAAGAAATCACTACGAAACTAAAAATTCCGGTGGGAACTAAAGTCGGTTTATGATTTATCAATTAATAAAATACTTCATATTTCCTCGGTATACAATCCAACAAAAATTACAAAGACAACATAAAAGATTAAAAGTGACCAAAAAGTTTCAATTGTCTTCTTCAGATTGACCTTAAAAGGTTGTTTTAACCCAAAAGAATATCGAGCTAGGTTCTCTTTTTACGGAAGTGAATAGACAATTAAAAGAAAAAAATCCACTCAATTAGAGAATAATAATAATAATAAATAATAATAATAATAACCGACACGACCCAAAAGTCACGTCAGACGTTCAAAGAGTAACGTCACCGAAGAGGACAACATATCGTATCCGACATTCGTCTCCTCCGAAGTCATCAACGTTGTGTACCCGAGCCATCAACACTGGGTACCCAAATCAATGAGGTTCCGTCCACCTTAGAATCAAGGGACTAGTCTAAACCTTGGGTGCACAGGACGTAACCTTCCGTCTAAAAATTGGTGACCTGGTGGTCCTTTCAGGGACAGTAAGAATAATGGAAACACCTACAATCAACCTGAAGGGACCACCGAACCACCATTTCTTAGACGGACGACTACGTCCTATACGTCCAAATTAAGGACCCATCGCTTCTAGGGGACTTCTTCCTCTACCGTTAGGTGAGGTCAATAAGAACAGACCCTTTAGGGTACCTGAAGAGACAGGTACCGTCCGATATCAAGAAGTCAGTGTTTTCTCAGTCTACACTGAATCGTCGATTTCTTGTTCACCTATAATCAATCGTCAAAAACTTCGGAATAGTATGCTCTTACAAATGTAAAACAATAAATGCATATATCAAAAACGTTAATTGAATAATAATAGAGTCTAAATGTCTACTCTTTTAAAAGTGTCTATACAATTCATAGACAGTTTCCATGTCAATCACACACGTTCTCGACTCTAAACTGAACCTCGGGAGATCAACATTTCAGATATAACAATTGGTTATGTGCGGTGACGGTGGTAACTTTATAAACGGTTACCCTGATACTCTTTACCGGCTCTCAAGATTGAACTTGTGGAACTTTATGTTTCAGTAGAAAGTTATAGTACAAGGGTGTGTGACCCTGAAGAACTGTTTATACCATTGGTCGACACGACACGACACGAATCAACGAGTCAGTACAGGCTGAGAAACGCTGGGGTACCTGACTTTGGGACGTCCGAGGAAACAGGTACCCTTAAGAGGTCCGTTCTTATGACCTCACCCAGCGGTACGGGAGGAGGTCCCTAGAAGGGTTGGGTTCCTAGTTTTGATCCAGAGGGTGTAACATCCGCCTAAGAAATGGTAGACTTGGTGGTCCCTTAGGGTACTTATAACCTCACCTACCGGATAGGGAAGAGGTCCCCTTGAAAGACTGAGTTCTTAGTTTGACCCTAGAGGACCCACCTAAGAAATGGTCCCTTCAACTCGATTGTCTCTTCGATACAATGGAATGTGATTAATGAGTTAAGATAAAGACAAGGAAATTGAGAGTTTATCAACATAATTATCAATATTAACAAATGGAGTGTCTCAACAGTATTCTCAACGTACTATACCAAGAATTTTTTGTGAAGAAACAGATCGTATGTCAATCACGAGTTATTTCCATCGTCGTCATCACAGTAGGAACAACGACGAGTCATCGAGTCAGCACAAGTCGATAAACGCTGGGGTACCTGTCGTCGTACGGTCTGAAGGACAGGAAGTGGTATAGGACCTCGAACGAGTTTGAGTATCGACAACTCAGTCACTACGGTAGGTTGGTAGAGTAGGAGACAGCAGGGGAAGAGGAGGACGGAAGTTAGACAGGGTCCCAGAAAAGATTCGTCAGTCGAGAAGTGAAGTCCACCAGTTTCATAGCCTCGAAGTCGGTGTCGTAGTCGGGAAGATTACTTATAAGTCCTAACTAAAGGAAATCCTAACTGAACAAACTAGAGGAACTACAGGTTCACTGGGAGTTCTTAGAAGAGGTTGTGGTGTCGAGTTTTCGTAGTTAAGAAGCCACAAGTCGGAAGAAATACCAGGTTAAGGGTGTAGGTATGTACTGATGACCTTCTTGGTATCGAAACTGAGATACCTGGAAACAACCGTTTCATTACAGAGACGAAAGATTATGTGGTGGATCCAACCAATATTGAAAAGAAGGTTCCTCGTTCGTAGAAGATTAAAACACCGATAGTAGAATCTCCTTTCTTAAATTTAAAACTACAATCTCTCACAACTCTAACTTAGGATCTAAAAGGTGTGGACATAAAATTGATGGAGAGATCGGAACGACCATACAACAATAGACAAAACATCCCAATAAAGTATACATACGTATTCAATAATATGTAAATTATTAGGAAACTTTGTTATATTTTGGGATATACATTATATATAGTAATATACATGATATACCCGAAGGGTCTATCGGGTTTGTCATTTATTAGACGGACGTTACGCCCTCTGAACCCAAGCTAGGGACCCAGTCCTTCTAGGGGACCTCTTCCTGTACCGTTGGGGGAGGTCATAAGAACGGACCTCTTAGGGTACCTGTCTCCTCGGCCCGTCTGATGGCAGGTACCCCAACGTTTCTCAGTCTGTGTTGACTCTCTGATTGTGAAGGTGAAAAGTCCATATTATACAATAATAATACGTTATTAGAGTGTTTTAGAATTATATATATACATTATTGGGAAACCTACTATAATTATATTGTAATGTATATATTTTATTAAGATATTTTCTTTATGTATATACACATATACAGATGTATACATATATATATGTACAAACCCTACTACACATATTATGTGTGTCTATTTATTCCCTTTCCTCTTTTTCTCTGTCTCTTATAATTGTAACTTAATGACGACCCTGAGGGAACGAAGATTAAACTTTGACTGTATAGGTCATCTATACGTATTAACAGTCTAGTCCTCAATATTTTCCTATTTTATTCTATGTTGAATTTATGGGGTTTAATCCCTTAATGATTCACTTATTGTTATATGGTTAGTTGTATGTCGGGAACTTCAGTATAAAAACACTTTATAAATTAATAGACTTTTTAGAAATGTCGTCCAAAGATTCATTTCTTTAATCATATATCCTGTCTAACACGTAGTCTTAGGATTATATGTTTTTTCACATCTCTATACCTATTTATATATGTTATCCTTCTTGAGTCTTATTTTATAGTTGTGACCAATAAAGACGTTCCACAATAATAGTCACTAGTAATAACAGATATACAAGTGATCACACGAAAACACTAGATTCATCATAAAGTGTATTTTTATCTAATACAAACATCATTATTATTATCATTTTTACTATTTACAATAAAACATTTCATTTTTACTGAGTATCAGAACCATCTTTAGAACCTTGAAGGAAGGAGAGGTTTGGGTAGGAACCCAAGACGAGGTCAGGGTGTACATAGGTACCGTAACGGTAGTGGAGGTAGACGAAGGAGGAAAGACAGACGGGTCGGTGTACGAAGACACCTTCAAAGACACACACGACTGAAAAGTTTCATCAAAGAAGGTAGAGTCCAGTGATGACCATGAACTGGAAGGTGAAAGGTCGCACAGGAAAGGTTGTGGTATTAAAAAGACCATACAGGTCAATGTACACGTACTCGAAGGTGACGAAAGAAAATCCTTTCGTGACTGACGGAGAAGAAAGGAAAAAGAGAGTCGAGCCACGGAGTGTCCCTCAGACTCTGGTTCAACAACAAATTACCTGTGCCTACCACTGTCAACCGGTGGAGCAAAGAAGTAGACAGATCTAAGGATGGAGATTTAGAAAACGGTCTAACCTTTGTACATCGTTTCGTCACGAAACTCAGCGCGTCACACGGGGGTGGAATAACGGACTTAAATTATATCGGTAGTCCGTTGGTACTTAGAAAGTGGACCCCGTCTCTTACTCTTAATTACCTGTAAACATTAGGTTTTTAGTTACGATGGGGGTGTTATATAGATGAGTGTCAACTCAGTAAGAGGAAGGACCCATAAAAAATTCACACAACCTACGTTTCATTTCCTCTCATCAGAACCTAATACTACTTTAGAGATTGATAAAACACATATACATAAAAAAAAATTAATTTTATATTTGAGGATTTCGTGGTATCGGTGTATCTTCAGTACATTATCATATTTATTCCGGAGACTGGAAACCCTGAAACCCTTATAAAATAAGACTAAAATGAAAGAAGTAGAAATTTTACCTCTATTATTATGTAAGAGATATAAAAATTCCCGATGCTCTTTTCTGTGATATTTTACAAATGGTGCCGCAGACCGTGTATCATTCTACAGTAGCCTAACAATTGATAACATGTGTGGTTCATATTTTGGGGTGTTGGGTTTTTTGTCTATGCAGGTACTGGATTAGGGATCTTGAAAACTTATAATGGAACATACCGTTCCTCACTTATAATGAAATATGTCGTTTTCTACACTAATCCAATTCCTACAACTCTCCTCCGTAAATAGGATCTAATAGGTCCACTTAGATCATATTAGTGTACGTAGGAATGTTCTGTCCCCGTCTCCCTCAAACCTGTGTTTGTGTCTCCCCTCATTTTTTTTTCTTCTTTCTTCTACTGAACTTCTACCTCTGTCTCTACCCTCCCTAAACAGGTGTTCGGTCCCTTAGGGACGTCGGTGGTCTCGGCTCTTCCTTTCTTTGTCTTAGAGGGGACCTTGGAGGTCTTCCTCGGGTCGGGATTGTGTAAACTTAAAGACTCTCTTGTACTTAATACTCTCTCTTACGTAAAGATAACAAAATTCAGTGGTTTACACACCATTAAACAATGTCGCCGTTATTCTTAGATTTTCTCTAAAAAAATGTGGACGAAATTATTTAAGGATTTTTACTCCTTTATTGAAACGTCGACCTGTTACCTATCTCTGATCTTCTTAAACCTCTTCGGACTCTCCTTTACGGATCTAAAAGAACTTCTTTGATAACCGTCTTTATACCTGTGATTTCCTCTAAGGACACTCTTTAGTCTTATTTCATTTCTTGTACTATCGGATACAGATACACGAAGTGACGATCGAGTCTTCATTTCTTAGACGGACGTCACGTCTTCTAGACCCGAGCTAGTGATGCAGTCCTTCTGGGAGACCTCTTTCCTTACCGATGGGTAAGGACATCAGAACGGACCCCTTTAAGGTACCTGTTTCCTCGGACCGTCCGATCTAAGAACACTCTCGAGTCTTATCCCACTTCTCATACTATCTCTTTAGAAGAAATCAAACTCTCCGATATACATCCCCACACACACACACACATATATCAGTATTTACTTTACAATAGTCCTTGTACCGACATCGTGACGACCAAACTTCAGTCCTCCTTTACTCCTTAAATAATAACCTTTTTACTTCCTTTCCCATAGGATCAATATATCACTGTCTTTTGAACCGACGTAACAGGGGTTATCAACACAGCTTTCGTCCTGAAGATAAGTCATTTGAACCTATTAATCGACTCCTCTAAAACCACGTTTTAGAACTTCTATGTCGGACCAAAGAAGAACGGTGACTACCATTTTTAGGTGGTCCTTTCTTTCTTTAACTTTTCCCTTGACAATTAATCTTTACTCGGTCTTAAATTATTAAAGTCCTTAAGGGTCGGATAGGTCTAACCCTTTTTTCGATTTTAACCCCTTCAGTGACAATCCTTTATTACAAAAACTTTCTTTCGGTTCTTATACTCACTTGTTGTTACCCTACTTCCGAACTGTCCACACACTGAGTACCTACGTGAGTTGGTACGGTGAGTTTCGATCCTTGTCTCTGTCACAAGGTCCTTTCCAGACACCTCCGTGAGAGCGGATTACCAAACTGTTAAGTACTGTTTGTACCTACTGGGTGTTCCAAAAAACTCTTATAAAATAGTCGTCTCGTCTTTATGGTGAACTGACCTTTCTTTCCCTATTTTTACTCTGTTTTACTTCTGTCTGATAAACTGACCCGAAAATATCCTCGTTTATGGATGTTGGGTAGTTTCTTTTCGTCATTACTAAGATTCGTGTCTCACACCCCTCGTCTTCCGTCTCGAAGTCTGCGTCTCTCATATTGAAGTTCGATGCCTTTTATTAATAGTCCGGAACTTCGGGGTTCTTTAAACGGATGGACTAAAACTAACAATTCTATTTACTAGGGAAATAAAGAAAATAAAAGAGGGAAGATTTTGCCCTTACAGACATTAATGATAGGATAGGGAAAGGGTGGTAACACAAAACCTCTGTCTATTGTAAAACAGATCCAAAGTGTCCAAGTGTCTCCCTCTCCTTAAAACGGGGTCCTACTTAGTATGGGTCTTACAATAGGTATATACTAAGTCTACTAAATTTACGACTCTAAACCTTAAAACCTCCACTATACAAATCTACTGTAAAACCTGAAATCAAACACGATCTTACTCTGAAACCCCTTACAACCTTACCCCTAGTATATAAAACGGACACCTACCTGTCCTTAGAAGTCTCCGGTCTCCTATTATTGAGACGATCCGACTTTTTACCTCTTCCGTTACCGTTGGGTGAGGTCATGAGAACGGACCTTTTAGAGTACCTGCCTCCTCGGACCTTCCGACGTCAGGTACCCTAGCGACTCCCAGCCTGTGCTGACTCGCTGAAGTGAAAGTGAAAAGTAAAAGTACGTAACCTCTTCCTTTACCGTTGGGTGAGGTCACAAGAACGGACCTCTTAGGGTCCCTGTCCCATTGAACCACCCGACGACAGATACCCCAGCGTGCCTCAGCCTGTGCTGACTTCACTGAATCGTCGTCCGACTTTTTATGGGGGGTTTCTACACTGTATGGGGACTGGATTAGGTGTCTTGGATTCTTATAGTGGAAAATACCGTTTTGTCACTGACAATGGAATATTCCATTAAATACACCAATTCAACTCTTATAACTCTTCTCCTCGAACAGGACCTAATAGACCCACCTTAAATTTACGCTAGTGTGTATGAGAATATTTTCTTTCCTGATCCCTCAATCTCGATCTGTGTGGTCTTTCTTCTATGTGAGTCGTTTCTTCCGGTGTATTTCTCCCTTAGTCTTTGATCTCTTTACGTCGATGGTCGGTTCCCTACACTTCCCGACTAACTACCGTCGAGGGTCTTCAATCCTCTAATGTGTGACATCTAAGAGGGGTTCTCCGAGTTCCCCCTCAAATCGGGACAGTTGTGGAACTTAAACCTGAAGACGGGAGGTTTTAACACTCTCACCTAAACACAACAAAATTCGGTTTTCCAGTCAAAAGTAAGGTTAGGGTTTCTTTTCGTTACGGTTTTTCACGAGTTTGATGACGTGTTACCGTGAGTAGACTGTGTGATCATTTCATTACGAGTTTTAAGAAGTTCGGTCCGAAGTCGTTAGGTACTTGGTACTTGAAGGTCTACAAGTTCGACCAAAATCTTTTCCGTCTCCTTGGTCTCTAGTTTAACGGTTGTAGGAGACCTAGTAGCTTTTTCGTTCTTAAGGTCTTTTTGTAGATAAAGACGAAATAACTGATACGGTTTCGAAACTGATACACCTAGTGTTTTTTTGATACCTTTTGACACTTTCTCTACCCTTATAGTCTGGTAGACTGGACGGAGAACTCTTTGGACATACGCCAAGTCCTTCGTTGTCAATCTTGACCTGTACCTTGTTGTCTGACCAAGGTTTATCCTTTTCCTCATGCAGTTCCGACATATAACAGTGGGACGAATAAATTGAAGATACGTCTCATGTAGTACTCTTTACGACCCGACCTTCTTCGTGTTCGACTTTAGTTCTAACGGCCCTCTTTATAGTTATTGGAGTCTATGCGTCTACTGTGGTGGGAATACCGTCTTTCACTTATTCTTGATTTCTCGGAGAACTTTCACTTTCTCCTCTCACTTTTTCAACCGAATTTCTGTTTGTTGATTAGAGTTTTTATATGTTCGTTGAATACGTCGAGTTAAGGTCTTTTTATTTGCTGGGTTAGTTTTTTATCCGGTTTCTTGATTTATCTGTAAAGAGGTTTCTTCTGTATGCCTACCGATTGTTTGTGTACTTTTCTACGAGTTGTAGTGAGTAATAGTCTCTTTACGTTTAGTTCTGGTGTTACTCCATGGTAAAGTGTGGTCCGTCTTACAGACACTAGGTTTTTAGACATTCGTTATTTACGACCTCTCCCACACCTCTTTTCCCTTGGGAGAATGTGACAACCACCCTTACGTTTGATCATGTCGGTGATACCTCTCGTTACACCTCTAAGGAATTTTTTAACGTTTATCTTGACGGAATACTGGGTCGTTAGGGTGACGACCCGTATGTGTGACTCCTTTGGTCTTAACTTTCTCTGTGCACATGGGGTTACAAGTAGCGTCGTGACAAATATTATCGGTCCTGTACCTTTGTTGGATCTACAGGTAGTCGTCTACTTACCTATTCTTTCGACACCATGTATATGTGTTACCTCATAATGAGTCTGTAATTTTTCTTATGTAAACTTAGTCAAGATTACTCTATCTACTTTGACCTCGGTTAATATGTCTCACTTCATTCGGTCTTTCTTTTTGTGGTTATGTCATATGATTGTGTATATATACCTTAAATCTTTCATCCATTACTACTGGGACATACACTCTGTCGTTTTCTCTGTGTCTACACATCTTGTCTGAAAACCTGAGACTCCCTCTCCCTCTCCCACCCTACTAAACCCTCTTACCGTAACTTTGTACATATGATAGTACATTCTTTCCTTAGCGGTCAGATACAAGCTATGTCCTATGTCCTACGAACCCCGACCACGTGCCCCTACTAGGTCTCTCTACTATATCCCACCCTCCACCTTCCCCCCAAGTACTAACCCTTAAGTACATGTGGGCACCGCCTAAGTACAGTTACATACCGTTTTGGCTATGTCATAACATTTCATTTTATTTCATTTTTATTTTTAATTTTTTTTCTTTTTCGAGTTGTAAGTCTTTTGATTCCAGTACAGTAGACCAGGATAGTGAAGTACCGTTTATCTACCCCTATGTCACCTTTGTCACCGACTGAAATAAAAAGAACCGAGGTTTTAGTGACGTCTACCACTAACATCGGTACTTTAATTTTCTGCGAATGAGGAACCTTCCTTTCAATACTGGTTGAATAAGTCGTATAATATTTCGTCTCTGTAATAAAACAGTTGTTTCAAGGTAAGATCAGTTCCGATACCAAAAAGATCATCAGTACATATCTACACTCTCAGGGAACCTGACGTTCCTCTAGGTTGGTCAGGTAGGANTTTAATTTTCTGCGAATGAGGAACCTTCCTTTCAATACTGGTTGAATAAGTCGTATAATATTTCGTCTCTGTAATAAAACAGTTGTTTCAAGGTAAGATCAGTTCCGATACCAAAAAGATCATCAGTACATATCTACACTCTCAGGGAACCTGACGTTCCTCTAGGTTGGTCAGGTAGGATTTCCTCTAGTCAGGACCCACAAGTAACCTTCCTAACTATAACTTCGACTTTGAGGTTATGAAACCGGTGGACTATGTTTCTCGACTGAGTAAACTTTTTTGGGACTACAACCCTTTCTAACTCCCGTCCTCCTCTTCCCCTGCTGTTTACTACTCTACCAACCTACCGTGGTGGTTGAGTTACCTGTACTTAAACCCACTTAAGGCCCTCAACTACTATCTGTCCCTGCGGACCGCACGACGCCAAGTACCCCTACGTTTCTCAGTCCGTGCTGACTCGCTGACTTGACTTAACTTCGGCAGTTCAAACACCATTAAACAATGTAGTCGGATCTTTGGTTTGTCTTGACAAAATAAGGAAGTGTTAGTATTCTCTTACTTTTTCCATAAGTGGGTTCTATTCATATTTCACAATAACTATCACAGAAATATTAAGTAAAGACTACTATAAAGGCTATGTGAGTCATTTGTGAAAAACTGACTTTGCACACAGAAATCTTACACGTTTGTCCGCAATACTTGGAAAGGTTTTATGAGAGTTTCCGGTGTAAAGTTTTCCAATCGGAGAAGGGTTTATGGGAAAACTTTGTGAGTAAATTTCATTTGTTATAAGGTTTTCGTTCGAATTTCTACGTTGAATTAGTTACCGTATAGTCGTCGTTCCTCGGTGAAAGTTTTGGTGTATAAATGTACCAGTCAAGTGTTTAATGTGTACTCTAAAGGGACTCCAGTAAGATACTTGGATAATTTTGTTTGTGGCAAAAATGTGAAGTAAACCCCTTCCTCTAATGAGTTGGGGTTTTTTNCTAGTCAGGACCCACAAGTAACCTTCCTGACTACAACTTCGACTTTGAGGTTATGAAACCGGTGGAGTACGTTTCTCGACTGAGTAAACTTTTTTGGGACTACAACCCTTTCTAACTCCCGTCCTCCTCTTCCCCTGCTGTTTACTACTCTACCAACCTACCGTAGTGGTTGAGTTACCTGTACTTAAACCCACTTAAGGCCCTCAACTACTATCTGTCCCTGCGGACCGCACGACGCCAAGTACCCCTACGTTTCTCAGTCCGTGCTGACTCGCTGACTTGACTTAACTTCGGCAGTTCAAACACCATTAAACAATGTAGTCGGATCTTTGGTTTGTCTTGACAAAATAAGGAAGTGTTAGTATTCTCTTACTTTTTCCATAAGTGGGTTCTATTCATATTTCACAATAACTATCACAGAAATATTAAGTAAAGACTACTATAAAGGCTATGTGAGTCATTTGTGAAAAACTGACTTTGCACACAGAAATCTTACACGTTTGTCCGCAATACTTGGAAAGGTTTTATGAGAGTTTCCGGTGTAAAGTTTTCCAATCGGAGAAGGGTTTATGGGAAAACTTTGTGAGTAAATTTCATTTGTTATAAGGTTTTCGTTCGAATTTCTACGTTGAATTAGTTACCGTATAGTCGTCGTTCCTCGGTGAAAGTTTTGGTGTATAAATGTACCAGTCAAGTGTTTAATGTGTACTCTAAAGGGACTCCAATAAGATACTTGGATAATTTTGTTTGTGGTAAAAATGTGAAGTAAACCCCTTCCTCTAATGAGTTGGGGTTTTTTTGTGTGGAATAAGTTCCGTACCTTTTTAAGAAACAAACGAACTAATCTGAACTAAGTCTTAACGACGTTTGGGGAACGAATCATCGTCTTACAACTGACCTCGAGAGACGGAAGGTGGTACTCCCCCTCCTCTTTCGGGACAGTTTTGGGTGTTCCTTAGAAAAAGAACAAAAATTAGTAGAGTGTGTCACGACTTATCAAATAGAGAGTATCCTCGGCAGAAGAAACAAGAGGGATAATACTTCATTTCCCACCCCCACCCCCCTCCGTCAGACGAGAGTCGGCTTAGTTTATGTCAAAAGGTTCTATTGGTCCCTCGACTCGGAAGAAGGATGGGGACCACTTTACGACACAGACCCCTTGACGAGGTGACGTCTGAACAACGGAAGTAGACTGAACCACGGTTCTGGGGTCTACTCGGAGTGGGTCCATTGGGTTTTGACTCCTCTCTTTTTACTTTAGGTTCTCCTCAAATAAACACTCGGGGTTAATCTATTGGACTTATAACGTAGGTTTACCACTCATTCGGTTCTGCACTCCCTATAGTCGTACTTAATCCTCCCACACCTATCGTTTTGACTGTTCCTTATTTGCTTTACGTGTCACTTATCAGTTTTATAATTCTTGTATTAAATTTCCTCTAATTTACGGTCACTGTCAGTTAAACTGAACCAATTTGAAGTTAGAGAGAGAAAATGTCAAACATCTAAAACCGACCATCCTAGACCAATACATCTATTCTCATGCAATGACATCTCTTGCGCGATGGTTTAAAAATCGTTCATTAGGTACGGTCCATGACGGTATTATAAAATATAAGTGAGGATTATAGGATCCTTTGTTACAGTCCACATCTAGAACTCGTTATTTATAAAAATTTTAAACGAAGTTTACTGTGTCGAATAGTAGTAACTTCGATTCCAACTAAAGTCCAGATGGTAGAAAGGTAATTTAAACGATTACCGATAAATCAGTTTAAGAGATTTAAATTGATTTTAATGATTTTAATTTAATCTAAATGAGAAGTGGTTTCTGATTACACAACACATCATCGAAGCCAGTACGGGTTGAGTAACACTGGGACACCTGACATCGGACGGTCCGAGGAGACGGGTACCTTAAGAGATCCGGTCTTATGACCTCACCCAACGGTACGGGAGGAGGTACCTTACACGGGTTGGGTCTCGAATTCGGACGTAGGCAAGATATGGGGAGGGACAAATTACATCGTCCACACTAGTACTCTGAAGAGTGGTCGTGAGAAAGGTCTACATCCACCCCATTTTATTATTTCGTTAAATTAATTCGTTCTGTTACGTTGTAAAATTCTCGTCAGTCGTGTATAACATAGATCTATGGAGGACGTCGAAAAATTTTTTTAATAAACAGACAATAACAAATATGTAAAATTTTACTAATAAATAAAAACTGATACGCCCCAGAAACAACGAAAACGTGTCCGAAAGACATCAAAACCACTCGCCCCCGATGAGAGACAAAAGTGCGTACCAGAAGAGTAACGTCACCGAAGAGAACAACACCTTACACCCAAAATCCACACGTCCGAAGTCATCAAAATTGTACAACTGAGTACACCGACCCCTAGTGGCCGACTCATTAACACCACGGGCCCGAATCAACGAAACTCCGTATACCCTAGAAGGGTTTAGTTCTTAGTTTGGTATCAGAGGACGTAACTATCCACCTAAGATTAGGTGACAACAACAACAAGTCAACGGGTCAGTACAGACTAAGAAACACTGGGGTACCTGACGTCGTTGGGTCCGGAGGGACAGGGAGTGGTAGAGGGCCTCAGACGGGTTCAAGTACAAGTAACGTAACCACTACGGTAGGTCGGTAGAGTAGGAGACTGTGGGAGAAGAGGAAGACGGGAGTTAGAAAGGGTCGTAGTCCCTGAAAAGGTTACTCGGTAGACAAGTGTAGTCTACTGGTTTTATGACCTCGAAGTCGAAATGGTAGTCAGGAAGGTCACTTATAAGTCCCAACTAGAGGGAATTCTAACTGACCGAACTATAGGAACGACAGGTTCCCTGAAAGTCCTTAGAAGAGGTCGTGGTGTCAAGTTTCCGTAGGTAAAAAACCGTAAGACGAAGAAATGTCAGGTCAAGAGTTTTCGCATCCACTGGTGACCCTTCTGGAACCGGAACTAATATACCTGGAAACAGCCGTCTCACTATAGAGACGAAAAGTTGTGTAACAGATCTAAACAGTAGCGAAAGGACGGTTCTTCGTTAACAGAAGACTAAAGTACCGACGTCAGTGACAGACGTCACTAAAACCTCCGTTTCTTCTCCTTTGTACAGTGACAAAGGTGGAAAGGGGGAAGATAAACGGTACGTTATTACCCCAGCCTACGGTACTAGAGTCAGAAAAAATTATCAATCAGAATTCAGAATTCGGTCAAGAAAGTGACAGGAGGAAGTGGGAGTAGTTCTCTGAGAAATAAGGAGAAGCGAGAGGAGACGGTAATCTGGATAGGTGACATGGTGATCCCTTAAGGGAGGAAGTAGTAAAAATTCCTCCTAATAAACAAGACAAAACGTACCCAGACTTCTTTCACTGTAGAATACTTAACTTCCGTGAAAAAGTTAAATAAGACAAAACGTACCCAGACTTCTTTCATTGTAAAATACTTAACTTCCGTGAAAAAGTTAAATAACTCTTGGACGAGTATATGGAACTCTCAAAGTTTTCCTTGTTTCCTTAAGTATTTCCGAGACGAGAGTTCCTTGAGGATTTAGTTTTCCGTTTCTCATTGTGAAGTACTTTATTAATCCCTCATGTGTCCTTTCAGCCAAATCCTCTCTCCACAGTGAGTAAGCCTAGAGCGAAAGATAACGAAACATTGTACAAGTCACAGAGATAGACCTTTCATTTGTACTTGAAGAAGAGTAGGTTACAGGTAGGGGACCCCAAACGTGGTCGAGAAATACACAACATAATTGTGTGTCAGAAGTAATCGAGAACGTCTTATACTCACTTATAGTATTTAGTCAATGAGTGTTAATTCCTTTCAACTTTCTTATGTGAAGTTTTACTTGTGTCATGTCTATCCTGAACGATCTATGTTCATCACTCTTCTGATTGTCGGTTTCTCCTGACATTCCAAAAAAAAAATAAACAAAAAACAAACAAACAACAAAAAAAAAACCGGTGTGACCCAGCATGAACACCGCCCTAGAATCTAGAGGCAACACTGTACACCCTAGAAGTCAACACTGTCAGGCCTAGATCAAGAGATTGGTTCCTAACTTGGACCCGGGGGACGGGTCCTTCTGAGACCTCCGTGTCTTAGAAGTGCTGACCGGTGGTCCCTTCATGATCCTGATGTTAAAAAACTCCACCACACGGGTTTAGTTACCGTAAGTAAGCAAATATGTAAGTCTTGTATCCACTGCATCTCCCTCTTCGGTAAGTACGTGCGTGATAGAAAGAAGGGGATGAAGAAAGGAACGATCGTCTTTTCCTAGGACTGGAACCGAGGAGAAGGAGACGAGGGACGATCAAGGACCTGAAGAGGTGTCATACTCCTACTTTCTTTGTTTCCGTCCTCCCTATTCTCTCACTTTTTTTTTTATTCGTACATGTCTTTTCAAATTCCATGGATCAACTCTTTACCCTCGGTATTCTTCTACTGTCTTCTCCTCTTTCTCCTAAAATATTTCAAAACTAAACTTAAAACTTAATTGTCAAGAAAAGAAGAGAAGTCAAGTCAAGTCAAGTCCAGGAGTCAGTACAGACTGAGAAACGATGGGGTACCTAACGGCGTGTGGTCCGAAGGGACAGGTAGTGGTTGAGGACCTCGAACGAGTTTGAGTACAGGTACCACAGCCACTACGGTAGGTTGGTAGAGTAGGAGACGGCAAGTGAAGAGGAGGTCGGAAGTCAGAACGGGTCTTAGTCCCAGAAAGGGCTACTCAGACAAGAAATGTAGTCCACCGGTTTCGTAACCCAAAGTCGAAGTCGTAGTCAGGAAGGTTACTTATAAGTCCTGACTAAAGGAAATCCTATGTGACCAAACTAGAGGAACGTCAGGTTCCCTGAGAACTCAGAAGAGGTTGTGGTGTCAAGTTTTAGTAGTTAAGAAACCACGAGTCGAAAGAAATGCCAGGTCGAGAGTGTAGGTATGTACTGATGATCTTTTTGGTATCGAAACTGGTTTGCCTGAAACCACCGTTTCATTATAGAGACGAAAATTTATACGATAGATCCAACCAATATCGAAAAGAATGTTCTTCGTTCACAGAAAATTAAAGCACCGACGTCAGTGGTAGACGTCACTAAAACCTCGGGGGGTTTTATTTCAGAGAGTAACAAAGGTAACAAAGGGATAGATAAACGGTACTTCACTACCCTGGTCTACGGTACTAGAATCAAAAGTGTTACGACTCTAAATTCGGTTGTAAAAGTGAGAGGAGAAAGTGAAAGGAGTTCTCCGAGAAATCAAGAAGAAGTGAAAGACGGAATTCCCACCACTGTAGACGTACAGACTTCAATAACTATAAAGAGGACTATTAGAACTAAGGTCGAACACTAAAAGGACCAGGTCGTAAAGCGTACTACATGAGACGTATATTCAATTTATTCGTCCCACTGTTATATGTCGGAACTGTATGAGGAAAAGGATAAACTTTGGTCAGACAACAAGGTACAGGTCGAGATTGACAACGAAGAACTGGACGTATGTCTAAAGAGGTGTCCGTCTATTTAACCAGACCATAAGGGTAGAGAAATTCTTAAAAGGTGTCAAACAACACTAGGTGTCTCAGTTTCCGAAACCGTATCAAGTATCTCGTTTTTATTTACAAAAAGACCTTGAGAGAACGAAAAACTACTGGGTTACCTACAACCGTCAAACTAGAGAGAAAGGAGACGGAAAAGATTCAGGTCGAATTTGTAGACCTTCAAGTACCAAGCACATGATAACTTCGAACTACACCTCTTAAAACTCGTAATGAAACGATCGTACACTCTACTCATGTTAACACGTCATCAAACTTGTAAGAAATCGTAACGGAAAGAAACCCTAACCTTACTTCTGACTGGAAAAGCTCAGGACACCGGTGACGACTCAAAAGGTTTAAACGACCGTACAACTCACGTCGTGAAAGTGTCGTAGTAGAAAATCCTAAACTTTATCGAGTTGACCTTAAGGTAGTGGAAGTGAACGAAACAAACATCACTACGAAGGATTCCGGGTGAACAGAAGTATAAGGTCCTACAGAGCGAGATCCACTCGGTCTGTGGTAGTGTCAATAGACCCAGTACTTCTAAAAAAAACATGTCAATAAGACACATAAGAACGGTGGAGAATTATAGAAAACGAAGACAATCCAGGTATGGTGAAGACAGGAAATAACTCGGGTAGAAACGTACTTTACAAAGGAACTATAGAGACAAAAAGCTTCCCTAGAGATCAGAAAGGGTAAGATAACAAAAGGAAGTAAAGAAACGTGACTGATGACTCCTTCCGAAAGAATACAGATGAACAATAAGAAACCTTGAGACGTAAGTCTACCCAAATAGACAGGAAAAGAGGAAACGGAAAGTGAAGAGAAGAAAAGAGTCGATAAACATTCCGGAGGAGTCTGTTGGTAAAACGGAAAAACATAAAGAAAAGGAACTGCTACCAGAACTAGGGACGGACGACATGTTACAGTGTTTGGAGGATGACATAACGACCCCGAAGAAGAAACGAAAACCTACACCCCATAGAAAAAACCACCCTAAGTTGCAAGAGGACAACTACCAACAAGTCGTCGTTCGACATTAAAACCTCAAGAGTGTCCTCTTCTACTCGTGGAAGGAAGAGGAGGTCGTAGAACTATTACAACAAAAAAGAAGAGAATTCTTTGTATTTAATTACCTATACAATGTCGAAAATAGTGAAGACAGGGGTCGTTCTATTTAAACTGATCTTATAATCGTTCTTGGACATAGTCCTTCAACGGTCGAACGTAAGTCCGAAGTAAAGGAAGTATGGAAGATACTTTGTCGTTGTCTGTTCCGCAACTCATATTTTATCACTAGTTCCGACTTTAGTAGAGGTCCAGAGTTTCTTGAATGTCAGGTCACTTTTCCGTTGCTGAAACTTTAATTACGTCATCCTCATATTAACCACTCCTGTGTACCACTAAAAATGTGTACTATTACAAATAAGACGTCTAGTCTAGAAACTCTATCATATTAGTCAGAGTAGACTTTTACTGTCTTGTCTCGAGTGTCTCAGGTTCCAGACAAGTCTCTTCTTTCTATGTTAGTCATCGTTTCGACCCTAAGTTTTGTATCCAAAAAGACTAAGGGTTCCGGAAGTGAAACGGTCACCTTCTATCAGTAACCAATTTTCCCCTTTCTTGACTCTCAGATCTTGACTGGAACCCCTCTACGGTCGTGACTACCTTTCTTTTCGATAACCTTTTGTTGATTCGTTTCTGAAATCCTACAGTTCCTTTAAGTCCTGATCTATTATCTTCCAACACATTATAAAGACTTTTGGTTTCTTATGTTCATCTGTTATAGTAGTCCCCTTTTAATTCCTGTTGTATACCACTTTTTTTTTTTTCAGATAATAAAAACGGTCCCGAATATACCTTTTCCCATCTAAAGTAATGTCACACGTCGGGGAACGAAGAGGATGTTACGTCTCCATACGTTTCCGTTACACAAAACTCTTTTCACACACGTCGTGTCTGGGGAAATAAGTCAAATCTTATTATTCTACAACGTTCCTATTAGTGATTTTACTTGTCTTTAAAGATTTATAAGCTTGTTACTCGAAGAACTATTCATAAACTTTCTCCTTTCTTTTTCGGTCAACTCTACTTCGATAATTTGTTACGGTGAACCGTTGTGTTGAGGTTCCCGGGGTAAGTAAAAGTCAAAGTTCGACACGAAGTCCCGTACGGAACAAACGTCAAGTGTTATACTTACCACGGGAGATCTCGACACGTTACTCCGGAGGACATTTATACGACGAAACCCTCGTTACAGGTTTTTTCCAACCGGACTCGTACAACAAATCTTCACAGTGAAACACAGGAACGTATTAACAAGAGTAATAGACCCGGAGACACATATATTTTAACTCTCTAACTTAGTCCACTTAAAACACTATTAGAGGTCCTTGCAACTGAGAATAAATACAAATGTGTGAAGAAAGGTGATTGTGTTGGAGTAAGTTGTAATTCTATAAATTTCTTCACGATATAATTAACATAATAGTAGTAATAGAAAATACGTTTATTTGATTTCAAGTTGTTCAAATTGGATACACAGAGACTAAACAGATCACTGGTGACCACCGGTTTCGTTTTTAAGGGTTGTAGTGTGAGATACGTCTTCCCTTACTATAGATCTTTTATCCCGACTACCTCACAAGTGTAAAGAAAGGTATTAGACAAACGTCCTTCTCAGTTTGTTGCAAGGATAAATGGTCACGTCTCTTCGTTAATGACTATAGGTCAGGAATTAGTGCCCCCTTAAAAATTTCTGGGTACTCAATAACGATAGATAATTTACAAACGTTCCTTTAAATATTAACCTAAAGACCATCGAGATGTAGGTAATTCTGAAATACCATTAACGTATTTGTTGTTTATGTACTCCGATCACAGTTCGGAATCATTTTTATAGTATTATTAAATTTGTTGTTGTTGTTTTTTTGTCTAAAATTTCATATCAAAAGAGAAAAGGGATTTAATTCAGGTGGAATGGAGAACTATCGAGTTCTAAAACTTCGGTGTACTTTGTCTCCGGGTTCACAAGTGTTTCCATCCGTCAGAATAAATCAACTTTCTCGTATTCGCGAATGTCAGGGGTACGTACGAGTCAGTGAAGTCATCACAGGTTGAGAAACACTGGGATACCTGATATCGGGGGACCCGAGGAAAAACAGGTACCCTAAGAGGTCCGTTCTTACGACCTCACCCCACGGTACGGGAGGAGGTCCCATGGAAGGTCTAGGTCCCTAGGTTGAGCACTGAGGACGTAGAGGACGCAACGTCCGTCTAAGAAATGGGTGAGATGGTGGACCCTTCCGGGTGTTAGGGGTATGGAATTAAATTTAACGATACGTGTGAAATTGTAGACACCCAAAAACTTGTTCACTAATCGGGGACACACCGATTCAAAGAAGTCGGGACTTAACCTCTAAGATGGGTAGAGTACGTTGACATCACTACTAACTCACCCTCTTGACACACTTCACAACTACCCCATATCGTTCACCACCAGAGACTTAATTCTCATCAGTAAAAATAATTATGAATTTCAAGACGTACCTCTAGAGAATTGACGTACAAGTAGATAATGTAAAGTTCACTACCAATTAAATTTCGAAAAGTCAAACTGTAAATAATGTTTATCCGTACAAAGGGTACACTGTACATGTTACGACTACTACTTCCTAGTGTACAACGTCTAATAAGAACATTTTTATGCGCTGTCGATTAAATTTAAGTATGATAACTAATCCCTACACCTCTGTTCCAAATAATTTTGATCCGTTAACTAAACTAATATAGTTAAACACAAATCCCTGGACACCAGTTATTTAATCTAGATGACAAAGAAGAGAAGGTAACATTCTATATACCCAAAACTAGTTATTACGACTTCGTCGAAAGGAAATTGAGTGCCTGTGAGTCGTATTTGACTTGACTTACTGTACCTACAATTATTTTGAAAGGACCGACAGGTTCGACACCAAAATAAGTATTTACTTACCTGTATTTGTAGTAGAGTAAACAGTCTATTTTAAGTTAGTACTTCATATAATAATACCAATAACTATAAGGAAATTCACCCTTTCTCGACCCGAATTTAGGCTCGAAACGATAAATATCCAACACACAGTGGTGTGTTCAATGAACCAGAGAGGTATCAGACGGGTAGTCACATTGTCAGTCATTATTATGGATCGAGTTTCCGTGGGGTGAGGTCATGAGAACGGACCTTTTAGGGTACCTGTCTCCTCGGACCATCCGACGTCAGGTACCCCAACGATTCTCAGCCTGTGCTGACTCGTTGAAGAGAAAGTGAAAAGTGAAAGTACGTAACCTCTTCCTTTACCGTTGGGTGAGGTCACAAGAACGGACCTCTTAGGATCCCTACTACCTCGGACCACCCGACGGCAGATACCCCAGCGTGTCTCAGCCTGTGCTGACTTCGCTGAATCGTCGTCGTCGTATTAAACATATTTTCCACTTCACCTTATTTATAATAAAAGTAACTTTTTTATATAATAGACCGTACGTCATTATGGAGTCAGTAACAATGAAAACAATCCCAATAATAATAAATATAGTAAGGTACTAAAACTTTATGAATCGTTTACAGAAATCTTTTCAAGAAACTTTTCAAAAAGTCAATTCTTAAAAATATAACATCTAATTACTTGAAAATACAAACTACTATAAAAATCTCTTGTATTTTAATTTCGGTAGCAAAAATCAAAGAAGAAAAATCCAATCTTGTAGTGTTCTTTCTTGTGTACTTTATTAGTTTCGGTTTCACCACGGTATTTAAGTCTTTTTAACAGTGTAGGAAATTTTTGTAAAATAACTTTATTTTATACACATCATGTGACAACACTTCTGTAATCATTTCGGTAGTGTGTCCTTTGTTTTCCTACATTTGCGAAACGTTTGGTAACGAAGGTGGAATCATCAATCTCTTTTCGATCTTCGACGACTCTCGTCTTTCATCTCCGTAAATCACAAAGACTGTGTTGTATCCAACCGTCGAAGACCCAGAGTTTTATGAAGAGTAAAGGAACCGTCACTACCCTTATAATACCCCGTTCTCACGTGACTTCAACACTTTACTATAAAAGTATGTTTATATTCCTTAAACGACTCCCGTTCATTCATCTTTGGCTTAAGGTTAACACGTTTAGGAGACCGGTGGGTCGGAATTGTTTATCCTCGTTCACTTTCGTCTCCTTCAGTAAAGGAATCGTGTTCCCATTAACGTGACTTTCCCTTGAACACAAAAGTCATCGAGTACGGGTCACCAAGACTCCCATTTATCTTAGTTATTATGATCGTTGTGTCATTCACGATTTACTCATAAATTACTTAACTTTTGTCTGATCTTTCGGTCGATAGTTCTCCATAAGCTCTTGGTCTCTCCCCTTCTCTTTTAGTCTAGTGGTTACTTCGTGTTCAACGTTAATATAGAAAAATCAACTGAACTGTAAGTTAAATAAAAAATTTAATGTTACGTCAAATAAAGGTGTCACATTTTAACCCATTACATCTTTTCTTTTTCCATTATTAAATTTTCTGTCATTATACACTAAAAAGTGGAATTTTACCAAATTTTATATCATCATGTATTAAAAAGTGGACCGAGTCGTAGAAAGATTGGAACATTGGAGTTCACTGAATTAATTTGGAAGAATTCACACATGTCAGTATTACGGAAGAATCACAAAACTTCCCCAAAGGGACTATCGAGTCAACCATTTCTTAGACGGAAGTTACGTCCTTTGGGACCAAGTTAAGGACCCAACTCTTCTAGAGGACCTCTTCCCTATCCGATGGATGAGGTCATAACAACCCGAAGAGTACTCCAAGTCGTCCCTACTAATTCTATTATGTATCCAAATTATGTTGTGGACTTTGTATTATTAACTTACAATTCCTCCGCCTTATCATTTTATAATATAAAATGTTTACATGCAAATCTTAAAAAAAAGTAACACACCCACTGTCGTGTTAAGTCTTGAATATACAAATACAGGACGAAAAGAGCAAAAATAATATTCGTTAACGTTTGTAGTCCTTTTGGAGGAGTGTTTATGGTATAACTTCCCAGTGTATTTTAGGATAGTGTTCTTAAATAGATTAGAAGAACTTAATAGAGGATACGAAAACTTGACACCACAACCTCTTCTGAGAACTCTCAGGGAACCTGACGTTCCTCTAGGTTGGTCAGGTAAGATTTCCTCTAGTCAGGACCCACAAGAAACCTTCCTGACTACGATTTCGACTTTGAGGTTATGAAACCGGTGGAGTACGTTTCTCAACTGAGTAACCTTTTCTGAGACTACGACCCTCCCTAACCCCCGTCCTCCTCTTCCCCTGCTGGCTCCTACTCTACCGACCTACCGTAGAGTAGTGCTGAGATACCTGCACTCAAACTCACTTGAGACACTCAACTACTACCTGTCCCTCCGGACCGCACGACGTTAAGTACCCCAACGTTTCTCAGCCTGTGTTGACTCGCTGACTTGACTTGACTTGACTTACCTTTACATCCAACAAAGGAGAGTAAGAGAACATTGGTTCAGAGGTACTTCCAAACAAGTAGTTGGAAGGTAATTACTAAGAAGATAATGGGGTTTGGAGTAGGACGGTATAGGAGACGAGATGAGTGGAGGTAGTAAGGTAAAATCAACGTACGGAATCAAAATATGGAATTTTGTGAAGGTCAAGTCAAGTCAAGTCAGTGAGTCAGCACAGGTTGAGAAACACTGGGGTACCTGACGTCGTACAGTCCGGAGGACAGGTAGTGGTTGAGGACCTCAGATGAGTACAGGTGACTCAGCCACTACGGTAGGGTGGTAGAGTAGGAGACAGCAGGGGAAGAGGAGGACGCAAGTTAAAAAGGGTCGTAGTCCCAGAAAAGGTCACTCAGTCAAGAAACGTAGTCCACCGGTTTCATAACCTCAAAGTCGAAGTTGTAGTCAGGAAGGTTACTTATAAGTCCTGACTAAAGGAAACCCCATCTCTCCCGGCACCAACTAAGTTATAAATAAGGACGGATACAGAAAACTGTAGTGAACCGGAGTTAAAAAGGGGATATTGAATTTCCTGGTTCACTGGAGACCCAATGAGGGTTCGGATTGTAAGAGGACAAAAGACAAAACTTTAAAAAGATATTTCCTTGTCTATATTATTTTTCTAGTTATCGAAAGTTCAGTGATTGAGGTGAGTCATGACAGAATTATTTACACTGATCTATGGTCACAAAACTGACGTGTCGATGCTCTGACAGTGACCAAGGGAATGAGGTAGTTGCACGGGAAAACTTAGTGACCTAGGGTGTGGGGGTTGCGCGTGTATAAACGGTAAGACTTTGAGGTTCCGACTGTCGGTAGATCCCCAGGTTGGGTTACTTAGTATCGGATGTCGAATCGTATTAGACCAGAAATAAAACAGAGGTTGGAGAGTTCGACAAATAGAGATCAGTCGATACGGGACCAGTATAATCACACCCAAAACCAAACGAACCAAAAACAAACAAATGTAAAACAATGCTTGAGAAAAGAACAGAGCTCTGGAGCGGTGTAGAGAAGATACAGACAACAAGAGGGGTTTTGAAACGTACTGATGGAGACACAAGAAAGAAACTACAGGCAATTTCCTGACAAAGGAATCTTTTTGGAAGAACGGGTATCGTACAGTGAAAGGGAGAGGGGTAAAATATTGAATCGAGGATTGACCTAGTCACTAAAGGATTGTTACTAGTGCCAAACTTAAATATAAGTAGGAAAGTAAGTAATAACTACATATATAAAAAACACACAAACAGAGAGGGTGGTCTCACGTTCAAAGTACTCCTGTCCTAGATATCGACAGAAAAAGAAGAAAAATAGTTCCATATTAACTGTATATTGTATAATTGAAGTCCATATGTTATACTAAGTTATAGACATACATGACACTTTACTAGTAGAGTAATTCAGATCAATTGTAGCCAGTGGTATGTGTCAATTTTAAAAAAAGAACACTAAAATTCTTGAAAATTTTAGATGAGAGAATCATTGAAATCTTATATGTTATGCCATAATAATTGATATCAAGGATATGATATGTAGGAGTACTGAATAAAATATTGACTTTCAAATACCTGACAATATAATGGTCGGAGATGATACGGTATACGGACCACATACAAAAACGGGAGTTTATAAAAAGATTCATTTACTTCTTTATAATCAACCGGTCTAAAGATGTCTTTAAGAAACTTGTTCCTCTTCTCTTCTACCTCCCCCATCAATCTCCATTGACCTTACTCTACGCCACTCTAGTTTTCTCCTCTCTCGTTCGATCGGTCATCAGTGAAGGAATACACGCGAGATATCAGACCTGGCGAGTCTCCATAAATGTCTCAATATGCCCCTTCTCCTCTCCCTCCTTCATCTGTCTCCACTGGTCCTCCTATTCTCTCTCCTTACTCTTCCTCTCTCTGTTTAGGACGGTCATTGGTCAAGGAATCCACAAGTGGCAGACCTTGTGTGCCTCTAAGTGTCTCAACCTATCTTTTTCTCTACCCCCTCTTTTCTCTGTCTCCGGTGGACCACCTCTTTTTCCTCTCAGGTTTCCTCCTCTCTCACCAGTTCGGTCATTAGAGCGAGAGTCCATTTGAACCCATCACTTCAAACCCAAAAATTTACATGTTTTAACTGTTGTTTTTGGATTCTCGTTTCTAATTTTTAGATCTCATCTCCAACCTAAAAGTTTCTATGTTATAATTTCTTTTCGTCTT
Organism: Capra ibex; assembly: GCA_006410555.1. Taxonomy (NCBI): domain Eukaryota; kingdom Metazoa; phylum Chordata; class Mammalia; order Artiodactyla; family Bovidae; genus Capra; species Capra ibex. Next base: position 21,144,581 of record SJYO01050590.1, on the reverse strand, counting down.
CCTTTTTCCTTCTTTCTTTTTTGTTTGTTTGTTTGTTTTTTTGTTTTTTTGTTTAATCCCGTCTTTATTTACGTTTTCTTTGTTTTCTCTGGTATCGTTTTTAGTTGTTTCGGTTTTCGACCAAGAAACTTGTGTAATCATTTGTTCCTTTGTTTGTTTTTTTGGAATAGAGTCGAAACAAGTTTATACTTACTTTCTCGTTTGCCGTTCTCACAAATTGTACGTGATCGATCGAGAGAAGGACGTGTTAGGAGCGTAGAAAACTTACCGGTCTTGTGGACCATTTAGTCGGAAGTCGGACTATCTCCCACTTGACATCTCTTACCTAAGGTTGTCTCTGCTTCACTCCGGCTAGTATCGTTAGAAGTCTCATGACTCCGCTAAATATGCATGTCTGAAGACCTAATGGACGGGGACTTGAAGTAGATTATAGGAATACTATGACGACGGACTCTTTCTATGGTGTCGAGACCTACGTGACAGTCACAACTTAAAGTGAGTGTTTACATCGACATTTTTTTACATGTGTGGAAGTGGTAATTACTAAGTTCACCGACGTAGTTCTCTAATCGGAAAACGTACCTTAGGACGAAAAAGGACTTATTCCGTGTGTACGAAATACAAATATAAACCCGAGAGAGAAAAAAAAAAAAAAAAAGGTTTTTTTTACATCCACATAGAATAGTGAAGGTTTTTAAAAGAAAGATCTCCAATATTACAGAACCAAAACTAAACAGAGTAGGACAATAATTACCATTGAATTTTCCCTGTTTTTTAGTTATAACTTACAACCGGCAACAGTTTGATGGTAAATAAAAGGTGGATTAATTGTAATCTAGAGTCTCTGATATTACCTGAGATCAAGGACCTCAATTGGCAACCGGTTCCTTCGTAAACAATACTCCAGTTTTTTACAGTAAGTACGACGTTTAGTGAAACGAGGGTCAGAGACGCGTTTTCCGACACATACAAATAGTTCCTAAAAACCTACCGAGGAAGATAGACAAAAACACGGTCCTAGAAACTTCTCTCGTAACACGAACACGTCACTTAAGGTCAAGTACTGTCTCTTCTTGTAAAGAAGAGTTTTGTTGGAGAAATCTTGGTTCGGAAGGTACAGCATAAGGGTAGGACCCATAAACCAACTTGAAACGACACATAAACACACACCCACACCCGTACCCACAAAACTAGGATATCAAAATACAGAATCGGGGTACCCATTGGACAAAGTGACGAGTACTATTTTACACGAAAGTTTCAAAGGTATAGAAAGAGTTCGTCTAAAAGGAGGACAAGGGGAAGGCACAAGTAAAGTAGGTCTCTCGGAGTTCAACCTGTGCGTAATTTTAGTTCTCGGTCTCTTCGTCGGTAAAGGTGGTGGAAACATTTACGTACGATAAAGGTAAAAATTTCCCTTTAAGTCTCTCGTAAAAGGCGACCTGGTAGGCCTTCCCCGGTCAGACCGAAGAAGCCCGAGTCCAAAATGGTCAACTATGGTTGTTCCTTAGTAAAACACCACAGAGATCTTAACTTTGGGAGACGATGAAACTTAGACCAAAAATTTACAGGAAAACGTTTCGGACGGTTCTTCCTTGAACACAAATCTCTCGGTCCCAAAGTAAACGTTAACTTTCCCTGTTGGTATAGAAACACCAAAAATTTCCCTGCCCTTTCTCGTTTTCCTTTCTCTTTCCTCTCCCGTTTTCGACCTTTTCCTCCTTTGAGTGCCCTCTCAGGGGAAATCCAAACACATCTAAAATGCCTGTCGTTATACAAACCTAACAATAACAGAAGAATTTATGAGACGAATCACGGACAGTACCTGACGAACCGAAGACTGACACCCACCGACCTGCAGTTTCAATATTTGGTCCAGTGAATTTGGGTTCTAAATCGGTCACCGGGAAAATGTAAACATTCGTTCTTATAGAGATCGGAGGGGTGTCTCGTTCACGCTCCTGACTGGAAAGTACCTAGTGTCCTTCCTTCAGGGCGAAGAGTTTTCTTTTCAATCTGATCAAAACTGTATTTTTCTGAAACGGTTGTCTCGAGACCTGTCTCTGTCCTTATGAGTCGTGGCCTCTTTCGTCTCACGTACGGTTACCATCCTTATGGTCCTTGACCTTCCATCCTTTTCCCTATACCCCACCCTCCCTCCATGGATTCTCCACCCCTCTCCTGACATTCTTCGATCTCATTCCCTGAGTTTACCTAGTGTGAAATGGTCCTGTTTATTGTACGACAGAAAAAGGTTTACACATCGACCGTTCCCACATTGAAAAGGTTGAAAGATCCGAAAATATAAAAACTCCGACATTGATAGTATTTTCCTGTACTATGAATCCTCCTTTTATTCTATATATGTCCTCCATGAGTGTCCCTCCAAGTCAAAAACTTTAATTAAAAATAATTTTATATCAATGAAATGATACACAACCATCAAAGACGGCATATCGTTTCAGTGAGTCGAGATGTATAGGTATATAAAGGAGATAAAATTCCTTACATACAAACAGTGAGTCGACACAGACTGAGAAACACTAGGGCACCTGACATAGGACGATCCGAAGAGACAGGTACTTTAAGAGGTCCGTTCTTATGACCTCACCCAACGGTAAAGAAGGAGGTCCCCTAGAAGAGCTGGGTCCCTAGTTCGGGTCCAGACGACGTACCGTCCACCTAAGAAATACCAGACTCGGGGGAAAACCATTACTCTTGGAGGACATATCCCGTCTCTTGTGGAGAGACACGAGATATCACTGGATTTTCCTCCGTCAAAAAACTTTTCGTCAAATAGTGATTTCCCTCTTCGTCCATGTCCAAACCAGACGGGGATTAAAGGGACAGGAATCTTGGTCCAACTCCGAAGGAACTATCGAGTCAACCATTTCTTAGACGGACGTTACGTTCTCTGGGGTCAAACTAAGGACCCAGTTCTTCTAAGTGACCTCTTCCATATCCGATGAGTGAGGTCATAAGAACCCGAAGGGAACACCGAGTCGACCATTTATTAGACGGGTGTTATGTCCGCGGGACCCAAACTAGGGACCCAACCCTTCTAGGGGACCTCTTCCCTTTCCGATGGGTGAGGTAAGACCGGACCTCTTCAGGTACCTGATATCAGGTACCCCAGTGTTTCTCAACCTGTACCGACTCACTGAACGTGCAAGTAAAAGCGAAAGTGAAATCTTGGACCAGTAATTTGTCCCACCAACAAGTCCATTACACGTACAGTACACTTCTCGTGACTTCCTTCCTCCTCCCACTTCTGAACTCCTCCCACTAACGACAAGTAGTTGATCCATGTTCCGAACCCGGGTATAGGAAGTCGGAGGCCGGGAGTCCTAGAAAAGGATGTCTCTTTACACCAAACCACTTTTCTTTCGAAACACGAAGAAGGGTCGATATTCAGTCTGGTCAACCTAATTATAAGACTGAGTTGTCGACACACTAACACCCACCTATAAAGTCGAGAGACTCGATTAAAAGAGTATAAACGTCCCTCTATTATTCTGGACAAAATGACCTTACCCACTTTCACTTTTTCACAATCAGTGAGTCAACACAGACTTAGAAACCCTAGGTCGGTCTGAGGAGACAAGTACCGTAAAGGGTCTGTTCTTATGACTTCACCCACCGGTAAAGGAAGAGGTCCCATAGAAGGACTGGACCCCTAGTTTGGGACCAGAGGACGTAGTGTCCGTCTAAGAAATGGTAGACTTGGTGATCCCTTTGGACCCAGACTAATTCTTTCTTCGATATATCACAGACTATACTCCATCCACGATTCATTTACTATTGACAAAAGACAGGTTACTCCCCGGTTTACTGAAAACAAGAAAAATCGGGGATCTTGAAAGAGTAAGGTACCTAGTGACAATTACTAAATTTTAAAAATTTATACCCGTATAAGTGATGTTACTTTATCGTGTATAATTAAAGAATTATAGAAATGATTTTGACAAAAAGAAAACGACTAAAGTGGTTAAATAAAGTTTTTCTTTCTTTACTGTCTTAGTCATCCGGTGTAATTTTGTCAAGAGGTGTTCTCTTTAACAAAGGTATTACCCCTGAAAAGTCTTATAAAAGTGACACACAAACGTGGAAACGGTTGCTAGGTTCTATTTCACGGAAGATAGAGAGGACCCTACACTAAAATGTTATGTTAATAAAATGACTGTCCTTCGTAGAAGAAGTAAAGATCAGTTTTAAATGGAATTAAAGGTGAACACGGTACGATTTATTAAGTGAGAAGAGAAACTAGACGACCTATACGTATATGGTTTGGACAAAAAGTTTAAAAAGAGAAAGAGAAAGAGAACCGAGACACATACATTACTCTACTTACCGGAAATTAGTTATCGAAGGAATGGTTTTTATGTATACACGAAAACGAAAGTCGCAAGTGATACGAGGAAACGACGACTCTTACACACTCCCTTCATCTACGTCGATTATGTCAAGAGTAATTTGACTTTAGGAACCTAAAATTCGAAATACCCTTGTACTTTTTTCGTTTCTATACTCCTTTATTAAATTTTCATTTTACAAGTGGGTCCACAATCATTTGGGAGTCATCGAACGTATCAGGAACCACCGAATTCACGGTAGTTGTAGTGGATAAAGGTGTAAATATTTTCTATGAGATTCTGATACGTTATAGACCTGTTATAGACCCACGTAAAGACATCATATAGTCTTGTAGACCTTACATCTGGACCGACACGAAAAACATCTTTCCTTAAGGAAATTCTCTACTACACCTTCCGTGTCCCTTTTCTGTGTCTTTGGGTGTGTTACGGGATCCAAGATACGATCTTGGTCGTAATCCGAATCTTGTCCACACTAAAGGGAAGTAAGGGACTTTATTCTATAAATCAATACCGAACTCTTCCGTTACCGTGGGGTGAGGTCATGAGAACGGACCTTTTAGGGTACCTGCCTTCTCGGACCATCCGACGTCAGGTACCCCAGCGATTCTCAGCCTATGCTGGCTCGCTGAAGTGAAAGTGAAAAGTGAAAGTACGTAACCTCTTCCTTTACCGTTGGGTGAGGTCACAAGAACGGACCTCTTAGGGTCCCTGTCTCCTCGGACCACTCGACGGTAGATACCCCAGCGTGTCTCAGCCTGTGCTGACTTCCCTGAATCGTTATCGTCATACCGAACCCTCTCCTCACACCTGTATCCTTTGGTATCACATATAGACCCCCTCCCCAACAACAACAAGTCAACGAGTCTGCACATGTTGAGAAACACTGGGGTACCTGACATGGTGTGGTCTGAAGGAACAGGAAGTGATAGAGGGTCTCAAACGATTTTGAGTACAGGTAGCTCAGCTACTACGGTAGGTTCGTGTAGTAGGGGACAGTGAGGGAAGAAGAAGACGGGAGTTGGAAAGGGTCGTACCCTCAGACAACGTCACTCAGTCGAGAAACGTAGTTTAGAGGTTTCCTAACCTTTAAGTCGAAGTCGTAGTCAGAAAGGTTACTTATAAGTCCCAACTAAAGGAAATCCTAACTGACCAACCTAGAGGAACGACAGGTATCCTGAGAGTTCTCAGAAGAGGTCGTAGTGTCAAATTTTTATCGTCGAGAAGCCACGAGTCGGAAGGAATACCAGGTCCAGAGTGTAGGTATGGACTGATGACTTTTTTGGCATCGAAACTGATAAACCTGAAAACCACCGTTTCATAGAGAGACGAAAAATTATACGACAGATCCAAACAGTATCGAAAAGAAAGTTCCTCGTTTGTAGAAAATTAAAGTACCGACGTCAGTGACAGGTGTCATTAAAACCTCGGGTTCTTTTATTTGAGACCGTGACAAAGGTAACAAAGGGGTACATAAACGGTACTTCACTACCGTGGTCTACGGTACTAGAATCAACAAACTTACAACTCAAAATTCGGTCGAGAAAGTGAGAGGAGAAAGTGAAAGTAGTTCTTCGAGAAGTGAAAGACGGTAATCACCCCTCTCGATACCCACCCAAACAAAATGAAATAACCCCCCTTCCGAGAAAGAGAAGATTACCTTTCTAATCCCTAATAAACGACGACATAGTGGTGATGGAAAGGGATACAGGACACACACATATATATATATGACTAACTATGACCGGTAAAAGACACACGAAAGATTTAAATCACTTGGACACCAGGATGTAGTAATATGTAACAAATGACAACTTGTCAGTTGAAAGTGAAGTGTACGAGTCGGTCATTTTGTCTTTCATGTGGTTTGGGAACAACAGAAACACTTTTCTAGTCTTTAATAAGAACCGTTACTTTTTGATCTAGATGATGACACATTGTCGAGATGTATAGACTTTATAATATAACACGATAAAAACAGACAAAGGGACTTTCTCCCTTTCTTTGTAAATAATTTCGTCAATTATAACCCGTTTCGGAATACAAGTCAAGTCAGTGAGTCAGTACAGGTTGAGACACGTCGGGGTACCTGACATCGTGTGGTCCGAAGAGACAGGTAGCGGTTGAGGACCTCGAATGAGTTTGAGTACAGGTAGCTCAACCACTACAGTAGGTTGGTAGAGTAGGAGAATACAATTCGGACAATTTTTGTTGTAGTACATATTAAGAAAGTAACTGAGAATCTCAATCAATAGTCTGTGACAAACACCGAGTGTTTTATCAAAAAGAAGGGAAAAGAGAAAGATTATTTTAGGTACACGAGTCGATTTTCGTGAAGGGTCTAAGGAAACAGAGAAGGTCGGTCCCACCATCTTAAGAATGGTCACTTTTTGATACTCTTTAGACAACCCACACCCCCTTACAGTCCTTTTTGAGAACGAAAGGACAATGTTTCGGGTGAAGAATGTCCAGAGAAATACAGGCGAAAGAAAGGGGGTCCTATACGAATAGATTTATAAAGGAGATGTATATCAATCTTAGTATAGTCGTCTCAGTATCAAAAAGAAAGTTAGTAGTTTGTATGAAATCTTTTGAGTTCTTTTCTTGTCTTCAGATTACATAAATAGGTATAAAAACGACTGGTACAAAAAAGAAAGAAGGACCACAAAGTAAGTAAAGGAAAGAAAAATCTCTTGAGGGAATTCGGTAAGAAAATCTCACCCAGACTACTACTACTAAAAGAACCAAAGGGAAGTAAATTCATACAGAACTGAAGGGGAAGGAAAGATTTCCTATAAAAGTGACCAATTTCTTTAGACCGCACTGTAAAGAAAAGAAATTCCTGGTCTTTTTATAAAACAGTACAAAAGACCGTATGTATTGGAGACTATTCTTCAACGGTAAGGTAAACAAAAGAAGACATTCACACGGTAAAAGGGGGTCGACGTAAGTTCTTAAAAAGAGAAACAGAAGTCAAAAGTCTTCAAATAATATAGAACAGTGCCTAACGATAACCGAGTAAAACAAATCGTAGACTAATCAAAAAACTCAAACATCTCAATACAGTGTACGGTCTAAACTTCGTAAAGTCGGTAATAAAGACACCTACGAAAATAAGTTAAACGGAAGAAAAAATAGAGAGAGACCATGAAACTTCTCCCCAATTTAACTTATTACAAATCAATATCAGGTTGTCCAGATACTCCGACAAGTAAAGACAACAGAAAAAAGGGACGACAAGTTTAACCCATTAAAGACAAAAAGGTAGAAAGTCAAGTGATCAAGACAGGAGAGAGAGGAGGAAAGACGAAAGAAGTTAAGATTTTAAAGTCAACCCATGAAGAAATTGTGAAAGTAAGGAAACGACTCCGAAAGATTAAAGTCAAACAAAGTACGTACAAATACTAACGAGTGGTTTCGTAAAATAGTACCGTCGAAATTTTATAAACTCTTGAGAATCGTCAAGTAGAACATAGGTCTTGACAACCAAAAGAAAAGAAAGAAAAAAAAAAAAAAAAAAACATCTTAAACTCTAGGAGGACCAAGAACCGTACTACTCATGATAAAAAAAAAATTATATCTTTGGACGTGTAAAAATTGTCATATTCTGTCACCTAAAATAACTTTCGAAGACGAAATCGACTGAACGTGACTGTACGAGACCGTACAGACCCTTCTTCTCCTACAATAAAAGAATGACGGTTCATCTTCAGGTTCGAGGGATAGTCCAAGACAACAGTAGTCTCCCCATCTCGAGTAATTACGACCAACTCCACTTTCTAGACCAAAAGGTACATCAGAGGTGACGGTGACACCTCCGTCCTCAGGGTAATAAGCGGACACCCTACTGTGAGGGTCGAGACTTAAACGGAAGAAACTGTGACGGGCTGTCCTTTCGACACCGAGGAGTAGTGTCGGAGGACTCCCATTTTCGGATCCGAGAAGGGAACCGAAAACGACAATCCGAACTCCGGTACCAAGAGAAACACTACAAACCGACCACATGTCACCCCTAACATGAAAAAAAAAAAAAAGGATAGAACGATTCGAAGAGGACGGAGATCGATATCGATCGTGTTGAATCGAAACCAACCGGAAAAATTAAATAAATAAATAACCGGATGTAAGTAAGTAAGTAAGCTTAAGAGTCCAACGGTCGAAGAAGTTGAGGTCCAGACTCCATACGGGTCGTTTGAGTGACGGTACAGTACGGAACCCAGAAAAACAAAACAATAACCTGAGGAACCCAGGACTCCAGGGATTAGTTGGACGTAATAAGAGAGGTGGAAAGAGTACAAACAAAATCGATGTAACAGGTACCAAAAATCAATACGAATCACCCTCCATATACCTTTTCATAAAGATAAGGTACAAGGAACTTCGTCTTCAGTGAGTCCTTATATGTAAAAATGAATCATTAAAAATATTGATGAGGGTCCACTAAGACTCAGTTTCTAGATACCCAATGGGAAACTCTTTGTAATAGATGTATTACTTAGACTTTGGGTCTCTCTGATTCAGTTTTTCATCTACAGTTTATGAGTCCAACATGTTGTGTTTCAAATTTCATCTTGGGTACAGAGGACTGAAGGGAAAGTCATGGGAAAGGAGGAGTACTGTGATTTATTTCGTCGATTTTTATAGTTTTCCTTTATTGCATGGTTGAAGTGACCATAAATACTTCTAGTTCGTCAAACGGATCTCTATTACGTATCTGAATTTTTTTACATCTCCGTGTCAGAAAGATTATGTAAACAAAGGGTGTTTGACGTTATATTAAAGATGACTCCTCCTAAGGTCCGTTAACTTCTATCCCATAACAGACGTGGACTTTCCTAACAAGAACCTTTATTTTCGGATGTGTCAGGTGACTCCCACGACGTGTGACGGACGTATCAGACTGAGTATGTGTCACTTCTAAAAGGTCAATTATGAGTAGACCGTCACCGGAGAGATTAACGGATTCAATCAACCATCTGTACGTCCGTTACAATTAAGAGACGTTTATATCAATAGGTATTGAACCACAGTTAACGTATCAGGAGTTATCTCTGTCGAGAAGTCTACTGTGACCGTAACACCCGTCCTCCCGACATAAGTCAGTAGAGACCCCTCGAGCACTTTAGACCTCTCTGTCCTTTACCACACCCTCGCTTCCGTCGTATGTTTACGTAGATTACTTTATACCCGTAGGAAGTCACCGACGGAGAGTAAACTGACCGGGGTACGTGTCCAACATGGTCTACCGTGAGAGTACCAAAGGTAGTCACACCTTTACGCCACTTCTTCCCCTCCTCTTCTTATCTACCTTTTTTTTTGTTGTTAGACGTGTCGACTTTTATTAATGCTAATACCATTGATTACTGGGTCCCTTAATCTCCTTCGGTTTGAGTAACCTTGAGTCCGGTGTACGTCCGTCTACAGTGTTGAATTACTGTTTTCTACTTAACGAAATATAGGACGTATCATTGTGTACTACTCCCGAAAACTAAGAAGCAAGGTTTAGGGGCAGAATCTTATATCAGTATTCCTCTTGGCATAGGACTGATAGAAAGGTAAAACTTCCCGCTAACTCGATCGTCGTCAGGACCTAACAATTTTTACAGTTACAGTTTTATTAAAGTCATTTAGAATCTAACTATAAGTAAAACTGGACATCCTCATCGTCCTTCGTTGGACTTCTTACAACCTCTATCGGGAAGACGGTGACTTTATATCTGATACGTAAGGGCCCTCCCAACCCAATTTAGAATGTGAAAACACCAGTAAATTTTCGTAAATAACTCTAAGACGGTACATACACCGGGATGAATTGTACACACAACCTTTCTACTTTCTCTGCGATGGGGACGGGTTGGACCTCCTCAAGTGTCACCACACGTGAAACATTTATAACTAACCCCACCTATTGGTTAACGATAAGGAATTTGTCTGGGACAGTTCCAACGACTTTAAGGGTGACAGAGGATAGTTTCGAGACTTTCGACTGTAAGTTTACGACCATCAAGTCATAAGTAAGAACTTGAGTAAGTGAGTCAATACGTCGTTTAGAGGTGACTTATAGACAATACAAGATCCGTGACTTGAACCGGGATCCAAATTTGACCACCTATAGTAACAAATTATAATTGTTATAATTTAATAAAAATAATTCATAACTGTTATAATTCAATTGTATTATAATTCATTTTTGTATTATATACTTATATAATACAGAATTCGATACCAAACAAATTTTTTAAGTTACCATTTCCACCTCAATGTTAGAGTTATAAATCTTTAGTTACCACCTTAATGACAATGTTTCAAAATACTCTTGCCCAATCTACGGAATCACAGAGTAGATTACATAGTCGGTCAATCGTCCTTTTTTACATTTCGTCTACGGTAATTATAAAACTTAGAATATTTTTGTACAAATACTTTTTGTGTAATCCCCTCACCTATCGAGTGTCCAAACCGTTACTTTCTGGTTTGTAAAATTTAGGTATATTAACCAACTTTAGGTCGGTTTTGACCTATTGTTTACGTTGAGAAGGGGTAGACGATCAAATACGTTTATCCAACCACTAGAGTAAATCAAAAGATCCTCTGTCCACAGAGATAACGATTTCGTTGGTGAACCAACCGTAGGTCGGGGTCAAAGTCCTTTTCAGAACTTAAGTCGACACCCCATCTCGAGTCGAATGTCGTACTAGGATTCTGAGGGATCTATCTCTTTCCGGTCTCGACTTTTGGTGGCCTTCAACCACAGGTCAGACAGTCTCAAACCTAGTCGGTGCCGTCTGTTCTGAGATTGAACGACGTGTACATAGGAGATGGACTAAAGAAGTCTCGACTTCTAGACGGTCCTTCGACCGAGACTTTCTTCGAAAACGACCTCTGACAGGTTGAGTCTATGGTTATGGTTCGGACTAACCTCAAATAAAGAAAGATCTTGAAAGAGGTATAAGGTCTATTGGTCTCTCGTGTTCATAAAAATTTTTGAGAAAATCCCTATTTTATTAGTGTCTATGTTATTGTGTCAATTTCCTTTGGGTTAAAAAATCACAAGTAGATAATAACCACTTGTTCCTTCACTTCTTCTCGTGTCTGATACTTTAATTTGATGAAGTCCAAGTCTAGGAGAGTAACAGTGAATCGACACATTGAGACCCTTTCAATGAATTGAAGAGACCAGGAGTAAGGTGGGTAGGTATTTTACCTCTATTATCATAATGGTTCCGGTATCTTAACAATACTCTTAACTTACGGACGTTATATAAATCTTGACACAGACCGTATGTAACTCAAAAACATGTTCAATGGAGTGTAATGACGAAAAAATTAAGGTACTTCTAGACGAGAGTAATAAATTAAGATTGTAGTCAAGAAGCTGTATCCATAATACGTGGCGGTAAAATGTCAACTCCTACAATTCGAAGTCTTACCGGTTACCGTCCCTTCTTAATTCCACCGAATAACTTAGACAGATTACGGTTTGGGTCTAGAGAGATAACGTTAGTCAAGGAAATCTAGTGTGTCGTTTCATCCTCTTGTCTGACAATGGGTTCTAAAGACCAAGAGTCAAGTTATTTGGACAGTCATTAAAGATCAAGGACCAAAACAATTACGTTTCCTTTTTGTACACGTTTTTATTTTTTTTTGACTAAAAATACTGGAGATGGTTTTTATTGTTTAACTTCAGGTTCTTTAAAATTAAAAAGAATTTGTTAATAACTAACGATGTAAAATCGTTAATAATACGATTTAAGACCCTAGTCTCACTATTTATTATGTCTCTTTCACTAAGAACCTTTAAAAGATTATTTAAGATTAATGAGTTTAATAAAAAAAGAAAGTGTTTAAGGAAAGTCTTAAAAAATTTGGTTTAACGCTTTGACCAAGACTAAGACAACTGAAAATAAATATCTATTTTTTATATAAATGAATGGGTCTTATAAATTATCGTTCATCCTAGAACTAAAAAATTTTTTAATAGTAAGTTCCGGGAACTTCCTTCGTTAACAAAAGTAATAATAAAATGACCTTAAACGAGTAATTCTAGAGACACACAAGAACTAGGAGAGTGTCTACTCACTCATTTGACCACTGACATCCCACTGATCACTGAAGGTGCTGAAATATTCGAAGGTTTTCCCCATCTGGTATTACTTCCGTACGTACTCTCCTGATGCTTGGTCCCTCCACCGTCAGTGGCAACTTCAGGGGTGTAGTAGTAAGTATGATTAGACTAATTGAGAGAGTCAGAGTAAAGGTCTCACGTCCCTAGTCCTTAAAACCGTTGGTAGACCCATTGTCTTCAGGGAGGGGTTCCTAGAACATTTAAAGACGGGTATACAAGGGACATTTTAACGTAACGGATGCCGAAAGAAGGGTGTCGAGTGCAGACGTTTCTACTGGTTGGTTGGTCTAGAACACTGTCTCAGGTAGTCGGAAAGTCCTTATACGGTTCCGTCAATAAAGAGTGAACCTGAATACATACTAAAAATAACTATTATACTCGTGACGCTTATTATTGTTTATATAATTTGTACTCCTCTATAACAGACTATGATTCGAACGTTACGTGTCTCGGTAATTTTTTCGTGAAACGCAGCATTCTGTGTTGAAGGGTCCATCAAGTCCCATTTCTTGGACGGTCAGTTACGTGTTCTACGCCTAAACTAGTGACCCAGTCCTTCTAGGGGACCTCCTCCTTTACCGGTGGGTGAGGTCATACGAACGGATCTTTTAGAGTACCTATCTCCTCGGACCGTCTGATACCACGTACCCCAGTGTTTTCTCAGTCTGTACTGAAATCAAGTCAGCGAGTCAGTACAGACTGAGAAACGTTGGGGTACCTGACGTCGTACGATCCGAAGGGACAGGTAGTGGTTGAGGTCCTCGGACGAGTTTAAGTACATGTAACTCAGTCACTACGGTAGGTTGGTAGAGTAGGAGACAGCAGGGAAAGAGGAGGACGGTAGTTAGAAAGGGTCGTAGTCCCAGAAAAGTTTACTCAGTCGAGAAGCATAATCCACCGGTTTCATAACCTCCAAGTCGAAGTCGTAGTCAGAAAGGTTACTGATAAGTCCTGACTAAAGGAAATCCTAACTATATTGAATCACTGATTTGTTGTAGTAGTATTCTGTGTGGTCTTTTATGACGGGGGAAGACAGAATGTCATGTTGTGGACCCTTCGTCCGAAATCCTTGTGTGTTAGATTACATTAAGAGAGGTCCACTCATAGAAAGTCCCTTTTTCTTTCTATGTTGTAACTGAATAGACCTAATAGAATGTAAACAGTAAAAATTGTTGAAGTTTGATTCCGAACTAAGTATCTTAATACTTATAATTTTACAATCAGCAGGATCCGTTCTGAAAGAGTATAGACTAGAGGGATTCAGGGTTCTGTCGTGAACCATTCTTACGGAATTTGAACACTCGTCGAAAGTAGTCGAATTATTATTTACGTTCAAAGGGATAAAAATTTCGAGTTTCCTCGTACACGAATCTCTAAGACATACAAAAGGAAAAGAGATCAAAAGTCTGATCTATCAAATAGAGGGACACAAGTAATCTTTTATATATACCACAACGTAGTACCCCCGTTGGTTACTTGTAAATCAAGTAACAACTTCTCCTCTTTGTGTAAGTTGAAATCTTAATGTATTTAATATTAGTAGAGAAGAAACACCCTTATACCCAATAAAACCATATCGGAGGTTTCGAGTCCCTTTTGATCTTACTAAGGTCAGTCAACATACACATTTGATGGTGAACAGCACATCTGTACAACTCTATTTTATTCTTGTCCCGACCTATTCTCTAGGACTCTAATATACACTCAGACACGTATCTAAGACAATTGGTTTGAGGTGGACTAATTACACGGTCTAAATGGCCACTAGATGAAGAGTAGATATTTCGTATCAGTGACTGTGGGTATCGATCCCACTCGTTGGGTCCACCAAACGGAATTTTACAGAACCAAAGTCGTGACTTTCAGGACTTAGGGTCCTTTGGTAGTCACAACCCTTTTGGGTTTATCAACCAGTGGAGTGACTTAAACCATTGTGTCACTCCATGTGGAGTGACTGTCAATCATTGTGTGACTTAAATGGGTCCTTCTTTGAGACATTACTGAGTTCGGGAAAAGAAGGGTGGTCAAATTGACTCGACTTACAAATGGTTCTTAGACAATATGGTAAACAGGGGTTTGGACAAATTAGTTGAATGAACAACAATATTAATTTATTAAATTAATTTATATTACATTTGTCTCTTTTATAGGTACACTTTTACCTCTCACCATAGAGATACCTTTGATTAAACTGTCACCTTATATTTAAACGATGTTTCTTACAATTTAGATTACATTGTTTTGTCAACATTTACTAAGTATTTCATTATATATAGTATCTTAAAATGTAAGAGTAAGGAGTAATATCTGTAACTTTTACCTTTAATGTTTGTTGGGTAATAATCACAACAAATACATTCTCTTTACTTTCTGCCTAGTCTACTAGGTACGTATTTCTTTTCTGGAACCAGAAGTTCTCTAAGTACGACGTAAAAAAATACAAAGTTTGATTTTTACACATTCACTTTCACTTCAGTGAGTCAGCACAGGTTGACATCGGGTGGTCCGAGGAGTCAGGTACCTTAAAAGGTCCGTTCTCACGACCTCACCCAACGGTAAAGGTAGAGGTTTTTTACACATTCCGCACAGATTAATTTAAAACGTAAGGTACTAGATTGTTTAAAGAAGGTATTCGACTAATCAAATTATTCAAGAAATATTTTTCCAAAAAATTAACGTAAACATTAATAAGGGATATAACACACGAGACGAAAAGAAAATAGCACAGGTTTGAAAGTCATTCTACGATACCTGTATAATGAGAGGTAGTCAGCGACATACAAACCGAAAATTTTTTATAAATAAATAAAATTTAAAACCAACATAGTCCAGAATCAACACCGTACACCCCACAAACAACACCGTACTCCCGAGTAATCAACGTCGCGAGGTCCAACGTTACACAACCGAATCCATGGGGAACCAGCAAACCCTAGAATCAAGGGACTAGTTCCTAGCTTGGACTTAGGGGACGTAACCTTCCACCTAAGAATTGGTGACCTGGTGGTCCCTTCAGGGGTAGTTAGTGACATACAACTACGAATCGTAAGATATGTCCCTTTTTGTTTCTCACACTTATATCCAACATTCGAGACAGACGGTTCTTGGTCTAGATCAAATAAACGATAAAGGACCATTGAACGTACGAAGGTCAGTTTTTGATTCTCTAGGAATACACTTCTTACGAACTATTTATCAGTCACTTACTTAATTACTTGTAAAGAGTTCTTGGGATATCAGTTGGAACTTCAAAATTTACGATTAATAATTTATAAATTTATAAATTATAAATTTACTATTAATAATTATTAATAATTTATAAATTTATTTATATAATAAATAAATTACTAAGGTAAAAAAAGGGAACCTTTTTATTATCCGTCTAGTCACGTGAAAATATTCGTAACCTTTCTAATGTTTCTACTTATTCTATGTATTTCATGTTTATACTCTTATAAACTTTAAATTACTACTTAAGTCGTAACCATATCTGGTTAGTCTTGTCTCCTGACCTTTTAGTCTATCCTATAGTATAATACGTCATGACCCACGTACGTCTGACTTATTGACTTGGACTCAACTCCCTTCTTTTATTAGTCACGAGTGAACCGGAATCGTAAATCAGTGATATTCGAGTCCAGAACCATAGTTTGTCTGGACGTAAGTTCAGTCCTGTTAACAAATTGGACCTCATTCAAAGAATTGGGGAGAGTCGAAGTAAAAAGTATAGAGCTTTTACCTTTATTACTACGAACTAACCGATGGGTCCTAGTTTACGTCATTACATAAACGTCTACAATGTGAATACGTACCCAAAACTAGGTGTCGTTCGCGAACCGTAGATATTCGATATAAATTCCTTTTACCCGACATTTTTAATCTTTTTTCAAAGTCCTTCTCTCAATGTTCCCTCGAAGGTTTAACTACTCGAAGGTTTAAGGTTTGAAGGTTTATTCAGACCTATACACATCTTCCCCAACATCCTTCCTGTTTTCTTTCTTCTCTTTCTCAAAAGTCCATATTCTTGTCATCCTTGACATATGTATGACCTAACCACTTACATGTTACTTCTTTTTCTAACCTGTAGTCTTCTTTTCCTCCACCAATGAAGTATACCTTTTGTTCCCTTAACGAAATCTTCAAGACTCCCTTTTTTGTAAATAACATCCGACTTTGTAAATCGGTAAAATCCCATCTTCCATCTGTGGATTTAATTTCTCTTTCTCTAGTCCATAGCCCGTAAGAGAGAGAGTGTTTTCATTCTCGGGTAACTTTTAACGAGCACGTTGGTACCCCATTGACTCTTTTCCCTTTCCCTCCTTTTTCCCATTGGTCCCTTCGATGGGTGAGAGATGTGCAAAGGTGAGCGTCTTCGCGATCACGTGACAGACATTTTTGGAGGTAACGACGACGACGACGATTCAGCGACGCCGATTCGACGACGACGACGACGATTCAACAGGCTGAGACACGCTGGGGTATCTGCCGTCGGGTGGTCCAAGGGGGCAGGGACCCTAAGAGGTCCGTTCTTGTGACCTCACCCAACGGTAAAGGAAGAGGTTACGTACTTTCACTTTTCACTTTTCCTTCAGGGAATCAGCACAGGTTTAGAGCCGCTGGGGTACCTGGCGTCGGATGGTCCGAGGAGACAGGTACCCTAAAAGGTCCGTTCTCATGACCTCACGCCACGGTAACGGAAGAGATTTTTGGAGGTAATCCTGTAGCCTATCTGTTAAAGGAGTAGAGAACTAAGACCATATCTCAAACGTCATGAATTCAATAAACTAAGTTTTATCACAGCACGAGATACGAAAGTTGGTGGAGTAAGTAATAATAAAATACCAGTATTTCAAAGACCATAGAGACGTTTAAAGTATAGACCAATCAGACGTCCTCAAAAAGGGAAAAATGGAACAAAAGTGTTCTTGACCAAGAACGGAGTCACAAACGGGTGAGGGAGAGAAGTCGACCTTAGCATAAGGAGACGGTTTTTCTAGAAAAGGAGGGTACGATTGGATGCATAAAAAGTAAGAGATTAGAGGATACCTACGATAGTTTGTACAAAGAGCAACTGAAAATAAATGTATATTAAGGATCTAAAACTCATTCATTTATACAGTACATAGAGAGATAAGGTAATTTAGTATTAGAATTGGGGGTGTCATAAATAAATGGTTCGTATTTGACTCGTCTTGATACATGCTCTCTGATGAGCTCCTCACACCAAATCGTCATTTGAGTTGTACGTATGAGAGATGAGAGTATCTGGACTTTACATTGTTCTGTTCTCTTTACTCTATATTGAGTCAATCTGTAAAAGACTTTTACTATTTAGGAAGTCCTTTTGTTGGTCCCTTACATGAACGTTCCCTGACACTCCCATTTATTTCTTCCCGTATATTTTATCTCCTAAGTTCTTTTAGAAAAATAACTCTGATACGAACATTACTCTGGACTGACTACTCTTCATCTGGTACGTCCCTGGGTCCTCGACTAATAAACCCCGTCTCCCCTGTTTTCGTTTCAGGAACTCCGTTCCGGTCCAACTGGACAAACTCCCTTTCATTCCATCTATCCCGACCTAGGGTCGTTCGTTCGTCCGTCACTGCGTGTCCGTCTTTCCTCGGCCTGATACATCCAGGTCTACTACACCTGTCTTAAACTTAAAATGAGACTCACTTTACGGTTCTGTTCCGTCCGAAAATTTGTCTTCTATGGTACTAGCCTGAACTCAAAATTTGTAAGGTAATCGATAATCTATCATTACTAAACCTCGCCCCCGTTTTTCATTTACAAAATTCAATGATAACGACTTCAGGTCCACTCTGTACTACTCTAGAACACGATCCTGACGTTGTCACTTCAATCTTCGTCGTTCACCGAATCCCTCTGTACAACTTCCGCTCGGTACGGTCCTAAACGATTATTTCACTTACAGTCCCATTCTTCTCTGTAATTCCTATTTAGGAGTACAAAACGGACTGTAAAATCACTTACCATCACGGTAATGAGTTTTCGATTAAAAAAAAAAAATTACATAACCAATCAAGAGGAATCTTTTTTCCCAAAAAGAGTTATTTTGATTACCACCGAGACAAATTTCCCTTACATTGAGATGTTCTATACGGTTACCGATAGTTTATCGAGGGATTGACTAAAAAAAACATTAAGGGTTATTATATATAGTCCGAAGGGACCACCGAATCTACCATTTCTTAGGTGGACGTTACACCCTCTTGACTCAAGTCAGGGACCTAACCCTTCTAGGGGACCTCTTCCCGTACCGTTGGCTGAGGTCATAAGAACGGACCTCTTAGGGTACCTGTCACCTTGGGCCATGTCAGGTACCACAGTGTGTCTCAGTCTGTGTTGACTCGTTGATTCGTGTCGCGTCGTGTCGTATTGTATATGGCCGTCAACCGTGTGAAGACGTTTCCTGGTCTATCATTTATAAAGTAGGAACACCCGGTGTCAAGAGGTTGGTCTCCATTAAACTTCACTTATTAATACCGAGACAAGTTTATTTCAAAATAAATGGTTTTTTATCCGTACTCGATATTAACCGGTCGAATACTATTGGTACTAATATTTTAATAAAGGACTGGTTCGAGTATCTAAGAGGATTAAATATGTTGAGGAGTTTTTACACAAAATAAATCCTTTCCTCAGAAGCGTTCTATTACGTTGTGGTCTGAATACTAGAATAAAAAAAATTCTCAGTAAAATAAAAGGAGTAATTCTTAAGGTCATTCGTAGACTGATACAAGTTTTATGAATAGAGGTTTGTAAGTTCCATATCTTAAACCTTGAGACTATACTCGGGAAACTAATTTTCTAGAAAGACAAAAGTTTGGAGTGATCTTTTACCTCCAATTTTCCGGAAAATTTTAACTCACCGTCTTCACCTTATAAATAACAAGAAAATTTAAGTCAAGTTAATAAGGTTCACCGTAAAGGAAGAAGATTAAATAAAAAACTTAGTGGGTAGAAACTTTCCACAGTAGACTAAAACTGTTAATGAAGGGGAAACACCCCCAGTTTCGATCAATGACAGACATAGAGTGTCTTTTTATGTCGGGGTTGCATGATTTCCAATAAGTATAAATGAGGTTTAACACTACATAACTTCAGTGTCGAAAATAGATCGGAAATTCCAGGACTATTGTTTTTTCTGTCCTTCTAGTTATTGGTGTACTACCCATTGATTAACGAAAACGAAGTCGGACGTTGGAAGATAGGACGAGTTTCGAGTAAGGTTTCAGGTAAACTGTTAGAGTCTATAACAAAAATTGGAAGCAAGAGTTGTCAGACCTAAGGTATTACTCAATTTTTTTTTATACGATTTTGTAAAAGATGACTGTTACGAAAAGTGTAAGTATCAGGAGTTGTGGTGGGTACATCCTTTAAATAATCTCCAGTAATGAGTCTACTGAACTCTTTTCCTTTAAGAGAAACGATTTTCACTACCAGATGATGTACCCTAAGTTAATTAAAAGTAATACGAACATTACTAAAGTAAGTGATAGTACTTCAGTTAAAAGAGTAAGTTTTTCGTAAATAATTCACGAATAAATTATGGTGATGAAAATCGATTGCGTAAAAGTAGTTACTGGTCTCCGTTACAAGAACAAGTCCCGAAATGTTTTAATTTTATAACTCAGAAACGCATTGCATCCAATGGGTCAACACATGTAATTCTGTGTTTTTACAGATATCTCGAAGACACCCTCAAAAATGTCCATTTCCTAAGACCTTAGAGATGAACGGTCACAACATTGATACCCATCAAAGTAATCAGAGAAGTACGAAGTCAAAAGGGTGGATGTTTAATCCTTATTATTTGGATGGATGTAGTTAGGTAATAATTTTTCTTTTCTAATTTAATTATGACGTTTCGTGACCTCGCACAATTTCTAAAAATTGATTATTCTATTTTATTGAACAGAATTCATTGTTTTGAGCGTTACCGTTCCGTGAAGACATGTTCTACGAGACTTCTGATGTCTTTCCTTATTTGTTCGACCCTCTAGACCGTAAGAGTATAGGGCCATTCGTTCTCGTAGCACCAGGAGTCAGACCAAAAAGAAATCCGAAGTATTAAAATTATAATGATTCACCCTTTATTTAGAGGTGGGTACGTTTCACTCTCTCTTTTACACGGAAACGAGTAATCAAAGAGAGATGTCCACCCGTTGTTGAGTAGAAATTCGATTCTCCGACTGCTGACTTGACTTATATACTCAAGTAAGAACTAACACAAGAGTCTCAACCGTAACGTAATGTTGACGAAAGTGTGGGAGGAGAACTCTTAAACGACCCACCTTCGTTAACATCCCCCTCCAAAAAGGTAATTTAGTTTATACACGTTAAAAGGACAACTTGGTGACGAATGTAAAAACAATTTTACTATGAAACAATGGTTTGAAACTCGTCATATCAATAAGTATTGATTCCCTAAAACTTCCAGTAAAAAGTAAGGACACCAACAAGAATATCAAGAAGCACAGACTGTAGGAGTTTACACTATAAAGAAAACGTAAAACTACTCACTAATTATTAGAATTTCTACTGACTCTATTAAAAATGTACTGGTATGCGAGTAAGAAAAGGTGAGTAGAACGGGTCACCGACGGGAGTTAAATCTAGTCTCTATTGAAAAGAAAGAAAAAGAGAATTCATCGTCACGAAATTATAAAGTAGGAATTAAATTTGGGAACTAAATTTGGGATGAAGGTTCACACTCGGGTTTCAATAAAGAATCGATCTACTCTTTATAATTTCCCTTTATTTTCTTTTTTTACCGTTTTATAAGTCGAGAAAGCAGGAGAAGGAGAGTATAACCTACCATTATAACGATTCTCTCTAGGACTGGTTAGACTCTCTCTTCTTCATACTAAAACGTAAAGATAATTCTTACTCGAAGAAACCAACTAATCGGAAGATACGGATCCGAGTTACAACACAGTGAACTCTTACAAAGAACTGGCTTTATGTCTAGATATTAGGGTAGGACGACACACCTGTTTGACTACCCCTACCATAACCCTTCTCCCGGCTTCTGTAAGTCAATTCAGTCCTCTGTGAGAGTCGTATCTTACTTTACCAAGACATAACTCTTGACTCATAACCTATATGGGCAACGGAATCTAAGTAAAGGAGGTACAACGTTCAGGAAATTTTCGAAAGAGCTTATTTCGGCTAAACGAAAGAATCTCAGAACATGAAAATTACCCGACGTACGACAATGTTTATGAGTCTGTCCTGAAGGGAAAGTTAAGGGACTTTACAATCTAACTCTGTTAATTTAAGGGAAACACTCAGAAAACCTTCATTAGAACCTGATTCCGCCACCCCTTTATTAACGATATCTAGTCACACAGAAATTCACACCAGAGGATTGGTCTTCGTAATCGTAACGGACGATTAACAATCTTTATTGTCTAAAACATCGGACTGGGGTCGGGTCGACTTACACTTCACGAACCTCCACCGGGGGTCGTTGGACTACGAGAGTCCAAATTCTTGGATACAGTATCTCTCCACGAATTGTTTCTTTACGTACGGAAAGATAGTTCAGACGTTTTTACGAGAATGGATAACAAGACTATAACCTTCGAAAGTCGTAGGTCCCACTTATTAATAAAGTCATTCATGATTAGATTGGTTCGGTTAGCAGAAGAGTCGTATTTTGGAAGGACCGTGACAGTATGTGATGTAAGACTACACTATACCAGTGAACGAAGGACGGGTGGTTTAATATGGTCACTAAAAGAAGAGTGATTTCTTTGAGAGTTACAAAGAAATCACAACAACTTTCACACCAAAGAGGGTACATATCTCTTGAAATACTTAACACTCATATAAGTCAGTTCTTTGTACACAATTAGAATACACAACTTCAACTCATTAATCCGAAATAAATTAATATAGAGACAAGATATCCAATTGACGTAATACAAGAGACCCGAATCAAAGTAATGGAAATTCTACTCCTACTATTAAAAACATCAATTTGTAAACGTATTACGAATAATATACGGTCTATATTCAAAACTTGAGAAGTATACTTAAGTAGAATATTACCACTTCTCCATTCATTAAGAATGGTGACGGGATTTTTCGTCCTTAGTAAAATTAGGGGTAAAAAGTCTACTCCTTTGACTTAGTCTCTTTTTTATTAAAATAGTTCCAAGATCTCGATCATATATTACTTCGGCTCTTGGGTCCTTTGGACTTGAGTTATGGTCCATGACATGTAGTTACGGACAACGAAATATTAGATTACAACATGTCAATAAACTTATAGTCTACTCCATTATGTACATTAATCGAGTCCTGGACTTTACTTATTAAAATTGTATCCCGTCGATAAAATTTGATGGAGTCTTTTGTATCAATCAGGACACCTTCCTCTTTCTGGACCCGTGTTTATTTTGGTTATTTTACAATACTCACACATAATCAGATAATGACGACTACATTGTTTAATGGTGTGTGAATCACCGAATTTTTTGTACTTAAACAATAGAATGGTAACACCTCCAGTCTTTTCAGAGTTTACCCAGAGTCACTCAATTTGAGTACAAAAATTATCCCAACGTAAGAAAGACCTTTGAGGTCCCTTATTAGACAAAAGAAGAGAAAAGGTTATATAGGTCTACGATGGATGTAAGGAGCAGAAATCTGGGAGGGTAGTAGTTTCTGTCGTCACTGTAGTAACGTAGGAGACGAAGGTAGTAGTGTGGAAAAGACTGACTGTGAGGACGGAGGAGGGAGAAGGTAAAAATTCCTAGGATCTCTAATGTACCGTATCAGGTCTTATCAAAGTGGTAGAGTTCTACACACTGAATTAGAGTAACTGTTTCTAGGAAAGTGGTGTAGTTTATCGTGTAAGTGTCAAACGTCCTTAATCCTACACTTACAGAAGGCACCACCACTCCCGTGAAACAAGACGGGTAGTCTTACGTAAAATAATAAATACATAAATAAACCGACGTAGTCCAGAATCAAAGCCGTGTACCCTTAAAAACAGTGAAGTGCACCCTAGAAAGAAGGTCGAGTGTATGAGAGATCAACACCACGAGTCGGAGTCATCAACACCGTGTACTCGAATTAACGCAGCACAGTACACCCTAGAATCAAGGGACTAGTCGACAGATTGGGGACAGATGTAACGTCCCATCTAAGAATCGGTGACCTGGTGGTCGTGCAGGAGGTGTTACGTAAAATCTCTTGACACAAGTGTATGTGTTTCCTGTGTGTGCGTGTGTGTACGTGCACACACAGGTGTTTTTAATGTGTCGTCTCTCACTTCTTTCAGCCCCTTGCCAAAAACTTCTTAGTTATGTACTTGGATTAAAAACAAATAGGAGAAAAAGTAATCACTTCGTTTTTCCCTCCTTTCTATAGAGGGTCTGTCGGGTTTGGACTTTTGTCCGGTGGACTAAAGTCAACATCAAAGTTGTTGACCTTCCAACCTAAGACCTCCATCATTTCACACCTCACCTTTGGCTTTACGATTTGTCACCTCTCTATTAATTAAAGTGACTTACTGTTCGATTCCGTAACCTAAAATAAACAACTATCACCCGAAGAAAAAGAGTGCTCTGGACCATCCCATGTGTAACGTCTATGACTCATTTATGGCAATTAAATGTTTGGTGGGTTGACTTATTTGTGTCTCCAATAGTGTTTCAAACCAGTCCTTTTTATTTGGATGACTATTTGGAAGAGACAATACTTTCGCTATAGACTAAACTCGTAAAGTAACTAGAGGTAATACCAGGTACCCCTTCACCTTCTCGTAATAAACAGGTACTCGACGAGATCCGTCGGAATCAATGTATGACACCAACTAAATTTCCTCGAGAACGAGAGAGTCCGGTTTTGTATGATGGACTGCTAGTCAACGTCACCAGTTGAACCCTGGATTTGTTCATACTACCGTGTAATTACACGGTTGAAGCCCCGTAGGGTGGACTGTGGAACCAAGAGTACGTGTCTTATTACAGTCATTCGACACTTAGGTCGACAGTTGTTCTGACACACACACATCCACTCCACTACGAGTGGTTGTTCCGTTGCATACAAGAGACCTGAGTGACTTATAAGGTTAGTGTAAGAAAGTGGAGAGACACGACTGTAC
This sequence comes from Capra ibex, assembly GCA_006410555.1. NCBI lineage: Eukaryota > Metazoa > Chordata > Mammalia > Artiodactyla > Bovidae > Capra > Capra ibex. The sequence goes on along the minus strand of SJYO01050590.1, from coordinate 21,119,938 downwards.
GAACAGACTTTCGTTCGACACGGGACACCGGTGTCTTCATTATTCGTTTTAGTAGCTAAACTATCGAAGAAAGATGTTCACCGAAGTTCAAGATCTCAACAGATTAGTAACGTCGAGGTTCGGAGTCCTCTCCTTACCTGTCCATGATAGTTAGTACAAGACTTCTTTCTCTTTTCCTCTCTACACCGAAGTGGTATTTAAGGGAGGAGATTGGCAAGTCACGTAAAAGAAAGAGGTTTGAGTAAACGGAGCAGAGTTCTGACTGAATTGTGAAACAGCAAGAGTATGAAACAAAGAATAGACATGTAGAAAGGGAACCATCTTAGTTCCTCTTATCGCCTTAAAGAACTCAACTTGGTAGGACTAGTGTCAAAAGACGGAGTCAGAGATTTCGTCTGTTTCCCCTAGGAAAAGTTTCTTTTATTGACAGGAGATAAGTAAACGAATAAGTCACTGTCTTATAATCGACTCAATAATGTATGTGACATACACTGTTAAACGTTCTGTGATATAACGACATATGTTCCGTCGTCGTGACAACGATAAAAGTGGTTTACTAGGTCAATCATCCCTTCAAACTGGAACCGTTTTATTTATTTACTTATTTTATTCTTGGGAAGTAACTTGGATGTAGGTCCCGTCCCAACCCGGATTCAGTCTTACGAAATAAGAGACATCTAGGGGTGTAACTGCGATGTTCCATATCTACTATGACAGGTTAAAGATGATTGAACAGTCTCTCAAGTAGTAACAACCTTGGTCCTAAGTTGAAGGTTTAGAACAGGAGAATACTAGTGCCGAGTCTTTTCTTCATGCTCACGGAGATCCTCAGACGGTAGTTAATTCTAAACTGTAAAGGGGTCTTTGGGTCTTTGGGTGTCGGGGTGTAGGGACGTTGGCTAAAATATCGGTCTCGACGTACAACGTAGAGTAGTAGTACCATTACTCTACGTAAGGAGTGATTGGAGAGGGATCTGGAGGGGTCTAGAGGGTAGGGGTCCCCTCGAGGAGCTTCTAGTAAATACTTTTAGTCGCCATTCGTGGTCACCGGAAAACTTTGGAGAGTCTCTCACGAATTACGTCATTAACAAATGAGACCAAACATTACTCTCTCTCATTGTACGCTACAATCTCTGACTAATTAAAAAGACTTACATAAGGTCTCGTCTTCCGTGGAACTTCTCGTTTTGAGCAAAAGAGGGGGACACCTAACGGGACAGAACTAAGTCCGTCGGAATGACATGGGGTGACCGTGTGGAGTTTCGTGTCGAACGAAATCTAAACGTATTACATTTTAACGTCACGATTTAATAATAGTATACATCTTAGTGAATAGTGAAAGAATGGAGGTCTGACCACTTTTACAACGGTACCTTAGTGACTATATTACTTCCACCAGGTACCGAACGATCAAATGAGTTTCCTAGGCGTCAAAATAAAGAGGGGAAATGTTGTTTGACTTTCGTCGATCGTAAATGTCCCGGGTCTCACCGGTAAAACTTTATCGATTCTTCTTTTTATTTATGACGTGTCTACAACGTCCGGTAGTTTATTTATTCTTTTCCTACAAAAAGATACTTTATTTCGTTCACTTACGAACTTATTTCGTCTGAAAGATTCTATACACACATACACACGCAGAAAATAAACCTTTTCCGAGTAAATACGGTTCACCCGAAAACAATGTCCCGTCGTACACACAACGACCCTTGATTCCGGAACATTTAAACGGGAATGGTCGACGAAACAGAACAGAAGATTTAACGAACTTTTGGATAATTCTATATACTGGGTGTATTTTCATCCTGGTCTCCCAAAGACATACTACCGGGAACCCCTAGCCTAAAATGAAATAGCGGATAATTACGTCTTCCCTAAAGTAGTCAGTCGAATGGGAAGAAAGTGGGGGTTCCCAATATTTTTAGGGTTTCTAATCGGAGAGATCTTATATTAGTTTCTACACTTATGGGTCTGTCGTCAAACTGTCTTCCTATACGTCCCTCACTTCCGTCCCTCTTTCGTCCCCAGTACCCCATCTCTATCTTCAACTCAAACACCTCTCTCAACCAACCATTCTGTCTCGGAGTTTTATAATCTTTTAAACAGAACATGATTCTTTCTATGCTCGTCTAGAAACAATGACTAAAAGATTCCTCGATCGACCAGAAAACAAAAAGAATTTCTCTTCCTGTAGGAGTGGTTCGGTAGAGGCAAAACTTAGGACCGAAGTCACCGGCCCTAGTACGACGGTAGAGTCGTAAAATTGGTTCAAATGTTCAACACACAAGTCTCGTACACACAAGATTCAGTGAAGTCAGTACAGGTTGAGAAACGTTGGGGTACTTGACATCGGGTGGTCTGAGGAGACAGGTACCCTAAGAGGTCCGTTCTTATCTCACGTAACAGTACGGGAGGAGGTCTCCTAGAAGGACTGGTCCCTAGTCTGGGGACAGAGAATACAGAGGACGTAACTGTCCACTCAAGAAATGGTGATTGTTATTGTCCCTACACACAAGTCTACCTCGAAGTTACGGAAGTTCTAATTGTGGTTGTCTTCTTTCGACTCCGACCGGTAAGTCGGTCTACTTCTCCAAACTTGAAACTCGGCTACACAAATTAAAGGATTCGATTTCCGTAGCTTCCAACCAGATCCCGATCTAACCTGACTAGTTGTACGAAACGAACCGAAGATGACATAAATTTCGATAACCTAACGGTCATATATATTTAACTCTCTAGGGTTTCTTTGTTGACCAAAAGATCCACGAGAACTATTCGGAAGTAACAGGGGATACTAGCATATGGGAGGATGAAACAGGGAAATACGACGAAGGACTGTGGCCACTCATAAAGTCAAACAATATGACCTTACACGGTTGACACAGTAAGCTCGAGGGTCACCGGAACTGATTTCTACACACTACCCAGGGAGTTGAGAGATTGAAGATAGACGTACAGCCGGAGTAACTCCAGTGGGAGTGAGATTAGGCGCCTGGAGGGACACGGAGTCACGGGGGTAAACATGACATGAAAAGTAGAGTGAAGAAAACGGTTCCTGTGGTGTCTCTAAATTATCTTTCCCAGACACTCTACAGATTCAAGGGTCTTTGTTTGTGTGGAGAGTCCAGTCTGTACATGGTACTGATGAGAAACTTACCCACCGAAACTAGAGCGGAGATTCTCGACCAGAACCCCGAAGAAGGCCGAAGTCGACATAACACGTGAGACCCTAGTATTCCTGTGTTTCGCGTCAGCGAGGGAGGTGGGGAAAATAAGGAGTCGGGTGTTCTAACCGTCGGTCGAGAGGTGTCGGGACGTAAATAATGAACCCTCTACTAACGGGAGGCAAATAGACACTGACCCAAAACGAATTTCTCCCACCGAAGGACGGTTTTGTTGTACGTACGGATTACTTGAACTTACGAGTCTTCGGACCCGGGATATCTTAGGGAACTATAATCGGACGTCGGTGACCTTTTTACCTCTGCTAAGGTCTTGCAATTAGGACTAACTCAGTGAAAGTACTCAAACCAAAAGGTACGTGTATTAAGACGAGTGTCTTAACATTTAAGAATAAAAGAAAAGATTTTTGACATGGGATCCTTAGCTCTACCCATAAACGATCAGAGTAAAAAAAAAAAGATCATCTTAACATCAAAGGTAACACAAACAAAAAGAACTCTTTTTCCGTTCATACTCACACATATCTTTACATCTCACCCACCCTCTCTCACCTTATAAGCGAATATTAGATCTGTGTTAAGAAGACGTCATTCCTCCCTTTACTTCGATAACTCAACACAGACTGAGTTCCATCCTTTGACTTTTTTGACCCGGTTTGTTACTGACGTATCTAAAGGCTAGAGTGGAACGGAAGTGTTAGGACATCTAATCTACCATCCCCATCTTACTCAGGACTTCTAACTCACTAGAGTCCGACACATTATGGGACCATACCCGAAACGTCTACGTGTTGACTACCAAACGTTTTGTGTCACCGACAAGTTGGGTTCACAGACTTTCCTCTGTCTAGCGTCGGACAGGTCAACACTGGGACTTCACTGTTTCGGTCTCGTCGGTGGGCCGGGGTAACAATTGAGAAACTAAATGTACACCCTCCGAAGTTGAGTAGAGTAACCGTTATTTCAGCGTTATTACACCAGGGACTGGAGTGCCGTGGGGGCTATTCGAGGGAAAGGGGGTCACGTAATCGGTGTGTGGTCCTCCTTTTAATCACGTGACTTCGTCCCTAAATGGTTTACACGAGGGACCCCTGACCTTTCTCAATTACGTTAAAAGGTTGGACGGATTAAATGAGGTTCTCCCATAACACAGGAGACTCTCTTAACATCAGTTACACACGGATTCCCATTCCTCCCCCACGATTTCATCCCTTTTATGTCTTTACTGTGAGAACGGGTTCCATAGTGTAATGTTATATAAATGTATGTTGAGAGAAGGGTCGGATGTTCACGATTATCGTAAGGTCGTCAGAACGTTTTATCTAGACAAAAAAAAAAGAAAAGATAAACGTTGTGGATTTCCCATGTTAACGTGGGGTGAGGTCATGAGAACGGACCTTTTAGGGTACCTGCCTCCTCGGACCATCCGACGTCAGGTGTCCCAGTGTGTCTCAGCCTGTGCTGACTTCGCTGAATCGTCGTCGTCGTTTCTCATGTTATCTCGTGACTCTTTAGTCGTTTGGACTCAAATTTTGAATAGAGCCGACGATAGAAAGACTGGGACTCGGCCAGTGAAAGTCGGGAGAGTTGGTATTTTATTTATTAATCTCAATTTACTGAAGTCTACCAGTAATACGAAATACTAAATCACCAAATTCACAAACGTTTATAGTTATATGAGTCTCGTGGAGAAATAGTGTTGTAATAATTTTACGTACATCGTAGAAAAGAGGAGTAATGAGACCCTTGCTAGATTTTATTTAAATACATAAGGAGGGATTATCTTATGAATTCTTGTTCACTTCGACCATCCCGACAATCCAGTGAAAATAGTCGTCGTTTGTGTCGTTTTAACGGTAGTGGAAACTAACGTAGATGTAGACTTACCATTCTTTCCGAACTACTGATATTTGGTCCGGTGAGTCCTGGAAGATTGAAAAAAGTGGAAAATAGAACGGGACTAATCACTGGGGTCACGGACAGTCTTTGTGAACCTCAAATTTATATAGGTCCGTCCGTCCATCCCAGAAACTTCACATCTATATTAGTGATATGTGTTTCGATAGAGTGTTTTCATCTTTTAGAGTGTTCGTTAAGGTCAAAATACTCACTCTTGTCTTATTTGTTCTCTGTTTCCTCCCGATACTTACTTTTTTTCATTTTTTAATAAATATAACAGCAAGTTTGTTACTTATTGTGACAGACTTTTAAAACAAGACTCAGGCTTTATATTAGATCAAAAGATAACAACTAGGAAATTGAAGTCAAATTATCCCATCCAGTATGTGTGAACATCCGTAAACTTAAATTTAATTAATTTAAATATATTTTAATTTATATGTCCACGAGTCAATATGATCTGACGACGACGACGACGACGATTCATCGAAGTTAGCACAGGCTGAGACACACTGGGGTATCTGCCGTCGGGTGGTCCGAGGGGGTAGGGACCCTAAGAGGTCCGTTCTTATGACCGTACCCAACGGTAAAGGAATATGATCTGATCAATTGAACTTTCACGAGAAAGTATTTAAATTAAGTGTATACACCTGATGAAATAAGTGGTCACGTCTATATATCGTAAGAGTCTTTCAAGATTACCTGTCGAGACTTTTATTTCCTTACTTATAAATTTAGAAGTCCTCGACAAACCAAAGAGTAAATTAGTAAGTAAGTTTTATATAATTAAATTCGAGTAACACGATCTATGACTTTTTTTAGCTGGTGAATGATTTACGAGTAATCTCGGATCCGTAACACTTTTCATGAAGTTGTGTAATAGACCTAAATAAGAAAACACGACCCGTAAAATATAGATAAAATGTCTTCTCTTTTGACTCCGGGTACTAGTGTATCAACCAGTCATGTCTCGACCCTACGTAATAATCAGAAAGTCTACGGTTTCGGATACAATTAGACACTATTTTTACCAAAGACCGCGAGTTGGTGTAAACACTCTTGAGAAACTCCAACACAAAAATATTAAAACCTTTCTTAAGAGAAACTATTGTTCTTGGATCCGAAAATTACACACCTAGTGTAGTTTCCGTTCTGTCTCGTTTACTTTCCCTGTTTTTCCTTTGTTTTCTTTTTTCATATTTCCGTTCGTATGTGTTTATTGAGTTCATAAACATAAAATCCACATACAAATTAGTGAAACCTTGACGACTTCTGAAGTGAAAACAGGGGACTCGTCGTCGTAGGAAGGTTCGGAGGATCCATCTTTATTCACAATCCATGAACTATACATACGTCACACAAAGACGGGACACTTCGTTAAGTCAACTCTTCGTTTCTTGGCGTGAAGTCTGAAACATACAAAATAGGGAACCGTTGGGTGACATCACTATAATGTCTGTGGCTATGACAATCCGATTACCTTCATTTATAACATTTTCGACACTTTCTACGACGTTTCATGAACGAGGAAGTACGTTTTTATTAAATGACTCGTGGTTGAGACACGATCCGTGACACGATATATGTCTGTTCGAGATTTGTTCTACAGTAATTTTATTTAGGAAAGTGAACTCTTGAGTGTTAATTTATCGTCTGTACCCACGAATAAGGTGATCGATATTTTAATATATTATATTAGTTACGTACGAACGTACGATTCAGTGAAGTCGGCACAAACTGAGACTCTGGGACTCCAGATGTCGGGACGGTCCGAGGTACTCTAAGAGGTCCGTTCTTATGACCTCACCCAACGACGCGGGAGGAGGTCCCCTAGAAATACTGGGTCCCTATCGTGCACGTAGTGAATATAGAGGACGTAACCGTCCGTCCAAGAGATGGGGATCGCGGTGTACCCTTATTACAACAATTTACAACTTGGTCGAGTAGTCCTTTTTGTCGAGTCTAAACATAGTAAACGTTGACAGTTCGACGTTTATGTATGAGAATGGTACTACTTATAATGGATCCAATACGATTTTTAGGAAGTTCGATCCAAAATGATCATGTACTTGACTTTTTGAGGTCTACATGTGTAACCCAAATTTTTTCCGTCTCCTTGGTCTCCAGTTTAACGGTTGTACGTAACCTAGTACCTTTTTCGTTCCCTCAAGGTCTTTTTGTAGACAAAGAAGAAGTGACTGATACTATTTCGTAAACTGACACACCTAGTATTGTTTGACACCTTTAAAAAATCTCAACCCTCATGGTCTGGTGGAATGGAAGGAGGACTCTTTAAACATATGTCCAGTTCTTCGGTGTCAATATTGTCCCGTACCTTGTTACCTGACCAAAGTTTAACTCTTTCCTCGTACTTTTCCGACATACAGTAGTGGGACGAATAAATACACGTCTAAAGTAGTCGTTTTACGACGTGACGTACTTAGTGTCCGATCTTAGTTCTAACGACCCTCTTTATAGTCGTTGGAGTCTATACGTCTACTATGGTGAGATTACCGTCTTTCACTTCTCTTTGATTTCTCGGAAGATTATTCCCAGTTTCTCCTCTCACCTTTTCGACCAGACTTTGAGTTGTACTCTTTTTTGATTATAGTACCGTAGATCAGAGTAGTGAAGTACCGTTTATCTTCCCCCTTTTACCCTCGTCACTGTCTAAAATAAAAGAGCCCGAAGTTTTAGTGACACCTACCACTGAAGTCGGTACTTTAATCTTCTACGAACAAGGAACCTTCCTTTCGATACTTTTTGGGGAAGTCATATAATTTTTCGTCTCTATTGTAAAACGACTGATTTCAGGTATATCAGTTTCGGTACCAAAAAGGTCATCAGTACAAGTCTACACTCTCAACCTGATATTTCTTCCGATTCGTAGTTTCTTAACTGTGTAAGTTTAACGTCACGACCTCTTGTGAGAACCTTCGGGGAACCTGGTGTTCCTCTACTTTTGTCAATTAGAATTTCCCTTAGATGAGACTTATAAGTGACCTTCCTACTACGGCTTCGACTTCGAGGTTATGAAACCGGTGGACTACACTTCTCAGTGTAGTGACCCTTTCTGGGTCTACGACCGTCTTTCGGACTTCCGTTTTCCTCTTCCCCCGTCGTCTCCCACTCTACCAACTTACCGTAGTGGCTGACTGTCTGTACTCAAACACATTTGAGACCCTCTGTCACCTTCTGTCTCCTTAGAGTGCACGACGTCTCGACCAATGTTTAAACACTGACTTGTTGTTGCTGTTGTTACTGGCTATTATACAATGATTGTACTGTAGTGACTTACACTCGACCCGTCTCTAACCATTAGTATTCGTTATCGTCAGTCGAAGTCGTATGGTATATAACTTAAAATGATATAACACAGAATACTAACTAGTACAGCATAATTATGTATGTATATATTTGTACACATAAAATATATATATATATATATACACACACACACACACTCTCTCTCTCTCTCTTTCCCGAAGGGACCACCGAGTCTGCCATTTCTTAGGCGGACGTCACGTCCTCTGGACTCAAACTAGGGACTCAACCCTTCTAGGGGACCTTTTCCCGTACCGTTAACTGAGGTCATAAGAACGGACCTCTTAGGGTACCTGTCACCTCGGATCGTATCAGGTACCACAGTGTGTCTCAGTCTGTGTTGACTCGTTGATTCGTGTCGTGTCGTGTCGTGTCGTATTGTATATAGTCTTCAACCGTAAGAAGACGTTTCCTGGTCATGATTTATAAAAAGTAGGAAACCCGGTGTGTTCCCTTACCGAAGACTGAGGTCCAAAGACCGAAACCTTTAAGGTACCTGTCTCCTCGGACCGTCCGATATCAGGTACTTCAGTGTCTCAGCCTGTGCTGACTTGCTAAAAGTGTTTATATATAAGTTTACGTCACTTATATTTTAGTATATACTATTAAGGTACAATTCTACTATATCAGATGATCAATTCTGAAATCCAAAATCTGGAGTTACAGGTCAGTCAGAACAGTGGACATACCATAACCGGAGGAGAATAGACTGGACGACTTCATTGACTAAAACGTAAGAGATAAATTGGTGTACCTAACGGCGGGGGTCGTGTGTTTACAGAAGAAGTCGGTTTTCGGAGAAAGTAAAAGGGTGCGTGAGGTGGAGAATGGTCAATTCGACAGAAGAAAAGTCCCCGGTTCACATGGGACAGAAGTTTGAACAAATCAGTCAACAGGAAGAACAAAATTAATTCATCAAATTTACTTCTCGTTTACTTGACCAGTTCGCGTTTCTCTTTCTTTTCTTAGATCTAAAACCCTAGTTTGTTTAAAACTGGAATTTAAAGTCGAATTGGTAGATAATCGTCACACTAAAATCACTTAATGACTAAGTCACTTAATCACTAAATCACTTTAAGTGATTTAATGACTAAATCACTTAATCACTTAAAATCACTTAAATCGGACTCAACACAGTTCGCCGTCACGATCACCAAAAAGGCCCCCTATAACACGAAGTTCGACTATACGGGGTAGGAAAGGGGGGTTTTATCGATCATCGATGGTGTGTGCTCGAAGACGACAATCAGTCCTCGTGGTAGAAGGGATGTTGGGTGACTCAGTGAGTCCTACTGTCGCCATATAACGGTTAGGGAGGGTTCGAGAATCATAAAGACATTTCTCGTCCGTCTGGGTAAAACAGTTAGCGGAAACAAATGACTTCGGGGTCTTCGTCAACTCCCTCCACATAATTACCATCCCGGAGCAGAGATAACATAAAATGATTTTAACGTAAAGTCGACGTCTTTACGGTTTACGGACGGTCACTTTGTATTAAAGAACTTCATAGTGTATAATTTCCCGTAGTATAAAGTAGAGAGACACGGACACCAAATAGGTTTGTTTCCTTTACCCAACAATGGTTCCTTTCGTATTGAGTTTTAAGGTTAATACTGACAATTTGGTGTACACTTTAATGAAAATCATTAATTTTTATCGAGAACTGTGAGACGTCAGGAACGAGTCATGATCCATACCACGGTAAAATTCCTTTCGATTATTAGGGTCCTTTAGGGTTACTGGAATTAACAGAAGTGTAGGTGGGAAGTCACTGGAAATAGCGAATCTACCGATTTTAGATTTTATTTACTATGATTATATAGACTACACGTTGAAGTAGTACAAGTAAATAAAGTACGTAAACAATACAAAGGTACTGTACAAAAGAAATTTCTCCACTTGTACGAAACATTTCTTAAAAATGACAGATAAAAAAATTAAGTTTAAAAATATCGTCTCTCTCGTTTTAAAGTCATTCCTTTAGTAGTAAACTCTCTCCTCCGTTTTGGTACCTTCTTTTTCTTTGATTGACTTTTCCAACCTCTGTATCTGTACACATCAATTAATATTTGAGGTAACCGTTTTACGTTTACATCGTAGGTTGGTATTTTTACGAACTCTCCCGTCACTTTCGATAAAGGTCTTCGTTGTTTAATCATCTTTATGAACTTAGAACATATTATTAAATAAAATGTTTTCTAAAATTCTAAATCTCTTGGTGTCGTAGTTTCCGTCTGAGGGAGAACCGATGAATAGTATCCTCAGTCAAAAATATGGACATATAGAGTATAGATTCTTATAAGACTCTAAGTTTACCATTTACCAGGGATCATGTCCGTAGGGTTTAAATTAACAAAGAGTATGAAGTTTATTAACCACAGTGAAAATACTTCCGTGAAGTAAGAAGAAAAGTTTTTTATGACAAAAATGTATGTAAGTCAGTAAATGTACGTATGAGTCAGTAAACAGACAAGTAAGTTGTTTACATAGGACTCGTATATAATACACGATTCTAACATAAACAACGAACTTTGTATGTCTACTGAACATATAGTAGAACAGAAATTCGTTCTCTTGTCTCACTCCTCTCTTCTTTTTGTAGTACTGCTGATTTTTGATTTTATCCTCTCTACATACATTATACCTTACCATAAACCGTCGTACAGACATTGAGACGGACCACCTCCCTCAGTCTTTGCCTCTTTCTACCAATAGTAGGTTGAGGAAAACAAAAAGAGTACTTCCATTGTAGTAATCCATTCTGAACCTCAACCTAGTAACAGGAACCCTGTATGTCATTTATCCGAAATACCAGAGACAGGTACCACGGCTTCCTTTCCGAAGCCAAGAGGGAAGGTCGTCACAGTGGGTGTGTGGGTATGTGTTTGGGTTTACATGTGAGTAGTTTCGTTGGTACATAGGAAACTAGGACTACTTATGAAAACAGAACTTTTTCTTTACTAAAGGTTGACAAAAACAAAAAAAAAAAAAAAGGGACGGACGTACGTACGATCCAACGAAGTCAGTGCAAACTGAGACACTGCGATACCTGGTATCGGACGTTCCGAAGAGACAGGCATTCTAAGAGGTCCGTTCTTATGACCTCACTCAACGGTACGGGAGGATGGAGTGAATTTTAATTTACCTTTAGGGAATGAGACTGAATGTTCCGTATGTACTCAATCACACTGGGATAGACACACCGAAACAGAGTCAGGTGGGAAGAGAAAATACGATTAGAGGTTCTCGTGACTGAAAGAAAGATAAGGAACTTGTTCAGTCCGAACACAGGCAAATTTAGGAATCGTATTCAAAAGAGATACGGACGGTATGAAGAAGTCTCTCGAAGTCTCCGAACTTAGGAAAAACTGTTAATGTAGAATCAAATTTTCGTTGGACTTTCTTTTGAATGAATTGTTAGGATAGTTTTTATAGGGTCAGAGTAGTGGGTCAATCAGAGACAGGAAGAAAGAGAACTATTATCACCTATAGGTTTCCACTAAAACTAGACGGAAGAAGTCTTATATTCGAGGTATTCTCTTCCTTAAAACGACGAGAATGATTTTTAGAAGAGTGACATGTGTCTTTACTCGGGAATCGGTAAACGTCAGTTGGATGTTTGGTCAGATCATTAGGAGAGTACACCGATAAGTGTAGGAACATATTAGAAGAGGGTTTGTCTTATATCGACTGGACCAATGGGTACCCTGTCATGCCTTTAACGTTACATACTGAATGTTCTGACCCAGTATTTTATCTAAAACTGACGACGGATATAAACTTTAACAAGTCAGACCCGTCAGTCCGTGGAAAAGTGAGTTCGTCTGGTACCTCTTCGGGTTTGTTCCTCCTTGACTCCTAGGGACGTTTGTTGGTCGTGGTACCCTCAGTTAGTAGTACCTTCGACTAAGAGGTCGGTGACATGACTACCGTTTTAGTATCTTTGGGACTCGGTCTTGGTGTGTCAGACGAGGACTTAAGGACTGTATGTATCGGTAGCACACACACACACACACACCCACACCCACAATCAGCGAGTCAGAACACACTGAGAAACACTGGGGTACCTGACATCGGACGGTCCGAAGAGACCGGTACCCTAACAAGTCCGTTCTTATGACCTCACCCAACGGTAAGGGAAGAGGTCCCCTAGAAAGGCTGGGTCCCTAGCTTAGGCCCAGAGGACGTAACGTCCATCTAAGAAATGACAGACTCGGTGCTCCCTTCGGGTATCGCTAGTACTCTATTACGTACCAATAAAATGAGACACGACGTTTTAAAGTCTCAGTGAATGATCCGTCGTTGTGTATAATTATGTAGGTACGACACATTGACAGTCCGAGAAGAGAACTCTGTAACGGAGAATACATGGTTTGTCAGTCATAAACAACCCAAATAATTACTTACCTTCCTACTCACTTCTTTTGAGGAATTAAAGTAAATTAACGTAAATGTTGATTCTGATTGACATCGTAGTGTCGTTCTAATTTTTTTTACATCGGTTAATATTTGTTCAAATGAAATGTTTTCTTTCGATACCACTCTAGTTATGGTGTATGTACTTTTGCTTTAAGTCCTCTCCGGACGAAAGGATAAATTGAGGGTAAAAGGAAACAGGATTGTCTCATTTACTCGTCCTCCCGTAAACAGAGTAAGACAGAAATGAGTTTCCAGAAATTGAAGATAAACGTCCACAAAAACGGAAGATTAGAAAGAGAAGTAACAAAGAGGTCGGAAACAGTACTATTGTCTACATGAAAAATATGAGAAAGTTTGGGACGGTAAAACCAATTCTCCCTTTTTCTAAATTTAGTTTAACACCAAGTAAACACCACGAGAGGTTTCTGTACATATTGACTGTTAACTTACGTAGTCAACGAAATTTATCGGACCGATTATCAGTAAGTATTGTTTTTGTTTCCCCGACCGACCACTTGTCAAGACGTCTTACCTCCCTCGAACCCTATTAAATCTAAATCTTATATTCAAAAGGGTCTTTAGAGACTCCGTACAGACATAATATCTGCGACTAAGTTTGAATTTCGTCTCTCGTTTTAAAACCCCGGGTTGACCATGTTATCATGGAGAAACGTTATTCAAGACGGAGACATTTGTAGTACCAAGTGCAAAGTTTGTAAACGAAACGGAGAAGATTCCCGAGTAAAAATGATTGTCACTACTCATTGGAGGTATAATTGGAAATACTTAAGGCACTTTCCGTTTCTGTGTCGTTTTGGAAAAAACTTTAAACGAAGTACAACCTTTTTGACTCAAGTAGGAGCAATGGTACCACCCAGAAATCGACGGTTAAAATTTACCTCTCTGTGTAACTCTTTGTATTCCATAAAACAAAATTACCATAAAATAAGGGCACTAAGAGTAAAAACCTGTCTATTTTATCTCATAAGACCTTAGTCGTGGTAACACTATAGAACGTCACAATTTTAGAGGCTCATCCTTTACGAATTCGGAGACATCAAAAACTGGTACCTAAGTGTAAAATTTACTTTGATGTAAGTCCCACTCTTTTTGTCGTCTACGTTTCCCTTAAAAATTGATAGAGAGAAATGATAATCCTCCTTTTTATTTTGACCGTCGTTATCTAAACACGTAGAAAACGTGAAGATAAGAATTGTCGTCAATATACTGGTTCTTTATATGTAATCGTTACCGTCGTCCTCATAGTTTAATGTCTCGAAATAATCGTGGTAGGATGTTTATCTTTTGTCTTGACCTTTTTTTCTCTCTAATCTCAATGGTAACTAGTCGACATCACTAAACTCCAATCGTAAAACGTTACGTGTTACTATAATTTAAGGTTGATCACGTCCCAAAAGGTTGTCATCGTGACAACTGAAAACCCCGACTCATCAAGAAACAACATTCCCGGTCAGGACACGTTACATCGTACATCCATATCGACGTAGGGACCGGAGATGGGTGATCTACGGTCATCGTAGTGGGAGTAATACCGTTAGGTTTTACAGTGGTCTAGACCGGTTTGCAAGAGACCCTTTACTTTATCGTGGGAATAGACGTAACTTTTAATAACGAGGTCTCATTTTATTGTCTTGTACTCACTCACTCACTCACTCACTCACTTCAACGAGTCAGCACAGACTGAGAAACGCTGGGGTACCTGACATCGGATGGTCCGAGGAGACAGGCACCCTAAGAGGTCCGTTATCATGATTTCACCTAACGGTAAGGGAAGAGGTCCCCTAGAAGGGCTGGGTCCCTAGTTTGGACCCAGAAGGCGTAACATCTGTCCGTGAAATGGGAGACTCGGTGTACCTCTTTGTAATTTAATTTTAAAGTAACAGATATAGTTTTTCTAAGGGTCTTTTCCGGTCGGTCGTCGTAACTGGTTTTTCTTCGTTTCCGAGTGTGTCTACTTTCCTCGAAATCCACTCTCTATTCGAGGAAAATGATAACTTACCATGGGACTCTACGACTCCCACCATATCTAACTGAGTCTTGACCGAACTCAGTCCGACCTTTGAACTACAAAAGAATGTGCGTACGACAGGAGAGAAGGATAGACATCGGTCGACTCAAGGACATTTCGAACCCAAATGTAGAATTAAAAGATCATTTACTCGATCCAAACGTAACAGAAGCGAATGATCTTAATGGTTAGGACAACGTTTGTCTTTTGTGGTGAGGGAAGACCTCGTTGACAGACGGGAAGTTCCCCCACTCATTACCCCCAAGAACTACAACCTAAACAAAAAGACACGATTTGTTGACGACATTAACACGATTACTATACTCAAACACGTACATGCGAGTCAGTACAGGCTGAGACACACTGGGGTACCTGACATCGGCTGGTCCAGAGAGTCTGTTACTTTAAAAGGTCCGTTCTTATGACTCAAATTTCTGATACTTCACACCGTACAAGTTATGTTTAGATGTGTTAGGTCATAATAGTGAACTCCAGTTTAAAACCGAGACAATTATAGACACACTGGCTCCCGGATGATCCATTGAAGAGATTCGTATTCCTTTCTATATGGGTAAACTTACGTCTTAAGGTTTCTTATCGTTCCTCTCTATTCTTTCGGAAGAGTCGCTAGTTACGTTTCTTCATCTCCTTTTGTTATCTTACCCTTTCTGATCTAGAGAAGTTCTTTTAATCTCTATGGTTCCCTTGTAAAGTACGTTTCTACCCGAGTTATTTCCTGTCTTTACCATACCTGGACTGTCTTCGTCTTCTATAATTCTTCTCCACCGTTCTTATGTGTCTTCTTGACATGTTTTTTCTCGAAGTACTGGGTCCACTGGTGAGTGGATCTCGGTCTGTAAGACCTTACCCTTCAGTTCACCCGGAATCTTTCGTAGTGATCCTTGTTTCGATCACCTCCACTACCTTAAGGTCATCTCAATAAAGTTTAGGACTTTCTACTACGACACTTTCACGACGTGAGTTACACGGTCGTTTAAACCTTTTGAGTCGTCACCGGTGTCCTGACCTTTTCCAGTCAAAAGTAAGGTTAGGGTTTCTTTCCGTTACGGTTTCTTACGAGTTTGAAGACGTGTTAACACGAGTAGAGTGTGCGATCATTTCATTACGAGTTTTAAGAGGTTCGGTCCGAAGTTATTATACACTTGACACTTGAAAGTCTACAAGTTCGACCAAAATCTTTTCTGTCTCCTTGGTCTCTAGTTTAACGGTTTTAGGCAACCTAGTAGTTTTTACTTTCTCTCAAGGTCTTTTTGTAGATAAAGACGGAATAACTGATACGGTTTCGGAAACTGATACTCAAGTGTTATTTGATACCTTTTAAGACTTTCTCTACCGTTATGGTCTGGTGGACTGGACGGAGAACTTTTTCGACATACGTCCAGTCCTTCGTTGTCAATCTTGACCTGTACCTTGTTGTCTGACCAAGGTTTATCCTTTTCCTCATGCAGTTCAGACACATAACAGTGGGACAAATAAATTGAAGATACGTCTCATGTAGTACTCTTTGCGACCCGACCTTCTTCGTGTTCGACCTTAGTTCTAACGACCCTCTTTATAGTCATTGGAGTCTATGCGTCTACTGTGGTGGGAATACCGTCTTTCACTTCCTTTTTGATTTCTCGGAGAACTACTTTCACTTTCGCCTCTCACTTTTTAAACCGAATTTCGAGTTACAAGTCTTGTGATTCTAGTACCGTAGACAGGGTAGTGAAGTACCGTTTATCTACTCCTTTGTCACCTCTGTCACAAATAAAAACCCCCCGAGGTTTTAGTGACGTCTACCACTAGTATCGGTACTTTAATTTTCTGCGAATGTGGAGGGAACACCGAGTCTTCAATTTCGCAGACGGACGTTACGCCCTCTGGACCCAAGTTGGGGACCCAGTCCTTCTAGGGGACCTCTTCCTTTACCGATGGGTGAGGTCATAAGAACGGACCTCTTAGGGTACCTGCCTCTTGGACCACCCGATGTCAGGTACCCCAACGTTTCTCAACCTGTGCTGACTCGTTGAAGTGAAGTGAAGATGAGGAACCTTCCTCTCAATACTGGTTGGATCTGTCGCATAATTTTTCGTCTCTGCAACGGTTGTTTCCAGACAGATCAGTTCCGATACCAAAAAGGTCATCAGTACATACCTACACTCTCAACCTGACATTTCTCTCGACTCGCGGCTTCTTAACTACGAAGACTTGAAACCACAACCTCTTCTGAGAACTCTCAGGGAACCTGACGTTCCTCTAGGTCGGTCAGGTAGGATTTTCTCTAGTCAGGACCCTCAAGTAACCTTCCTGACTACAACTTCGGTTTTGAACTTTGATTATGAAACCGGTGGACTCCACTTCTCGACTGAGTAAACTTTTCTGGGACTACGACCCTTTATAACTCCCGTCCCTCTCTTCCCCTACTGTCTTCTACTCTACCAACCTACCGTAGTGGTTAAGTTACCTGTACTCAAACCCATTCGAGGTCTTCAACCTCAACCTGTCCCACCGGACCACACGACACCAAGTAGGCCAGCGTCTCAACCTGTGTTGACTCGTTGACTTCACTTTAATTGACTTGACTTACTTCGTACACAAGTATTAACTTCACAGCTCCCATTCACTTCACAGCTCCCATTCACTTCAGAGAGTCAGTACAGGCTGAGAAACTCTGGGGTACCTGACATCGGATAGTCCGAGGAGACAAGTACCCTAAAAGGTCCGTTCTCATGACCTCACCTAATGGTAAAGGAAGAGGTCCCCTAGAAGGACTGGGTCCTTAATTTGGGTCCAGAGGGCGTTACGTCCGTCTGCGAAATGGCAGACTCGGTGGTCCCTTCGTACAGTTCCCATTTTAACTCGAATTTAGTATCCCACTGTATTTCTACATTACTTTATTACACGTATTCATCAACTAGCATTAAAAACGTATATCTTTCGCCATAGATTTTATTCACGAATAATCACGTACGTACGAATCAACGAGTCAGTACAGGTGGAGAACCGTTAGGGTACCTGAATTCAGGCGGTCTGAGGACAGGGACCCTAAGAGGTCCGTTCTTATGACCTCACCCAACGATAAATGAGAAGGTACCATAGAAGAATTGGGTGTCTAGATTGGGTGTAGAGGACGACGAGGACGTAACCGTCCGTCTAAGAAACAATAACTATCATGATACTAATTTAACGTCGGTACTTTAATTTTCTACGAATGAGGAACCTTCCTTTCAATACTGGTTGGATCTATCGTATAAGTTTTCGTGTCTGTAATGAAACGGTTGTTTCCAGACAGATCATTTACGATACGAAAAGGTCACCAGTACAAACCTACACTCTCAACCTGACACTTCTTTCGACTCACGGTTTCTTAACTACGAAAACTTGACACCACAACCTCTTCTGAGAACTCTCAGGGAACCTGACGTTCCTCTAGGTTGGTCAGGTAAGATTTCCTCTAGTCAGGACCCACAAGAAACCTTCCTGACTGCGGTTTCGACTTTGAGGTCATGAAACCGGTGGAGTACACTTCTCAACTGAGTAACCTTTTCTGGGACTACGACCCTCCCTAATCCCGTCCTCCTCTTCCCCTACTGTCTCCGACTCTACCGACCTACCGTAGTGACTGAACTACCCGTACTCAAACTCACTTGGGGTGTTCAACGACTACTTGTCCCTCCGGACCACACGACGTTAAGTATCCCAGCGTTTCTCAACCTGTGATGACTCGCTGACTCGACTTCACTTGACTACTAATTTGACATACTAAAGGTTTACACGAACTTCTCTACACTCATAAGAAACATCTTATGTGTTACGTTTCACGTTTTCTTTTTCACAAAAGTAATTGTCTCTCTCAAGGGTTAGGGTGGATCCTGACTGTTTTAGAGACATCCTTTATAGACTCTTCAGATTAAGACTCTTTTCACAAAATTTTATATTCCGTAAGAGTCTTAACAATATCAAATTTGATCTGAATTAATGTCTTTATCAAAATTATACTACGACTACTTATTCTGTTCGATCGTGTTTAGACACACAAACTTACCCCTTTTTTTTATCTTCTAAACATACAAGAAAATTTTAGAGTACATCATTTACTGAGGAGAATAAGGTCCACCACGGGGAGAGGTATCGAGTGTCGGAAGGGGTTCTATTCAGTCATTACTCTCTGCGTTTAACGACTATGTAAACGGGAGTGGTTAAGTTGTTAACACCCTGAGACTTGATAATTATTTTACATTATTTTATAAGGTTGTACTTAATATCGAACTTTTCTCTAAAATTTTACAGTTCGGAAGAGACACTTGGACGCCCCCCACGAGGCGTCTTTCTCTCTCCGTCACCTTGAAGGGAGTCGTTTCGGGTCCCCAGGGCTCCTCTCCACTTGGATGACAGGACGGTTGGGTCGGGGAGCCGTTCTCTCTCTGTTAGTCTGCGGTGTCCCCAAGGGAGATTCGTCAAAGCGAAATAACGGTGTTTGAGAACCATATATATCCGTTCGTTCCCCCAAAACGTTCCCTGAAAGGTATCAACGTGGTCAGTACAATTTTCAGTTTAGCATTATACGGTATCAACGTGGTTAGTGCAATTTCCAGATCAGCAGTACGCGAAGTAACATTGTCCTCAGATACCACTAGTGTGAGACAGGTACACGTGCCTTTAGTTCTCTCGGTTAGTTTTCAAAACTGTTTGTTGAATCCGACGTGGGAGTAGAGAAGACGGTCCACGGTAGAATCGAGATTTGGCGTTTCGATCGGGAAGAAAAAATTCCAAAGGGTAAATCCCGGGGTGTACTTGGGAAGTTTTACTTTTTACTTTACTAACCACCGTCTCCCTGTACCCTTGTTGATACTAAATATCTGAAACTTTATCAAAGTCTTCAAAGGACAACGGAGGAAAAAATTATTAATCTTTTCTATTATAACAACTAACGTACACCAGACAACAGTCACACGAACACCCTTATGGATCTGTACATTAAGCCAACGGAATGAATAATCCGAAGTAACTATAGGTGAACTCTAGACCGAAAACACGTTTTATATCCGGGTCACAAAAGTAAAACCAAGGAGTCTTCCAACATACCTACGGAACTGTGAAATACTATTCATAGATTTTGTGATACGACGTAAATATATAAATCCCCCGTTAACTAAAAAATTATATATAAGATAATTAATATATGTACATACATATGTATAAGGTACCATAACCTACTCGTTGTTAACTTTAGGACGACAAGTGCTCCGTTTCACGGGAAGAGGAGACGTATTATTTATCGTTTAGGAGTAACAAACAGTAGACGGACGAGTGACAGGACTATCGAAGAGTACACCTTTGTTTAATTAGGTACAAGTCGAGATTTCCTCTATCGTCCTACACTATCTTTACCGTGACCTAAACTTCAATTTTCTTGGACTAGATTCGGTAAATGGTCGATAGACTTGAACTTATTCCGTACATAAAACTCGAATAGTATATCTCCATTTTGATAGGACTGACTGAGGGAGACTCTCAGTGGAACTCTTTGTATGCACCTGATGAAATACTTTACCCGTCGTACCACGTTTCAACTTCCTAATAACCCTCCCCGCTCCTTACCCCTTGGATAGTGGTCCCAAGTCGGTACAGACTTTGACCGATGACTTACCACTTCGTTAAGAGGGTCCTCAGACAAACGCATTCTCTGAACCGCGGACGAACTTAGTTTCGGTATTATTCTCTACTATTCTGACCGTCATTTTTGTTTTTGTTTTGTTTGAAACTAGTGAACACTTTCACTTACTAATACTTTGGTCACGTTCTTGACAGTAATCTAAAGAGAAGACCAAGGTAGAGAAACCGGAGGAGATACTCAGTGCACCTTTCTCCCATCCCTTCAAGATTTGTTTCCGACCATCTTGGACATTCCATAAACCTCTTCGTCTTCGAGAATCTCTAGTAAATATATGTCACTTTGAATTTCACTTTTCTCCGTAAAGAGAGTGTATGGTATTCTCTTGTAGTAAATTGAAACTGTCAAGTCTACAAGGTTAAGTAGTGACTGTACCGTCATGGACCGTAACGTGTGTAAGGTTCCAGTAGTGACTTTATAACCACTCGTAGACATGTTCTGGAACTGTCGGTGGTTTGGATAGACTACATAATGTCAAGGGTGAGTATCGTCCGATGGATAGAGGACCACTCAAGACGAATACACATAATCGGGACTGTGGGGTCACACCCGATAGACACCGAGACAGAGACGAAAGACTTGGAGAAAAAGAAGAGCACTAAACAAAAGACCCAAACTGTACTAAACCCTACTGTAATTCCAAACGAAATGTAATTTTAAGTTAAATTGGATTAAATTTTACAACTTATTTCTCTGTCTCTAAGTTTCAGTGTCTTCGAAGGAGTGTACTAACAATCCCAATATCTCTCTCGTAGAAAAACTACTTAAAAAGATTTGTACAGAATTAAGAAAGAGGATGACTTCAACCGAACAAGTCACTAAGAACAATAAAAATTATGTTGTTATCTTAATAAGGTAGTTTATTGTGACACACAGTCAGCGAGTCAGCACAGGCTGACACTCTGGGGTACCTGACATCGGGTGGTCCGAGGAGACAGGTTCACTAAGAGGTCCGTTCTCATGACCTCACCCAACGGTGAAGGAAGAGGTAGTCTATAGTGATCTTTCTTGATTAAAGATAACAAAAGGTGGTTCTCTTCGAATTGATTATGTACTCCTTTCTCTTGAAATGTCCACTGACCTCTAAGTTGAAATCATTCCCTCCCCCCTTTAGTTACATTAAACTCAATTAGTCGATATATAATAAGACCTTCAAACAAACTTCCAGTAAAAGTACTCCTCTAATTATAAATTTATTCACCTGAAACTCATTTCGTCTAACGGGAGGAGTTACAACCACCCGGAGTAGGTCAGTCAACTTCCGGACTTATCTTGTTGTTGAATGGAAAAGTTTATTCTTTAAAAAGGTCGTTTTGTGGAAACTAAAGTTGACTTCGAAAGAAGACCCAGAGGTCGGATGACCAGTATAGGACGTCTAAAATCTAAACAACCTTTCTGGGACTACGACCCTTTCTAACTTCCGATTTCCTCTTCTCCCACCGTTTCCTACTCTACCAATATGTCGTAGTAACTAAGTTATCTGAACTCAAACTCGTTTAAGACGTTCTATTACCTCCTGTCCTTTCGGACGTAACGACGTCAGGTACTCCAACGTTTCTCAGTCTGTATTGAATCACTTACTTGTTATTAGTATTTAATTAAGAAGTTTTATTTATAGAGAGATATGTATGTATACGACAACTAAGACGAAGAGACCTCTTAGGACTGATTATGTTTGTGACAATGGAGCAATCAACCGTATTTATAAGTCAAGTCAAGTCCAGTCAGCGAGTCAACACAGGCTGAGAAACGCTGAGGTACTTAGGCTCGTGTGGTCCGGAGGGACAGGTAGTGGTTGAGGGCCTCAAGTGAGTTTGAGTGTAGGTAGCTCAGCCACTACGGTAGGTCGGTAGAGTAAGAGACGGCAGGGGAAGAGGAGGAAGGGAGTTAGGGAGGATCGTAGTCCCAGAAAAGGTTACTCAGTTGAGAAACGTACTCTACTGGTTTCATGACCTCAAAGTCGAAGCCGTAGTCAGGAAGGTTTCTTGTGGGTCCTGACTAGAGGAAATCTTACCTGACCAACCTAGAGGAACGTCAGGTTCCCTGAGAGTTCTCAGAAGAGGTTGTGGTGTCAAGTTTTCGTAGTTAAGAAGCCACGAGTCGAAAAAGTGTCAGGTTGAGAGTGTGGGTATGTACTGGTGATCTTTTTGGTATCGGAACTGATCTGTCTGGAAACAACCGTTTCATTACAGAGACGAAAACTTATACGATAGATCCAACCAGTATTGAAAGAAAGGTTCCTCATTCGGAGAAAATTAAAGTACCGACGTCAGTGGTAGAAGTCACTGAAACCTCGGGGG